>OW240916.1:57313536-57341336 GCA_933207985.1 Pelobates cultripes
TTGTTGCCTCTGAGCTTCTTTCCTTTGGATGCAGTAGCGAATGAAGTGACCCCAGATCACACATTTGTGTGCTTCCCACAAGAGAAGCGGGTCCATGTTCGGCGCTTCCATCTCCTCGAGGATATGTTTATTTAGCTTCCTTTCCTTCGGGTTTATATGATGGGGAGTCTATGCTGGTCAAGATCGGCAATTGGTCAGACCATGATGACCAAGATTTCAGAAGCCTAAGGTATTCTTGAGAAATAAAAATCCAGTCTACTAAAGCGGGGGTGCAACACTGAGTAAAACGAGAAATCTCTGTCTTCTTTGTGGTCCACTCTCCAAGTATCTGCTATGCCTCAGTTCCTAATTGCCGTGAAAGCCTTGTGTCGGTAAGTGGTTGGTAGTAAGCAGGAGCCCCCTGGATGTATCCATGCGCGGGTCCAGAGCTATGTTAAGGTCTTCCACCAAAATAAGCATTCCATCTCTGAATCGTTCCAGAGCAATCAGGGTGCGTGCCAAGAACTTGTGGTATTTGACGTTAGGCGCGTTGATACTTGCCAAGGTGAAGAGACATCCAGCAATAGTGCCTTTCAGAAACATCTAATAGCCCCTCGAATCAGCCAGATAGTGGAAGGGGGTTGTGTTGGCAATTAGGATAGCCACCCTGCCTTCTTTGCGACTGGATGATTCGCAAAGATTCCCATGGGGAAACGGGAATCCTGGAGAGCGGGAGCGTTATGAATGAAGGCGACCGAGGCCCTGGCCGACCACAGAGAGTGCAAGAGATGGGAGCGCCTTTCTGGGATATTTAGGCCTCTGACGTTATTGGACCAAAGGCAAAGGTGCGCCGGGGAGAACCCGCTGGACATCCTTATGCCTGCTGTTGCAGGGGAGGAAGGAGGGGAGAGGAAAAAAAAAAGGTGGGTGGGGGGGAATGAGTAGTTAAAAGTCAGAAAGGGATGGATCCAGGGTCCTGGGAGAACTCCAAGAGGCTCTGGGTACTACTCCACAGCCTGCCCTTGACCAGGTCGTGTCCAAGAGCGAGAAGCTCGGTGCTCAACTCAATGCACTGTGCGGGCCGTGTTGAAACCAGGAATCCCCGACCCACACCCGATAGCTTGTCGGGGTTTCTTCTGTGCCAATCCACTATGCGTAGCAGATGGGTGGCCTTGTAGTAAAGGAGAATCGATGGGAGACCCACCCCTTCCATTCGTTTAGGGAGAGACAGGAGCTCCTGGTTTACTCTGGGCGGTCCCGATTTCCAGACAAATTTGATCATTCAGTGATTGAAAGAACTCGTTAGGTATAGAAATTGGAATGGTCTGGCGTATGTTTGTGGGGACGTGTTTACCATCCAGTCATGGTCACTCAGAGCCAAGGACACTACAGGGGATCTGGTCAACTGTCCAGTGTCCACCCCCTTCACTGACCTGAGAACGTGCGTACACCCATCTGAGATGTTCTCGCCGCGCAGTTGATGGCAGTAAACTATACACCCTGTTTCAAATTATTATGCAAATTATATTTTTCACATTTACCTAAATAATTGATGTAAATAAGTCAGCATAATTCTCATGTTATCAACTATTAAGAGTACAATTCAAATTTTATTGAACAAACCTAATGATAACAGTATTTTTTTTAAAACATAAAAAAAAAACTTACAATGCACTGTTCCAAATTATTACACACTGTAAGTTTCAAAACACTTTATAGGTTGTAAAGAACTGAAAATTGTCATTTGTTGTGTTTGTAGCATATTTACTAAAATCAAAAGCTATTTCAATCAAACTTATAACAACATTTTAACTTTTTAAACATTTTAACAGGTCACGTTACATTTTAACATAGGACCCCTTATTTGATAGCAGCTTCACAAGTCTTGCATCCATTGAACTTGTGAGTTTTTGGACAGTTTCTGCTTGAATTTGTTTGCAAGATGTCAGAATAACCTCTCAGAGCTGCTGTTTGGATGTAAACTGCCTCCCACCCATCCTTTTGCTTGAGGATGCTCCAAAGGTTCTCAATAGGATTGAAGTCAGGGGAGGATCGAGGCTACACCATGACTTTCTCTCCTGTTATCCCTGTAACGGCACCCCGGACATAAAAGGGTTAAACTGACGTTTAGTAGATCTTCCTTTCCAGAGACACAGGCACAGCTACTGCAGAACACCAATCCGCCGAACAGGAAACCATATGAATGCAGTAAACAGCCGAATAGGAAAAACCATACGAATAGGTTTACACTCCCAGCAGTCAAACTGGAACAGCATACAATAAATCCCCCCAAGAACGATACAAGGCTCTGTTTTGAGGGTCAAGCAGTGAACAGTCAGAGCTGTGGGTTTATTGTTCTTACATACACATTAGTACCACCCACAGGGTTTTGGAAAACGACCAATAAACACATACAATACACTCATACACTCCCACACAAATTCCTCCCCTCTGCCTGTGATACAATTACCTTACACAATGGGTAATGTAATTATCACCGGCAGAGAAATACAGTTTTTCCACATTATTCATAACTTGAAAAGTATGCATCACATTCACATTTTCAGAATCAGCATACTCCAAATACAAACATATGTCAAAATCATCCTAATTGGTCCATTGGTTCAAAAGATAGATCGAAGTCCTTTGTGACCAAATGAAGCATGGCTTTTCTGCCCAAAACCAGGTCCACAGAGTTTCTATCCTGGAGAAAATTGGGAAGTAATCCAATTATCTCCAAGGACAGAGGCAAAACTCCATTGAACACATGGCAGCAAAAGACAATAAAACACATAAAAATATATAACTGTGCAGCCATTGCACAAAACAGGTACATTCAACTTATCCCCAGATAGCTCAGATCTGAGCGCACATTATTACTGAATGGCGCTCAGAGCACACACATACAGTTCAATTGCCATGGAGCCAAAGTCTTTCCCATAGTCTTTCATCATACGAATGGGCTCCATGGCATAGCTATCTGGGGTATCACCGCTCAAACAGGGCCAGCACCGAATGACCCGGCTTTTGTGTCTTCGCAGGGGAAAATCAAGCGTTTCAACATGGGGCCATAGTCTAAAGGCAGCAGGTGGGCAACCAGGCTCCTCCAATGCCCAGTTGCAAGATTGGTCTCGTCACAATCCCCATAGCAGCCATTGATGCAGAGGTATTCTTTGCAGCATGAGATGGTGCATTGTCATGCATGAAGATGATTTTATTATGGAATGCATAGTTCTTCCTTCTGTACCAGGGAAGAAAGTGGTCAGTCAGAAACTCCACATACTTTGCAGAGGTCATCTTTACACGTTCAGGGACCCTAAAGGGTCCGACAAGCTCTCTTCCCATGATTCCGGCCCAAATCATGACTCCACCACCGCCTTGCTGACGTCGCAGCCTTGTTGGAACAGGGTGGCCGTCCACCAACCATCCACCACTCCATCTATCTGGACCATCCAGGGTTGCACGGCACTCAGTGAACAGGACTGTTTGAAAATTAGTCTTCATGTATTTTTATGCCCAATGTAGCCGTTTCTGCTTGTGAGCATTGGTTAGTGGTGGCCGAATAGAAGCTTTATGCACAGTTGCAAGACTCTGGAGGACTCTACACCTTGATGTCCGTGGGACTCCAGAGGCACCAGCAGCTTCAAATATCTGTTTGCTGCTATGTAATGGTATTTTAGCAGCTGCTCTCTTGATCCGATGCATGGATCTGGCAGAAATCTTCCTCAATGTGCCTTTATCTGCACAAACCTGTCTGTCCTCTGAATCAGCCACAAATCTCTTAATAGTGTGATGACCACGTTTAAGTTTTCGTGAAATATCTAATGTTTTCATACCTCGTCCAAGGCATTGAAGTATTTCACTCTTTTCAGCAGTAGAGAAATCCTTTTTCTTCCCCGTATTGCATGAAAATGGTGCTCTGCTTAATAATGTGGAACACCCTCCTTTAGTAGTTGTGGCAAACCTAGCCACTTGGACAATATACAGAGACTGTGCCTTTAAGGGTTGCCTGTATGGTTGTGGTGATATGTATGTCCCTGGGTGTAATGTATGCTGGCTGTATAACATTGTATTGCCTGTATTGGCTATCTGCCGAAAGCAGATAGCTGTATTCCATTTCGTTTCACGAACGGCACCTTTGCGGGCCGTTCGTGAACCGAATAAACCACCCTGTAATAGCCCACACATTAAGAGACGTGTGGCGCTTGTTAACCGATTGCAACAATCGGTATTTTATTCTCCATATACCAATCGGTCTTTTGAATGCATGTTTTGGTGAATATGTTTTTCGTGCGGCATTCGGTTGTTTTAGCTGGGATCTGAGCGGTAATCTCACGAATGATGCGCTCAGACCCCAGCTATCTACCGAGCGTCCATTCGTGCAAATCAACCTAATATTCGAAAAGTTGTGTGTTTTAATACAAATTGCCGGTTCTGCTGCACGGAGGGATAATCCACTTAACGGTACATTCCAGTGGTAGGATCCCTCTCGTGCAGCAGTGCCTGATGGGAGAAATGCTCTGTACTGTAAGTTCCCCACGTAGTCCACTCCTAGAATACCCCTGGGATAGGACTCAGGAAACCCCTTGCATGGGGAATTGTATAAATTGTGGAACCTGTGAATAAAGCCTCAGTTGACTCTCAGAACTGTGTTTTGTCCGGTTACTGGGAGATTTGGGATATTGCCTTACTTTTCAGCGCTTGACTGTGGATTACCTTCTGAACCAGCGGAGATCATGGGATTTAATATTGCTGCTCCGCTACAGTAGTTTTTCCTTAAATTGGGCTCACCTGGCAATCTAATTATCACAGGTGTCCGAGATTTTTTCAGCGATCAAAAGAGCACTAAGACACAATGCCATCCATGAGTTAAACTGAAAAACAAAATATTTAATCTTTGTGACACTTAAATAGAATTTGCGTAATAATTTGGAACAGGGTGTAAAACAAGAAAAACCAAAACTTAGTGAAAGTTAGAGCCTGGGCTCACCCCATGTCATGTCATCCCCCTGGGAACCCCCCAAATGGCAGGAACATGCTTGCTGTACTCTGACGGGTCATGATCAGGGTCACAGGCCAGGTCTGGTCACCCACAATAACTGTATATACGATCTCGCTTTCAAGGTGGACTGTGGGGGAGAGCCAATGCGAGTCACTGCACGGGGTGAGGTCAGGGTTATGGTCACTAGTATAACCATCAGGCATAGAGAAGGAATATAACGAATGCATATAGGGGCATATACTCGGGAACATATCAATTGTGATCGGGCTCCTAATCAGTTAATTAGCATTGGTGACTGGAGGTGGTACGGGAGGTGGGATGGAGGAGGAGACTCCTCCATCCCACCTCCCGTACCACCCCCAGTCACTCGGTACCACTGTGTGCCTACTAAACACGCAGACCCCATGTAGCGTTACGCAACTCCTGGTCCCCTCACTACTGTTACCACAATCCTGGGGCGAGTATGATACCTGCCCTATCGGTGCGCTCAGACTTGTGTCCACAGTAGATGGTAGACTGGGTGAGGCTATCGTGTACTGTATTGCATTGTTTGGCTAGGGACCCGGACACTAATTCTCTAGCGTGATCATCAGGCTTGTATGAGATGTATTAATTTAAAACACATAGTCGAAGGTGCATCAGCCTTGGTCCAGTGCATATGGACCCCCCCCCACTTCCCATGATACAGCCACACTCCGGGTGTACGCCCAGACCCAAACCTGCGATGGGTATGACCTGGTTCCTCAATAACAAATGGCCATTCTATAGGTAGTTCCACCATTCCACAACCCCCACCCTCTATGATGTGACCCCTCACCCTATTCTCACCCCCCTACTAGGGCCCATGTGATACTCACCTCAACGGGAGCCAGTAGGGCAACATTTTAGCATAGAGTGCAAGCCGGTGTACGCATGGAGAACCCCCCTCCCAACCTGAATCCTGGTTCCCCATCCATCTTAGCCCCACAGCCATCATTCAGCCTCTGAAAATGTAAAAAGGAACCATTCCTTAGGAGCTGTTCATTCCCAATAGGGTTAGCGTGGGCCAGGCCGGCTGGTGGAGGGTTGTGGGCCTAAGTCTTCCCCTTGCCGGTGCCCAGTCGGTTCCTCCAACAGCCAGTTGCAGGTCCTCATGCGGGAGGTGGAGTGCCCGAAGAAAGCGAGGAACATCGTCCGGGAGTTTGATTATGTGCCAGGTAGTGCGCTG
The DNA here is from genome assembly GCA_933207985.1 of Pelobates cultripes. Taxonomy (NCBI): domain Eukaryota; kingdom Metazoa; phylum Chordata; class Amphibia; order Anura; family Pelobatidae; genus Pelobates; species Pelobates cultripes. The sequence goes on from OW240916.1 coordinate 57,319,725, forward strand.
TCTGGCCTGCAGGCCAAAAGGAATACCCCATTTGTAGGGTATACCCTTGCCCCGGAGAGAGCTGTGGTAATCGGCCTGAGGGCCCATCTGGCGTCTAAGGTAAGGCCCGAGAGGTCCTGAAAGAGCAACAGTTCTGCGCCCCGGAACTGGATGGAGGGTAAGTTCCTGGCAGCCACCATGATCTGTTCTTTAATTGGGAAGGCATGAAGGCAGCAGGTCAGATCACGTGGCCTAACATCCGGTCTGGCTTGCTGCAGTGCCCAGTAGGCTCTATCCAGGTGTATGTCCTGTGGCGCCTCTGGACGGAACAGTAAGATCAGAGTGGTGGACAAAGGCTCGGAGTCTGGTTCAGGGAGTCCCCTGACACTAATATTTTGCAGTCTGCTTCTTTTCTCCAGGTCTTCGACCTGATGCTTTAGGGACAGTAACATGTTCCCTTGTCTGGTAGCGGTGGTTTCAGCTGCACGATGTTGTTGACAGCACAGCCTTGCCTCCATTTCAACAGCATTCACTCGGGCCCCCAGTGCCAGGAGGTCAATGCGTAGGCCCACCAGATCCTTGCAGACCACCGCTTGGATCTCCTGGGCCAGGGCGCTGGAGTCTGCTTTGGTGAGCATGTTGCCTCCAATTCTGGCCAGCTCCGCCCTGATACTGTGGAGGGTCCCGATATCAGGGGAGATCAGCGCCATCTTGTCAGACAGCGTGGAGCTTCTGAAACCCGCCGGCATTAACATGAAATAGAGGGGCACTTTAGTTTCAGGGGTGTGACTGGAGGTGGGCCAGGGGCCCGGATTTTAGGTGACTTACTAATAATAGTTTATGGAACTAAAATGTAATTTAGAACAATTACAATACATTCTACTTTAACAGACTGATTTCCAAACACATTTATTGTAGTTTAAAGGCAAATTAATGTGAGTATTATTACTGTGGAGCTCTGTTACACACTCAGACATATATAATATAAAATGGAGTTCCAAGAAAAAAAGGCACATTAATAGAGAAAAGAAGGAGAGAGGGACTTGGGCCCAAAATAGGGACTATCTCTCCTAAATAGGGACAGTTGGGAGGTATGCATTTTAAAAAGCTTACATTGATGTGTCCTGGTATAGAGTCATGTAAAGTAACAGGTACTTTTTGTAAAGATCAGTATGTCTTTTGTTTTCCGAAATTACAGCTAGGACAAATGGAAATATCATAAATAAGGTATGAATTTCTCCATGATTTTGTGACATCATTTTTCTTGACTTCTTAGATTTATTTATTTTTTCCTAAAAGGGAACACCTTTGTTAGATATACCACCATTGCAAAAGAAAACAGACATAAGATAACTTTAGCAGACACAGTATACCACAACTTTTAGTGAGCAACTGAGCCCTACCATATCATGTCTTATCAGTTACACTTATTGATGGACGCAGCATGAATTCAAATTATTTTGTTATGTATTTAACACCGATTTATTTTTTTTAAACAAATTAAATCCAAATGATTAAGGCTAAAATTAGGTGTTTAGTGAATAACTCTGCAAATTTGTAAGAAGGAATATCAAGTGATTAAATAAAGGGACACTATAGGCACCCAGACTATTTCATCTCAACTTATGATGATGTTGAACAGCTGTTGATCAACTTATGATGACCTGGAACACCCACTGGACCACCATTATGATTAAATACTGGCCACATATAAGGAAGGAATCTGGGGAAGGGTTTTATGCTGCTTTTTCCTGCTGTAGGAGTGCTGCTGTAGGAGTGTTTTTACTGCTGTTTCTTGTATTTCATTATGCTATTTCATTTAGGTCCCTGAGGATATCTAATCAATGGGACGAAACGCATAGAACCAAATATTGTTTTGTTTTATAGTATATATTTTCTACATTTGGTATAGTAAATAAAGCAGATCTCATTTTTGGCTATATCCTGAATCCTGCCTTTCATATTGGTGCAATACTACTGTAACGACTACCCTGGTGTAGAGAGGGTACCAGCCGTTAGGGACGTCCTTTTCTTCCTGGCAGTCGCTGTGTAGTGATGGAGTCGCCTATTCCCTTCTGCTGGATCAGGAGTGGAAACCAGGTGCAGCTCTGAAAAGAGCTAAGTGATTAAGCTGCAGAGATTCCCCTTTCAAGAACGAGACAAGGCTACGTTTTGAAGGGTCAAGAAGAACTGAGGTTTAATGACACACACTCTGCTTTTATGATATTCTGCCCATGCAAGGGAGACACCCACATAATTAGCAGAGTAACCAATCCATGCAATATACATTTGGTAAATTCCCTCCCCTCAGATAACCACATAACATAATTAAAATGGAACAGTTTTTCCCCAAAGTTTGGATGTACCCCAAATACTTGGTATCCCCAGATAGCCCATAGTTCAGGTACCAACATATGAAAAAATCAACTCAATCGGTTCAGCTGTTCGGGAGATATGGGACTTAGAAGATTTGACCGACTGCACGGGTACAGTAGCCGAAAACAGTTCCATGAATGCTGGCCCTGCAGTCGGTCTAAGAACTTGGGTAAAAACTCCCGAACGGCCGGCCATCCGTATGCCATCCTGGGTTCGCTGAAATCCCCATCTGCTGTTAATCCTTTCTACCGAACGCCCGGTCGTTCGGTAGATTTGGTGATATTTTCCCGAACGTATGGAGGTCTCAGCGGTGTTCGCCTGTTTGAGTGTCCGATTTTAGTTCCAGACAATCATTGGCAAACACCGGGAGTTAAAATGGCCGCGAACACGTGTAAGTCCCGAAATGGCGGCTGAGCTTACAGTTCCCATAGCGTTCGTGCGGTTCATTCGAATACAATGCCCATCAACCAGGGAGGTAAATTGGCCATTATTAACAGTCAGGGTGGCCTGTTAAGGCAGGTAAGCATTCGCATGGTGAATGCATACAAAAATACCGAACGGCTGTATAATCCATTTGTCCTTTTGTAGGCATACTGGGCTTGTTGTTACATGGCTCCCCTTTTGTGGGACACCCGGGCAGACCCGGATTCATCCTTTTCGGATCACCATGGGGCTGTCCGGATTTCGGTTATGGCATCAGTTCGGTTTGTCTGGACAGGCCATCTGTGTTCCCACGACCATTATCTCCGGCCACGCTGTTCAACCATACGAGAGGGATATGGTCAGTGATGAGGGTGAACTCCTGACCATACAAATATGGAGTCAATTTCTTTAGGGCCCAAACCAGGGCTAAACATTCTTTTTCCACTGCCGCGTAGCTCACTTCCCTGGGTAGTAGTTTTCTGCTTAGGTATGCGACAGGGTGTTCTCCTCCATCCTCTCCGATCTGGCTTAAAACTGCCCCCAGTCCGTACATGGAGGCATCTGTGTGGACGACAAACCTTTTGTTAGGGACTGGGGCAGATAGCACAGGAGCGTTGATTAATGCGGTCTTTAATGTCTGAAATGCTGCTTCGCAGGCGGGAGACCACAGGACTATCCTAGGTAGATTCTTCTTGGTCAAGTCTGTTAACGGTTTGGCGATACTACTATAGTCGGGGACAAATTTCCTGTAGTACCCTGCTGTCCCTAGAAAAGCCAGTACCTAGGTCTTGGTGTGGGGTGTGGGCCAATTAGCCACGGCCTCAACTTTGGCTGGCTCCGGCCGTTGCTTCCCACATCCCACCCGGTGTCCCAGGTACTGTACTTCGGCCATGCCAAAATGACATTTTTCTGGCTTCAGAGTGAGCCCTGTGGCCCTAATCTGATCCAGTACGGCCCCTACCTGTCGTAGGTGTTCTCCCCAGGTCTCGCTGTAGATCGCAATGTCATCCAGGTACGCACATGCGAAATCCTGGAAGCCATCAAGGAGCCTGTCGACCAAGCGCTGAAAGGTAGCGGGAGCATTCTTCATCCCGAATGGCATGACTTTGAATTGGTACAAGCCAAACGGGGTGATGAAGGCCGACTTGGGGACAGCCTCCTTGGCTAGGGGAATCTGCCAGTATCCCTTGCACAAATCAATGGTGGTCAGATATCTTCCCCTAGCAATGCGATCTAGGAGCTCGTCTACGCGTGGCATGGGGTACGCATCTGTCACTGTCCTATCATTGAGACGTCTATAGTCGACGCAGAACCTGGTGGTCCCATCCTTTTTGGGTACCAGTACTACGGGTGAGGCCCACGGGCTGTCTGAGGGTTCTATGACTCCTAACTTGAGCATCTCCTGTATCTCTTTCCTCATCTCTTCCTTAACTGCCTCTGGAATCCTGTAAGGGGTCTGCCTAAGTGGCGTCTGCCCTGGAGTTTCCACATAATGGGTAGCTAAAGTCGTGTACCCTGGCTCTTGGGAGAATGTCAGTTTCTTCTCTGTCAACAGCTGTCTGAGCTGTCCCTTTTCTGCCGGGTTCAATCGCTCCCCTAGATGGATAATGTCGAGGATATGACTTGGTTCGGGACCTGCTAACAAGTCAGGGATAGGCAGCCCGTCTGAGTCCTCTGCACTGGGACTGCAGATGGCTGCAATATCCTCGGCCCTTTCCTGATATTCTTTTAGTAGGTTCACATGGAAGGATTTCCAAACCCGGTCGTCCTTGCTACTGGCTATTACGTAAGTGGTATCACATATTTGTGCTACCACCTTGTAAGGGCCTTGCCACGAGGTCTGGAGCTTGTTCCCTTTTACTGGTCTGAGCACTAGCACTTTCTGCCCCCCCTGGAAGGTTCATTTATTTTATTTCATTGTTTATTCTTTATTGTTTTGTGCACATTATTTACTTTTTTCATTATTAATAGATTTCTATTAATATTTAGTTTCTTTGTGGCAGAGGATTGAAGTCCTTTTTCAAATTTGATGTGGTTGAATTTGTATTATGAGAATTGTTACTTTGATGTTTAAATGATTTTAAGACTGCTCCTTTTAGTCTTCTTAGCAATTCAAAGGGCCGGTCGTTTGGAACGCATGTGCCCGATCTTGGAACGCAACGCCAGTGGTTGTGACGTGCGTGGTTATTTCGCCGCCGGAAATCCATGTGTGGAACGCAACCGGAAGTTGTGATTTGGAACGCAGAATATTACCGGACGGATTACCAGCTGGTCTTAGCCGCGAATTTTAAGGTGGCGATCACCTGGAAAATATTGATTTTATTGAAGAGGGACTGCCTACAAAGGAACTCTCCAATCAACAAACGGACTGGTTATATTTAAGGGACTCTGTTGGGGGTGGGATTATGCATGCTTTGTATTTGACATATTGTGTATACTGCAAAAAATTTTCTCTGATGAAGTCCAATTTGTATGGACGAAACGCGTTAGATGCAGTATTATTTGTATACTTTTAACTATTGATTTTTTGATATAGGCTTATTAGTGCCTTTTAATAATAATAAAAAAAAAAAAAAAATTTTTATACTTCACTGGCATACTCCCACTTCTTTGAAGACAGAGCAACCTATTCGTGGAGGGTGAATACCACTGCAGCCCTTGAGGGCTTAAAGGCGCATTATCCATCACTATTTTGTGAGTGCAACCATTGAAGTTTATATTTTATTATTGTGACGGTACTTCACTATGTACTATGTATTCTTATATTTTTTAGCCATTCAGCTGTATCCCTATTTTGTCCATTTACACACCCCCTGGAAGGTTCTCTGGCGGGCACCCCTATCATACCATCTCTTCTGTCGACCCTGGGCCGCATGTAGATGGTCTCTAGCCATCCGAGCTAACTGTTCCATGCGGTCTCTCATCTCCAGAACATATGGTACAATCGGGACACCCTCATGTTCCGTCTCTCCTTCCCAGTGCTCTCGGATGAGGTCGAGGGGGCCTCACACCCGTCGTCCATAGAGCAACTCGAACGGAGAGAACCCAGTGGATTCCTGCGGCACTTCTCGGTAGGCAAACAAGAGGTGCGGCAGGAATCGCTCCCGGTCTCTGTATTCCGCCGTAAAGGTCCGTAATAATTGTTTTAGGGTACCATTAAAGCGTTCACAGAGCCCGTTAGTCTGGGGGTGGTATGACGAGCTGAACAGGGTCTTGATACCACAGACCTTCCATAACTGTTGGGTCAGATCTGCGGTAAATTGCGTCCCTCGGTCAGACAAAATTTCTTGCGGAAACCCCACTCTGGTGAATATCCCGACCAAGGCACTGGCGACAGTGTCGGCCTGGATATTCGTCAGCGCGACGGCTTCCGGTTAGCGGGTAGCGTAGTCCACTACGGTAAGAATATATTTCTTACCGGAGGGACTGGGATTCGGCAAGGGCCCCACCAGATCGACTGCCACCCGGCTAAATGGTTCCTCGATTACTGGCATGGGTAACAGTCTGGCTTTCGGGTGGTCCCCTCGCTTCCCTACTCGTTGACACACGTCACAAGTACTACAGTAACGTTGCACGTCCTTTGAGATTCCCGGCCAAAAGAAGGTCTGGGTAATCCGGTAGGTAGTGCGGTTACCTCCTAAATGTCCTGCCAAGGACATATCATGTCCGATTCGCAGAAGTTCCAACCGGTACTTTCTGGGTACCACTAGTTGGCGCTTCTGTGATGGGACACTGCCTGTCTTTTTCCCTTCTGTCAATCTATACAGTCGGTCATTATCCCAGATAAAACGTTCCTTCTCACTCCCCCCACTATCGGCAAGCTCCCTGTATTTTTGGAGGGTAGGATCTGCTCGTGTCTCCCTCCCAAATGCTTCGGGGGTATCCCAAGATAAGGGTCTCTCTATGGGGTCTGGTCTAGGGGCTGGGTCGTGGCTTACCTGGGTCTCCCGTCCTGGTGCAGGGTCATCGGCAGCATACGCCTGGGAACATGTGGTCACTGGGCAGGCGGCAGCAGTCGTAGGTAGATATGAGGATGCAAGCGGGCCAATGTCATTGCCTAGTACGACTTCTGCAGGTAAATTATCCATGATGCCCACAGTGGTCTTCCCAGACCCGACTCCCCAATCCAGGTGTACCCTAGCAGTGGGTAAACGGAACACAGCTCCTCCAGCAACTCGTACAGCCACAGTTCGGTTGGACAAATGTTCAGGCTTCACCAGGTGTCTCTGCATTAATGTAATGGTGGCCCCAGTGTCTCTTAATCCTTGCGCCACCTGTCCGTTCACCCGCACTTCTTGTCGATGGTGTTGTCGATTATCTGGGGAGGCAGCTTGTATCGGGTCCGCCTCATACAAAATACCCAGGCATTCCTCGGGACCCACCTCTGTCTCCAGGCAATGGGCGGCTGAGGTACGTGGGGACGAAAAAGGTGATGCGGTCTCTGTAGGTGGTGAGGGTCGTCGCCAGTTGTTGGCTGCTGACCCCAGGGGGCAGTTACGGGCCATGTGCCCCAGGTTTTTGCAGCGATGGCACGCCATCCGAGATACATCTCTTGGGTAGCTGGGGGACCCCTGTGGGCGAGGGGGCCCTGGTGGTACGGGAGCACGGAACTCCGGGCGAAAATTGCTGGCTGGGGTACGTGGTTCCGGCCTGCTGGTTGTGCGGTGAGAGCCTTGACTAACTCTCCTTGTTTCGGCATACTCGTCCGCGAGCCGAGCCGCCTCTTTCAACTTGCTGGGTCGTCGATCCCTTACCCAGTCCTGTAGATCAGCTGCTAAGTCCTGGAAGAAGTGTTCCATTAAGAAAAGTTGCAGGACTTCCTCCCCTGTACTGGCGTTACATCCTTGGACCCAGTGGGAGGCTACTCTGTAGACGGTTGGCCCATTCCATGTGCGAGTCCACGGCTTTCTTTTTAGACTCACGGAACCGTCGGCGGTATGCTTCTGGCGTCACAGCATAACGGGCTAACAGGGCCTTTTTGACCTGCTGGTACTGTGTAATATCCTCTGCGGTGAGGGCCCGAAAGGCCTCGCTAGCCTTGCCGGACAGCTTCCCAGCTAAGATGGTAACCCATTGGTCAGGGGGTACCTGGTGTAAAGAGCACTGTCTCTCGAAATCGGCTAAATATCCATCGATCTCCTCTTCATTCTCGACAAACGCCTTGAACGCAGTAAATGGCACTTTCTTAGGGGTAGTAGGCGGAGGGGAGGTAGGAACTGCATGTGTAATGGGCTGCTGAGCTCTTACCAGTTCGATTTCGTGCCCCCTCCTCTCCCGGATATCTGCTTTGGCATCGAGGAACAGCCGCTCAATCAGCTTCACTGATGTCTCTGGATAGAAGGCCAGTCTCCTCTGTACGATGCGGGCGACCTCGTCCTCCTCGCTGTCTGGCCTCTGTGTCTCTGCTACGCCCGTGGACCGATCCATTTCGTCCAGCTCTAGTAGGTCTGCGATCAGCTCTCTCCATGGTCTGTTACTGGCAATCCTTCCCCGGTTCTCCAGTAGATCCTTTAGGGTAGGTCTCTTCAATTTGGCGTATTGAGACTCCATCCAGCATCTGCGCTGTGGATGAAAGGACCATCCCACCGCTGCCACCAGTGTAACGACTAACCTGGTGTAGAGAGGGTACCAGCCGTTAGGGACGTCCTTTTCTTCCTGGCAGTCGCTGTGTAGTGATGGAGTCGCCTATTCCCTTCTGCTGGATCAGGAGTGGAAACCAGGTGCAGCTCTGAAAAGAGCTAAGTGATTAAGCTGCAGAGATTCCCCTTTCAAGAATGAGACAAGGCTACGTTTTGAAGGGTCAAGAAGAACTGAGGTTTAATGACACACACTCTGCTTTTATGAGATTCTGCCCATGCAAGGGAGACACCCACATAATTAGCAGAGTAACCAATCCATGCAATATACATTTGGTAAATTCCCTCCCCTCAGATAACCACATAACATAATTAAAAAGGAACATTTTTTCCCCAAAGTTTGGATGTACCCCAAATACTTGGGGTACAGATATAAATTTGGTATCCCCAGATAGCCCATAGTTCAGGTACCAACATATGAAAAAATCAACTCAATCGGTTCAGCCGTTCGGGACATATGGGACTTAGAAGATTTGACCGACTGCACGGGTACAGTAGCCGAAAACAGTTCCATGAATGCTGGCCCTGCAGTCGGTCTAAGAACTTGGGTAAAAACTCCCGAACGGCCGGCCATCCGTATGCCATCCTGGGTTCGCTGAAATCCCCATCTGCTGTTAATCCTTTCTACCGAACGCCCGGTCGTTCGGTAGATTTGGTGATATTTTCCCGAACGTATGGAGGTCTCAGCAGTGTTCGCCTGTTTGAGTGTCCGATTTTAGTTCCAGACAATCATCGGCAAACACCGCTGTTCGGGAGTTAAAATGGCCGCGAACACGTGTAAGTCCCGAAATGGCGGCTGAGCTTACAGTTCCCATAGCGTTCGTGCCGTTGATTCAAATACAATGCCCATCAACCAGGGAGGTAAATTGGCCATAATTAACAGTCAGGGTGGCCTGTTAAGGCAGGTAAGCATTCGCATGGTGAATGCTTACAAAAATACAGAACGGCTGTATAATCCATTTGTCCTTTTGTAGGCATACTGGGCTTGTTGTTACAACTACCAGAAGAGGAGAAGGAGTCCTGGATTATCCCCCCATTATTCTAAGGAGATCCAAGGAGAGGCACCTTAAGGCGATTATTATACAAGTCTCTATCTTGTGATTGTAACTTATTTTAGCACACATAGATGCACTTTATACTGTATTACACTATTGCACTTTTTATTTTTGTAGATCATGTTTACATTGCATGATTTAAATACCTCTAGTAGCGGTCACCCTAATAGCCACTGGAGACACTTCTGCAGGAATACCTGACCATGTGAGACCATGTGATTGGTGTAGCATTTTATGTTTCCTATTGAGAAAGCATTGGATTGGCTAAGATCATCGATAAGGTGGAAGTGATATGCATGCACCTCATATAGTGTCAGTTACAGTCCCCTGTATGGTGAGAGTTGCAGATCACAGGACCATGTATGCGTGGTTTTCTAGCACACCGCTTATTGCTAATGAAGTTAGGGTAAGGTGTTACAAGACTGAAACTACTGCTTCTGTCTAAGCATGACTGACAATTATGTTAGTTGCAGTCCTCCGTATCTAGAGCACAGATTAACATTTCAAGCCATGTGCTTCCATCTAAACCAGGGCTGTCCAACCTGCGGCCCGCCAGATGTTGCTGAACTACAACTCCCATGATTCCCTGGCTATCTGTTTCATTGAAAGAATCATGGGAGTTGTAGTTCGGCAACATCTGGGGGGCCGCATGTTGGACAGGCCTGATCTAGACCTTAACACAAGGCTGGGCAAATGGTAGAACTACAACAACCGTGATGCTTTGTACCTCATTTTTACACTAACAATACTGCAGATTTCAGCTACCAGCTTTCATAGGTGGAGCGAATCAGAGTGAGATTAACCCAGGCCTGTTGGTGGTAGAGTTCCATACCCATGCACTGCAATAGCTGCCTAATTTTATGGCAAGACAGGAGGCTTCATATTTGCTTATCTTTCTTTACTGTAACTCCCAGCAGCAAAGAAACAGTTAACAATGTTGTATGAAAAATTCAACCAATCATAACACATCTCAGCTACAATATAGTGTCATCAGACTCCTCCCACTCCCTCTTTCTTTGCTGCTTGCCTCCCAGGTGAGTCTGCTCCAATTACACTGCCTTTCTAATTTAGGTTTATATATCTTTTATTTGTATCTTATAATCTACTTCACCTCAGGAAACTTGTTTGTATTTAATGTCCTTTGTTTTATTATTCATATTTTCCTTTTTCTCATTATCTATATATTTATAAGTTGGTATTGTCTCTTTAATTTTTGGCACTTGTGTTTTATTCTTTTCCTTAACCTGCTGTTTTTTTTCTTTTATGAGCTGGGTTTTACCCTTTAAATTTGCCGCACTCCGTTTGCATAGACGGAGCGCTCTGGTAATTCGCGCTGTATTTTTCAGTCAGCTGGCCGCGGCTCTCCTCAGAGGTAGAGCCGCGACCCATTCTCGTCATTCACATCAGCCGCGGACTCCATTTCCCATGAGCCCGCGGCTGCCGTTTTCCCACCTTCTTTTCCTCCCGCCCATTCGCGTCTACCTTCACACATTTTTTCCCGCCCTTTTATCAGCGGCGATCTCGCGGCAGCCATCTTTCGCAGCCTCAGTGTTCCTCCACGGATCTTGTCACCGTTAGCAAGCACATAGGAGTTTTCTTCAAATTGAACTATCTCTTGCTTGGCTTGTGACAGGTAGGTTTACTGCCTGCTGCCTCCATCTCATTTTTTTATGAGCATCTATTTTACACACGATCAGTATACTGATCTCTCTCTCATCTGCTTCTTGCAGGTTTGCTCTACAGGACCAGTCTGCAGTTTTTTTGGGTGAACCCCTCTCCCTGATTTGTTGCTTGATTATTAGTGTGGTTGGTTTTGTATTTTAATATATTTTGCCAAACCTTGTGTGGCTGAACGTTTTTTTCACTGTTGTGGGTGAACCCCACTTGCATATTACATACTCAAACTGTGTACATAACACACTACTGTGTGAAATACCTGTGTGGCTGACACCACCTACAGAACACACTACTGTGTGAAATAGCTGTGTGGCTGACCCCCACCTGATTTATTTTGTGGGTGACCCCCATTTCTCTCTGTACATATTTATATATATATATATATATATATATTTTATAATTGTTTTCCTAGTGGGTGATCCCCACCTCATTGACTGTACAATATCTTCATATTGTCCCCAACTGCCCAATAGGGTGACTCCCTATTAATTGCTTCTTCAATCATACTTTGCTGTGCCAAGCATTTGTGGGTGAACCCCACTGCTTTGATGTCTCGTGGGTGACCCCCACCTTTCATATATTGTAATTGAGTGGCCTCATCTTAATTTGAAAACCCTATATTTTCTAAGGAACACATGTCAGACCGCCAAGACCCTGCCATCTCTGCCGAACTTAAGGAATGGCTTTTCTCCACTCCTAAGTCCATTCCTAAGGCTCTGGCAGCCTACCATGAACGTGCCACAGAGGTACACCCCTCTACACAACAACCCTCTGACTCTGAGGATTCCCATGTCTCCGACCAAGATAGCGCCAAGCGCAAGAGACCCTGGAAAGGGAATAGCGCTACTGCGGGCAAAGGCAAAGCTCCTGCAAAGGTCATTAAACACTCTAACCCATACATTACGCAGAATGCTGCAGACCCTCTAGAGGGTTCTACTTCACGTTTGTCTGGCCATATTTTAAGTGACTATGACCCCAATTACTCTGATGAGGATCCCATGGTGAATGCGCCCCAGGATTCCTCAACATCAGAGTTCGTGAAAGAAACCTTTCTAGGTCAGGATCCCAAGAGTAAGGTGCCTGACTCAGACACCCTCCTGGATGCCTCAGGCCTTCCCCTTTTTGACCCAAGGGTGATTCGTCATCCGCGTTCAGCAGAATGGGCTCCCCCAGACCATATTGCTAATTACTGTAAACTGTGGCTTCGCAAGCCCCTCGAAAAAGAAATAAGAAACAAACTAAGGGTTGAATGCACGAGACCGACTATTCCAGGCAAAGTTGCCTCTACCCCTGAATTCGACCCCATGCTGGTCACCTATTTGATGAAATCTGGTAAAGACCCTCGTAACGGTATTGAGCAGGGTTTGAAAGCGACCCAGGATTATTAGACATTTCAGGTTCTATCATTCAAATATTTATACTCGCAGATGAGGCACTCACCAGCGGTGAACTTGATCCGCACATTATTAGAGAATGGGCGCAGAGAGCCCTATGCTTACTGGGCAACGCCAATGTGGCTATTTCGATTGAGAGACGCAAAGCGGCACTTTATAAAATCGATGCCAAATTAGTAGACTTGAGTACTAAAGAACTAGGCCCAGAGGCCGATGGTCTTCTATTTGGTAACAGTTTCATGCGAGACCTCTCCAAGCATGTCTCGGTTTTTACCACACTCAATAAAGCCCAGTCCTCCCTACGTAGGGTGTTCCGCTCCAATACTCAAAATCGTTTTTCTGGGAGAGCTGGTCGCTCCAGGGGCCGAGCTACCAGTAGAGCAGCCTTTACAGGCTACAGGCCCCGACCCACAGATTATTGGTCCACAGGATATACACGACCCTACCACAGACAGCTGTTCAGCACCAGAGGCTCGATACGAGGACGTGGCTCTGCATCCCTGCGCGGACGCACTGCTTCAGGTAATGGACCTTGACCTTGCTTATTTGAAAAATGTATCAATCGCAGGTCGATTAACATTCTTTTTCCAACAGTGGAAGCTTCTTTCTCAGGATCTTTGGATCCTTCATACAGTCAAAGGTTTCAAAATAGATTTTTTCACACACCCAGTACAATACTCTCCTCCGACATCCTTAGAGATGTCAAAAGCAGACACTCTAACCTTGAACACAGAACTAACCAAATTGGTACACAAAGGGGCGATCGAACCTTCGCCTTTCCCTTGCACCTTCCTCAGCAACATATTTCTCGTTCGGAAAAAGACGGGAGATCACCGTCCCATTATCAACCTCAAGGTATTGAATCGCTTTATCACATACCGTCATTTCAAGATGGAAGGTATCCATCTTCTCAGAGACTTGCTCTGCGTGGGAGACTGGTTCTCGAGATTCGACCTCAAAGATGCTTATCTGACGGTCCCTATCGCACCAAGTCACCGTGCCTTCCTCCAATTCCGGTGGCAAGGCGACATTTGGCAGTTCACCTGCCTCCCTTTCGGACTTTGCTCCGCCCCTTGGTGTTTCACCAAGTTAATGAAACCGGTCATGGCGCTCCTTCGTTCTCAGGGCATACATTCCATTATATATTTGGACGATATCCTGATTATGGCCCAAGACCAACAACTCCCATCTCAGTCCAGTTTCTGGGTTTCCAAATAGATTCAGTTCAGGCAACTCTACAGTTGCCCTACTCCAAAATCAAAAACATAAAAAGAGAGATTCAAAAATTACTCAGTTCACAACGACCTTGGCTCCGCGACCTAGCACACATTCTGGGTCTCCTCTCCGCATCAATTCAGGTTTTTTTTCCAGGGCCCTTACACTACAGAGCTATGCAACGGCTGAAAACCTCCTACTTACATCGCTCGACCTCTTACGATCAATTCATTTCCCTAACGGACGAAGTTCTCATCGAACTTCACTGGTGGCTTCGCAATATGGAGGCCTGGAATGGGAAAGCGATTTTCAGATCTCAACCAGATTTTATTCTGGAATCCGATGCCAGCCTCTTAGGTTGGGGTGCTACTTGCGCCCAAACATACACAGGGGGTCTCTGGTCCCCATCAGAACAAGCATTTCACATAAATTGTCTCGAGCTCAATGCCGGATCCTTCGCGATCCGCAGCTTTGCCAAAGAAGTCTCCAACTGCTCTCTGGTGCTTTGGATGGACAATGTCTCTGCGGTACGATATGTAAACCGACTCGGAGGGTCCAAATCGAAACTACCGTCAGACCTCACCAAGGATCTGTATCAGTTCTGCTTAGATAGGAATCTGTCCATTCGGGCAGAATATCTCCCAGGTCCCAACAACTTAGTCGCGGATTGGTTTTCACGTCACTGGAGAGATGCCAGCGACTGGCAATTAGATCCTCTCCTATTCCACCGCATTCACCTATTGCGGGGACCCCTCACTCTCGACCTCTTCGCGTCTCGGCTGAATCGTCAGACAGACGATTTTTTCAGCTGGTTACCGGACCCTCTATCTCTAGCTGTCAACACCTTTCTCCAACCTTGGCCACGGAGCGGAGCCTATGCCTTCCCTCCTTTCTCAATGATTCAACGGACCCTCCACCGGGTCAAGTCACAGGGGGTCAGGGTTGTGATAGTTACCCCTCTATGGCGGGCCCAGACGTGGTTCCCTACCCTTTTGGAACTTTCAACAGACTATCCCATCCTCCTACCTCGCTCACATCGGGTCCTCAGGAACCCAATGGGTGACTACCATCCGCTCGCCTTACAAGGCCATCTTCAACTGGTGGCCTGGACAGTTTCAGGGGAGCTTGGCATGTCGCAGGACTTTCAAGCACTGCTCAAACACTCCTGTGGGATTCATGGGCTCCAGGGACCAGGCGAACCTACCTCGCTGCATGGTGAATTTGGGTCAGCTGGTGTCTGGAGAGGGATTTCGATCCCGTTTCAGCATCTCTTCCATCCATTCTAAATTTTTTATCCTCCCTTTTCGATCAGGGTAAATCATACCGATCGATTAATATTTTTCGTTCCGCAATTTCGGCAGACCATGACTCTATTGACAATTCTTTAGTTGGGAAACACCCTTCCGTGTGCCGGCTGTTACGGGGCATTCATTTGACGAGGCCACCTTCTGCCAAATACTATGGGTTCTGTGATATATCTCGAGTCTTTGCGCTGCTGGAGTCCTGGCCCTCTAACGAGGCCTTATCCCTTCGACAACTCTCCACAAAACTAGCTCTGCTACTGTGCCTGGTGTCCTTCCGCAGAGTTTCTGACGTTCAAGCTTTTGACTCACACGCTGTCACCTTCGCACCAGATGGTGTCAGATTTACAATTACTAGGCGCACAAAAACAAACTCCTCGTCTGTTTTTTACCCGTACTTTCCCGACAGGCCGGCCCTCTGTGTGGCTCTGTGTACCCGTTGTTACACGGACGTTACTGCCACTCTACGTCCCTCTACCGGGCCCCTTTTCATCTCTTACGTTAGACCTCACAAACCGGTCTCCTCCCCCACTATCGCTCGCTGGATAAGATGGTTACTTACCCAAGCAGGAATTGATAGATCATTCGGAGCCCACTCCGTTAGGGGAGCGGCCGCATCCTCTGCCTTTCGTGCCGGCAGTTCACTTATGGATATTTTGTCCTGTGCAGATTGGTCAAGGGAATCTACCTTTCGTACCTTCTATTTTAAACCAACATCACATGCGGCTTGTTCTATTATTCGTTAAAACAGCAAATATGAAGCCTCCTGTCTTGCCATAAAATTAGGGATTATTCTAGCTTTCAGTGAACGAATAATCTAAATTTTATTAAAGACAGGAGGCGAATATTTTCCCTCCCTTCGTTCATTCTGGAACCCACCCTCAAGGTAAGTCCCATAGTCCATGCTTACTGTATGCTACCGTCTCTTGCATCTAAATTTGCAATATACGATTTGTTAGATTTGAAGTTACGCACCTACATCATAGGGTACTCACATGTCCTTTTTCCTAACTCTGCCAGTTCGTCTGAGCTATAATTAGGAGTAGGGAGTATAACTATATTTTTTCTCTTGTCCGAGAAACCTTACTTTCACGAAGTCTCTCTTCTTCTCTTTTAGTGTGAAGATCTCAGGTTTGCTCGTTCAACTTTCCGTTTACATGGTTGACTTCATCTCGAGTTACAACCTCGGGAAATGTTCCAGTTCCAGTTTACATGGTTGACTCTGCTGCTGACCGGCAACACCAAGAAAGAGGAAGTGGGAGGAGTCTGATGACACTATATTGTAGCTGAGATGTGTTATGATTGGTTGAATTTTTCATACAACATTGTTAACTGTTTCTTTGCTGCTGGGAGTTACAGTAAAGAAAGATAAGCAAATATTCGCCTCCTGTCTTTAATAAAATTTAGATTATTCGTTCACTGAAAGCTAGAATAATCCCTAATTGGTTATTTCCCAAGTACATACTGCTATTGGTTGGCTTGGGCTCACTGTGTTGTTCAGATCACAACCTTTATCATTTGTTCTTGAAAGCTCCCTCACCCAACAGCCTCACTCTAAACCCCCTCAACTCAGAAGGGACCTGAATTCTCTTGACCTCCAGCAACTCTGATCTCCATTCCAAACTCTCATTCATCCCCAGTTTCTCCTCCTTAACACACATCCTAAACTGCTCTCTTTCATCTAGTGTTGTCCCTGCTCCCCTTAAGCATGCTACTGTCATACCCACCCTAAAAAAGCCATCCCTAGACCCAACTATCGCCCTATATCTCTGCTTCCTTTTTCCTCAAAACTTGTAAAAAGACTTGTCTTTACTCATATGACTCACTTCCTAAATTCCAACTCCCTCCTCGCTCCTCACCAATCTGGCTTTCGCCCCCCCCCCCCACACTCTACTGAAACTGCTCTTATTAAAGTTACAAATGACCTAATCACAGCTAAATCCAAAAGCCACTACTCCATTCTAATTCTTCTTGACCTCTCTGCTGTCTTTGACACTGTTGATCATGTCCTCTTTCTCCAAACTCTTTAATCCCTTGGTTTCTGTGACACTGTTTTCTCAGTGTCTCTCTCCCAACGTTCGTTCAGTGTCTCCTTTTGCAAAGACACCTCCTCCTCTTACCCTGTCTCGATTGGAGTCCCCCAAGGATCTGTTCTTGGTCTCCTTCTGTACTCTCTTTATACTGCCTCTCTTGGCAAACTCATTAACTCCTTTGGATCCTGCTATCATCTGTATGCTGATGACACCCAGATATTTCTCTCCTCCCCTGATCTTTCCCCTGTGGTCCTGCAATGTGTCGCTGCTTGCCTTTCTTCATCTCCCATTGGAGCACCCTAGCAGGTGGTGACACGCCGAGTGGACAGGGAGCAGACGAAAAGCCGCTTCGATGTCAACCTTTGCCATAAGAGCCCCGCGCCCGGCCCTCTTTACCAGCTCGACCGCTTGGTCGAATGATGCATAAGAGACCGGGCACAGCTCCTTATCGATGTCATCATTCACCGACCCGCCCTTAGGGTAGGATAGGTGGTGAATAAGCCTAAACTTCCCCGGCTCCTTCTTAGGGACCACCCCGAGAGGGGAAACCCGGAGGCCCTCTATTGGTGGTGCCCGAAACGGTCCTGCCATTCTACCCAACATAACTTCCTTGCCCAGCTTGTCCCGCACCACTGCTGGAAATTCCGCCACCGATTTTAGATTACGCGGGCATCCCGTACCGTCCCTGCCCCGGAACGGGATAAACAACACCTGCCCGAACCCAGCCCTGAGGAGCTCGGCGTCCGCCCTATTACCGTAGCGGCTTAGCCAGGGCTCCATCGCGTCTAGCTTCTCCGGGGTGAGCCCCCGGGGTAGCGGAAGCCCCCCCGCCTCCGACCGTGGAAGAAGCTCCTGCTCCCCCTGACTTACCTTTCTTGAAACCACGCTGCAACCCGTGCACCCCCCCACAGCCCGAGCATTCGTGCTTAAATCGGCAGGAAGCACCCCATTTGCATTGGCCTTCATTGAAAAGCCAGCATAGTCCCTTTTGTGAGGCGGCCGACGAGGCGGACTGACCTTTTGCGCCAGCCGCATGCTGAAAGGGTTGCGCCTTTTGCGCCATCATCAGCTTCATACAGAGAGGCAGGTCCATCAGGTCCCACCTCATACCCAGATTAGCCGCCAGCCGCTGCCGGAACTGTTCGTCATACCGCCACCATGCCAGCCCGCCATAAGTGCGGTATGCCTCCCAAATCCCGTCCAAGTAGCAAAACAGGGAAGAGCACATGCCCGGCGACTTCTCCCCTATCACGCTGGCCAAGACGCAAAACGCCCTCAGCCAGTTCCCAAAGGATTTTGGTATCTTGCGATACCGCTTCTCCTCTTCTTCCTTCTTCTCATCTTTCTTATCCTCCTCCTTGAGGTCAATAAAGTCCTCCAAAGGAAGGAGGGAGAAGATCTCGCAAAACTCCCCCTTCCAGATTTTTTCTTTCACCTCCTGTTTGAGATGGACCCCGAGTAGGCCAGCAAACGATACGTACGCGTGCTGCCTTGCCGCGTCTGACTAAGAGACCGAGCACAGCTCCTTATCGATGTCATCATTCACCGACCCGCCCTTAGGGTAGGATAGGTGGTGAATAAGCCTAAACTTCCCCGGCTCCTTCTTAGGGACCACCCCGAGAGGGGAAACCCGGAGGCCCTCTATTGGTGGTGCCCGAAACGGTCCTGCCATTCTACCCAACATAACTTCCTTGCCCAGCTTGTCCCGCACCACTGCTGGAAATTCCGCCACCGATTTTAGATTACGCGGGCATCCCGTACCGTCCCTGCCCAAAACAGTTCCATAGATTTGGGCTGTGTGGTCGGTCAATTTCACACTGAAAAAATGACTAAGTCCCATTTGAACGTGTGTTCGAATCTTCGAAAGGGACTTAGTCTCTGTGGCTGAAAATTCAGTGCTGGAGAAGGTAAGGGTCAGCGGTGTTCGTTGAAATGTGTAGCCGATTTCAGTTCCATGTATTTGGCTACATACCGCTGACCTCGTTCGAATGAACAAAGATGGCCGCCGCCACATGTTCGTTTGTCGAATGGCGGCCACTTCGACCACTTCGGCTGCATCTGAAGTGCCAATTTAAAGCTGCAGAACTGCTCCAATACAATTAAAAGGGGCAGCAAGAGTCTTTTAAAATCCAATCTGCTAAAATAGTCTTTAACAGGCAATATCTTCCAGGGGCCATAGTCTTAAAGGGGCATTGTTCACCAAAGTCACAATGTGCCCACAGACGGTTCTTAAAGGGCCATACACAGTCCAAAGTTGCAGGGGAGGAGGCTGGCAAGCAAGCCTCTCCAGGACCAAGTGGCGAAGGGCACTTCGTCACACAATGTTATTCACAATAAGCAATGACATAGATGTGACCTCTTCCACCTGACAGGCTGCAGTGATTATAACTCAGAAGACTTCCTCTTTTGTAAAGCAGAGACTATAGCTTTTCACACAGATTACACAAGTTTGAATATAGAGGCTGGATGACCTTTATTGTACAGAACACAGCTATTTATACAGAACAGTGTTGACTCTCCCTGCAGGGGGTCCTCTGTACAAAGCAATGCATAGTAGTGTTTCCTCTCCCAGGTAACCATTCCCCAAAAGATCATCCACACTGGCAGCCTCCTGGACAATAGCTCTGTTGTGCTGTTGGTGGGGGGGGGAGCCAACTGTTTTCTCCCCTTGGAGTTTCTTCTGCTGCTGGGGATAACCCCCTCTCCCTGAAGTCCAATGTGCCGCTAGTTAGGAAGGCCAACTACCTCATCTCACGTTGTTGTAATCTGCCACTGGAGAGGGAGGCTGGTTATCTTTACCTCCTCTTCTTGGAGCTTCTCCTGCCACTGGGGAGAAAGGCCAACTACCTCCTCTACCCTGTGTTTTGATCTGCCACTGGGGAGGGAGGCTGGGTACCTCTATCTCCTCTCCCTGGAGCTTCTCCTGCCACTGGGGAGGAAGGCCAATTCCCTGTGTTGTGATCTCTTCTCCCTGTGTTGTAATCTGCCGCTAGAGGGAGGCCGGCTACCTTTATCTCTTATTCGTGGAGTCTCTCCGGCCACTGGGGAGGGAGGCTGACTACCTCATCTTCCTGGAGCCCAAATTGGGAGGGAGGCGGGCTATCTCTACCTCCTTTTTCTGTGGAGAAAGGCCAACTGCATCCTCTTCCAGGATCCCAGTATACCACTGGGGAAGGAGGCCATATACCTCATCCTCTTGGAACTCCTTTACCGCTGAACAGAGAAGTTACCTGCCTCCTCTCCCTTGTGCTCCCTATGCCGCTGGGAACAGAGGTCGGCCACCACTCCCTTCTGTCACTCTTCCTGCCACTGGAGAAAGAGGCTGACTACAGTATCTCCAAGGAGCACAATCTGACACCGGGGAGAGTGGTCGACTACCTTCTCTCTCTTGAACTCCAACTGCGACTTAGGAAAGATACCTGCATTCTCTCTCTGGATCTCATCCTGGATCTCCTTACTCTCCAACACTAACTGTAGGAAATTTGCATTCTGTGAGATATTTGTTTTCCAGTCTTCTGAACAAATCGAATCAGAGTGTCTTGCAGTTAAAACCGTATATTTATTACAATATACACATCATCCGGTAACAACAAAGGTCTGTTTTAAAATCATATGGACCAATAGACAATGTCTATTCACTTCTAGATCTTATCCAAGCTTGATGTTAAAAGGTATTGGTAAAAAATTCTAGCTGCAAAGGTTTTTTATATGTTTAAAATTCAATTACATAGGGCGTATACATAATGACATAAGGTTTGCCTGCTTTAAAATAATTGGTTATCTAAGAAAAAAAAGGTGGTAACTTAGTATTATTCGATATCTATGATTAAAGCCATACGTTATGATGTTTTGGTAAGTTACACACAAAGACCTTCTAGAGACTTCTAATTACATGATGGAATGAATGATTGCCTATAGAAATGTGAACCTTCACAGGAATTCAGGCTTACAAGGCTAGGTCAAAGGTTATTATAAGCAGGATCCACAAGTCTCCAGCCATCATTCTTGACTTAAAACCATATGTGTGTAAATTACAGTATATGTATAAATTACAGTATGTTTGTAATGTATCTGAGTAGGGCCCCTCGATGTCTGGATATGCTTAGAATAATAACTTACAATATTTCTACATTCCTACAACACATTGAATACATTTAAAGTTCATAAAAATATTTTTCACTAACCTTCATTCCTAAATCACGAGTTCCATCAGTTCATCCCAGACCTCATATCTCCCAAACCAGGACATCCTTTTCCCCCCCATAGTTTTCATCATATTGTATGGAATACCAGAGGGACCCAGGGCCACTGCAGATAAGCCTGGAATAGGGAAGAAGACCTCAGGCTTGCTGAGGTATTCATGCCAGGTTTTGGAATGTAAGACTCCATAACGATCCTCCAAAACTATTATATCCTTAATCCAGGAGTCCAGCCAATTAATATCCTTCAGGGTTGGATGAGGTCCTAAGATGCAGCGACTCCCTAGCTCTCTCTTCTTGTTATGTCTTTTCTGGTAATATGTA
>OW240916.1:57341436-57364131 GCA_933207985.1 Pelobates cultripes
ACACTGTAGCAGTAGGCAGCACTTATACATACATAGGGTATACATAGAGCTGCCCAGTGCTGCCGCCTCTTTATCTTGAAAAAGCCTGTAGTAAATGCGCGAAACGCATTGATTGGAGAATGGTCTGAATGCATTAGAGTGAATACAGATCATCCAGCGTTGTGTGACTTTGGTGTTCTTTCAAATCATGATTCACTCATTACGGCCTGTACTCTTGAAACTGGCATAACCAAGTGTACCGACGGAGTGGTAATACCATCTCGAACACTGCTAAGCTGTATATTGCTGTACTGTTATTAAGTAGCAGCAACAACCTGCCAAGGTTTCCTCTTGTAGGCTGGAGTAATGATAGTCTTTCACAATGTGTTGGTAATTGCACTTCAAATGGTAAGTATGCAAAAGAAAAACAGAAAAAAATCGGTGGAATATATTGAGAAACTTTGGTAGAGTAACTGTAGAAAGCCACTTACATTTATTAGAGCTTCAGGCCAGCTCTGGAATTCAACTTTGGGTGGAATAATCTTTGAATATATCATGCCTTGAGTATTTTTATGGAATATGAAACAGAAGACAGAAACAATATATAGTTTAGTATGCAGTAAGAGAATTGATATAGATATAATATATAGTAATGCATTCACATGATAAAGAGCCCTATGTGGCTCCAGTTAAACAGCATCATATGGTACAATCTTCACTTCTGCATTAGGTGCAGCCAGATGCTCTCAGCGGTATCGTAAAACACAAGTATAGTGCTTTCTGTAAATATGAAACTGTGTAGTACATAACTTACATACAGTTGCAAGAAAAAGTATGTGAACCCTTTGGAATGATATGGATTTCTGCACAAATTTGTCATAAAATGTGATCTGATCATCATCTAAGTCACAACAATAGACAATCACAGTCTGCTTAAACTAAAAACACACAAAGAATGAAATGTTGCCATGTTTTTATTGAACACACCATGTAAACATTCACAGTGCAGGTGGAAAAAGTATGTGAACCCTTGGATTTAATAACTGGTTGAACCTATTTTGGCAGCAATAACTTCAAGCAAACGTTTCCTGTAGTTGCAGATCAGATGTGCACAATGGTCAGGAGTAATTCTTAACCATTCCTCTTTACAGAACTGTTTCAGTTCAGCAATATTCTTGGGATGTCTGGTGTGAATCGCTTTCTTGAGGTCATGCCACAGCATCTCAATCGGGTTGAGGTCAGGACTCTGACTGGGCCACTTCAGAAGGCGTATTTTCTTCTGTTTTAGCCATTCTGTTGTTGATTTACTTCTATGCTTTGGGTCATTGTCCTGTTGCAACACTCATCTTCTGTTGAGCTTCAGCTGGTAGACAGATGGCCTTAAGTTCTCCTGAAAAATGTCTTGATAAACTTGGGAATTCATTTTTCCTTCGATGATAGCAATCCGTCCAGGCCCTGACGCAGAAAAGCAGCCCCAAACCATGATGCCCCCGCCACCATACTTCACAGTTGGGATGAGGTTTTGATGTTGGTGTGCTGTGCCTTTTTTCGCCACACATAGTGTTGTGTGTTTCTTCCAAACAACTCAACTTTGGTTTCATATGTCCACAGAATATTTTGCCAGTACTGCTGTGGAACATCCAGGTGCTCTTGTGCAAACTGTAAACGTGCAGCAATGTTTTGTTTGGACAGCAGTGGCTTCCTCTGTGGTATCCTCCCATGAAATCCATTCTTGTTTAGTGTTTTACGTATTGTAGATTCGCTAACAGGTTAGCATTTGCCAGTGACTTTTGTAAGTCTTTAGCTGACACTCTAGGATTCTTCTTCACCTCATTGAGCAGTCTGCGCTGTGCTCTTGCAGTCATCTTTACAGGAAGGCCACTCCTAGGGAGAGTAGCAGCAGTGCTGAACATTCTCCATTTATAGACAATTTGTCTTACCGTGGACTGATGAACAGCAAGGCTTTTGGAGATACTTTTATAACCCTTTCCAGCTTTATGCAAGTCAACAATTCTTAATCGTAGGTCTTCTGAGAGCTCTTTTGTGCGAGGCATCATTCACATCAGGCAATGCTTCTTGTGAAAAGTAAACCCAGAACTGGTGTGTGTTTTTTATAGGGCAGGGCAGCTGTAACCAACACCTCCAATCTCATCTCATTGATTGGACTCCAGTTGGCTGACATCTCACTCCAATTAGCTCTTGGAGATGTCATTAGTCTAGGGGTTCACATACTTTTTCCACCTGCACTGTGAATGTTTACATGGTGTGTTCAATAAAAACATGGCAACATTTCATTCTTCGTGTGTTATTAGTTTAAGCAGACTGTGATTGTCTATTGTTGTGACTTAGATGATGATCAGATCACATTTTATGACCAATTTGTGCAAAAATCCATATCATTCCAAAGGGTTCACGTACTTTTTCTTGCAACTGTATTCATGAGCAATATGTTGTTGCCCAATCCTTATGGCATGAATGGATTTCATCCTCACCAAGGATATTGAATATGGAGTGTAGTCGCAAACAGATGAAGATCCATGAGCATGGGGGGAAAAAAAACAGCTTTTTGCTGGATAATGAAAACAAACTATAAAATTATAAAAATATAATAAAAAATGCTCCAAACACGAACGTTGTTTCGACTTATTCAAAAAGGCTTTTTTATGACACATGGGCGGGCGGTACGTGACGTTGGCGTGCACGTAAGCGCCAGGACCGCGCGTCTCTAGGGACCAGGTAGTGGGGCAATGAAGCAGGCGAACTAAACGAGGTAGCAAGGACGCTAGGCGGAACGGCGCTGAAGTTTTTTGATCAGCGAGGTACGAGTAGGAGAAGCGGCTGCAAAGCTGTCACAAAGCCGGTATAGAGATACAAGCGGATATAGGGGGGTTTTAATTCTATTTCCCCTTCTGACTTCTGACTCTCACGGTATGGCAATCGGCTGAATAGTTGTTATAAAGTTGATATATAAGCTACAAAGTTGATTCACTGAGACAATTATTTGCCATGAGTATCTTAATTGGCTGAGCAGCTGCTGTAAAGCGGTTATAAAGTTACAAAAGCTACAAAGTTATAAAAGCAGTCATATTTGCCATTTGATTCCCATGTGTATGTTAACTGGCTGAGCAGCTGCTGTAAAGCGGATACAAGGTTATAAAAGCAGCTACAATCGAGGCATTTTCCTGTTACTGATTTATATTCTATATGTGACAAACAAGAGGTATTGGGGCCTGCTGATACACTGAGGAAGAATAATCTTCAAGTACGATTTGGGCTGATATTGTGCATATAAATCTACAGACTGAAGGTACTTATACTTATAAACAGAAGATTGATTATTGAATATACTCTTAGTATTTACTGATTCTTATTTTATACCTGACAAACAAGAGTTAAATTAAAGAGACAGTTGTCTGGCGCTGCAGTGAAGAGGAAATGAGAGATTTGGGCTAATTGTGAAAAAGTAATTTAAATTCCACAGCTATTCTTAGTGGAGTATAAAATTTAACTTTGGTGTTATAGCACTACATATGGCTCCGAAAAAAGAGAAAGCCCAAAATATGGAGAAAAAGAAGGCAACAATTGGTTCATTTTATTCACCCAAAGCTGCAGGTACAGAACTAGAGAGGCAACGAAAGTCTCTGCCTCTAGAAAATGTTCAGCTTCCAGCACATCAATTATCAAATATATTAGAGGACGACTTACCATACTTGTCAAAAACCCCACAGGGATTGACGCAACAACTTTTAACCCAAATGTTGGACAATTTACATAAAAAGATCCAAACGGATATTGAAAACAACTCTAAAGATATCAGACTGGAAATTGCCACTCTCTCTGAGAAACTCTCAAATCAAGCAAACATATTACAAAAAGTACAAGAGGAATACGAACAAATTAAAACATCTAATATACAGCTAGAGAAGAGACTGCAGGATATTGAGATCAAGCTGACGGATCTAGAGGATCGCTCAAGGAGAAACAACGTAAGAGTCAGAGGCATACCGGAATCAATTCTACAAGAAGATTTATATTTGTATTTGAATAATTTCTTTTCAAAAATATTATCCAGACAGACGCTGGGCCCTGAGACATTTGAAAGATTCCATAGACTGGCAAGATTAAATGGAACCGACAAGTCCTATCCAAGAGATGTTATGATTTGTTTCGCTAGTTTTTGGATGAAGAATCAAATAATGCAGAAGATAAGGAACGGGATCCTGGACACTGAAGAATGGAGACATTTAAAAGTTTATCAGGACTTATCTTATGAGACAAGACAAGCAAGAAGAACTTTTGCCGAAGAAACGCTTATTCTTAGGAATTTGGAGATTAGATATAAGTGGCTGTTCCCGACGGCGATTATGGTCTTTTTCAAAGATAAAACATATATCTTTAGAGACAACTTGGCACTAAAACAGAAGATGATAAGTTTGAAAATTATTCCTTAGTCTCAATTAATTGAACTCCTCCTTTTTTTTTTTTTTTTCTCACTATATAGAAGTGGTAAAGTTAAAAGGGGTAACCACAGAGTTATAGACATAATAGATAAATTGATATAAAGACACATAAGATAATTCAAGCAGTATGAATTGAACAAAAAGAGGTTTATAACACATAGAAGTATTGAAAATAATTTATAAGATTTTTGGATATGGGTAGAAAGGGTGTATATCTGTTTTAGGTATGTTATAGGGGTTAATTATACACGAATATAATGAAAATAATCATAGATTTACATTTAATGTAATGAATAGGGAAGCTGAGTTTAAAACACAATATATATGTATAGATACATTATTTAACTTAAGTGAATGAAATGAATGAAGTGAATATCACAATAATTATAAGTTTAACTAAATTTTGTATGAAATTGGCACATTGGAGGAAGTAAGGGAGGAGTAGGGAGAAACTATCCAAGAGCTAGGGAAAAGGATCACTTGAGAATAAAAACATAAGGATAGTCGAGTTGTCCTAGATAAAATGGAAGTCAGTGGCAGGGGAACCCAGTAGATAGATCTTGGGGTTGGATAAAGGGAAAGAACATCGGAACGCCTTTAAAAAATAGTAATCGAAAGGGAAAGGGAAAAGAAGGGCAGAATAAGTTGAAGGACAGAGGGAGTATAATAAAGAATAAATTGCCTACAGAGCTAATGCATCGACATTGCCCACTATTCTGGTCCAGGGTCCTGCGACGGCAGCAGGGTTAAATATGAAGAATGTACGCAGAACTTCATATTATGGATTGAATGTAGTAATAGAAAGTTGGGGCTTCACCAGGAGGTCCAAATATATAGGGCCGAATGGGGAAGGTATGAATGGATTTGAGTGTTGGATGCTATCTGAGGGGAGGCTAGAGGGGGAGAAGGTGTGGGAAGAGCTGCGGTAGTATGTCATTAAACATACTATCTATTAACGCAAGGGGCTTAAATTCAGGTCAGAAAAGAGGTTATCTATATAAACTACTGATTGACAGCAAAATAGATATTGGTTTCGTTCAAGAAACACACTGGACTAACTCTATGCCTAAACTATGGAATTATAAAAAATTCCCAGTGGTCCATAGATCTAATTTGGCAGGAAAGAATAAGAAAAGAGGGGTGGCAATTTTCTTTTCAGGTAGTGTGAAATATGAGCTGATCTATGAGGAGGCCAACCCGGGTGGTAGGTTCCTTATAGTGATAGCACGAATTAACGATGTTGTGTATACTTTAGTAAATGTTTATGCTCCAAACCAATCTCAGTACAGATTTTTGGGAAATTTGATGCAAAAGATTGACCGCGTAGCGTCTGGCAGCCTAATTATCGGTGGGGATTTTAATTGCACTATAGATAATAAAATAGATAGGAATAGAACTAAGCCTAATGTTCATTTAGACGGCAAGCAAAGAACAGGTCTATCAATGATGCAGACTTTTTTGGCAAAAAATTGTTTATATGATGCCTGGAGAACGTATAGTCCAGAAGCGAGAGACTATACGTTCTTCTCAAGTGTCCATCAGACATATACCAGAATTGATTATTTTTTGGTTAAATCGGAAACTTTGGAGCGAGTTAAGAAGGTGACAATTGGACCGATAACATGGTCCGATCATGCACCTGTAAGCTTAGTTATAAAAAATAATGCTGAATATAAGTGTAGAGATAAATGGAGACTAAATGAAAATTTATTAAAATCAGAAATTAATGTAGAAGAACTGCGCACTCAGACTAGAGAATTCTTCGAAATCAATGATACAGGGGATGTCTCTAACGCCATGTTATGGTGTACGTTTAAATCATATATGAGAGGATGTCTCATAAAATTGGGTGCCACTATAAAAAAAAAGAAAGGAAAGGAGCTTAATGAGCTTTATATTGATCTGGCAAAACAAGAACGCTTACATAAACTTACCATTGACTATAACATTTTGGAGGTTATTAAAGAGATCAGGGAAAGAATATTAGTAAGAACTCAAGAAAAGATTAATAAAGCTATGTTAATCTTAAAACAGAGATGGTATTATGGAAATAATAAAACAGGGAAAAATCTCTCAAACAAACTAAAAAATACAAATAAACTACAATCTATAAACTATATAACAGTCGGAAGTAAAAAAATGCTTTCTCCAACTCAAATAGCTAAAGCATTTGAAGACTATTATAAAAGCCTATATAATATAAAATATAATGAGCCACCTGAGGGCGAAACAAAACAGTTTCTGGATAAATTGAGCTTACCAAAAATATCGATGGAGAAATTAAGTCAATTAAATGCTCCATTTTCCATTCAGGAGATTAGCAATACTATTAAAGCATTAACAGCAGGCAAAGCACCAGGCCCAGATGGCTTTTCTTCAATTTTTTATAAAAAATTAAGTGATATAATTTCACCATATATATTAAGAACATTTGAAGATTTTGCTAATCATAAAGCCATCCCAACAGAATTACTTCAGGCTTCTATAATACCAATCCCTAAGATAGATAAGGATCCAACATACATTTCGAATTATAGACCAATCTCTCTTATCAATTTGGATATCAAAGTTTACTCCAGAATTCTGGCCGATAGACTTAAACAAAACATACCTAATATAGTACATTTAGATCAGACCGGATTTGTAGAGGGTAGGGGCACATCTGATAACATTAGGAAACTATTGAATGTCTTATATCATGCGAACCAAAGCTCATCTCCTTTCGCTATGGTTACCCTCGATGCCGAGAAGGCTTTCGATCGGGTTAACTGGAAGTATATGGAGGAAGTATTGAGGGCCTTCGGCATCGAGGGTTTCTTCAAGGAGTGTACAATGGCATTATATAAAGACCCTCAAGCTAAAGTATCAGGATATATGTTCCAATCGAATTGGTTTCCAGTTAGAAACGGGACGCGACAGGGATGCCCTTTGGCACCCCTGTTATATATCCTTTCTATAGAGCCGTTGGCAGTCGCGATTAGACAAAATGAAGACATCAGCGGGTTAAAAGTGAATAGGCTGGAGAATAAAATTGCACTTTATGCAGATGATGTATTATTGACCCTTGCAGACCCTATTAGATCTATCCCAGCCGTATTTTGGCTCATAAATGTGTATGGTAAATACTCAGGTTATAAAATAAATATAAAGAAAACACAAATTCTGATAAAAGGTTTAAGTGGATCTGAGGTAGACAAACTCAAAACAGATTTCAAATGTGACTGGGAAGTAAGGAAAATAAAATATTTAGGAGTAAAACTATCGCTAGATTACAGAGAAATTGGAGAACTTAATTATACAGACATTGCTATCCAATTTAGGAACACCTTAAAAAACTGGAAGGGATTAGAACTCTCTTGGTTGGGAAGGATTGAAGCAGTAAACTTCTATCTCCTCCCCAAGTTGACATTTTTATTTGGTAACCTCCCACTGAGGGTGTCATGCCAGACGATACGTGGTCTTCAAAGGCAAGTATCAAATTATATTTGGCAAGAGAGGAGACCTAGAGTGTCTTTGGAAATTTTACAGAGAGACTGGAAAGAAGGGGGGATTTGTTTCCCAGACATACAGAAATTATATATGAATAATATGGTTGCACATTTAATTAAGTGTGATAACTTTACAAAGTCTAGACCAAATTGGTTGGACATTGAAAAAGCAGATCTCTGCGATATGGAACCTTTATTTCTCTGGTGGTGCGACAGTGAATCTCTAAAAAACATAAGATCTAGTAATCCGATGAATAATACAATGATTTACATTGTTAAGTACTTGAAAAAAAAATATGGTACAAAATATATTTCATCAAATGCCCCATTAATAAGCTTAAAATATTACATAAAGGATATAAATATCCAAGAATGGGTACACTGTGGAATAGTAAGAATAGCAGATCTTTTAAATAATAATAAAATATTGCCATTCCCCATATTTCAGTCTAAATATAACCTTCCTTCGAAGGAAATATTTAACTATTTAAGAATAAAATCTTTTACTATGGGAAAAGTTCTTTCGGAAACTTCTCCAATAGACCAGTTCATAGAATCCCATTATAAAAAAAAGATCGTATCTAGATTTAATCAATTTTTAAGAAGTCAAAGGCAAATAGATAAAGTGCCAGCAATGAGTAAATGGGAGCAAGAACTTCATTTTTCATCTTCGGTCGAGGATTGGTTATTGGGTTTACAAGCAGTAAAAAGATATACACATGGGGTGAATATACAGGAAGTATACTTTAAATTAGTATACCGTTGGTATTTGGTCCCTACCCGCCTTCATAGATTTCAACCCACACTTCTACCAGATTGTTGGAGATGTGGTAGGGAGTTAGGCTCATTCTCCCACATCTGGTGGGACTGTGAGGAGTTGAAACCTATGAAATTAATTTTAGCGGAATTGATGGATTTTGTGTTTGAAATTCAGACTGTGATTACGCCTCAAATGTTTTTGTTTCATTTAGACCTGCCAAAAAGTAATATAAAACTAAAAATCCTTATGATCCACATTTGTATGGCTATAAAAATAGTTATGGCTAGAAATTGGAGAAAAATGGGTGTGTTAAATTGGCACGATATTTGTACGCAGATAGATTACCAACGTAGCATGGAAGCCGGGATAGCCTTAAACAAGATATCTAGAGAAAAGTATAACGAAGTTTGGGTCCCTTGGGTTAGATACATTATTTATAAAAACTCAATCCCCCCTGCCCCCTTATAGATAGCCAATAGTAGGTAGCAGTGAAAATGTGGTATGGATAAGATGTATTGAGCGTATGGTATGCTTGCACGGTTGTAGATACAGCAGAACAGCAGAAAACTGGTAGATGTATATTTGAAGCACGGTTTTACTGTTATTCATATGTATTATTTTACTGTTAAGTAATTTTCTACAGTGTTTAAAGCTGTATCTGTATCTGAATGAATTTTAAAAAAAATGAAATGAAAATAAAGATTTATATATATAAAAAAAAAAAAAGGCTTTTTTTAAAAAAGTGTATGAGGGCTCCTAGCTTCCCCCTTTTTATATAGATAATTAAAAATTTGAGATTTGGCGCTTTGGGGATTGCAAGTAAGAAAATTATAAAAACAAAAGAAAAAAAAAAACAAATGTGAAAAATATATATTTATAAGAGAACATATTCATAGTGTAAAAATATAGAATCTTGGCCTGATCACATAATTGGATCAAAGGCTCAAGGAGGTATGGAAAAATTTAATGTGTAGCTGTAAGAAAACGTATGTGGCTTTACACTTTTACTCTACCCAAATTTCTGAATATAGTCCATAATTTTTTTTTTCTGTTTTTGTTTTGCATACTGACCCATTTGAAGCGCAACTATTAACACATTGTGAAAGGCTACAGGCAGTAGTGCCTGTTCGCTCAAGTAGTAGTATAGAAGTACATGGTGTATTTCTAATAATCTAGGCCACGTCAATCATAGTACAAGGTCAAATGAAAAATACATTGCATACAAAATGAGTTGCATTTTTATCTGACATCCTTCCAAATAGTTTAAATAGCATTAAAACAATTAGGACTCAGTAGCACAAGTCAGACATTACAATACTTCTGCTGTCCCAGTGAGGAATGCTGTGTCTGGTAGGATCAGTACTGTACTTCTTCTGTGAATCTGAGTAATACCTAATGGACAGGGCAAACCTTCTATCCACAGCCGTCACATTATTAATACCTTTGCTGTCAAACCTTCCCACCGAAGATACTTTAACTATGGTCTTTGGTCACGTACAAGCATGGGGAGGTTAGGTATTGTATCTTTGTGTTTGTATATGAATTTTGTTACATTGCTGCCAGCCTCCCCACGTTTGTCTTATTAAGAGTTTATAAGTATGTAGGGGCAGCACCCCTTCCTGTCTCATCAGAGAAATTTGCCTTTTAGCTGATACCAGCAAGGTGATTTGCACGTGTTATAGCCCTATTCAGGGTTAAGTATGTAGGGGTTTATAAAATACCCCTTCATGTCTCATTAGAGATGTTTACACTTTGTCTGATACCAGCAAAGTTTATTGTATGTGTAGAAGCCCTATAAAGGGTTAAATGTGAAAAGGTTTATAAAATACCCCTTCCTGTCTCCTGTCTCAGAGATGTTTACATTTTGTCTGATACCAGCAAAGTTTATTGTATGTGTAGAAGCCCTATAAAGGGTTAAATGTGAAAGGGTTTATAAAATACGCCTTCCTGTCTCACTGGAGATTCTTGGCTGATATCAGCATATCTAATGGCTAGTGTAGGAACTCACCTATTGAGGCTTGCCTTTGTTGTAGAATTATAGAATTCTTGAAATTATCTAAGCTAATGCTTTGGCAGGAAGAAATGTGCTGAATAATAAAATGTGTATTTACTAAAAGAACCTTGAAACTAACAATACTAACTACTCAAAATGGCTGCCAAAGCACCCCTCCCATCGAGTGAACACCTCGTGCTAACAAGATGGCGCCTACATCTTGTGTCCACCCCCGTGTCAAGGATGACATCACCTCTTGATAGGAGAGTATCTAACTAACCACTTAACACCTGGACCAATCAATAGTGTCTATTTGCTGTTATCTTGAATTCTTCAGTGATGTAATAATGCCTTTAAAAGGGTCTGCGCACCCATTTTCTGTTAGAAGCCATTAAACTTCTCCGAAGTTCTTTCATTAACCTGAACTCTGTGTCTCAGTGTGAATTTACTTCTGCGTGCACGCAACTTTATTATCTTTAATTTGGACAGGAACAGATAGTCATTCAAACTAATTGGTTTGCAGAAAATAATCTACTACAATTTGGCGCCTTCAACGTGGGGCTCTGGGTTATGTCCTGCCCGGGCAGCCGTCCAAGAAGACGCTGGGGGGGATGAATCCTGGGGGAAGGAAAAGAGCCTGATCACCTCTGAGTATACGGTGGAGACTGCTGCAGCACCTAGCCGGTATGTTCCTACCCCTGTGATTGACCTGTCCCAGTGTCTGTGACTGCTGCCAAGAGGACATCAAAGTCAGGTAATAACTTGCCCAGAGTCTTTATATTGTTAATGATACCTAGTTTACCTGCATGTTGACTATCTGTTGCCTGGGTGTGTTTGTATTGGTTTTTTGTTTAGCTTAGTCCCCGGGGAGTGTGAGTGCCTGTTTACCCCTTTTAGGTGCTAGGTGGCTCTAGCGGTAAAGGAAAAAGGGGAGGGGATCTGGTGGAAGTCTGTGTGGACTCACTACTTTCTCAGGTCCAGGGTGTCACTTTGAGGGCCTGGCTAGCCTCATTGTGCACGTTACTCTGCTTGCAGAGGGTGAGACACTTCAGCCTCGAGCGCTGACGCTGGTAGTGTTCTGTTAACCTCTCAGTGCCCGCGGATACGGACACTGTTAGGTTGTGGTGGGATTGGATTCGGGCAGGCATTGCTGTTTCCATCACCGTACGGTAGTGAGACTTGCGGGTGGGTCCGCAACAGGGACACTACGAGGTTGAGGGAGGTGGCTAAGGCCACACGAGTAAAGGAAAAGCATTTGAACTGTGATGCATGCACTGTATTTTATTTGAAATGTTGTCTTAATTGTCTGTCACACAGATTCCTGTGCTTGATCTTATCTTACTCTCTGTGTTATTTACACTTTCCCCTCTTATTTCTCTTTGTTGAGAGAAGTGATTGGTCACACACTTCTCGCCACGCTCCAATTCCGCGGCTACCTCGGGTAGGCGGAATTTGTGACTAGTCTACGTTTTGGGAAGACGTACGTAGGAACCCACTCTTACGTAGCAGTCGAGCACTGTAGACCTTCTTTTCTCTCTTTCTCTATATCTGGGACGTCTTATATAGGGAGGATGGGACAGAAGTTAGATAGGGGGAGGAGTGACATGCCTGCATTTCGGAGCTACTGATAAGAGTTAGAGACAGGATTTTTGCTGGAAAATATTCTAATTGTGTAATAATATTATTGTTGTTGCCGTTTGCATGGCGCCGGCAGATTCCACGGTGCTATATATATATATATAAATTGTGTTTTGTGATAAGGCAGTGAAGACTGTGGGAGAGACTCGCTCACAAGAATGCATTCCACCTTTCTGAGTATTCTCTCCAAGACTGGTGTATAAGACAGGGAGTCAGGGATGTTGCTCAGTGTTGATTTACGGAGGTTAGGTAAGTGAATCTGATACAAGAATAGAGGGAATATGCGAAGTTGTTAAGTTAGTATGTGAAGAGGAAAGTGATTAATGGTTGGAGGATGATAAGGGAAATTGGTTGAATTCCGTGAGTTTATTTTGCATCATTTTATTATTTTAAAGTTATTTTAAAGTACATGTTTCTATGGACAGCTTTATGGGCTGTTAAATGCATAATGTTTTCAACTGTCTTATTTAACCTGACAGGTCTGTTCATAGTTTAGTATTTCATTTTGCAGAACGGAATGTTGCTTCTCTGACTTATTTTATTAGTTATAATATAGTGTATTGTTGAAAGTGCGTCAGCCACCACCCTAAAGCTGGCGCCTAGTACAGAAGGAGGTTGACTCTGCCAGTCCCGTGACCTATCTACAGTCACAGTTGCTTCTAAAGTGACGTCACTTCCGCCCTTACCATGCCCACACCTCCTGTCTTCCTTTCCCACACCTATCATGGATATCACCTCACTTCCTCCCTTGCTGTCATTTCCTTCCCCGCCCCTGTCATGGCTGCCTCCATCATGAGGCCTACCCCTATTATGCTCGTCCTATTCAGAGACATATTGTTTTCCTTACACTCTACATATTATGAACAGAAACATTATAATTACTAAAACAATCATGCCATTTGTTTCCCTGTATCAGAAATGTGTCCGTGATAAAAAAAAAAAAAAAAAAGGTTGCTAAAATGTCATTTGCAACTGTGGTGTGACCTACAAATGAGATCTGTTGGACACGAATATAAGAGCATAACAGCTGATTATCCAGATTAATCTTGCAACAAGGGAAATAGCCAAATAATGCAGGTTATTTTAAACATTGTATCTTTACTTAATCGAATCTTGCTTGTTACAAATCGTATGTTTACAGTAACATCCTTTACGTTAAATAATGGTTTAGTTTTAGAAGGATTAGTGACATGTTTTATTAACCCAGCCACTACTGGTTATTCATTTTAGTTACAGGGTGGTATAATTGTTATGGCCTAATTAATATAAATGATAGTACCGCAATAGTTAATGTTTTATCCAAAGACATATAGGAACTTTACTTCAATTACTATTAACCATTATTTATAATGATAGACATGTTCAGACTGCAAAAAGCTATGGCTAATGACATAGAAAGGGGTTAGAGTCAGTAACACAGCCCATACAGAGGAGAGCAAACCCGCTGATGTTTAATGCCCCTGCCACGTGTCTACAGGGGATGGGGGAGGGCCACTAGCCACAGTAGTTCTACCCGTTGAGGGTCATCCCACTACTTTCCTGGTTGACACAGGTGCAGCCCGCAGTGTTCTTAGAGAACAAGACCTGCCTGACTCATCGTTCCTGTCTGACACCGATGTCTCTTGTGTTGGTGTTGATGGTACTTCCCGCAGTAACCCACTCACTAAACTCCTCCATGTGGATTCTGATATCCTTTCCCGGTTTGTTGTCTCCTCCACATGTCCCATTAACCTCTTGGGTGCTGATGTCCTATCCCGCCTCCAAGCATCCATCACCCTCACTGCAGACGGCCAGGTTCAATTAAATACACCTTTGTCACGAAAAGACACTACAGTTCTTTGTTCCCTTCCCATTTTACTTGGAGATGACATCCCCACGACAGAAAAATGTTCTCTGGACCTCCTTTGTTATCTTGCAGATCAGGGGTGTAAGGCATCTCTTGTCAAACTTCAATTTTGCCAGGCCACAGTAATCTTTCTAGGCCATTGCCTGTCCCATGGCACCTGACACCTCACCCGTGATCGTGTCGGAGCGGTTCTGGCCATTCCGCCTCCAAAAACTCCTAAATCCCTCCACGCCTTTCTAGGCCTCATTTCTTACTGCCGAGCGTGGATCCCAGAGGCCTCTCTACTCATGCAACCTTTGTACGATGCTCTTAAATCAGACCCGTTCTGTCTGTCCTCAGAAGCACATGACAACTTCTACACTCTCCAACGTGCTATTGCCTCTGCTCCCGCCCTTGGCTTGCCAGACTACACCAAACCAATCAAATTATTTGTGTCTGAAAGACAAGGCCACGCTACAGGAGTCCTTACTCAAGCCCATGGACCTGGCGGCCGCCAAAGGCCTATTGGCTTCTTCTCTTGCCAACTAGACATTGTGGCTAGAGGAACCCCCTCTTGCCTCCGAGCTGTTTTTGCCGCTCAGGAACTCATCAACCGCACTGGGGACCTGGTTCTTGGCCACCCTCTGACTGTTTTGGCACCTCATGATATTTCTGCCATACTTAACCAGGTGCAACTCAAACATGTCACCCCTGCCAGGCACCTTCGTCTCCAATGTCATCTCCTGTTACCTGACAATGTTACCCTTCAAAGATGTCAGGTTCTGAATCCGTCCACTCTTCTGCCACTCCCTGTGGGGGGTAGCTACTATGGATTTATCATGGATGAAGGCTATGTCCTACTTCTTACCCACACCATTAAAAAGATGCACCTCAATTTACCCGCCTGTGACGGGCCAGAATATGCCTTCTGTACCATGTGGTACAAGCCAACCATCAACCCTGACCCAACTATGGGCCACCATGGATGAACTACAGCTCCAAGAAAAAGGCATTGTCAAGTACCCAACAACTGAACATGTAAAAGCATGGCCACGGTACTCTCTGGAAGAAGAATTTGAAGATCTGGTCATAAAGCACGACTATGATCCAGAAACGCCCCATAACTGTTTTGAACAGATGAAAATGGAAACAACACATTTGCAAACCGTGCATGAGGATCCACTAATAGATCCTGACCTCACCCTGTTTGTGGACGGCTCAAGGTATGCTGATGAAGAAGGAAATTATCACACAGGATATGCCGTCACCACAACAGATGAAATTATCAAGTCATCATCTCTACCATCAACAATGTCTGCGCAGGAAGCTGAATTACAAGCCCTAACTTCAGCATGCAAGATATCGGAAGAAAAGCGCGCCAATATCTACACAGATTCAAGATATGTACTGGGCGTGGCTCATGACTTCGGATTAATTTGGAAAACAAGAGGATTTCTTACCACTGCCGGTACACCAGTCAAGCACAGTTCTACAATCAAGGAGCTGATGGATGCCCTCCTACTCCCAGAAGAAGTGGCCATTCTGAAGGTAAAGGCACATGGGAAGTTGGATTCAGATGAAACAAGGGGCAACCATCTGGCTGATCAAGCTGCAAAACAAGCTGCAAGAGAACTACAGGAAGTGGACAGAAGTGTGTCCGGAAACGAAGAAACTCCCACATCTACCTTGGAGACACTTCCAACTGATCTAAAAATCCTACGGGAACAACAGGCTGCAGTTTCTCCTGAAGAAATACAAAGATGGAAACAGAAAGGGGCAGTTCTGAAGGATGGAGTGTACTCCAACAACCTCAAGTTCTGCCTCCCTAAGAATTTGTACCCAGCAGTCGTACAATGGGCACACGGACCTGCACATTTATCAAAGGATCTAATGAATGCTCATGTACAAAAATACTACGAAGCACCCGGAATTACTACACTAACCAGTAACTACTGCAAGGCCTGTGTTATTTGTGCTAAATGCAATCCAGGAAAAACAATCAAAGTTCCTCCAAAACATCTGGTTAAACCCATGTATCCATTTTAAAGGATTCAAATCGACCACATCCAGATGCCAAAGAGTGGTCACTATGAATATGCACTAGTGATAGTGGACATGTTCTCAGGCTGGCCAGAAGCCTATCCAGTAGTCAACATTACCGCCAAAACAACAGCAAAACGTCTACTCACAGAAATTGTATGTAGATTTGGACTCCCAGAAGTTATTGAAAGCGACCAGGGCCCAGCTTTCACAGCATCAGTAACTAAAGAGATTTGGACTGCCCTAGGAGTGACCCTCGCATTCTACATGCCTTATCACCCACAAAGCAGTGGCAAAGTGGAACGCATGAATGGTACCCTAAAAGCTAGAATGTTAAAAATGTCACAAGAAACAAAGATGCCCTGGCCAGAAAGCTTGTCAATAGCTCTATTCAGTGTCAGACACACACACCCTGGAACCAAGATTTGACGGACCATTCCAAGTTCTACTGATCACCTCCACCTCCGTCAAGTTGGCTGGGAAAAGCAACTGGATACACGCCTCCCATTGCAAAAAGGTTCCTGTCCCAGAGGAAGCAGACTCCTCACAACCATGTACCTCTGGTACATCATCCCTTTGATTAGTTTCCTTGAGGCCCAACAAGTGGCCATTACCAAAGATGCTAGTGGGTACACATTCTGGTATAATTCATCATGCACCCGCGTAGCTACATTCACCTTTGATTACTGTGACATAGTAGATTGTCCATTTCCCAAGTCACAGATTCAAACCATTTACAAAGATATACCACACGCAAAGGATCCCTATGT
The DNA here is from genome assembly GCA_933207985.1 of Pelobates cultripes. Taxonomy (NCBI): domain Eukaryota; kingdom Metazoa; phylum Chordata; class Amphibia; order Anura; family Pelobatidae; genus Pelobates; species Pelobates cultripes. The sequence continues at coordinate 57,358,390 of OW240916.1, forward strand.
TTGTGTAGTTGACAAGCAATGGGGACACAACTGTGACCATTGGGGGGGCTGCAGGATGGAATACTGGGCCTGCCTGGGGTTACAAGCACAAAAGTGCCTTATCTAAAGTAGATGACCATGGCAGATCCCTCCTTCAAAGAATGACTTTAAGAAAGCCAGGAGGAGGTCTGCCCATGAAATTAATGTTAAACATTGAGCACCCTGGTCCAAAGGATGCTGACCAATATGTAATGGGAATGTATTGGAAAAGTGGTTCCTATAACAAATTAGGTCATTTCTATCTTAAAGATATGTGCCACTCTCCAGAGTGGCACGGGGCTGTTCATATGGTCCCGAATCCACTAAAACCACATATCCAGTCTTTCAAGGACATGATGGCCATTGCTAACCCCACCTTCGAAGACACCATGGCCACTGAAACTGGTTACAATTATATCAATCTATGGTTAGAGTGGATGAAATATAATGCTAATAAACATAACAAAACCGCATGCTATGTGTGCGGTGGTGCTCGACCTCATCTTGGCACCGTTCCTCTAACTCTCCCTTTGGAGATAGAGAATTGCTTCCTTAGTCTTTTTGCCTACCGCTATAATTTCAACAGATCCCTCTGCGAATCATGGGCGGCAGAGTACCCCCTCTTAATTGGAAATGTCAAACCCCCAGATGGAATCACGATTTACAAGAGTAATTACACTTTTTATGCTATTTATGACGGGATTGGTAAATTCATGGGTAACTTTTCCAATGGCTATTGTACCACCTACAGAACTGTTCCTATACGCCTGTTGCAACACCATACCAGGTCATTGGGGGATATTTACTGGTTATGTGGGGATCTACAGTTAAGATCTAGGCTGGAAACTGAGTGGTGGGGTGAGTGTACCCTAGCCAAAGTTATCATGCCCATTCATATTATTTCTGATAATCATCATGACACATACGACCCTCCACATACACCAGCCAGAGTGAGGCGCAAAACCCCAGTAAAAGGCAGTTTTGACCCCCACATTTACATAGATGCCGTTGGGGTACCTAGGGGGGTGCCTAATGAATTTAAAGCTAGAGATGAAGTAGCTGTAGGTTTTGAATCACTTTTTACCATAGTTACTGCCAACAAAAACCTTAATTGGATTAACTACATTTATTACAACCAACAGCGTTTTGTCAACTACACCAGGGATGCCCTCCAGAGCCTGGCCGAGCAGTTGCAGGCCACATCCCAGATGACCTTCCAGAACAGAATGGCCTTAGACATGATTCTAGCTGAAAAGGGGGGTGTATGTAAAATACTACCTGACACCATGACTTGTTGCACTTATATCCCAGAAAACACAGGTCCAAATGGTAAAGTCACTATGGCCATAGCGAAGTTAGAGAAACTCTCAGAAGAGTTGAAAAGGAATTCTGGGGTAACAGATCCCTGGGAAAGGTGGTTTGGTTGGATGTCAGGTTGGCAGAAAGCTTTACTCCATATTGGTATGGCTCTACTAATTTTCCTTTTTGTTCTCTCTCTTCTCGTTTGTTGTGTCCTCCCATGCTTTAGAAAATTCTTACAGAAGACTACAGACCAAGCGACACTAACTCTCACTCATCTGACAATCGATGATCAAGATCTCACCTCACCCTGTATTCCGCTACTCTCCCATATACTGATGAAGTGCAGATGTTCTAGGAAGGGAACCAGCGCAGGGACAGCATCTGTCTCTACAGGTGAGTCTCACGTGCGGAGATGTGGTGGACTAGCCGCTGCGGGTTACCCACGGAGTGAAGTGTTCGATGCTTGTTAAGACAGATGAGCTGTAGCCTGTTGGGGTCAGATAGGGGTAGACATGCACTTTGCAATAACACCAAGCTAGCGACCACAGGGTTTCTGTGTCTTTGGGCTAACAAGTCTTCTGGTATTAACAAATAAAGTTTATCTTTTAGTAACTTACATTTTAAGGGGGGACTGTTGTAGAATTATAGAATTCTTGAAATTATCTAAGCTAATGCTTTGGCAGGAAGAAATGTGCTGAATAATAAAATGTGTATTTACTAAAAGAACCTTGAAACTAACAATACTAACTACTCAAAATGGCTGCCAAAGCACCCCTCCCATCGAGTGAACACCTCGTGCTAACAAGATGGCGCCTACATCTTGTGTCCACCCCCGTGTCAAGGATGACATCACCTCTTGATAGGAGGGTATCTAACTAACCACTTAACACCTGGACCAATCAATAGTGTCTATTTGCTGTTATCTTGAATTCTTCAGTGATGTAATAATGCCTTTAAAAGGGTCTGCGCACCCATTTTCTGTTAGAAGCCATTAAACTTCTCCGAAGTTCTTTCATTAACCTGAACTCTGTGTCTCAGTGTGAATTTACTTCTGCGTGCACGCAACTTTATTATCTTTAATTTGGACAGGAACAGATAGTCATTCAAACTAATTGGTTTGCAGAAAATAATCTACTACACCTTGATGTGGCAGGTGAGCTTATATATTCAAATGGCCATTGGAATAAAACTAAAGAGCCTCCATTTTGTTTAAATGTACATGGGGATTTAGGCCAGAGCGCAGGTAACGTTCTCTTTGTTTTTACTAGGTTAGGTATTGTATATTTTTTGTATTACTTAAAAAAGAAGAAGCCGGTCTACGTTTTTAATTACTTTGTGGAACTGGATATATCACATTTTTGTTTTCTCCCACCCTTTATCTTTGTTTCTTACTTTTAACTACAACTGACACTACATATGAAAAAACTCCCCGTGTTATTCTCTTCCATCTACAAAGGTTGACTCTCAAATTTCCCAGAGATTTCTTAACAAACATTAATAAATCTCTGTGAAATCTGGGTTAACTGTTGCATATAGAACAGAATGATATAAGGAGTATTATATATAGTATCTGTTGTAGTGAAAGGTAAGAAACACCCACACTTACTCACCCAACCTGTTGTGAGATCATTTTTATAGTTTGACTCTCCAGGAGGACTGACATTTTTCGCTGTTTATCTCTTCAACCCATTCATCTAAAGACTATTGGCCTTTGAACTCTCCAGATATCAATGTTCTATTCCCACTGCTCCCCATTAGAACCTTTAGATTGTAAACTCACGAACCCTCTATGACCTTATGCAAATGCTAGATTTGGGAAGGTGTTTCCTTTTGGACTGGTATGTCTAAACTGAATTATTTGTTTTCTCTCATAATATCTTTGGAATATGCTTTATAAACACTTAAGCCGGTCCTGTTATGTATTTATTTATTTTTACCTTTCCTTGTGCTAGTTGTATCTTATTATACTCCCCCTCCTTGCCACATGCTTTTATTTATAGTTATTATCTTTTCTTTTCTTGTACTGATTCTCAATACCTGGGCTTCTCTGTTTTGTTCTCCTCTGTTCATCTGCTGCTTACCCACTGATTTATTGTGGATACATTTAGATCTTTCAATCACACAGGTTTGATCCTATCTATCTATCATCTATCTATCTATCTATCTATCTATCTATCTATCTTTCTATCTGTCTGTCTATCTGCCTATTTGTCTGTCTGTCTATCTATCTATCTATCTATCTATCTATCTATCTGTCTGTCTGTCTGTCTGTCTATCTATCTGCCTATCTGTCTGTCTATCTATCTGTCTGTCTGTCTATCTATCTATCTATCTGCCTATCTATCTGTCTGTCTATCTATCTATCTGTCTATCTATCTGTCTGTCTGTCTATCTATCTGTCTGTCTGTCTATCTATCTGTCTGTCTATCTATCTATCTGTCTGTCTATCTATCTGTCTGTCTGTCTGTCTATCTATCTATCTGTCTATCTATCTGTCTGTCTGTCTATCTATCTGTCTGTCTGTCTGTCTATCTATCTATCTATCTGTCTGTCTGTCTATTTAACTATATGTCTAATATTCTTTCTTTCGACCTATTTATATCTATCTATCTATGTATATATGTGAAAAAAATATGGTCCCGAATCCACTAAAACCACATATCCAGTCTTTCAAGGTCTTTTAAAAATACCCAGGAAAGAAAAGCCTTTGAAGCCAGAATGATTAAATGGTTTAACAGCAAGAAGAGAGGACTAAATATTGATTTGGGATTCCTGTCCCACTACCAACACTTTACATGAACACTCTCCCAGTGTTCATGTGTACCAACACTTTAAAATGCATTCCTATATGCTTATTCTTTATATACAAAGTACCATGTGTAGACCTATGCTTTCCCATACTCGTATGCATGAATGCTTATATATATTACTGTGCATTTATATTTGTGTATATGAGTCCATGTGCATGTATGTATATGTGTTTATGTATATGTATATATACATGTGTTTATGCGTTCACATATACATATTTCTGTGTGTGTGCATGTATAAAGTGTATCATCCTGTGCACTGTCTGCTTGTTTGTTTTTCTTTTCCCTCTCTCCCCCCTACTCTTCTCTTCAACAAGATATTTATGACCCTCTGCTAAGATGGTGTCTATTTTCTAACAAACCTGTGTCTTATCTACACTCATGTCGCTTTAACCCCTGTATCACAACTCAACTTTGAATTCTATGTGTCGTTTTGCTCAGAAATGCTTCAGACTTGAGAAAGGGAGGTTCTCCCGAAAGCTTGTCATTAAAAAACTCTGTTAGTCCAATAAAAAAGGTATTACAAGATAAGAATTTTATCTGTTTTTTTACATCTATGTATATATATATATATATGTAGAAAATTCTATCTATCTATCTATGTATATATCATCTATTTATCGTTCTTTCAATCTTTCCCTCTCTCTATCCCAAAATGAGCAAACTAAAAAATAAATACAATCTCCAAGGTGGCTGTGTTTTTCAAAGTTAACCATTTTTAACTTAAATGTATTTAATTTCTGTCAGTTTACAGGAAATAACTGAAATCTTTGAAGATTTCCTTTAAGGTTTTTTATTCTTTCCTTCGTTTACTCTCTTGTGTAATTCCTTCTAAATAATGTATGCACACCGACACTGTGATAAGATAATTGGAATATTCGTCACAAATGTCAGTAGGGCGTGGAGCTATAGATGTTCTGGGTGTTTCCTCTCTCTCATTCAGAGCTGAACAATCCAAAGGAACAAAGTACAAAATAGTAAGCCTTCAAAAACGTTTAACCTCTATTTTTTATGTATTTCCTATTTTCAGCTTGGTTTATATATTTTACTGTTCCAAATAGTCCCTTCTTTTCATCCAGTTTTTATTCCGCATGACCTGGCGAATAATCAAGGTGTTTTATCTTTTCATGGATTTATTATTACTTCTTTCTAATTTTTTAAAAATTTTTTGGTGACAATCTTTATTTATTTTTTTCATCACAAAACAAATTTCTATTTCTAACCAACTGCATTTTATGTAACTTAATGATACTCTGATGCACAATTTAGAAAAAAGAAATCTATAACTAAAAAAAAAAAAAATGTCTGATGCACAATTTAGAAAAAACATTTAGACAAAAATTATTTTTTTTAATGACATTAGTTCGGAACCTCCAACACTTGTTCATTTGATGGCTCGTCCGAATTTCACCAATGAAAAATATTCTGGAAAACAATTTGGAGCAACAAAAGAGGGCATGAAAATGGACCAATAATAATATAGTTATAATAATATAAAAATATTATGTAAATATTTTGCAGTACACCGATAGGCACATTTTCCTGCTATTTGGCTCACGGAACATTTAGTGGCTGTCCCTTAGACATCAATCATCTCTTTTTTGGTGCCACA
>OW240916.1:57373425-57400701 GCA_933207985.1 Pelobates cultripes
ATTAACGTTGTCTTATATGAAACTATATTGTATCTTGTTACAACTTTATACTTGATTTCATCCTTATTTCTTCAATAAAAAGATATTGATAAAAAAAAAAAAGTTTTTTTTAACCCTTTTGCGGCTGGGGTGTGTGTGTTTGGTGGGGGGGTGCGGCAGGGTTAGAGGGACACTTGAGTGTTAGGAATACATCATTGTATTATGTGTTATTGCACTAAAATGTTATTTTCAAATAATTAGTGCTGGACACTGCTTTTTTTCCTTTGTAGATCATAAATTCCATATAGTTATAAGACCATAGCATGCTCTGCACAGTTGTTTTTCATTATTTATTTTTTTTGCATTTACATTTTCTTAAAACATTGTAGTCATTGCATTTATATTTACTTCTTTTTATTTTATGTGAAAGTGCAGTATATAAAAAATGTGAATTTATTCTGAATAAAAGAATAAGACATTTTCTATCAACAAGTTATCTATTAGTCTCAGATTATATTTTGAAATCCCATACAGTATGGTGGGTGGCCATTTATTCAAAACTTAAACTGTGACTGGCAGTGTGAAGTGTGGGCCCTAGCCTTAAGGCAGCTTGTGCTGGCATGCCTGTGTGATTAGTAAGAGTCACACTCCCAGACAGCAGCTGCTATTTAACACCATTACCCTTATTTCAGGCTCTCTCACATCAATGAACTGGGAGAGCGACTAGGCAATTTGTTCTCTCCACCTCCGCTGCCAGCATATCTCCTAATAAAGAGAGCTTGGGTTAGGTGTAGCAGTTGCTGCCTGTAGCTCCCACAAGTCTCAGGCAAACTGGGGCATGTATGCTGGGCCTGCCCTGCATAATATTGGAGATCCCACTTTTTAATTATTTACTTAAAAAAGGTATGACAGAGTCGATTCTCTCTCTCTTTCTCTCTCCCATCATGCATTATTTGTAATGTGTCTCATTGTACTTTTCAGTGTAACAGAAGAGGGCAGCTCATATGTACTAAAAGAGGTAATTCCATAGAACATAATAGGCATGTGCATGGGAAAAAATTTTGTTTCGGTTCGGCATTCCGAAATTCGGCACTTCGACACCTCGGAACTTCGGCACTTCGACACTTCGGAACTCCGGCACTTCGACACTTTGGAAATTCGGTAATTTCGGAACTTCGGGACCTCTGCAATTCGGTACTTCGGCAATTCAGCACTTCTGCAACTTCGGGACTTCGGAATTTCGGAACGTCTCTTGCAGCCGCTTGGTAGATAACTCCCTAATTCCCACGGTATTAGGGAGTTATCTACCAAAAGGCTGAAAGACCTAAATTGCTCTTTCAGACAAATTTACTAATACTAAGTAAAAATTAACCCCTCCCCTGGGTGACTAAGGATCCCCAAACCCCTAGTCACCCCCCTCCTCCAAAAAATTAACCCCTACCTACCCCCCTCACCCTAAAAATAATGAGGGGGGACCATTTAACTAAGTACCTGAAAAAAATAAATAAAACTTACCATGTGATGTTTTCTTTCTTCTAAAATCTTCTTTTTACAGCCCCAAAAAAGGCCAAATAAAAAGCCATAATAACCGACGCACTTTAAAAAAGTAAAAAAAAAAAAAACAGAGCGCAAAAAAATAAATCCATCTTCACCCATGGAGGGCTCCGCGCAGACTGAGCTCTGCAGGGCGGGGGAAGGCTTATAAAGCCTTGCCCCGCCCTGCAATTCGGCTCAGAGCACTCTGATTGGTGGGTTTAAGCCATCCAATCAGAGTACTCTGACAGGTAAATGAAAAGACTGTGTAATTTGACTCATAACTCTCTGATTGGTTACTTAACTGATTGGCCACTGGCTGCTCACTGTTTAATAGACATGCCCCTACTCGTGGTATAGCGAGTAGCATCATAATTTACTAATACTAAGTAATCTTTACTTAGTATTAGTAAATTTGGCTGAAAGACCAATTCATGTCTTTCAGCCTTTTAGTAGATAGCTCCCTAATACCATGGGAATTAGGGAGTTATCTACTTATTCATTCCTGTCATTACACTGACTGGCCAAGTAACTTACATTTTATATGAATGTATGTTACTTGATTGTTGTAAGTGTTGCAAACGCTTACAGCTGAATCCTGGCTATGTTTGTATACTTTTTATTTAAAATTGTATACAGTGTAACATTCTTCTTCTTCCACTGGGTAAGTATATTAGTACTTAGGCAATACTGCGCTTCAGAACTTCGGCAATTCGGAAACTTCGGAACTTCGGCACTTCGACAATTCGGAAATTCGGTAATTTCGGAACTTCGGGACCTCGGTAATTCGGCACTTCGGCAATTCGGCTATTCGGAAGTACCCGAATGTCCGAATTGCCCGAAATTCGTCCGAATTCATATTCGGCCCGAAACAAATTGCACATGTCTAGAACATATCTCTTGTTGCATGGAAGGATCTCACAGACACATGTATGTATATTTTTACATATTTGGCAGTGTTACGGCGTAGCTGTAAACAACTAACCTTTAAATTAAACATGTCAGTTTTTTTCCCCAGACTTGTGCAAACGGAAGTGGATCTGCAGAATTATACTCAGAAGTCAGCTTACAAGCCAGAATATCCTGACCAGATTTGCCACTATGCCACCGAGGCCACGGCGTGAGAGGGGCTGTATGGTGAGAGGGGAGATCAAAGATCTCCCTTACCAGCCAGCCCATTCTCTTCCTATGTGGCGGGCGCTGAATGGAGAGGCTGCACTTGCTTTCCCTCTCTTTAATATTGTTAGAGCGTTGCTGTGAGTTACCACTGATACATTTCTCTGTGCCGTCCGGAGCACAAGTCTGCACCCACAGGAGTGCAGACATGCTGCCTCTTCCACCGGGCCACCAGGGAACAGGATTCCTTCCTCCATGGCCCAAGCTAAGGAGGGAGGAAGAAACTTTAGTGTTGTTTCTTTTATTTAAAATTTTATTTAAATTATACATTTTCTTTTTGTAAATACAGCACTAAATATGGTCCCCAAATTACACTGGTATTGTAAATTAGGCTTTGGTGAGAAATATAATATAATATAATAATATAATCACGTAGAAATACAAGTATATATGTCAACAGGTTGTGATAAGACATTGGAGGATTAGGCCTAGACCAGTGGTGTATTTTGGATTTGTGCTGCCCTAGACACAACCAAATTCATACACCCCCAAATCTACATTTGCCCCCCCAATTTGTGTGAAGGCCACTTTTTTGACTGACAGACACAGGCCATCATTGACACATGCACTGACATACACTCAATTGCAGATACACAGTCATTGGCACACACATACCATCATTGGCACACACACTGTTTAATCAACACACACTTTCACTGACAGACACACACTCTCAGACACACATAAGATGACAGACACACACTGACACACACTCACAGACATACCCATCCTCACTGATTTGACACACTCTAACAGACACACACTTACACTCACTCACAGACACACACTGACAGCTACACATGTACTGACAGCTACACTCACTCACAGACTCACAGAGTGTGAGAGAGCAAGAAGAGCGGAGGGCAGTGCTTCCTTGCCGCCTGGCTAGAATATTAGTAGTTTAACACCTCGGGGGCCCTAAGAAGGACAGCCCCAGGACATGAGGCAAACAAGGCATTTGTTTGGGAGCTTGGGGTGGTATTTTTTGGCATCCCCCCGAAAGTGCTGCCCTAGGCAAATGCCTTGTTTGCCTTGTGGTAAATACAGCCCTGGCCTAGACAATTTATGGAGGAAAGAAAGAGGGAAACTATATAACCCCCCCTTTTCTTTTTCTTCTTTTTTGTGTTTGTGTGTGGGTGTGCATAGTGGGTGGGGAAGAAATCCTTCACTCTCTCTACCATCTCCCCCTTTTTTGAAGGTAAAAGGTGTTAGGGAGTAGAAATGGTGAAGATGAGGTAATTCGGGGTTAATAAAAATAAAATACTCTTGGCTCAGACGAAACCAGCCTTTTGGCAGTTGTTTTGGTTGTTCTCCTTTTTTGGATCAATGTATAATCTTGTAATAACAATGTATTAATGTATAATCTTGTATTTAAAAAAAAATGGCTATTATATTGTGGCCAAGTGTTAAAAGCGAAAAAACATGTAGTCTCCCCCCTCCCCACCCTTCACAACAGACTCTACTTCCCACTAGAGGGGCCTTATTGGAGATATAGGGGCTGTAGTGGGAAGACCCTATTTATGTTTGGTAAATTTACATTTGGAAAGATTAGGTTAAGTTTTATAATAACCATTAGAAAGTAACCGAGTTCTTTGCTTTAATGTTTGTGTGTGTATATGCATAACTGATTAATTACATTTTTCTGTTGCCTCCACACAGTATATACAAATGCACGCACACACACACACACACACAAACACACACCCACACACATTTGTTTGTCTGCTTTCTTGTCTAGGTATAGCATGCTGCTGAAGCTGCATATCCTGTGGTTTTGTAGCAAACGTAGGCTAATTAATACACTAAAAATATCTGTATCATAAGTTATTATTAGGGTCAACTTTAGCTGGCAGTTTACATGTATGGACGTAGCAGGGAATGTGATGCAAATAAGAATAATGTAACCTACCCCAAATACCCCCCAATAACGGCAGTCACCAAATGTGGATGGAACAGGCCACAGCATTTATTAAATATAAGACTGTAGGACTCATCCCACATTTATTAAACTTTATCATTCAATTATAACCAGAGATAAATACATAAATAATCCATAGCTTTACATATAATTATTAACACAGCCTTCGGCCTACAGCCTTCGCTTAACATAAGCGTCCTTGCCAATGAAAGAGACCAAGTGGCTATGCACCAACTTGCCCACAGGGTTCTCGCCTCCCCCCTCGTCCAAACCAAAATTCCCTTTTCCTTTCAATGCTTACCACCAGCCGGCTTTTGGCTCCGTGAGCATGTCCCAGTCGGTAACTTAAAACTTTATCCTACAGAGCAGGGGAGGTTGAGACCCGACCATATCCATATCCTGACACTCCATGTAATAGCCCCCAAAATCCTATTGGCAAGGACATGCCCCCGCTCGCTGTGACATAGACAAAAACAAATAGAAAAGAGGGTGGGTGGGAGGGAAGTTGTTTGCTGGCCCGTCTCCCAAGAAGCACTGAGGTAAGATGATTCCCTACACCACTCCCTAACACATAACCACTCCCATATACACATACAGCCAATCACAAGCATCTATCCCCACACTCATACATGTGCCCTAGTCCACTTAGCTTCGCTATCTCCCCAGGACCTTTTTCTAAATACACTGACATACAGTGGCGTAACTTTTGCCGGTGCCGGCGGTGCGGTTGCACCAGGGCCTCACAATATGCACATGGGGCCACCTGCTGGGCATGTCTCAGCAGAGGCCCGGTCGGGTTCTGAGGCCTTTTACCAGCAGGCTACCTTACATATCGGTAGCCTGGAAAAAAGTGAGAGCCTGTCTGTCACTTCTTCACAGCTGACAGAGACACGGAACCAGGCAGGAGAAAAGAGGAGAAGGCAGTGAGGAGGGGGTGCTCTCCCAACAGCCTCAGCCTGCAGACTGGACCCAAAAGGTAAAAAACTGAAGGGTGGCTATAAAAGTGTAAATTTCGATCAGCATGTATATCTTAATTTAGTGTGTGTGTCTGTGTATGTATCTATACGTCTGTCAGTGTGTCTTTCTGAGATTTTATCTGTGTGTCTGCATGTGTATCAGTGTGTGTATCTGTGTAACTGTATGTCAGTGAGTGTGTCTGTGCAGGGGCGTACCTAGAGCATTTGGCACCCGGGGCGGATCCTGTGCTTGGCACCCCCCCCCCACCCAAAAAAATGTTAAAGGTTTTCTTTCTTTTTTTTTTTTACAATTTGTAAACTTTGCAAAACCGCTGTCAGCCCCTCCTACAAAACCCTTGTCCTGCCCCGCCCCTCCTACAAAACCTCTGTCCTGCCCCTTCTACAAATCCTGTACTGCCCCGTCTACAAAACCCCCGCAACCCCTTCCACAAATCCCCTGCTTATCCCCCCTTATAAAGACTCCTGTCCCAATACAAAACCCCCGCCCCCTTCTACAAAAATCCCTGCAGCCCCACACACACATTTACAGGCAGACAGTCACACACTCAGTTACAGACAGACAGTCACACACTCAGTTACAGGCAGACAGTCACATACAGTCACAGGCAGACAGTCACACATACACATTTCCTCCGTGCGGCCAGTTTATCAGCTGTTTGCTTGTGTGAGCTGAACTGGCCGCACGGCACCCTAACTACTATGGGACACTGTGCGGCCACAGCTCACCCAGCCCCCTCCAGCCAGGGCCGGTGCAAGGATTTTTGCCGCCCTAGGCAAAAGTAAAGTTTGCCGCCCCCCCATGTGACATCACAATGCCCCACCCATATGATCTGCCATGTTAACTAACGCCAGTGCTGCAGTGCCACCGTGTTTACATTAAAAGGCCTGCAGGGACAGGCTATAGACACCAGAACCACTACATTAAGCTGCAGTGGTTCTGGGGACTATAGTGTTTTTTAATGTGAGGTAAATTAGAGCTTAGTGCCACGAATAATATACTAGATTGCCTACTTACAACCAGATGAGGATGATGATGGGCTCTAGCTGCAGTCTGGCTCCACTGGCCTGGTGCAGAACAGGCTCTCTGGAGGCGGTTTGTAACTGTGGTCACAAAAATCAATGTTCTGGGAGAACGGGAAGCAGCTCCATTTTTTGGGGGTCCTTTACACAGCTCAAGGTCTGGGTCCCAGGGTCTACCTTCATGTTCCACCAATGAGTTTGTTCACAGGGGGTGGAGTGTGTAGGGGATGTCCTGATATGTGTGTTAGGAATGCATTGTGTGAAATTGTGTTTGTAAGGAGGTGGGCTGTAAGGTGTGTTTCTGTGTATGTATGGGATGCATTGAATGTGTGTAAGGGGTGCATTGAGTGTGTGTAATGAATGCATTGTGTGTTTCTGTGTGTGTAAGGGATGCATTGTGTGTAACGGTTGCATTGCTTGTGTATGTGTGTCTGTGTGTGTAATGCATTGTGTGTTTTTCTGTGTGCAAGGGGTGTATTGTGTGTATGTGATGAATGTCAATCTCTCCTCCCGCTCCAATTTCCTTCTCCTCCTCCCAATTTCTCTTTCTCACCCCCCTCCTAATTTCTCTCCCCCCCTAATATCTCTTCCCTCCCTCCTAATTTCAATTTCTCCCTCCCTCCTATTTTCTCTCTCAGCCCCCTCCTAATTTCTCTCCCCCCCTAATTTCTCTTTCCCCCCTAATTTCTCTCCCTCTAATTTCTCTCTCACCCCCCTCTTTCTCTTTCACCCTCTTTCTCCCACCCCTCCTTTCTCTTTTCTCACCCCCACTTTCTCTCTCTCACCCCCCCTCCTTTCTCTCACCCCTCCTTTCTCTCTCTCACCCCCTCTTTCTCACCCCCTCATTTCTCTTTCTCACCCCCACTCCTTTCTCTTTCTCACCCCCACTCGCTCTCTCTTTCACCACCCCTTTCTCTTTCTCACCCCCCCCTCATTTCTCACCCCCCTCCTTTCTCCTCTTTCTCACCCCTGCTTTTCTCACCCCCCTCCTTTCTCCCAGCCCTCATTTCTCTTTCTCACCCCTCCTTTCTCTCACCCCACCTTTTGCTGTGGCGTGGCGAGGCCTGTATAGTCGGGTGGGGGCAGCTGTCTCCTGTACCCCGACCGGACTAACAGGAAGTGCACACTCAGTATTACTTCCTGTATAGTCCGCGGGTACAGGGAGCAGCTGTCTCCTGTACCCGTCGGAATATCAATGCTGCAGGGCTCGGCCACGCTACAGCAAAGGAAGCTGACAGGAGGGAGCGCTGAGCGCTTCTCTCCTGTCAGCCTCTCCTCATGCTGCGCCCGGGCGGTGCGGTCCGCCCTCATGGACGCACCGCCCGGGCAAAGCTGCATGCAGCCGCCTGAGGCTCTCTACAGAGCGCTCGGGCGGCTGCAGCATGGGGGGGCGGCGGGGCCGGCGGGGCTGGTCATGGCACCCCCCCACCCTGGTGGCACCCGGGGCGGACCGCACCCCTCCGGCCCCCCATTAGTACGCCACTGAGTGGGTTATAACAGTTATATATCATGAGAAACAATGCCTGCTTTTTATAAGTGTGGCAGGGCAGTAGCTTATCAAAACTTGCCTAGCCAAACATGCTTAGGACCGAGCTGGGTGCGCTTGAGATAAGAGGTGTATGGCTCAGGGATAGTAAAGAAACGTATAGTAAAATATAGTGTAGTAAAGTAATGCACTGCCCACTACTATAACTAAATAATGTTTTTAACACTACAGGGTCAGGAATACATGTTTATATGCATGGTTTTTTTTAATTTTATTATTATTATTAATTCTAGTATGTCAATGGCATCAGTGTTAGTATGCAAGGACATATTTTGTATTGAGGGTCTGTATGTGTGTGTAAATGCAAGCCATATTAGTATGTAGGTAGTGTGTGAACCCAGGCTTGTATGTATTGAAGGACAGTGTGCGTGAACACAGGGGCATGTAGTGGTTATAGGGGCTATATGTTGGGGCGGGGGTAATAGGGACTATAGTGCAGGAAAGTGGTAATGGGGGCAGGGGAAAGAGAAGCTATTCATTGTGCAGAGGAGGGATAGATGCTGTAGTGGGTGCAGAGAGTAATGGAAGCTGCAAGGGATAACAGGAGCTTTAGTATTAAGGGCTGTAGAGGGTACAGGGGCTGTAGTGTGTAAGTGCAGGGTGTAATAGGGGCTTCAATATGTGTAAGGGGTATAGGGGTTGTAGTATGTAATAAGGTTTTTAGTATGTGTAGGGAGCACACTGAGAGCCCGCGCGGCAGGAAGGAGGAGGAGGAGGAGGAGGAGGGAGTCAGAGTGGGAACTCTGACTCCCATCAGGCTGAGCCACCACTGGACCCCAGGGAAAGTAACAAGGTAGGAAACATTTTGTGTGTGTGTGTTTCTCTGTATGTGTGTGTGTTTCTCTGTATGTGTGTGTGTGTCTCTGTATGTGTGTCTCTGCGTGTGTGTGTCTGTATGTGTGTGGGTGTCTCTGTATGTGTGTCTCTGTATGTGTGTGTGTGTGTCTCTGTGTGTGTGTGTGTCTGTATGTGTGTGTGTGTGTGTGTGTCTCTCTGTATGTATGTGTGTGTGTGTCTATGTATGCAGTGGCGTACACACAATCCATGGGGCCCCGTATGTTTGTGTCTATGTATGTGTGTGTCTATGTATGTGTGTCTGTGTCTCTGTGTGTATGTGTCTGTGTGTATATAAGTGTGTGTGTGTCTGTATGTATGTGTCTGTCGAGGGATGTGTGTGGGTGTGTCTGTCTGTCTGTGTGTATGTTTGTGTGTGTGTCTGTATGTATGTATGTGTCAGGTGGGATGGGGGGCACGGATCGGGGGAGAGAGGGGAGCACGGATCGGGATAGAGAGGGGAGGGGGGCCCACGGGTCAGTTTCGCACCGGGGCCCCATGGATTGTGTGTACGCCACTGGGTTAAATAATGTATTCCCCCCTCCTTATACCTGGTGGTCTGGTGGCAGAATAAGTTTGTTTGCACCCCTGGTGGGTGCAGACAGTCCAACCTCCTCTTCGCCATGCAAGTGGTCTGAAGAGCTCCTTCCCTGGTCGGCCATAGAATTAAGGGGCATGCTGCCTGTATCACTGATAGAGTAGCTCTGCACAGGGCTGCTCTGATCAGTTACAGTCAGCCTGCATGCTTTGTTCAGTTCACGGCAGAGGCTCTGCTCCTGAAACCTCTGTCGAATTTTTAAATGTTTGTAAAAAATGTTCTTCCCGCATGCTGCACTAGACAGGCACAGTGACAGGCAGCCTGGTGGGTCTTTGATAAGGTCCCTTGGCTGTATCTCTGTGTGCTACAAATGATCACTCTGCTCACAGTAAGCTTAGGCTGCCGACCAAGGGGGGAACTTCTTTAGTAATAGACAGCCACCCACTTAGGGCCGGCTGGCTGGGGAGCTTGTTTAACTCCCCAGCTTAGCCATTACTATACTGCACAGCGGGCGGGCTCTCGGCCCATGACCGATTTGCCTGAGTGATCAGTCCGCCCCTGATAATAGGCATGCTGGAAAAAACACAGTGCCACATTTCTAAGAAATTGCCAAGGTAAAATGCTAGGTAAAAGCACTGGATGCAGAAACTGAGAAAGGTTACGGGCTCAATGCCCATGGTTGGAAACATGACAACACTTTAAGGAGAGGAAGGCCCCCCCCAGGCGGCCCCCTGAAAAGCCATAGAGATAAGCCAGATATGGAGAAGAGTAAAGGAAACAATAAGTAAAATAACTTTACCCAAAAAAAGGGTAATACCACTGCTTCACATCAAGTATAGGTGAGTTGGAACCATTGCCGTTGCCTGTCAGGTGGGAACATGGAGTGTAAGCCTGCAGGGGCCAAGCAAGTTCCCATTCCGGATGACTCCGGGTTGGCCCCCCAGCCGGAATGCAGAGGGATTTCACGAGTTCAGGTAAGTGTAGCAAAATGCTAGGAAGATAGGCCAGTCCCAGCTTCATGTTTTCCACGCTCCTTCTGGCTTCAGCCCTCCCAGACAAACCAGACTGTAAGGTGAGATTGCAACAAACTAGGTAAAAAATCCTTCTGGACTCCAAAATAGCAGTCAGATGTCTCCTTGGATCAAGCAGCCATTACCTCACTAATTAGAAATTATATCCCTGTATGTTGTGTTTTTGCAAGTATTTATCCAATTTCAGTTTAAATATCTGTATGGACTCTGATAAAACCACCTCTTCAGGCAGAGAATTCCATATCCTTATTGTTCTTACTGTAAAAAAAACCTTTTCTTTGCCTTAGAAGAAATCTCCTTTCTTCCAGCCTAAATGTGTGACCTCGTGTCCTATGTATAGCCCTGTTTATAAATAGATTTCCAGATAATGGTTTGTACTGGTCCCGAATATATTTGTATAATGTTATCATATCCCCTCTGAGGCGCCGTTTTTCCAAACTAAAGAGATTTACATTTTTAACCTTTCTTTGTAACTAAAATGCTCCATTCCTTTTAGCAATTTTGTAGCTCGTCTCTGCACTCAGTGCCATGATATCCTTCTTTAGAACAGGTGCCCAAAATTGCACAGAATATTCAAGGTGTGGTCTTACCAGCGATTTATAAAGAGGCAAAATTATATTTTCATCCTGAGAATGTATGCCCCTATTTATACATAAACTTAGTGATAGGTCACCAGAACTGTCCTAGGGCCTAAAATCCCTTGGAAGGTATTTATACGCGCCATCTCAGAGAGACAGAAGAAGAAAAAGAAGGAAAAGGAAGTATTGGTCACCTGCCGGGGAAGGAGAAGGAGCAACGGTGTGGAGGAGGGAGGGAGACGAGGAAGTGGGCAAGGGCCATATTCATCGGCTCCTCTTTACCACTCTCCACCAGTCCCTGCTCACGTCCCACCTCAGTACACAAGGCTGCTAGAGAATCAGGGCTCCCATATTTTCTCAAACTTTTGGACCGTGTTCCTCACTTGCGCTGTTAGTTTGTCCATCAGGCAGGTGTCCCCAAGTTTATCAAGAACCTGCGGAACGGAAGGAACAGTAGGTTATAGCCAGGCCTGGGCCACAGCCCGTCTGGTTGCTAGGGTGACTTTCTGCAGTAAAGTTTGTTCTGGTCGTGTCTACCCATCTAATGGCCTATTTAAGAGGCATACCCATGGGGTTAGGTCCGGCCGTCTGTTAAAGAGGTTTTCCAAAACGTCTCCCACTGGGGTCCAGAGTGATCTAATCTGGGTGCATTCCTACCACATATGGCGGTATGTGCCTTTGAGGCCGCAGCCCCTCCAGCACAAGTCAGTTTAGTTTAGTTCATGTGATAAAGTTTTACTGGAGTAGTATACCACCTAAACATAGTCTTATAGCATTGATCTTGCAACATAACTCATATAGAGGAAGATGCAGCTGCCTCCCAGATATCTTGCCTGTCGATGGCCTCTAGCACCTCCCCCAAGTCTGCTTCCCATTGACAAATGTAGTTCAGATGCCACCAGTCCCCCATTTCTGTGCACAGATAGGCATATAATAAGGTTATGAGGCCTCTCTGGGGATTCTCATTCAGAACTTTCATAAAAAGTCAATTGTTTGTTGCGCAGCTTCTTTCACACATGTCTGCTTTGCGTAATCCCTAATCTGTAAATATCAACAACAAAAAAGGCAGCCGTGGTAAGTCTAGTACGATTCTTCATGGTGTCACTATCTAACCTACTTCGTATAAATGACAATATCTCTGGAGACCTGCCCGTCCTATATTTTGGAAGTCCCGGGCTGACATACCTGGAGGGATCGCTCTGTTTCTGAGTATCGGAGTGATAGGAGACGGGGAGGAAGATAGAATCTCAGATGCAACAGTATCTAAAGTTGGCCTAAGTATAGCTGGGCACGTGGAACATAATATCTCTCTGTTCTCTCTAGGAACCCACATGTAGTATTGGGGGAGGTCGGCTCCTGTCATTAAGGACTCCAAATTTCCTAAAATCCACTGGTACATTATTATTATTGCCATTTATATAGCGCCAACAGATTCCGTAGAGCTTATGCCACATCGCTATCTGTGTAAGCTGCGCCGCTAAATAATAATAGTAAAGGTGAGACCCAAACTACCTCTCGTTTTAGGGCGGTAGAGAACATTTCTGGAGACCCTGTGCCTCTTGTTCTGCCATATAAATGAACTAATGGCGCTTTGAAGGGGTGCTAAATCAGTTTTCATAATCTTAATCGGGAGAGCTTGATACAAGCTCTATTAAGTTAAAGTTGTTTTAGTGACTATATTGTCCCTTTAAGAATATAAGGACACGCGTGTAGATCAATCATGTCAAACTCGCGGGCCGCATGCAGCCCACAAGGACCATCTTTGCGGCCCGGCGAGCCGCGAGTACATGCTGGTGTTATAGCAGAGTAGGCATCTGCTTTCCCCATATTGTAGGTGCCTACTCTGCTAACACTAACCCGGCCGGGGAGGAGGGCCAGCGAGGGAGCTCAGTGTTCCTGCTCCTCACTGCTCCCTCGCGCGCGCCGTCTGAAGTGAATCCGGGCGCCGGAATATGACATCATACTCCGGCACCCAGCATCACTAAACCGTGCGAGGGAGCAGTGAGGAGCAGGATGCTCCACATCGTCTCCATAAGGTAGGGAGCAATAAAGAAAAGTACGTGTGTGCAAGTGTCTGTCAGTATGTGTCTGTCAGTGAGTATGTGTGTGTGTGTGTGTCTGTCTGTCTGTCAGTGAGTGTGTGTGTGTCTGTCTGTCAGTGAGTATGTCTGTCTGTGAGTCTGTCAGCAAGTATGTGTCTGTCTGTCAGCAAGTATGTGTGTGTCTGTCAGTGTCTGTGTGTGTCTGTCAGTGAGTATGTGTATCTGTATGTGTGTGTCTGTGTGTGTCTGTCAGTGAGTATATGTGTGTCTGTGTGTGTGTCTGTCTGTCAGTGTGTGTGTGTCTATCTGTAAATATGTGTGTGTGTGTGTGTGTGTGCGTGTCAGATTTGGCACAGGGTGGTAAAGGGGGGTGCTGTGGTTTAGTAGGGAGGGGTGCTGTGGTTTAGTGGGGGGGATGCTGTTTTTTTTTTTATACTGTACTTTTTAAAATAAAACTAAGTTTCTATGACAATTTAAGGTTTTTTTTTTGTTGTTGCGGCCCACATAAACTTAAACCTTTCTTATGTGGTCTGTGCTGAGTTTGACATGCTCAATATAGATTGTTGATCCAGAGAGAAATCCATTAGAGGACCACTATAGTGCCAGGAAAACAAACATACTCGTTTTCCTGGCACTATAGTGCCCTGAGGGTGCCCCAGCCCTCAGGGTCCCCCTCCCGCCTGGCTCTGGAAGGGGGAAAGGGGTAAAAACTTACCTTTTTCCAGCGCTGGACGGAGAGCTCTCCTCCTTCTCTCCTCCTCCGTTCCTCCTCCTGGGCTGAATGCGCACGTGCGGCAAGAGCTGCGCGCGCATTCAGCCGGTCGCATAGGAAAGCATTTACAATGCTTTCCTATGGACGCTGGCGTGCTCTCACTGTGAAAATCACAGTGAGAAGCATGCAAGCACCTCTAGCAGCTGTCAATGAGACAGCTGCTAGAGGAAATAGGGGAAGGCTTAACCCATTCATAAACATAGCAGTTTCTCTGAAACTGCTATGTTTATTAAAAAAATGGTGTAAAGGATCCTTGCATTCGTGCAGCGATTATCCTTGCAGCTTCTCCCGAAATCCAACTGAAACGAAGTGATTATAGCTCCCAATCCCCCAAACATGAGTCGAGACTTCATGAAGGGGTAAAACGATCTGATTTACTGTGGGCTACCCGCCCAGTATTTATGCAGGTCTTCCACCTGGTGGACACTCCCCTAGGGGACCAGATGGAAGACTGGGACAAAAATAACACAGTAGCCAATCACAGTGGCTATAGCATAAGCACTCCCCTTTTACATAAATCACTCCCTCTTTTCCATCCTGGAGATAATTAACTTAAGGTAGCAAAGAGAGCCTTAATTATCTCCAGGAAGAAAGAAGCCTGGCTTTTCTTATTTAGCAAAACAGAATATAAATATATAACTTTCTTTTTACACAACATAAACTTTAAGTTCCACATATCCCCAGATAGCTTGGATCTGAGGGCATATTCTAGGCGAATAGCGCTCAGATCCCACGAACACAGTTCTCATAATCGTCGACCGAAGTTTGACTTTCACCAGCCGTTCGTGTGTTTGCAGCCAACTGCAAGTTCCATACTATAGCTATCTGGGGTCGGCCACTTTCGCATTTATTGTTATTTCCACGAAATCCCGCTGTAATTCTCCAAATAACCTAACAGGCTTGTTCGTATAGTCTGTAAATAGGGGATTTCGTTACACAGCTCCCCCTTAGTCCCATGGAACGGCATAACTGCTTAGATCCTAACGGGTCGGCTAAGGGATGTCCGGTAGCACAGGAGAAACAAACAAAAATAACTACTTTTCCAGTTCAGTTTGCCGGGACAGGCCATCGGCATTGGCATTCTGTTTCCCGGGGCGATATTGCATTGTAAAATTATAGGGTTGCAGTGCCAAGCTCCATCTGAGTAGTCTGGGGTTATCGCCAGCTACTCTGTTAAGCCAAATTAAAGGGTTGTGGTCAGTCAGCACTGTGAAAGAGCGTCCATACAAGTAGGGTTGTAGTTTCTTAAGTGCCCAGACTCAGTGGCGTACTAAGGGGGGGGCGGTCCGCCCCGGGTGCCAGCCGGGTGGGGGGTGCCATGGCCAGCCCCCCCCCCATGCTGCAGCCAGCCGAAGCCTGTAGAAAGCCTCAGGCTGCTGCAGCTTTGCCCGGCAGTGCGGCCCATGAGGGCGACCGCACCGCCTCGGCGCAGCCTGAGGTTGCTGACAGGAGGAAGCGCTGAGCCGCCTCCCTCCTTGTCATTTTTGCTGTAGCGCGTCGGTGCCTCTGTAGCAGAGGTAGTCCGCTGGTGAGTAGTCTTCGACTAACAGGAAGTGCACACTGAGTGGGCACTTCCTGTTAGTCCGCCGGGTACAGGAAACAAAAGCTCCCTGTACCCGCGGACTATACAGGGCTTGGCCACGCTACAGCAAAGGTAGGGGGAGGGAGAGAAAGAAAAATTGGGGGGGGGGCGGAGAGAAAGAAGGGGGGGGGTGAGGAAAAGGAGGGGTGAAAGAGAGAAAGGGGGGTGAAAAGGAGGGGGGTGAAAAAGAGGAGAGAGGGGGGTGAAAAAGGAGAAAGGAGGTGAAAAGGAGGGGTGAAAGAGAGGAGAGGGGGTGAAAAGGAGAAAGGGGGGGTGAAAGAGGAGAAAGGGGGGGTGAAAGAGGAGAAAGGGGGGGTGAAAAGGAGGGGTGAAAAGAGGAGAAAGGGGGGGTGAGAGGGGGGTGAAAGAGGAGAAAGGGGGAACAAAGGGGGGGTGAAAAGGAGGGGGGGTGAAAAGGAGAGAGGGTGAAAAAGGAGAAAGGGGGGGGTGAGAGAGGGGGTGAAAAGGAGAAAGGGGGGGAGAGAGGTGAGAAAAAGGAGAAAGAGGGGGTGAGAAAGAGGAGAAAGGGAGGGTGAGAAGGGAGGGTGAGAAAGAGGAGAAAGGGGGGTGAGAAGGAGAAAGGGGGGGTGAGAAGAGAAAGGAGGGGGGGAGAGAAAGAGAAAGGAGGGGGGTGAGAAAGGAGAGAGGGGGTGAGAGAGAAATTAGGAGGGGGAAGAGAAATTAGGAGGGAGGGAGAGATATTAGGAGGGAGGGAGAGATATTAGGAGGGGGGAAAGAGAAATTAGGGGGAGAGAAATTAGGAGGGGGGTGAGAAAGAGAAATTGGGAGGAGGAGAAGGAAATTGGAGCGGGAGGAGAGATTGACATTCATCACATACACACAATACACCCCTTGCACACAGAAAAACACACAATGCATTACACACACAGACACACATACACAAGCAATGCAACCGTTACACACAATGCATCCCTTACACACACAGAAACACACAATGCATTCATTACACACACTCAATGCACCCCTTACACACATTCAATGCATCCCATACATACACAGAAACACACCTTGCAGCCCTTACACATACAAACACAATTTCACACAATGCATTCCTTACACACATATCAGGACATCCCCTACACACTCCACCCCCTGTGAACAAACTCATTGGTGGAACATGAAGGTGGACCCTGGGACCCAGACCTTGAGCTGTGTAAAGGGCCCCCAAAAATGGAGCTGCTTCTCGTTCTCCCAGAACATTGATTTTTGTGACCACAGTTACAAACCTCCAGAGAGCCTGTTCTGCACCAGACCAGTGGAGCCAGACTGCAGCTAGAGCCCATCATCATCCCTCATCTGGTTGTAAGTAGGCAATCTAGTATTATTCGTGGCACTAAGCCTCTAATTTACCTCACATTAAAGAAACACTATAGTCCCCAGAACCACTTCAGCTTAATGTAGTGGTTCTGTGTTGCCCAGCCAGTCCTTGCAGGCCTTTTAATGTAAACACGGGCGGCACTTTCGCAGCACTGGCGCGCTAGTTAACATGGCAAATCATATGGGTGGGGCATTGTGATCACATGGGGGGCGGAACTTTACTTTTAAATTAGGGCGGCAAAAATCCTTGTACCGGCCCTGGCTGGAGGGGGCTGTGTGAGCTGTGGCCGCACAGTGTCCCATGGTGGTGCCGCGCGCCAGTACAGCTCACACAAGCAAACAGCTGATAAACTGGCCGCACGGAGGAAATGTGTATGTGTGACTGTCTGCCTGTGACTGTATGTGACTGTCTGCCTGTAACTGAGTGTGTGACTGTCTGTAACTGAGTGTGTGACTGTCTGCCTGTAAATGTGTGTGGGGCTGCAGGGATTTTGTAGAAGGGGCAGGGGTTTTGTATTGGGACAGGAGTCTTTACAAATTGTAAAAAAAAAAAAAAAAGAGAACCTTTAAAAAATTTTACAGGTTTTTTTTTTGTTTTTTTTGGGGCGGGGGGGGTGCCAAGCACAGGATCCGCCCCGAGTGCCAAATGCTTTAGGTACGCCCCTGCCCAGACTAATGCCAGACACTCTTTCTCCACGGTGGCATAGCTGACTTCGCGGGGTAATAGTTTTCGGCTCAGATACGCCACCGGGTGATCCATGCCATCGTCTCCCACCTGGCTCAATACTGCTCCCAGTCCAAACATTGAGGCATCTGTGTGGACGAGAAACCTTTTAGTATGATCAGGTGCCGCTAACATCGGAGATGCACTTAACGCAGAGTTTCTGGAACGCCTCCTCACACTCAGTGGACCAGACTACTTGTCGGGGTAGGGACTTTTTGGTGAGGTCTGTCAAGGGTTTGGCAAGGGCACTGTATTCCGCTACAAATTTCCTGTAATAACCTGCGGTGCCCAAGAACGCAATGACCTGGGTTTTCGTCCGGGGTTGAGGCCACTGGGTGATGGCCTCAATCTTAGCAGGCTCTGGTCTCTGTTTTCCTGACCCTACTCTGTGACCTAAATATTGGACTTCAGCCATGCCCACGTGGCATTTCTCAGGCTTCAAGGTTAGCCCTGCATTCTGAATTCGGTTGAGCACTACTGAGATGTGCTCCGGGTGGTCTTCCCAAGTGCCACTGAAGATAGCTATATTGTCCAGGTAAGCACAAGCGAAGCCCTGAAATCCCTCTAGGAGCCGGTCTGTCATCCTTTGAAACGTAGCTGGGGCATTCTTCATCCCAAATGGCATAACCTTAAACTGGTATAGGCCAAATGGGGTGACAAATGCCGATTTTGGAATGGCCTCAGGCTCCAAAGGGATTTGCCAATATCCCTTGCACAAATCAATAGTGGTCAAATAATTCCCCCCAGACATACGGTCTAGCAGCTCGTCTACTCTGGGCATGGGGTATGCGTCGGTAACGGTCCGATCATTTAGCTTACGGTAGTCCACGCAGAACCTGGTGGT
This sequence comes from Pelobates cultripes, assembly GCA_933207985.1. Lineage (NCBI taxonomy): Eukaryota > Metazoa > Chordata > Amphibia > Anura > Pelobatidae > Pelobates > Pelobates cultripes. The sequence goes on from OW240916.1 coordinate 57,391,858, forward strand.
ACCATCTTTTTTAGGAACCAGCACTACTGGGGAAGCCCAGGGGCTTTGGGACGGTTCTATGACCCCTAGTTCTAACATGTCCTGGAGTTCCGTTAACATGCTTTCCCGTACTGCCTCTGGAATTCGGTAAGGCTGCTGCCGCCGGGGTAACTGGCCTGGGGTCTCCACTCTGTGGACTGCCAGGGTCGTATACCCTGGGGCTGCTGAAAACATGCCCCCAAATTCCTTTAACAGTTGGGAAGCCTGAGCTTGTTCCTCGGAACCTAATTCTGGACCCAACTGTACCTGGTCTACTCCTGTGGGTTCCTGGGGAAGCATATCTGGTAAAGGGATACCCTCACTATCTTCATATGCTGGAGCGCATACCGCGGAGACCTCCTCTGGTCTCTCGAGATATGGCTTGAGCATGTTTACATGGAAGGACCGCCGGATCCTTTCATTGGAACAGTCTGCCACAATGTACGTGGTATCACTGATCCGCTCTATTACAGTGTAGGGGCCCTGCCAGGATGCCTGTAACTTATCTGTTTTGATAGGTTTAAGCACTAGGACCTTTTGTCCCACTTCTAATATACGGTCTCTAGCTCCCTTGTCATACCAGTACTTCTGCCGTTGTTGGGCGGCTCGCAGGTTCTCCCGAACTGTTTCGGTCAGAGCCTGTAGCCGGTCCCTCAGCTCTAGTACAAAGGAGACTATAGGGGTACCTGCTTGTTCCATATCACCCTCCCAATGTTCCCGTACTAGATCCAGGGGTCCCCGAACCCGTCTCCCGTATAATAGCTCGAACGGGGAGAATCCGGTGGACTCCTGGGGAACTTCCCTATAGGCAAAGAGCAAATGAGGGAGGAATCTTTCCCAATTCCTACAGGTCTCTGTGAACGTGATAAGCATTTGCTTAAGGGTGCCGTACTTACGGGGTACTATTAACTGTCTTTTTTCTACCTGGCCCGCTCCTGTCCCTGTCCCCCCAGTCACTCGGTACAGTAAACCTTTTCCCAGCTAAACCTTGCCTGATCTCTGTCTCTCTGGGGATGTTCTGCCTCCCTCCGATACCCTTTTAAGGTGGGATCTTCCAGTTGCACTTGCTCAAAGTCTTGAGGGGTACCCCAGTAAGAAGTATGGTCAGGGGGAATCGTCAGAGGGTTATCGCTTACCTGGTCATGGGTTGAGGGGGAGGCTTCCATAGCTCTGGATTGCTGCCGGGTGGTAACAGGTAGTGCTCCTTCGGGACTGCAGGCTGCCAATTGGGACGTCAGGCATCCTAGATCATTCCCCAGCAATACTTCCGCGGGCAAATCTGGCATGATGCCCACTTCTACGGCCTTGGCCCCTGTACCCCAATCAATGTGAACCCGGGCTGTTGGTAGTTTGTGAATTGCCCCTCCGGCCACCCTTACAGCAATGGTGCATCCTGTGTGCTGGGTCGGGGTGACCCGGTGTGGCTGGACCAAGGTAATAGTAGCCCCGCTGTCTCTTAGTCCCCGAGCCTCTTGTCCATTGAGCTTTACTGACTGGCGGTGGTGCGCCCTGTTATCCCCAGCCGCTTGCACAGGGTTCACCTCATGTAAGGTGGCCTAATTCTCACTGTTGCTACTGGGTGTCTCTTGAGTCAGAGAGTTGTAATCCTCTTGCACACAGTGTGCGGCTGCTTTGGTTGGTGGTACCGGTGCCCGCCCCCAGCGGTCTGTAGTGCGTTGTGGGCAATTAGGTTTGATGTGCCCCACTTGATGCACCCATAACACATTGGAGCGGTCTTTTGGTACCCCGGGGTTGTGGTATTGCTCCCTGGTGGTGGTACCCTCTGTGGCATAGTTGGCGGGCCAGATGCAGGCCGCTGGCCCTGGACCCCTCGGTTTACATCCATCTGCCTGCTCTCATGGAATTCGTCTGCCAGCCTTGCTGCCTCCTCCACCGTTTTTGGCTTTCTGTCTCTGACCCAGTCTCTCACCTCCGCTGGAGTATAATCAAAAAATTGCTCCAGTAACAACAATTGCACAGCATCCTCTAGGGTAGTTGCCTGATTCCCCTGCATCCAATTGCTGGCAGCACGTTGCATACGAAATGCCCACTCCGTATATGAATCCTTGCCTTGTCTTCTGAGGGCCCTGAATTTCCTTCTATGGGCTTCAGGAGTTACAGCGTACCGGGCTAACAAAATTTCTTTTATCTTGTCATAGTTTTGTATATCCCCATCTGGCACAGCTCTCAACAGGCTTGTTCGTATAGTCTGTAAATAGGGGATTTCGTTACAAATGGGTTAACCCTAGAAGGACCTGGCTCCACATCGTCTCCATAAGGTAGGGAGCAATAAAGAAAAGTACGTGTGTGCAAGTGTCTGTCAGTATGTGTCTGTCAGTGAGTATGTGTGTGTGTGTGTGTCTGTCTGTCTGTCAGTGAGTGTGTGTGTGTCTGTCTGTCAGTGAGTATGTCTGTCTGTGAGTCTGTCAGCAAGTATGTGTCTGTCTGTCAGCAAGTATGTGTGTGTCTGTCAGTGTCTGTGTGTGTCTGTCAGTGAGTATGTGTATCTGTATGTGTGTGTCTGTGTGTGTCTGTCAGTGAGTATATGTGTGTCTGTGTGTGTGTCTGTCTGTCAGTGTGTGTGTGTCTGTCTGTAAATATGTGTGTGTGTGTGTGTGTGTGCGTGTCAGATTTGGCACAGGGTGGTAAAGGGGGGTGCTGTGGTTTAGTAGGGGGGGGTGCTGTGGTTTAGTGGGGGGGATGCTGTTTTTTTTTTTATACTGTACTTTTTAAAATAAAACTAAGTTTCTATGACAATTTAAGGTTTTTTTTTTGTTGTTGCGGCCCACATAAACTTAAACCTTTCTTATGTGGTCTGTGCTGAGTTTGACATGCTCAATATAGATTGTTGATCCAGAGAGAAATCCATTAGAGGACCACTATAGTGCCAGGAAAACAAACATACTCGTTTTCCTGGCACTATAGTGCCCTGAGGGTGCCCCAGCCCTCAGGGTCCCCCTCCCGCCTGGCTCTGGAAGGGGGAAAGGGGTAAAAACTTACCTTTTTCCAGCGCTGGACGGAGAGCTCTCCTCCTTCTCTCCTCCTCCGTTCCTCCTCCTGGGCTGAATGCGCACGTGCGGCAAGAGCTGCGCGCGCATTCAGCCGGTCGCATAGGAAAGCATTTACAATGCTTTCCTATGGACGCTGGCGTGCTCTCACTGTGAAAATCACAGTGAGAAGCATGCAAGCACCTCTAGCAGCTGTCAATGAGACAGCTGCTAGAGGAAATAGGGGAAGGCTTAACCCATTCATAAACATAGCAGTTTCTCTGAAACTGCTATGTTTATTAAAAAAATGGTGTAAAGGATCCTTGCATTCGTGCAGCGATTATCCTTGCAGCTTCTCCCGAAATCCAACTGAAACGAAGTGATTATAGCTCCCAATCCCCCAAACATGAGTCGAGACTTCATGAAGGGGTAAAACGATCTGATTTACTGTGGGCTACCCGCCCGGTATTTATGCAGGTCTTCCACCTGGTGGACACTCCCCCAGGGGACCAGATGGAAGACTGGGACAAAAGTAACACAGTAGCCAATCACAGTGGCTATAGCATAAGCACTCCCCTTTTACATAAATCACTCCCTCTTTTCCATCCTGGAGATAATTAACTTAAGGTAGCAAAGAGAGCCTTAATTATCTCCAGGAAGAAAGAAGCCTGGCTTTTCTTATTTAGCAAAACAGAATATAAATATATAACTTTCTTTTTACACAACATAAACTTTAAGTTCCACATATCCCCAGATAGCTTGGATCTGAGGGCATATTCTAGGCGAATAGCGCTCAGATCCCACGAACACAGTTCTCATAATCGTCGACCGAAGTTTGACTTTCACCGGCCATTCGTGTGTTTGCAGCCAACTGCAAGTTCCATACTATAGCTATCTGGGGTCGGCCACTTTCGCATTTATTGTTATTTCCACGAAATCCCGCTGTAATTCTCCAAATAACCTAACAGGCTTGTTCGTATAGTCTGTAAATAGGGGATTTCGTTACACAGCTCCCCCTTAGTCCCATGGAACGGCATAACTGCTTAGATCCTAACGGGTCGGCTAAGGGATGTCCGGTAGCACAGGAGAAACAAACAAAAATAACTACTTTTCCAGTTCAGTTTGCCGGGACAGGCCATCGGCATTGGCATTCTGTTTCCCGGGGCGATATTGCATTGTAAAATTATAGGGTTGCAGTGCCAAGCTCCATCTGAGTAGTCTGGGGTTATCGCCAGCTACTCTGTTAAGCCAAATTAAAGGGTTGTGGTCAGTCAGCACTGTGAAAGAGCGTCCATACAAGTAGGGTTGTAGTTTCTTAAGTGCCCAGACTCAGTGGCGCACCAGGGCGGTCCACCGCGCCAGCCGGTGGGGGTGCACAGCTCACCCCCACGCTGCAGTCACCGAGCGCCAGGTAGAAAGTTTTCCCAGAAGGCTGCAGCTTGCCCTCGGCAGGCAAGTCCATGAGGGCGACCGCACGCCCGGCGCTATTCGAGGGGTTGACAGAGGGAAGCGCTGCCTGAGCCAGCCCTCCCAGTCAGCTTCCTTTGCTGTACGCGCGGTCAGCCCTCAAAGAGAGATAAATGTCCCTGGTGGAGCACTGCACCGTCGACTAACAGGAAGTGCCGAGTGCATCTTCCTGTTGGTCCGGCCGCACAGAGACAGCTGCTCCTGTACCCGACTACTGGCCCCGCCACGCCACAAGCAAAGGTGGGGAGAGAGAAAGGGGGTGAGAAAGAGAAGGGGGGGTGAGAGAGAAAGAAGGGTGAGGAAAAAGGAGGGGGGTGAAAGAGGAGAAAGGGGTGAAAAGGAGGGGTGAAAAGAGGAGAGAGGGGGGTGAAAAGGAGAAAGGGGAGGCAAGGAAAAAGGAGGGGGGGTGAAAGAGAGGAGAGGGGTGAAAAGGAGAAATAAAGAGGAGGAGAAAAGGGGGTGAAAAGAGGAGAAAGGGGGGGAAAAGGAGGGGGCAGGAAAAAAGAGGAGAAAGGGGGGGGTGAGAGAGAGGGGCAAAGAGGAGAAAGGGGGGAACAAAGGGGGGGTGAAAAGGAGGGGGTGAAAAGAGAGAGAGGGGGGGTGAAAAGGAGAAAGGGGGTGAGAGGGGGTGAGAAAGAGGAGAAAGGGGGGTGAGAAAGGAGGGGGGTGAGAAAGAGGAGAAAGGGGGGGTGAGAAAGGAGGTGAGAAAGAGAAAGGAGGGGGGAGAGAAAGAGAAAGGAGGGGGGGAGAGAAAGGAGGAGGTGAGAAAGAGAAAGGAGGGGGGAGAGAAAGGGGAGAGAAAGAGAAAGGAGAGAAAGGAGAGAGGAGGGGGGGAAGAGAAATTAGGAGGGGGGGAAGAGAAATTAGGAGGAGGGAGAGATATTAGGAGGGGGGAAAGAGAAATTAGGGGGGGGAGAGAAATTGAAATTAAGAGGGGGAGAGAAATTGAAATTAGGAGGGGGGAAAGAGAAATTAGGGGGGGAGAGAAATTAGGAGGGGGGGTGAGAGAGAAATTGTGAGGAGGAGAAGGAAATTGGAGCGGGAGGAGAGATTGACATTCATCACATACACACAATGCACCCCTTGCACACAGAAAAACACACAATGCATTACACACACAGACACACATACACAAGCAATGCAACCCTTACACACAATGCATCCCTTACACACACAGAAACACACAATGCATTCCTTACACACACTAAATGCACCCCTTACACACACTCAATGCATCCCTTACAAATGCACATACTGCATCCTGTACACACCTTGCAGCCCCTACACATACAAACACAGATTCACACAATGCATTCCTTACACACATATCAGGACATCCCCTACACACTCCACCCCCTGTGAACAAACTCATTGGTGGAACATGAAGGTGGACCCTGGGACCCAGACCTTGAGCTGTGTAAAGGACCCCCAAAAAATGCAGCTGCTTCCCGTTCTCCCAGAACATTGATTTTTTGTGACCACAGTTACAAACCGCCTCCAGAGAGCCTGTTCTGCACCAGACCAGTGGAGCCAGACTGCAGCTAGAGCCCATCATCATCCTCATCTGGTTGTAAGTAGGCAATCTAGTATATTATTCGTGGCACTAATCTCTAATTTACCTCACATTAAAGAAACACTATAGTCCCCAGAACCACTTCAGCTTAATGTAGTGGTTCTGGTGTCTATAGCCTGTCCTTGCAGGCCTTTTAATGTAAACACGGCGGCACTGCAGCACTGGCGTTAGTTAACATGGCAAATCATATGGGTGGGGCATTGTGATGTCACATGGGGGGGGGAGCGGCAAACTTTACTTTTGCCTAGGGCGGCAAAAATCCTTGCACCGGCCCTGGCTGGAGGGGGCTGTGTGAGCTGTGGCCGCACAGTGTCCTATGGTAGTTAGGGTGCCGTGCGGCCAGTACAGCTCACACAAGCAAACAGCTGATAAACTGGCCGCACGGAGGAAATGTGTATGTGTGACTGTCTGCCTGTGACTGTATGTGACTGTCTGCCTGTAACTGAGTGTGTGACTGTCTGTAACTGAGTGTGTGACTGTCTGCCTGTAAATGTGTGTGGGGCTGCAGGGATTTTGTAGAAGGGGCAGGGGTTTTGTATTGGGACAGGAGTCTTTACAAATTGTAAAAAAAAAAAAAAAAGAGAACCTTTAAAAAATTTTACAGGTTTTTTTTTTGTTTTTTTTGGGGCGGGGGGGGTGCCAAGCACAGGATCCGCCCCGAGTGCCAAATGCTTTAGGTACGCCCCTGCCCAGACTAATGCCAGACACTCTTTCTCCACGGTGGCATAGCTGACTTCGCGGGGTAATAGTTTTCGGCTCAGATACGCCACCGGGTGATCCATGCCATCGTCTCCCACCTGGCTCAATACTGCTCCCAGTCCAAACATTGAGGCATCTGTGTGGACGAGAAACCTTTTAGTATGATCAGGTGCCGCTAACATCGGAGATGCACTTAACGCAGAGTTTCTGGAACGCCTCCTCACACTCAGTGGACCAGACTACTTGTCGGGGTAGGGACTTTTTGGTGAGGTCTGTCAAGGGTTTGGCAAGGGCACTGTATTCCGCTACAAATTTCCTGTAATAACCTGCGGTGCCCAAGAACGCAATGACCTGGGTTTTCGTCCGGGGTTGAGGCCACTGGGTGATGGCCTCAATCTTAGCAGGCTCTGGTCTCTGTTTTCCTGACCCTACTCTGTGACCTAAATATTGGACTTCAGCCATGCCCACGTGGCATTTCTCAGGCTTCAAGGTTAGCCCTGCATTCTGAATTCGGTTGAGCACTACTGAGATGTGCTCCGGGTGGTCTTCCCAAGTGCCACTGAAGATAGCTATATTGTCCAGGTAAGCACAAGCGAAGCCCTGAAATCCCTCTAGGAGCCGGTCTGTCATCCTTTGAAACGTAGCTGGGGCATTCTTCATCCCAAATGGCATAACCTTAAACTGGTATAGGCCAAATGGGGTGACAAATGCCGATTTTGGAATGGCCTCAGGCTCCAAAGGGATTTGCCAATATCCCTTGCACAAATCAATAGTGGTCAAATAATTCCCCCCAGACATACGGTCTAGCAGCTCGTCTACTCTGGGCATGGGGTATGCGTCGGTAACGGTCCGATCATTTAGCTTACGGTAGTCCACGCAGAACCTGGTGGTACCATCTTTTTTAGGAACCAGCACTACTGGGGAAGCCCAGGGGCTTTGGGACGGTTCTATGACCCCTAGTTCTAACATGTCCTGGAGTTCCGTTAACATGCTTTCCCGTACTGCCTCTGGAATTCGGTAAGGCTGCTGCCGCAGGGGTAACTGGCCTGGGGTCTCCACTCTGTGGACTGCCAGGGTCATATACCCTGGGGCTGCTGAAAACATGCCCCCAAATTCCTTTAACAGTTGGGAAGCCTGAGCTTGTTCCTCGGAACCTAATTCTGGACCCAACTGTACCTGGTCTACTCCTGTGGGTTCCTGGGGAAGCATATCTGGTAAAGGGATACCCTCACTATCTTCATATGCTGGAGCGCATACCGCGGAGACCTCTTCTGGTCTCTCGAGATATGGCTTGAGCATGTTTACATGGAAGGACCGCCGGATCCTTTCATTGGAACAGTCTGCCACAATGTACGTGGTATCACTGATCCGCTCTATTACAGTGTAGGGGCCCTGCCAGGATGCCTGTAACTTATCTGTTTTGATAGGTTTAAGCACTAGGACCTTTTGTCCCACTTCTAATATACGGTCTCTAGTTCCCTTGTCATACCAGTACTTCTGCCGTTGTTGGGCGGCTCGCAGGTTCTCCCGAACTGTTTCGGTCAGAGCCTGTAGCCGGTCCCTCAGCTCTAGTACAAAGGAGACTATAGGGGTACCTGCTTGTTCCATATCACCCTCCCAATGTTCCCGTACTAGATCCAGGGGTCCCCGAACCCGTCTCCCGTATAATAGTTCGAACGGGGAGAATCCGGTGGACTCCTGGGGAACTTCCCTATAGGCAAAGAGCAAATGAGGGAGGAATCTTTCCCAATTCCTACAGGTCTCTGTGAACGTGATAAGCATTTGCTTAAGGGTGCCGTACTTACGGGGTACTATTAACTGTCTTTTTTCTACCTGGCCCGCTCCTGTCCCTGTCCCCCCAGTCACTCGGTACAGTAAACCTTTTCCCAGCTAAACCTTGCCTGATCTCTGTCTCTCTGGGGATGTTCTGCCTCCCTCCGATACCCTTTTAAGGTGGGATCTTCCAGTTGCACTTGCTCAAAGTCTTGAGGGGTACCCCAGTAAGAAGTATGGTCAGGGGGAATCGTCAGAGGGTTATCGCTTACCTGGTCATGGGTTGAGGGGGAGGCTTCCATAGCTCTGGATTGCTGCCGGGTGGTA
>OW240916.1:57406867-57500287 GCA_933207985.1 Pelobates cultripes
AGGGGGGGGAGAAATTAGGAGGGGGGTTGACAAAGAGAAATTAGGGGGGGGAGAGAAATTAGGAGGGGGGTGAGAAAGAGAAATTGGGAGGAGGAGAAGGAAATTGGAGCGGGAGGAGAGATTGACATTCATCACATACACACAATGCACCCCTTGCACACAGAAAAACACACAAATTACACACACAGACACACATACACAAGCAATGCAACCGTTACACACAATGCATCCCTTACACACACAGAAACACACAATGCATTCATTACACACACTCAATGCACCCCTTACACACATTCAATGCATCCCATACACAGAAACACACCTTGCAGCCCTTACACATACAAACACAATTTCACACAATGCATTCCTTACACACATATCAGGACATCCCTTACACACTCCACCCCCTGTGAACAAACTCATTGGTGGAACATGAAGGTGGACCCTGGGACCCAGACCTTGAGCTGTGTAAAGGACCCCAAAAAATGGAGCTGCTTCCCGTTCTCCCAGAACATTGATTTTTGTGACCACAGTTACAAACCGCCTCCAGAGAGCCTGTTCTGCACCAGACCAGTGGAGCCAGACTGCAGCTAGAGACCATCATCATCCTCATCTGGTTGTAAGTAGACAATCTAGTATATTATTCGTGGCACTAAGCTCTAATTTACCTCACATTAAAGAAACACTATAGTCCCCAGAACCACTTCAGCTTAATGTAGTGGTTCTGGTGTCTATAGCCTGTCCCTGCATGCCTTTTAATGTAAACACAGCGGCACTGCAGCACTGGCGTTAGTTAACATGGCAAATCATATGGATGGGGCATTGTGATGTCACATGGGGGGGGGGCGGCAAACTTTACTTTTGCCTAGGGCGGCAAAAATCCTTGCACCGGCCCTGGCTGGAGGGGGCTGTGTGAGCTGTGGCCGCACAGTGTCCCATGGTAGTTAGGGTGCCGTACAGCTCACACAAGCAAACAGCTGATAAACTGTCCGCACAGAGGAAATGTGTATGTGTGACTGTCTGCCTGTGACTGTGTGTGACTGTCTGCCTGTAACTGAGTGTGTGACTGTCTGTCTGTAACTGACTGTGTGACTGTCTGCCTGTAAATGTGTGTGTGGGGCTGCAGGGATTTTGTAGAAGGGGGCGGGGGTTTTGTATTGGGACAGGAGTCTTTATAAGGGGGGATAAGCAGGGGATTTGTGGAAGGGGGTTGCGGGGGTTTTGTAGACGGGGCAGTACAGGATTGGTAGAAGGGGCAGGACAGAGGTTTTGTAGGCGGGGCGGGGCAGGACAAGGGTTTTGTAGGAGGGGCTGACAGCGGTTTTGCAAAGTTTACAAATTGTAAAAAAAAAAGAAAGAAAACCTTTAACAATTTTTACAGGTTTTTTTTTTTTTGGGTGGGGGGTGGGGGGTGCCAAGCACAGGATCCGCCCCGGGTGCCAAATGCTCTAGGTACGCCCCTGAACCCACTTGATGTTTCGCTTATGGTTATCTACTTTACTATTATTACGCTAATCTTGTTTGTAATATTATCGAAGCTTAAATAATATAAAACAAGGCAGTCACTCATAGGAGATGTTGCATTGTGTTAACATGACCTCAAGCTGTATGAAAAACGTACATCCCCTCATCTCTATTCTGTACCCCATATAACAAATGTCTCAATAAAAGAAAGATTGACAAAAAAACAAAAAAACATTATTTAGGTCACTGACACACCCTTGCCCCCCTTAAAAAGTTATAAACTTACCTTTATTCCAGCACCAAACAGGTCCACCGGCACTGGTTTAGCCCACGCCCGCCTGGCTGCGATCATCAGAATTGACAATCTCAGCCTTTCCAATGCTTTCTCATAGGAAAGCATTGGAAAGCTAATGCACACGCACGCAAAATGCTGCTTGCGCCAATTAGCCTCTCCTCATAGAGATGTATTGAATCAATCCCCATCTCTGTGGGAAAAGTTCAGTGCCTCCATGCAGAGAATGCAGACACTGAACGTCAGTGCTGCACATTGTCTATCACTGACCCAGGAACAACATCTAGTAGCCGTCTGAGTGTCTGCCACTGGTGGTGTTCCTAGTCAACAATGTAAACACTGCCTTTTCTCTGAAAAGGCAATGTTTACATTAAAATGCCTGCAGGGACTGACTATACACACCAGAACAACTATATTAAGCTGTTGTTGTTCTGGTGACTATACTGTCCATTTAAGATGGTTTGTCATTTTTAGCACATGATTAGTAAGTCAAGACCCAAAATGTGGATGCCTACATACCGCATTCAAAAACATTGCCATGTTCCACAAATACTCCCTTATACATACTGTCATGCCACACAAACACACATAAATACTACCCTATTTACCAGAAAAAACAAAACATGTTTAAAATACTCTGAATCTACACATCCTAATACACACACATATTAATTTACACCAGGGCTCACAATGAATATACACACAGAAGCATACATCCACTTTACATGCACATATAAGAATATACACTTACACATATATCGGTCTGCAAGGGGCCCAAGGCACTGTCAGTGCATCCCGGCCTATTATATATAAATGTGCAGACTAAGCTTCACTGTATTGATCTCTAATTACCTGTTTATTTTGTTTTATGCTGTTTAACAGTGCAAAATGATATAGTTGTACCATCCATGCACAACAAAAATAAGGAACATGTTAAAACATGTTGATTCCTACTATATTGATATATATATATATGATATTGTTCAAATTCATTCTTGAATATAATCCTTTAAGAGCCCTTCAAATAATTTCCCAACCACGGGTCTGCATTTTGCAGTTTGAGCTCTTGAACTCTTTTTAAATATAGGCACTTCATCTGCTTTTCACCAATTCTCTAGAACAATTACTGAAAGATTAAAACTTGTGGTATGGGTATTTTGATACTAAGCCTCCTATGTACCCCTGGATGAATGCCATCTAGCCCTGAGGCTTTGTTTACATAAACTTTATTTAATTGCTCTACCACATTTTCCTCTGTTAACCAATCATCTGTTTGCTGTTTGCTAGGGACTTGCAAATTTACAGTTGTAGATTATTCTTTGTTATATATTGACGAAGTACAAATACTTCAGATTTCTGCTTTGTCCTGAAACTCCTTTACCAACACATCAATCTTAGATTCCAGTTTACCAACACTTTAACTCTTAACCTTTTTAATATTAACCCCTTCGTGACGAGTGACGGACTAGCACATAAGGTTTGCAAAATATACTGTGCAAACTCACTTTGTGTGTCAAAAAGGCAAAATAAACACTTATTACTACTACACTTGGTACAAGCGAGCGGAAAAATTATCCAACTAAGGGTCAAAATATGCCTTTTGAAATACCCTGGGATGTCTTCTTTAAGAAATGATATGCCGGGGGGCGGGGCCTTACAAGGATGTGTCTGAGGGGAGCTCCACACACAAACACTACAAAAACGGTAAAAGACAGCAGAGCAAAAAGCGCAACCGAGTCTACAGGGCTCATACTCGAATCGCCCATCGAAAGGGAGACTCCAGCATAATGGGAGACTCACACATTGCAGCCTACTCGGACAGCGGATCGCATGGAAGGGGGACGCGACCGGTCTCCCAACCAATCACTGTAAGAGCACCACAACAGTCCCACCTGGGGGAGCAGCGATCACGAAACATAAGCGACACATCGGCCCCCCCAGGATACTCTTTATCGCCAAGCCAAAACAACAATGGCGACTGCAGTAGAGGTGACACGGATATCTGACTGGGAAGCAAGATTCAACGCAGCATTTTACAACATCTGCGCTGCGTTCTGGTGCCGGATTGAATCCCGTGCAGCACAGATGCAGCCATCGCAGAACCATCTGGTAAGATACCAGCAGACAACCCGACCCATGCAGCAGTTCTTAAAACCACACATCAGGGAAACACGGTCAAGCTCCCAACAGCCAAGCCACGTTTATACCCCGTGAAGTGGGCTGAATACAGTACGGGACAAACTAGCTAGTGCCTGGCGCACATCACTACATCATCAGACTGTTGCTGCAGGGGAGGGCAAGAGGTTTTTACCACATTATTTAATTTCAGTTTTGTTAATCTAATGTTGTCTCTTACTCATCTCTCCATCTAGTAATAATGTGCGCTCAGACCTAAGCTATCTGGGGATATGTTGCATGTCAGTATTTTATGTAATAAATGTAACCTTGTGTATTTTATTGTATTTTACTGTCTTTTTACTGCCATGTGCTTAATGGAGTTTTGCCTCGGTCCTTGGAGATAATTGAATTACTTCTCAATTATCTCCAGGATAGAAGACTCTGTGGAACTGGTTTTGGACAGAAAAGCCATGCTTCATTTGGTCACAAAGGACTTCGATCTATCTTTTGAACCAATGGACCAATTTGGATGATTTTGACATATGTTTGTATTTGGAGTATGCTGATTCAAAAAATGTAAGTGTGAATGTGAATGTGATGCATACTTTTAAAGTTATGAATAATGTGGAAAAACTGTATTTCTCTGCCTGTGCTAATTACATTACCCATTGTGTAAGGTAATTGTATCACAGGCAGAGGGGAGGATTTTGTGTGGGGGTGTCTGAGTGTATTGTACGTGTTTATTGGTTGTTTTCAAAAACCCTGTGGGCAGTACTATGTTTGTGGATTGTGAATAAAAGAGGCTGTATGTGCCAGTACAGTCAGTTCTGCTTGAGCTTAAAACGAAGTGTCGTCTCATTATTGGGGGGATTGGATTGTATGCGGATTGCCAGGAGTGTAAGCTAATTGTATGCTTTTCCTGTTCAGCTGCTTACAGCATTCATATGCTTGAGAGCATTCATATGCTTCTCCAGTTCGGTGGTTGAGGTGTCTGCTGCAGTGCAGGAAGCGCTAGGAGCATCCTTCAACAGAGGTACCCAGTCGGGGTGCCAGGTGATCCGTTACGTAGAGTTTACCATAACCCACTCACTAAACCCAGCAGTTATCCCACTCTGCATATGCATTAATACTGGTTTATCACTGTCTTATCACGTTGTTCTCCGCACTGTTTTATTACTATTGTTTTACCGGTGATATCTCGCTGCAGCCCCGGACCCCAGTGACCACACATGCTATCACGATTAACTCCTGTATATAATTAATAATTGTGCGGGTTTGGCATGTCACACGTTCCCCTTTATCTCAACGATTTAACTAGCTTACTGTGGCACGACACGCCTGCATAACGAGCTTATTCTAACCAGTACCACGTGCCCAGTAGCATTTACTCATTAAAGGCATACCACAACTGAAACGCGCTAATGTGTTAGGCATAAGTCATACTGTGTATTGCTAATACTGCCATGAAAGACCAAAGGCGATATTTACCAGTTATGTAGTATTTTTCTCTTGTTCGTTTCTATGCATCACTGTATCGACTAGCCAGTTATTCCTAGCATAGAATACTCACACTTACCTAGTCTAGCAAATCGTATTCATAAACACCTGCCTAGAGAGATTTGCTCTTGTATTTTATCCTCAGACTTGATTCTAGACAGATACACTCAGCATGTTATCAACCTCACATAAATGTTTAGCCTGTTTACTTTACATAAAAAAAATGAGACAGTATGCTCAAGAGTTAATGTTATCTGCATTGTTGAAAAGTGTATATTTGCTATTACTCCTTTCTGTACCGAATTGCACAACGTCTCAATAAAACAAAGATTGACAAAAAGAAATGGTATGCCTTTATGGGGCATTTGGATTATAAAGCCTGGTAAAATACTTTAAAATGGGACATGGGCACAGCGTAAAAATTTTACGGAATGGCTGTTTCTCAAGTGTGCCCCTCCGATGTCCACATATACCTGGTAAAGGTACATACGGGGGTATTGCTGTACTCAGCCGACATAGCTGAGCAACATATGAAGTATTATACAGTCGTAGCACACATATGATTTGCAAAATATACTATGCAAACTCACTTTGTGTGTCAAAAAGGCAGAAAAAATGCTTATTACCACTACACTTGGTACAAGCTAGCGGAAAAATTATCCCATGCTAACGTTTAAAATATCCCTTTTCAAGTATCCTGGGATGTCTTCTTTAAGAAATGGTATGCCTTTATGGTGTAGTTGTAATATGTAGCCTGCTCAAGTGCTCCAAAGTGGGACATGGACACATCAAAACCCTCCATGAAAATTCACCCTTAAAAACCTGAACTTGTCACATCTCTTTTACAGCACTGTAACTTCACAAAATAGTGTCTAGGTCATACATTGGGCATATTGTTTTACTCAGAAGGTATAACTGAGTATAATTTGGGGATTTTTATGACAGTGGTACATATTAAGTGTAAGAAATACTCAGTCAAAATGCAACATATATGTAAAAATGCCACCCCCCCTCACCACAAACATTGGCATGAATTGGTGAAAAATGGTGACAAGTTAAGGCACAATATACACCATATAAGATACCCTGGGCTGTCTGCTTTATCAAATGAACAGTCACACTGCTATAATACCCTAAAATGAGACATAGGCCCGTCAAATCCATCTATGAAAATTCTAACTGTAGAAACTGAAATAGCCTGGTCTCTTATATGGCACTGTAGCTTTACAGAAAAGTGCCAAAGGCATACAATGGGGTTATCGTTATACTCAGCAGATATAGCTGAACACAATATGGGGTTCTGTGCAGGAATAGCACACACCAGCTTTACAAAATACACATTACAAAAACCTTGTTATATGTGTATATGCCAAAACAGAGAAAAAAACACAATTTTACTCCAATATTTAGCAGAGATTGGTGATGAATTGGCTACGTAAAAAGTGTCAAACTAACCTTAGGTAAATAGCCTTTCATGTCTACTTTATATAAATATATACTTCTGTGTGGCAATTTTGTTTTCTGTGATGGCTACTAAACCTACAAGACAAACATTCCAAATTCTAAAATTTTAGCAAATTGAAATTTTATTTTAGTCCTTGTATTTTGTGACCTGTAGCTTTCAAAATAAGCTGAAATCCTATACATATTATGTACTCTATAAATCAAGACGCATAAATGAATTTATTTTGAATTACTTTTTCTAAGTTGGACATATTATGCACACGCTATTATTGCCAAAACTGGGGAAAAAAAATTCAATTTTTGGCATTTTTATATAATGAGAATGTATTTATGTTTCCTGGCCATATCCATGGCCGCACAACAACAATGGGTAGCTCCTCCCCTATCCCTAATTAGACAGGAACTAATTAAAATAAAGGTAAAAGTACTCCCTCCTACCTCTTCCTACCTCCTCCTCCCTCAGTCTTTTTGTTACTGTCCTATAGGACCAAATTAGTCTATTACAAGACTATAATCAGTTTTTCTTTTTGGCTTACCTGAGGGTCTTTACCTTCTGCCCCCAAGGAAGTTCAGCCTCTCTTCCTTGGGAAGCTTCAGTACCCGGCCCTGCGCAACGGTGTCCCCCTGAAGATACCCCCTTAGTGGCCGGGGGTTTGCTTGCTGTGACCCTAGGGGTAGCAAGAGAAAAAAATGCAGTGACCAAGAGGTAGCAGGAAGTGGCGAGAAGAATTTATCCTGGAAGGATCCTTATATTTCTCCATATTGACAGCCCACATGTATGTATACACAAAATACTTTTTTTATCCTGTATTTAGTATGCCTATATATGTGGGTTCCCACTCCTGCCTAATTGTTTCACATACCTTCATTTACTTTCATAGTTATATCTGATTGCTCATGCGTGCAGAATGTTTTACAAACCTTCCATGCCATTTCCGGCGTCCTGGTGTTCTTCCTGAGCATGCGCACTGATTTTGTGCATGCGCGCTGATTTCACGCATACACGCGAGATTCGCGCGGCATGTAAAATATCCAGGTTCTAACAAAATAGAAAGGGCACAGGTGTTCGCGCATTAGCGCGAGGACGGGCGCCCGTGGGGTTTATAAGATACCTATCATTCTGTTGGTATCCGGGTTTTCCGCGCATGCGAAAATGACCAATAGTTCGTTGCCACATTCTGAGCATGCACGTGAATGGCGGTGATGTCACGTATGACGTCACACGCCTATTTAAGCGCCAAATTTGAACAGCCACATTACCTGTTTATTCCATTCAGGTCTCAGGATCTTCCACATCAAAGTTTTTTCCAATTTAGTAGGTTCTTGAATTATTAGCGTTTTCTCTTGGTTATCAAGGTATGTTTTCATCCTTAAAGTTATATGCATATTTTTTTTTTCTCTCGCTTTCCTTCTACTCTTGCGTACTGATGGCAAGTCCCTTTTCTTAGCTATTCTCATACCAATATGGAGAAAGAAAAAAGGGGAACAGTCTCTTCTGATTCAGACTCTTCTGGATATAAAAATAGGTCACACTCTAAGAGTTATAAGTAAGCCATGTTATTACTTTAATAAAATTTTTGATGTTACAAATTAAAACAAAAAAGAGAGCTAATATGAGCTATTTCCCTGTCATGATAGTTCTACGGGAAAGAAAACGGTGAAATCATCTAAAGGAAAATGACCAAAAAAGAATCGATGCAAAGCCTGTGATAAAAGGCAAACGATTATGTGCAGAGTGTTTATCGGAAGCAACCGGAACATCTAATCCTTCAATTGATATTATGCAGTTTATAAAGCAAGTGGTATCTCAAGGTAGTAAAGAAGCAGGTACAAGAACCAGAAGACCCAGGTTCAAGGACCCTTCGGATTATCAGCAGGATGATTCATCGGAAGAATCCATGGATATGGAGTCATGCCAAGAAAATGTCTTCTCTTCAGAAGAAGAATCTCAGGCTCCCCCAGATTTCCTAGAACCGGCTCAAGTAGATCATCTTTTATCCAAAGTCCATAAATCATAGAGTCTTAAAGAAGCAGCTACAGAACCATCAACTTCCAATCGTTACTTCTCAGACTTGAGAAGGAAAAGAGCAACCTTTCTTGTACATGATACTATCAAAGAATAATTAAGGACGATTAGTCCAATCCAGATAAAAAAAATTTCGGCACAAGGCAGAATCTCACGCCTCTACCCATTTGGGAAATCTGACTCATGCCATTGGGATAACCCCCCGAAAGTGTAAGCTGCAGTAGTTAGACTGACGAAGCACACCACATTACCAGTCGACAATGCAGGCTCCTTCAGACACCCAATGGATAAAAAGATGGATTTACATCTTTCAAAAGTGTATGTAGCAGCAGGTACAGGCTTTCATCCTGCAATAGCCCTCACATCAGTATCTAGGGCTTTGAAAATCTGGATTGAGAACTTGGAAGAAGATATTAGAGATGGTAGAGGCAGATCTTCTCTTCTCGAGAGTTTAAATGATATTAAACTGGCCGTTGACTTTACCTCAGAGTCCACCTGTGGATATGGTGAAAGTTTTTGCAAGAAACATGGCTCTTTCTGTATCAGCTAGAAGAGCATTGTGACTGAGATCTTGGTCCGCATATTCATCATCGTCCACAGATTCATCAAAATCTAGTCTGTGTGTCCTTCCTTTTCATGGAGAGATGCTGTTTGGAAAAAATCTTGACGACTGTATTAAAAGAGCCGCAGAAGGGAAAAGAGCTTTTCTTCCCCGAAATCGAAAAACCTGTGGATCCTTTCGAGCTAGAAGATATTCAGAATATCCTTCCTTTCGAGATACCAGATCATATAGACCAGGAAGGGAATATGGAAGATCCCAACCATGGAAAGGAGGACATTCTTCTAGCAGAGGAGGAAAATCCAGGGGTTCTTCATTCCACAAGAAACCTTTATGACAGGTTCGCTTCCCAATCTGGAGGAGTAGATGCTCATCTACTACTACTATTCCAAAAGATTTGGGAACAATCAACTCAAGACAGATGGGTGCTGGACATAATACAAAGAGGTTATCTTATAGAGTTCTCCAGAGCACCTGCACTTTGCTCCTTTCAAAAAACAAATTGGCCAGGAGATATAGAGAAAAGAAACACCCTAAAATAATTTATCTCATCCCTTCAAAAAGATGGAGTTAATGTTCAAGTTCCACGGGCACAACAGACACATGGATTTTACTCCCATATCTTTCTCACCAGAAAATCCACAGGGGGATGGAGCAGGCTAAACAAGTTCCTAAACATAAGAAAATTCAAAATGGAATCTCTCCATTGTAAAGGCAGTGTTCCCAGACCAGTGGCTCATGTCAATAGACTTGGCAGATGCGTATTTCCATATTCCCATCGTTCACCAGCCTCAAAAATATCTCAGATTCACAGTGGAAGAAGGTCACTTTCAGTTCCGTGCTCTTCCTTTTGGCCTAAGCACAGGCCCACGAACTTTCTCAAAGGTTCTGGTGGTTCTAATTGCAGAACTCAGGAAAAAAGGCATTGCGATATATCATTATCTGGATGACATCTTGATTCTGGCAGAAAGCAGAGATACTTTAGAAAAACACGGTCTCATATGTATGCAATTTCTTCAACAACACGGTTGGAAAATCAACATCTCCAAGAGCAATCTAACCCCATCTCAGACCATGATTTACCTGGGAGCTTCGTTCAACACTACAAAAGGTTTGGTACAACTGTTCCCAGAAAGGGGTATGAAAATTCAGAGAAAAGTCAAAGACATGCTGGCATTCAGTGTTTCCTCGGCAGAAAAAACTCCTTGGATCCATGTCCTCCACCATAGGCCTGACAAGATGGGCTCAATGGAGGATGAGACCTTTTCAAAGAAATTTCCTTTATCAATTCAAAAGTGGGAATCTGTCTCAGCCTATCAGTATTCCTCCTCATGTTCAAAAATCTTTGAGGTGGTTGACGCAGAAGAGGTTCCTCTTCAAAGGATTTCCTCTAGGAAACATCCCATGGATCATTATTACCACAGTTGCCAGTCAATGGGGTTGGGGAGCCCACCTTCAGGACAACTATGTCCAAGGAAAATTGACTTTTCTTGCATCCAATACACCTTCGAATCTCCTAGAGCTTCTTGCAGTTTTCAAAGCCCTGAAGCACTTCCAACCGCTTCTAATTCACAAGTGGGTCAAAATCAGGACAGACAATGCCACAATGGTAGCATATATAAATCATCAAGGAGGGACACAGAGTTGCAGAATGATGAAAATAATGAGACCTCTGATGTCCTGGGCACAAGTAAATTTGGCAGGCGTCTCAGCAATTCATCTCCCAGGAATTAAAAATTTGGTAGCCGACTTTCTCTGCAGGGTAAGGATAGACTCAGGAGAATGGAGTCTATCAAACAAGATATTTCTACAGATTGCAGAAAAATGGGGTCTTCCACAAATAGATCCGATGGCAACAAGCAACAACAGGAAGGTAAAGAATTTCTTCTCAAAAATTCTAGATCCCCAAGCCATAGGAAGAGATGCATTAACATGCAATTGGGAATTCGACCTAGCCTATGCATTCCCTCCGAATCCTCTCATCTTTCCACTACTTTCCACTACTATACGACATGAGAAGGTAGGTATCATTGATTCTGATAGCCACCTTTGGGCCACGCAGGCCTTGGTTTCCTCTCCTACTAAGACTCTGCAAGAAAGGCCTATGGCGTCTTCCAGTAGTTACATTCCTGCTGCAACAGGGTCCAATCCTTCATCTAAATCCAGCATCCCTTCATCTGATGGCATGGTACTTGAAAAGGAGGGGTTGAGAAGCAAGTGGTCCTCACAAGCAGTTATTGATACCTTTTACAAGCAAAAAAGAAGTCTACTTCATCCACTTATTATAGCGTCTGGGATGTATTTTCTTCTTGGTCCAGATCAAGACCTATGGATATTCAGAAACCATCAACCAAAGATATTCTGGAGTTTCTACAATCCGGCTTGAAGAAAGGGTTGAGTTATAATACTTTGAAAGTCCATATTTCAGGCCTCTCTGCTTTAACTAATCACAAATGGGCATTGGAATCAGACGTAGCAAGATTCATGACGGCAGTCTTAAAAATCAAGCCTCCCATTAAACCCATTACTCCACCATGGGATTTACCACTGGTTCTTAAAGCTCTTAAAACAGATCCGTTTGAACCATTGGAATCTATTTCTTATCATCTCACCATCAAAACAGTTCTATTAGTAGCCTTAGCTTCTGGCAGAAGGGTGTCAGATTTTCAGGCTCTATCTGCTGAGGAACCTTTTACTATTTTTCATAAAGACAGAGTCATTCTAAGAACAGTTCCCGAATTCCGTCCTAAGGTGACTTCGGGGTTTCATATAAATGAGGAAATAGTACTACCAGCATTACTTTCAGAAGAACCAAACAACGGAGAAGATACTGATTGGAACGCTATTGACTTAGTGAGATGCCTCAAGATCTATGTGCAGAGATCTTCGGAATGGCATATTTTCAAAAGGCTTTTCGTCATTCCTAACGGCTTTAGGAAGGGCCTTCAAGCTTCTAAAGCCACTATCAGTAGATGGATAGTTTCAGCTATTATCCAAGCCTATAAAGCATCTAAGGCAAGAATCCCTAAAGGTTTAAAAGCACACTCTACACGTTCTCTCTCTTCATCCTGGGCGGCAGCAGCAAAAGTTTCTACTGAACTAATTTGCAAAGCAGCTACTTGCTCGTCATTTATCAGACATTATCGTTTAGACGTAAAGGCTGGTCAATCCGATGAATTTGGCAGATCTGTCCTTTCTGCATCTAATGATTAAGTTATTCTCTTGCATTGTTTTCACGTTTGGTTGATTGTGCTAATACACTTGCATTATATGATTTATTGTCTGAGTTTTTCTTTCCCTCCCTTGGTTTTAGCTTGGGTATTACCCATTGTTGTGCTGCCATGGATATGGCCAGGGAAGATAAAAATGTATTTACTCATACTAACCGTAAATTTCTTTTCCTGGTCATTGGCCATGGCAGCACAAAGATCCCACCCAGGGATATTGCTGTTAACAAGACTGAGGGAGGGGGAGTTAGGAGGGGCTACTTGTACCTTTATTTTAATTAGTTCCTGTCTAATTAGGGATAGGTTACCCATTGTTGTTGTGATGCCATGGCCTATGACCAGGAAAATAAAATTACGGTAAGTATGAGTAAATATTTCTTTAAAAAACGATGTATAATATGTGTTGGTGCAATAAATGACAGAGATGCAAATTGCGTTTGAATACAAACAGCAAAAAAATGCAAACATGGCCTTTGTCCTTAAGCGTAAGACAAGCTTCTGCAGCGGTTAAAGTTCTTAACCCATTAAGGACTGGACTGTTTTTCTGATGTTGTACATTTGCGACCAGGCCTCTTTTTACACTTTTGTGGTGTTTGTGCTTAGCTGTAATTTTCCGCTCTCTCATTTACTGTTCCCATACAAATTATATATTGTTTTTTTTCAGGACAAAAGGGGCTTTCTTTACATACCATTATTAATATAATCTCATGTAATTTAATTTAAAAAAAAATAAAAAAAATATGATGAAAAATTGTAAAAATACATGTTTTTTTACTTTTACTTGAAAAATCTTTTACTCATCTACAAAAGCGAATGAAAAAAACTGCTAAATAGATTCAAAATTTTGTCCTGAGTTTAAAAATACCCAGTGTTTACATGCTTTTTTGCAAGTTATAGGGCTATAGGTACAAGTAAGATATTGCGGTTTCAAAACATACATTTTTTAAATTTATCAATAGTGACATTGTAACACTATTATCTGTCATAAATCTCTGAATTACACCCCACATGTAAATATTTTTTAAAAGTAAACAACCCAGGGGGGTATGTCCATCTTCTTTAGTAGTCACTTAGTCGAAAACACTGCCCAAAGTTAGCATTCATATTTGTTTGGGTGTGAAAAAAAGGAAAAAAACTAAATTGAACGCTAATTTTGGCCAGTGTTTGTAACTAAGTGGCTACTAAAAAAGACTAGACATACCCCATTTGCAATACTTTGGGTTGTCTTCTTTTGCAAATGGTATGCCATCATGGGTGTAATTCTCATTCCTGGGCTACCATACGCTCTCAAAGGCAACGTAACCAACCTGGCCTTTTTCAATGTAAAAATATTTGACCCATATATTTGACCCTGTAACTTTCAAAAACACTATAAAACCTGTACATGGGGGGTACTGTTATACTCGGGAGACTTTGCTGAACACAAATATTAGTGTTTCAAAACAGGAAAACATATCACAACAATTATATCATCAGTAAAAGTGCTGTTTGTGTGTGAAAAATGCAAAAAAAGTCACTTTCGCTGACAATATCATCGCTGTGATATGTTTTACTGTTTTGAATCACTAATATTTGTGTTCAGCGAAGTCTCCCGAGTAAAACAGTACCCCCCATGTACAGGTTTTAGGGTGTCATAGAAAGTTACAGGGTAAAATATAGTGCTAGCAAATTAAATTCTCTGGACTTTTGGCCTGGGTTGGCAGACAGGTCCCTCAAATTGCAATCAATAAAATTACTTAATTATGTAAAAATATTACATAAATACGCACGTAGAATTTAAATATATATATGCATATTTATATATTTGAAGTCTACGTGTATATTTATATAATTATTTATGTAATTTTGTATATGGACATATGTATATTTCGTATTATTTTTATTTATTTATATATACATAGATATATATACAATTTCATTCTAAGTGTATTTTGATATAAATATATATATATTACTATCAAAATACAGTTAGAATAAAATTTCATATAGATATATATTTTTTGTAATTTTTATTATTATTTTTACATGTTTTTATTTAATTTAAATTACTTATTATTTGTATTTTATAATAATATTTATATACAATATATATAGTTATTATATATATTATATATATACACGTGTGTAATTTAATTATAAGTGTATTTTTATATTAATATATGTACATATTAATATAAAAATGCACTTAGTATGACATTATATATATGTGATATATAGACATATATTATATATATAATATATGTCTATATATCATATATATATACACACATATATATATTTTTTTATTAACTTTAACTTTAATTTGTTTATGATTTTACACTTGCAGGGAGACTGCCTGTCAGCACAGGTAGTCCCCCTGCAGGCAGACGCATGGACAGCTATTGTGACCTAATCCACCGCAGGGAGACTGTCTGGGCTGCAGGGAGTCTCCCCACAACGGGAGCAACACCGATTGCCGCCGGGGGAATGACGGCGATCGGGTGAGTACTTTGGACCATTAGGACGGTTCAGGACCGTCACCGGTGAGCAATGCAAAAATGCAGATGACGGTCCTGAAGGGGTTAAAAACATTTTGGGATCGGTTTTGCTGTCTTTGACCAGATAATTTTCTAGTTTAGCCTATCTAATCCCCCTTTCGCAAGCACTGTTGGCATATTTATATTTGTTACAGAATGCTTTGACCCATTTCATTTTTATATTTTGAATGCCCTTTTCTTGTCTGACGCTTTTACTAAACCACATTGGTTTGAATTTCCTTCTTTTAGATTTGTTTCCAATGGTATGCATTGAAAACTGTACTTTTGTAGAATTTGTTTAAAGACCTCCCATTTATCCTATGTGCTTTTCCGAGTGAATATTTCCTGAATAGTCAATTAGTTTTAAATATGACTTCATCATTATGATATTAGCCTTTTTACGATGTGTTTTTGTCAAGCTCAGATAAATTTGTATTTTATTTTTCTTTCTATGTTTGTTATTTTTTTGCTGTTGATCTCCAACAATATCACATTATGGTCACTATTTTCCAATTGCTGCCTATCCTGAATATTTGAAAATAGGTCCAACTTTATTAGTTTTAACAAGATCCAGACAAGCGTCTATTCTAGTTGGTGCTTCTACTATTTGAGACGTGAAAGTATTATTTAACAGGTTCAAACATCTGTTTCTCTTAACTGTACCCCTTTTGTCTAGTCACTGTCTGAATAATTAAAATCTTCAATGATTAACAAATTACCATTTTAAGCCTTATTTATTTGAGATATTAATTTGAGATAGCAGTTACTCTTCCCCATCAGAATCAATGTTTAATTGCTTGTAACATATTCCTAGTTTTGATGAACTCATATGCAAATTTCTACCCATAAAGGCTTTTATATCCTCACCTTTATCATCACATACTATTTGTTTAACACTTTTTTTTTATTATTATTTTTCTTCTATGCTTTCTAAATAATGAGTGTTGTACTTTTTTACCAATCATAACTAAATTATATGTCACTGATGGAGTTGAAAGAATGTATATACTTGAATATCTCAGTTGCTTACTACACCAATTGAAATAAAATTGATCTCAGAGTCAAGCTGTTTCTACAGTGGAAAATTAACACATCAGGGGATATTTATATACCAGCGTGTAAATTTTGAGACAGTTTTCAATATTTCGCTTCAGACGATTATCAAATTCATAGTGACAGGAAAAAAAAAATATGATGGAAAAATTCATAAATCCAAAAATTGTACAATTACAAAAATGGCGGTTAAAGGGACACTCCAGGCAACCAGATCACATTGAAGGGATGGGGGGCAAGAGGGAGAGGGGCACTGCAGGATCCTGTTTTCCTGGCACTGGAGAGTCCCTTTAAAGCTTAAAAAAGAAAAAAGAAAAATAGATTAAAAATTTTTTTTTAATATATTGTATCAGGATTCACCAAAAAATGTCTTGGATCTGTTGCAATAAAGGCACAACTTTAAATAACCCTCTGCTCATTAAAAGTTTGTGTATTATTGGAAAATGTTACCCGTGATTGCATGACAAACGACATCTGCATAAACAAAGAGTTGTGTCTCTATTTTGCTTCCAAGTTCAAGGGAGAGGATAAATAAATAAATCAGAGAAAACAAAGATAATTTTGTTTTGTACAGTACCTGATATGGGACAGAGTAGAAAGCAACCAGGTTCTTAGTTGAGGGACTAGGATACTTCTAAAGTTTTATATATTGGAGGGGTAGACAATCCACACCTAGGTCCCTGCCTGTATTGAATGCTTATTTGCAGCTTCCAGCTTACTTAGAAACATCAGTTCCTCCATTGAGAAACAACCACCAAGATCAACCACCTTAGTCCAAACTAGTCTAATGATCACTTGTTAACCTCATGCCCTGAGGAACGAGGCTGTGTTTGCTACATTGTTGATGTTGTACAACTTGGCACTTTATAAGTGGAATTTATATTCAAGAAACTTACTGCATGAGTTAATTTGCTAATACTCATAGAACAAGTCTTTAGAAATCTGAAACCTCATAGGTGTGTGTAATTGACATACTACGTGTACCCAGGCACACCCTAATGAAGATCAACTTGTCCTTCTTGTCCCTTGGTTAGGCCTCTGTGGGTACTTTAATTGGATATACATAGTGTCCCCATAAGAAGCTGAGGGAGTGGGGGATAGTTGCTCCAGGGGTGGTCGTGGCAACAGTGGGGGGCATAGTTGCTGTAGTGGGAAAGATATAGACTGTGGTGGGGATTATAGTAGCTGTAGTGGTGGGATAATGGCTATAGTGGGTGGGATAGTGGCTGTAGTGGAAGGCAATACAGGGTAATGGCTGTAGTGGTGTATATGGGAGATAATTGGATGGGATATAGGCAGTATTCTGGGAAAGAAAAAACGTAACAAAAAACTGAACTGATGTTTCATTGCTCTGACACATTTTCTGGCACCTCCTGGATGGCGTTGTCTTGCAGACCGCAACATCTCCCAACAGACCACCAGGGATCAGGATTCCCACCTCCCTGGCCCGGTGGTGCAAACAGTTTCTTCTAGAGCAATGTTGCAATAGAATAGATCATAGCCAGTGAGGGAGATCGAGCAGGGCAGAGAAGACCTCCTTGTTTGTTTGACCTCACTGCAGGAGAATGGGCAGGCCAGTAAGAGATATTTAGTCCTTGGTGGTCTTATGGCAAATCCGGCACAGATTCCAGGCTAAACAGCAGAAATGACAAAACCTTTTACATGTACTCAGTTCATCTATCATGGTCAAAAATGTTTTACTAATTTTGAATTCCCAGCTGTTTACTAATTAGTAACTGTCTGGGATTATTTTACAACAATGGGAATTGTCACAAAATGAGAAAGGAATCACAAAATTTACTCAAAAACATTAAAATTGGAAAGTTATGATGGGATGTGTCTTGTGTACGAATATACCTATGTGAATGTATTATTTGGTAATGTATGTGTTGTATATGTATGTGTGTGTAATGCTAATGTATGGAATGCTAATGTATACACTGTGCATATATTTAGTGATGGTAATTTGAGTTTCCCAGACATATGTATGTGATATATGAGTTAAGTACTATCTGAGCTCCTTATTTTACTGATCTAAGTTTCAGTTGAGCTACAGGAAATCAAAGATGAATCTCAGATTAACTGGGGTCATATTTAATTGATGGATTGCCACTGATTAAAATAAATAAATTAAGCAATAACCTCTTCCCCATCCACATCTGCAGCTGATTTCTAGTTTAAGCAAGACTATCGACACTCCCTTTTTGTAGATGTGCTTATAGAAAAGAAAACTATTTAAACTACAGTACAATGCAGTGCAATATACAGCTTCCACCTGATCACCTGTGGATAGACAAAAATAAACTTAACTTTTTGGATACTTGCTTCCCTCAAGTTACCTCCCAAAAAGGGTAACCATATACAAGATTTAATGAAATGCAAATAGGACAGGGAACCAGCTTAGATCACTAAAACATAAACATAAAATGCAACATAGCGTAATATTGTTACAGCCTTATTAATCGCCCAACGCTTCAAGGTTACACTCACAGATTAGTTGTAAAAAGTAAGCCTTTAGCGTGCCTCTCCTATGATTAGGGGGGTATGTCCTGCTGTTGGTAGTAGCTCCAATCTGGAAACCAGGAAGTTCACACACTCCAAATGGTTGGATGTAGAAAAAGATCAATTTATTGGCATATTAAAAAAATATATAATAAAAATAGGTCCTACACGTTTTGTTCCCTTTTGGAAACTTTGGAGTGTGTGAACTTCCTGGTCTCCAGATTAATAAGGCTATAGCAATATTACGCTATGTTACATTTTATGTTTATGTTTTAGTGATACAAGCTGGATCCCTGTCCTATTTGCATTTCATTATATACAGTACAATGCAAATGGAAACAAATTAATAATTTTTTTTAAATTTTTAATGTCTATTTAAAAGAGCTTGTATAAACCCAACAGAAGTGTTTGGCAGTAATGGATAGAAATGATAAAAAAAAACATTCATAAGAATGAGGAACTTACCGAGGAATTTCAATTTAGATGACATAGAAAATCCCAACAGTTGACAATGTATTAGATAACAGGATTTGCAGCCCACTGGACCACCAATGAGAGACCCACGCCAGCTCTCCAGGTAGGGAGGCTGGGTGGGAAATTTTAATTTAATTTAGATGATTAATTACTGTTAGTGTGTGTGTGCATGTGAGTGAGTGTGTCTGTCAGTCAGTGTGTGTGTGTGTGCATGTGAGTGAGTGTGTCTGTCAGTCAGTGTGTGTATGTGTGTCTGTCAGTGTGTGAGTGTGTCTGTCAGTGTGTGAGTGAGTGTGTCTGTCAGAGTGTGTGTATGTGTGTCTGTCAGTGTGTGTGAGTGTGTGTGTGAGTGTCTGTCTGTCAGTCAGTGTGTGTGTATGTGTGTCTGTCAGTATGTGAGTGAGTGAGTGTGTCTGTCAGTGTGTGTGTGTGTGTGTATGTGTGTCTGTCAGTGTGTGTGTGTATGTATGTGTGTGTGTGTGTGTGTGTGTATGTGTGTCTGTCAGTGTGTATGTATGTGTGTGTGTGTGTGTGGTTCTGTCAGTGTGTGTGTGTGAGTGAGTGTGTCTGTCAGTATGTGCATGTGTGCATGTGAGTACATGTGTCTGTCAGTGTCTGTGAGTTTGTGTGTGTGTGTGTTTGTCAATGAGTCTGTCAGTGTTTGTGTGTCTGTCAATGAATGAGTGCCAGATAAGTGAGTCTGGCTGTCAGAGATGTCTGTGTGTTTGTCATTGAGTGTGTGTGACTGTCAGTGTTTCTACACCCCTGACTGTAGCGTGGCCAAGCGGAGTGTACCGTGGTACAGGAACGTCTGTTTCCTGTACCTAGCAGGACTGACAGGAAAAGCTCACTGTACCGGGATTCGCTCCGCTCAGCCACACTACAAGAAAGGTAGGAGGCACACCAGGAAGGGGAGGGGACCACTATGGGGGTGGGTGGCGCACCAAGGGACATGGAGAAGAGGGGAGAGATACCCTAAGGTACAGGAAAAGGAGGGAGGGAGGAGAGGAACACTAAGCGACAGGGAACAGAGGGGGGAGGGGAGAGGAACACTAAGGGACAGGGAAAGGAGGGGGGAAGGGAAAGGAACACTGAGGAATAGGGAAAGGAGGAGAGAACGGAGAGGAACAGTAAGGGTCAGAGAAGGGAGGGGACCATTAAGGGACAGGGAGAGGGGCTGGATGTAAAAGAAACACACAGCGGGGCTTGAGAAGGAAAGACACACAAAGGAGCTGGGAAGAATAAAAGACACAAAGAGGAGAGATAGGAGACACACAAAGGCAAAAATAGGAGATAAAATACACTAAAGGGAGTCAGATATTTAAAAGACGGGATAAGAAACACAAAAGGGAGGTTAAGAGGCACATGGGCGAATATGTTTTTGGTGGGGGGAGGAAAAATGGATCTTCGCCTATGTACCCAAAATTCTTTGCACCGGCCCTGAGTGGCGGTGTCCCGCCATAGTACCGATTTTGCCTTACCTTAATTTAATAGACATTATTTGACATTGCATAGAAATTATAAAAATGATAGAAATTAGGACCTTACTTAGGCATTTCACAGTTTTCAAAAACAGTTGACAATATAACAGGATTTGTGTTCCATTTCCCTTAGCCAAAAATAGTTACTGTGCATATACACTGTAGATACAATATATCAGGCATTGAAGTGCAATATATTCACTAGGCAGAAGAGTTCTGTGGTTTGGATCTTTCCTTTTCTTTTCTATTAGTTGTGTGTTATTTGTGTTTAGTTTTTAATAAATAAAAAAATAACACTGCTTTTTTTTTTTTGTATGACTGTCCAACCATAAACATTTATTTTACAAATAATTATAGCAGCAAACTGTGCATCTGTGATCACAAAAGAAAAAAATAGAAACAGTAACAATAGCCTGTCTTTGGTAGATTCAATTTATAATAAGGGAATAAAAATATCTGCTAGATTTCCTGAGGATGTCGTGGAATACTGGCAGGGACAAATGAGGTTACAGACACTAAAATGTCTTCGGCAAAGAGGTTCAGTTTGTATTGTCTTTGGTCTAGCATAATATTCTTGACATCTGAATTGCTGCGTGTCAACTCTGCCAAGGGTTCCAATGCCAAGATATTCACCAGGGGCGAGAGAGAGGGCATCCCTGTCTAGCGCCATTCGAGATTGGGAAAATTTTTGATAAGAAGCTTCCATTGAACACCTTAGCTGATGGTTTGCTTTACAAAGTTCTAAAAACTGCTAGAAAGTTAAGAGGGAAATTAAATTTACATAGCAAAGGCTTTCTCAGAGTCTAAGGAGTAGCATTATCACGTTTCTAGTTCCATCCACCCCCTATCTTCCCCTAACAAAGGTAACTTGATCTGTGTTAACAATGGATGTGAGAATAGTTGTCAGTCTGATTTTGGTGATAATTTCTCATCTGTGTTTAGTAGAGAGATTGGTTGGAACGTGGGACATTTTGTAGGCAGCTTGCTTGGCTTGGGTAGCGTGGAGATATTAGCAGATAACAGGTGAGAATGAAGTTCTGAACACGCTAGCACAGAATTAAAGAAAGTGGCCAAATGAGATGCAAGATTGGCGGAGCATCGCTTGTAGTAAAGATTAGTATATCTGTCTTGGTCCTTGTTGGAAAGTAAGAATGTAATAATCTTAGCTATTTCATCTCGTTTTAACAGTGTTTCGAACTGCTCGCATTGCTGTAAGGTCAATTGGGACAATTTCTTGGAAAAGTTATTTGGTCTATTTCAGTCTTGGTCAGTATGTATGGATGTGTCATGTTTCAGGTTATATAATTTCCCAGGGGCGCAACTAGAATCCACTTGGCCTCGGTTCCAAAATTGCCCAGGGGCTCCCCTCCCAGGTGTCTCATCCCCCCCCTCGGTGTCTCTTTCCCGCACCCAGGCCCCCCCCGTGTGCTTCATTCCCTCTGCCCCACAGTTCCTCCATGTGTCCCATTCCCTCTCTCCCCTCAGCCCCTTCAAGTGTCCCATAGGCTCTTCTTCCTCCACCCACTTTATGTGCCCCATTCCCTGTCCCCATAGCCCCTCCCTCTCTCCCCTTCTCCCCTCCATGTGTCCCATTCTGCCCTTTCTCCCCCTCCCTTCCATGTATCCCATACCCTTTCTCTCTCCTCCCCTCCCTTTCATGTGTCATATACTCTCCCTCTCTTCCCTCCTTGTGTCCCATTGTTCCCTCTCTCCCCTCCAGGTGTCCCATTGTTCCCCCTCTCCCCTCCAGGTGTCCCATTCCTACCTCTCTCCCCCCTTTCCTCCCTGTGTCCCATACCTTCTTTCCTTTCCACGTGTCCAATTGTTCCCTCTCTCCTCCAGGTGTCCAATTTCTCCCCCCTCCCCTCCAGGTGTCCCATACCCTCCATCTCTTTCCCCTTCCTGTGTCCCATACCCTCCATGTGTCCCATTGTTCCCTCTCCGTGTACCATTTCTCCCTCCCGTGTCCCATTGTTCCCTCTCCCCCCCCTCCCTGTGTCCCATTGTTCCCTCTCTCCACCTCCCCTCCAGGTGTCCCATACCCTCCAATCCCCCCCCTATTATCCAGGTATTCCTTACCTATTTTTATCCCCCTTATTTGTTCTCATTTCAATGTTCTGTTGAGAAATATTACCCAACTCAATGGTACGGTTTCAAAATTGACTTGGGGACAATTGAAAAACGGAGTTAACCTAACCAGGAATATAATGTATCACTTATATATTTTTTTTACTAAGCATGAGCCCCATATAATCAGTGCTGGATTTCTGAATAGGCAAATATGTGTATGTATACAGTCTTACATGTGATACCGATTAATGCATAGGAACAATTAGCGTAACCTGAGTGACTGTGGTTACATGAAATGTTAGAATAAACATATTTTATCAAAGTGTTCCCTAAATGGATACTCTCTGTGAGTGTATGTGTGTGTGTCTGTGTGTCTGTGAGTGTATCTGTGTGTGTACGTGTCTGTCTGTGTAGCGGATGGCACTGGGCTGTCTTGGGAATTGCATAGGTTTTAACTGCATTCGTGTAAATGGCAGGTTATATGTGTAGAAATGTATTGTATTCGTCTGATTGTTTGGTAGAATCATTCTAACAAGTAAGGGAATGAAACTACCGAACAGTCAGACCTCCCCGGTGTGAAGTGTGCCTTCAATTACCCGTTGCAACATTGTTGCGAACTGGTAATTGACAAGCTGGGCAGTAAGTCCTTTGTTCTCGGGGGTGGCCGCCATTCGGGAAACGAACACGTGGCGGCGGCTATTTTAAAACTCCCGAACAGCGGTGTTTTGCCATCGAGTGTCTGGAACCCAAATCGGACACTCGACTAGGTGAACACCGCTGAGACCTCCACAAGCCCGGTCCGTTCGGTTCCAAACTACCGAACAGCCCCTCATTCGGTAGACAGAAACAACCGAACGAGGGGATTCAGGCGAACCCTCCCTGGTCTCTATAACTGGATACTTTCGTGCAATTTATTCCCTTTTGCCAGGACCGACCGCAGGGCCCCATCGCATGGATCCCAATTCAGCTATTCTCTCCAGCGCGGTCGGTCTTTTTATTCCCTCCATAAATTTCCCGAACCCCTGGTCTGATCTGGGTGATTTTTGGATATGTTGTTCACCCAGATCAGGGCTACCAGGGGATGTATCATTTAAAGCGGTACCCCTAGGTTTAGGGGTACATCCAGAAACGGGGAGAATTGGTGTCCTGGATAAGGGGATTATGATGCAGACTGAGGGGAGGAGATGTGTGGGAGGTTACCAGAACAGGATTGGCTACTGTACTAATAAATGGAAATCCCTCCCTTGCATGGGAGCATGCTTTATAAGGCCACTGTGTGAATAAATCTTTAGTTCTGCTCCTGATACTGTGTGTCGTCCAGTTATTGGGAGTGCTGTTGGGATACTGCTGTATTGTTTTGTCTGCTGGATACTTTGCCTATGGATTTATAATTACTTGTTCCTGAGCCTCACTGGGATCTACAAGTGGAGGTAGGCTATGAAATACTAGCTCTCCGCTACAGTGTGTGTGTCTGTGTATATGAGTGTATGTGTGTGTGAGCATGCATTTATATATGCATACGAGTGTATATTATTTTTTTTGGGGGGGTGGGTCTTGGGTGAGTTCCCATACTTTATTCCCTAGGACTTGACCCCTGTTTGTATGTTTTTAGTAGAATTATACCTGCTGCAGTAATCTTAAGTTTCCAAATCGGCTGCAAAGAAAATACAGGATGAAGGGTAGTAGGGACTAAACAGATCCCAGACTGATAAAACCTCACATCTGCCAATTTAGAGACAAATTTATATGAATAAACTCAAACCACCTCTTGTTGTTCACCTGGTATGGAGATATTTTTTTCCATATATGGAATTGTTATACCTCCTCTGTTCCAGAAACACCTCACAAGACCTGTCTGTGACTTAGAATAACTGGTTTAGTAGTTCCTCCTCAAACAGCTCAAGGTTCACTGGTCATGTTTGGACATATTGAACTCAGGATTATTAATATTTTTAGTATATAAAACGTACAACCACGAATGATGCAACAACCCATGTGTCAGAATAGTCACACAAGCAGGGGACAACATAAAAGGGTTCATTAGATATAACATTATGCAAGTCAAAGCAGATTGTCACATGTCAGGGAAGGGGTAGCATCCACAGGTGCTGTGACACCCCTTCTCTCCCACTCTCCTATGCCCTGTGCCAAGAATCAAACCTTATGCTATTATTGTTGTTAATTCCAGTATTTAAAAAAACAGGCATTCATATTCATCAGACCCCAGTCAATAGGCAACAATAAGCGGTTTATTGTTACATCCCCCACTACAATAGAGACCCTACTGGAATGAAAGTGTTCTGCACAATTAACTCTATATATTAAATAATGGTTGAAGAATGGTTGAAGAAATGGTGACCTCCAAAAGGTTTAACGGAGTTGGATAAACTATGCGCCCTGTTGGACCTCGAGAATGGCCATGGATCCCCAGAGTTCTGGCAGAATCTTACAATACAGTACATTGACTGGTTTACCCTCGTTACCCATGTCCTGTAAAATGTCCTCCATTTCTTTCACAATAACTCGAACAATGACGCTTAAATGGAGAGGATAAAGGAAAATATTACATCCAGGGCCAACAGAAAATGTGAGGAAGAAAACTTAATGTGTCAATATGTTTTCAACAATGTAACTTGAAGTGGAGTATGCTAAGTAGAGCTAGGACAATTCCCCTTCCTGTGCATTTAATCTCCACATATTATCAGTTATCATAGATAAATAATATCAGTTCTGCTGTACAAGAAAACCAGACTGAATATGGCATCAGAAAGATCCCTCAGAGTGCTCATTCCCCTCCTTTGCTTTATTCTTGATGTGCACACAGGTAGGTACCTGTACTGTATTACACCTGTACTACAGGCTATATTAAGCCAACCTTGCAACTATATGTGGTATTTGTCCTTTGCTAAGAATTTTACCTATTCTTGCAGGGTCCTTGAATTACCAGATTATTGGTGGTCATGAGGCTGTTCCTCACTCCAAACCATGGATGGCATATATTAGCTATACAAATCATGGGATGACCTATATTTGTGGAGGATTTTTGGTTAGGAAGGACTTTGTGATGACTGCTGCACATTGTGGTGGGAGGTGAGAAAGATTTATATTACATTGAAAAATTGGAATGGCAAGTCTAAAATGTGTATGTGTGTGTATGTGTATGTGTATGTGTGTGTATGTGTAGACAGAAGATTGAGTGGTTTATTTATGTCTCTTGAACTTTTAGATTGCATTATTTTGCACATTAGTGGATCTTTTTACATTTCATTTTTTATATTGCAATGCCATTCAGCTCCTCTTAGAAACATAGAATGTGACTGCAGATAAGAACCATTTGCCCATCTAGTCCACACCTTAAAATGCCTTCAATGGAAATATGAGTGTCATAACTGAACCAATGAGCAATGGAAGAATATTGCCTGGTCTGATGAATCACGTTTATTTTGGATCAATTGGATGACCGTGGGTGTGTTTGTGCCATTTATCTGGACTGTATAACACAGGCCTGGAGCTTGCAATCTAGTTTGTATTTTTTGGAAGTAAATATCTACCAACTGATTTTTAACAACTACTTTTGTAAAGAGAAAACAGCTCTGGTAGCACAATTATGTTATTTTTAATTTTTTTTTAAATTATTGGGGGTGCTGTCCGGTTAAATATTTAATTTTAAAAAATCATGCAATTTTGCCCTATATTTTCTAATAAAAGTAAAATAAACTTCTCATGTACATTATGCTAATTAATTATTTTGTCGGCTTACATCCCGTTTGAGTATTAGAATCCTTGGTTACCCTGGAAAATGTGTGGAGCCAATCCATTCTTAGTTCTTGAACTCCTCCTTGTGTTCATACTAGTGAGTTGCAATTTCTACCAATATAATTAGGACTTTATATGCTGGTATAATAATGTCAGATTACTCATAGAGAAAACCTAAAAAAAGATTGTTATGTACATTTTTAAAATGTGTTTTCTCACGTCTCCATGAATTTCTATTGCCTCCATATGTTCAGTTAAATATTGATAGTTTTGTATATTTTCCCTCCTGTCTACATGGTTTTAGTTATATGGTACTATATTTTTAATATTCCGCGAGTCATATGTGTGTGTTTTCTCCTGTCTACATTTATGATAAATTCATACTTCATCAGAATCAGTTATATTTGCATATGCCGCCAGTAATATGAGGATTTTTGTTATATCATATTCACATCGTTTGCACATTGTTAGTAAACTTGTGCAAAATTTACTAAGTAAGACTGCACAGGAAGATCGTGGACGATCGTTTAGTTCAGGTTTGGAGTACAAGGATTTGATTTAGTCCAAATTTTTTTTTGCAGAAGTCTATTTCTTAATATGTGCATAACTGTATAGTTACGTATGTAAAGTCTTTGCTCTGGGAATTTAAGCATGCATGTTTTACAAGCATGCACAAGTATTCTCTTGTTTTATATGGTTTCAGCTATACATATAGCGTGCCCTGTCTAACCGTACACCTATTTTACAGATAAAATGCCCCTAATGCCAAGGAGTCTATAACTGCCATCTAGGATGGATAGAATTGACATTGAAAATATAGAAGCGTAAAATGTGCATTATCAAGGTGTATGAAAGGGCAATCTCTGGGTGCTGGGCTGTCACGGTGCATCACGAGCCCTACATACAGCAAGACGTGGCTGCTCCTTTAAGAGACCTGGCTGGGTTTGAACTCACAGCTCCAGCATCCCAGTAAGGTTGTCTACTTTGCTGTCCACTAGGTGGGCTCAGTATCTGCTCTGATTCGTCTGCTCTGATTCGTCTGCTACCTGATTCCTTTACCTGTATTCCCTGCCACTCAGCAGCGGCGTGCAGAAGTGTCTTCCCAAACCTCTCCTGTCCGCCGGTGTGTTTCTCCTCGGTGGACGGATCAGGTGACGTGTACCATGACCCACATGCTGCTCCAGGATCTATTTAAACTCTTAGAATCCTGTGCACCCTAGTATGAGTTCCAGTTGCAAGAAAAAGTATGTGAACCCTGTGAATGTTTACATGGTGTGTTCAATAAAAACATGGCAACATTTCATTCTTTGTGTGTTATTAGTTTAAGCAGACTGTGATGGTCTATTGTTGTGACTTAGATGATGATCAGATCACATTTTATGACCAATTTGTGCAGAAATCCATATCATTCCAAAGGGTTCACATACTTTTTCTTGCAACTGTATATGGAAGCAGTGTGGAGGTCAGTGGGTATACAAACAGACATAGCGTCCCACCCACATAGGAGAGTTGTCTCACCAGACCACTGGCTACCCTGTCTCTTTAAAGAGGCCCTTAGATCCCTCCTCTTGGGAGGGCCCTTATTCCCTTTCCCCTATATAAGCACAGAACGCCCTTGGTTCTGTACTCAGTTGTTTTGTTCATCCCTAGGAGTAAATAGCCATCTCCTAAGGCATATTGCCTACCTTTGTTTATGGGAAAAAAACCTTGCAGTGTATCTTGTTTCCTGCGGATTCCCCTTTAAAAGGACTTTTGCATATTTGACTTTGCATTGGATTAACCCTTGCAACACTATTCCCCTTTAAAGGACTTTTGCATATTTGACCTCACATTGGATTAACCCTTGCTACACTGATTCTCCTTTGGACTGCCTTACCTAGTTTAGTAACTGTGGTAAAGGACTCTATTTGCTTTAAAGAAATTTATTTGCACATTGACATAATTACTTTGCTGTTCCTTTTATTTTCTGCATGTGAAACCTGCATTTACGTTACAAATAAAAGACCTGTTAATTTGGTGAATGTGCTCGCCTCCATCTCTGCATCCTGAGCCCATTCACCCAAATCCATGGCATGGGCAGAGCCCTGTTTTTCTCAAACTGCTCCCGCACAGTTTGATAAAACAAAACATGCAACCACATCCAAAGACTTTTGACAGGAAAACCATTATTACATTGAAATGGCATACTCATATTGCTTAGAAAGCCTCTTTAATTAGCTGTGAAAGGATATATGTTACATTTACTAACCCATAATATAAGTCAAATGGATTTACAAATACTAGTAAGGCTATTCACTATAGTAAGAATTCAACTTGAATTTCAAATTTAAAGCCAAAGTACCTGAACTGGAAGCATAACTTAGAAAATAATTCCAGTTTGGCTATTTTGACCTTACATTTTAAAATTCATTTTGAATTCACTCTGAAGTCTCTCTAAGTGAATAACCATGTAATTAACATTTTATGTATTATTTCTTTCATTTAGCAACATAAAGGTGTCTCTTGGACTGCATGCTGTTAAAGAGAAGAATGATAAGAACACATTCTCTGTACTTAACATCTACCGCCACCCCAACTACAACAGTGAAACCCATGAGAATGACATCATGCTCCTACAGGTCAGCAAAGATGAGGAATAATAACTTCAAGTCTCAATTAGTAGAAGCACAAACTAGAAGTGATGCTTGTCTGGATCTTGTCAAAACTAATAATGTTAACTTGTTTTCAACCATTCAGGTTAGGGAGCACCTGGGAGCTTGACCATAATATATTGCAGGGGTCACAGCTTCCACAGGGCCCGTCACTCCAGGGGCCCTGGCTGCAGCTGGGACCTCTGTGACCGTGGGCCATCACAACTTCAGGGCTGGTGATTGCGGTTGCCGGGTTAACAGGAGGAAGGGAGCACTGTGCTGTGCTGCTCCCCTCCTGATGATCTCTGAGAGTTGTGTGGATGAGCACCACGGCTGACAGGTAGTGCTCAGTGATAGGCAGGGAATGAGACACATGGAGGGGCTGGGGGGAGAGGGAAAGACATATGGAGGGGCTTGGGGATGGAGAGACTTTACTAATCTGCAAAATACTGTCACTCTCCCCCTTGTAACTTACAACCCTACTAAAGGCCCCTCCCCATTTATCTCTTCCTCTTTCTTTGCTGCTCCTGCTGGCACAGGTCAGAGTATTTTTTCCTCCATATGTTATTACTATACCATTGCTTAATATGATCTATAACTCATACTGTTTATAGCCTTATTGTATGTGTGTACCCTTCCCTTCCACCCCTGGATATTGTGTATCCTTCTTCTCCCACCCTACCTCTGGTTTTACTATTTATCCTGGGCTGCCACAGCTAGTGTAACGTTCACTAGGGAACCCTAACATGCAGACAGGACAGAGTAGAGAGAATTGCAATAACGATTCTTAGAATGGTCGAGTTACGCAAAAAGGGATAGTCAAAATACGAGCCGAGGTCGAAGGAAACAGAGAGATATCATAGCGAGAGACAAAGCCAAATATTAGTAACCAGGAAATCCAAATAACAAGTACAACCTTACAAGAGTAGAAAGTATGGCTCTTAAAGATTTAGGGAAAGACACCTATTGTTATTAAACCTGCCGATGAGGGAGGTGGAGTAGTGGTATGGCAAAAAGAAAAATATATTAAAGAGATTTGTAACCAGTTAGGAGATATAGAGACATATATAAAACTCCCAAAAAATCAGTTAGAAGATATTAAGACCAAATTTTAAGTATATCTGGATAAATGCTTGGAACAAGGAATCATAAATAAAAAAAAGAATATGATTTCTTGGATGTTAATTATCCAAGAATACCCATCATATATGTGCTAACCAAAATCCATAAGAACATTAATAACCCTCCAGGGAGACCTATAGTGTCCGGGATTAGTTCCTTTTTATCTCCTCTATCACAATATTTGGATCAATTTTTACAAAGCCCTGTTAAAAAGTGTCCATTTTATCTTAAAGATACCATGAGCATTCTACAGTTTTTAAAAGATTTTAAATGGGAAGATGATTTTTTAATGGCCACATGTGATATAAGTAGCCTATATACGATTATCCAACACGAGAGAGGATGTGAGGCTACTAGGCACTTTTTAAACAAGTTTGAAGACATTAAAGCTACCCAAATAGATTTTTTAATTGAAGGCATTTTAATAATTCTAACTTTTATAACTTTTTTTGGTTTAATAAAATTTTTTACTTACAGACCAAAGGATCGGCTATGGGGACCAGGTTTGCCCCAAGTTATACCAACCTATTTATGTCATACTGGGAGGAATTATTTATTCTTTCCAGGGATGACATAGGGGCAAACCTGGTCCTTTATAAACATTATATCGACAACATTTTTATTATTTGGAGAGGAACTAAAGAATCTCTTGTTAACTTTTTTTCTGATCTTAACCAGAAAGATTGGAATATTAACCCCTTAAGGACCAAACTTCTGGAATAAAAGGGAATCATGACATGTCACACATGTCATGTGTCCTTAAGGGGTTAAACTAACTTATGATATTAGTCACTACAATATTAACTTTTTGGATTTATCTATTTATGTTAAAGAAGGACAGATTAAAAGTAAAACTTTTTTAAACAGGTTGATGTAAATAGTTTTATTAATTTTAAAAGATGCCATTTTTAAACCATGCTTGACCAATATCCCCAGAGGCCAATTCCTTAGACTTAGGCGCAATTGTTCAGAACTTGAGGGATATAAAACTCAGTCTAATATCCTCGCAAATCAATTTATAGAAAAAGGATACATCATAACGCCAGTCCAATTTGCACATGAGGAAGTAGAAAATCAACCTAGAGACCAATTACTGATATACAAAAATAGACCCAAAAGTAATGGAGAAGAAGATAAGGAAATACCTTTAATTTTTGACTATTGTTCCAATAACTCCCGTTTACCTAAAATTATACAGAAAAATTGGCACATTTTAGAAGAAGATCGAGACATTCAGAAGTTTCTCGGCAGTAAACCTAAGATTATTATTAGGGGAGCCAATAATTTTAGGCAAATCTTAACTAATAGTTTTCTAGAGGAGAAAGAGGTATCAAGTGGTAATTTTCTTAAAGTAACACATGGTTTTTATTATTGTAATAACTGTAGAGGGTGTACATTAAGAAAGAATAATAACAAAAAGGTTACAAAATTCACCTCATTCACTAATAATATACAAAACGATATTAAATCCTTCATCACTTGCAATTCAAAAAATATAATTTATATGTTAATATGTCCCTGTGGGTTTCAGTACATAGGCAAAACCACAAGAGCCCTTAAGATACGCATAAGGGAACATATTTATAATATTAACAGAAAATTTTACCAACATAGCGTATCTGGACATTTTTTTAAAGGTTCACAAGGGCGATGCAAGAGGTTTGGATTTTATGGGTATTGAAAAAATGTAAATCCACTGGAGAGGAGGTGATATTAATAGCCTTAGTA
The DNA here is from genome assembly GCA_933207985.1 of Pelobates cultripes. Classification (NCBI taxonomy): domain Eukaryota; kingdom Metazoa; phylum Chordata; class Amphibia; order Anura; family Pelobatidae; genus Pelobates; species Pelobates cultripes. The sequence goes on from OW240916.1 coordinate 57,438,847, forward strand.
AAGCAGAAATGAAATGGATTTTTAATGTTGATACCTTATTACCTTATTATTCAAGGCTAAAATGCAGATTTTGAAATAAAATTCATGTGTATATATATATTATGTTTTTATTTATTATATGTAGTTTCATAGTTACATAGCTGAAAAGAGACTTGCGTCCATCAAGTTCAGCCTACCTCACATTTGTTTTTTGCTGTTGATCCAAAAGAAGGCAAAAAAAACCCAGTTTGAAGCACAATTTTGCAACAAACTAGGAAAAAAATTCCTTCTTGACCCCAGAATGGCAGTCAGATTTATCCTTGGATTAAGCAGTTATTACCCTACATTGAAAGATTATATCCTTGAATATTCTGTTCTTGCAAGTAAGCATCTAGTAGCCGTTTGAACATCTGTATGGACTCTGATAAAATCACTTCCTCAGGCAGAGAATTCCACATCCTGATTGTTCTTACAGTAAAAAAACCTTTCCTTTACCTTAGACGAAATCTTTCTTCCAGTCTAAACTCATGGCCTCGTGTTCTATGTAAAGTCCAGTTTGTGAATAGATTTCCACACAATGGTTTGTATTGGCCACGAATATATTTGTATAATGTTATCATATCCCCTCTCAGGCGACGTTTTTCTAAACTAAATAGGTTTAAATTTGTTAACCTTTCTTCATAGCCGATATGTTCCATTCCTTTTATTAATTTTGTAGCCCGCCTCTGCACTTTTTCTAGTGCCATAATATCCTTCTTTAGAACAGGTGCCCAAAATTGCACAGCATATTCAATATAGGGTCTTACCAGTGATTTATAAAGAGGCAAAATTATATTCTTGTCCCGAGAATGAATGCCCTTTTTCATGCATGACAATACCTTACTGGCCTTGGCCACTGCTGATTGACATTGCACATTGTTGCATAGTTTGTTGTCTATAACAATTCCCAAGTCCTTTTCGTGTGTTGTTATCCCTAATTCGCTTCCATTAAGGGTATACGTTGCTTGTGTATTCTTTACGCCGAAGTGCATAACTTTGCATTTTTCAACATTAAATTTCATCTGCCATTTGAGTGCCCAGTCCCCCAGTCTATCTAAGTCCCTCTGCAGCAAAGTAATATCTTGCTCACATTGTATTGTTTTACAAAGTTTGGTGTCATCTGCAAACACTGAAACATGACTTTCAATGCGGTCTTCAAGATCATTTATAAACATGTTAAATAGAAGAGGTCCCAGAACAGACCCCTGAGGGACACCACTTGCCACCTCTGTCCAGCTTGAAAATTTACCATTAATGACAACTCTTTGTACTCTGTTTTTAAGCCAATGTTCTACCCAAGAACAAGCATTTTCATCTAGACCGATTTCCTTGAGTTTGAACACTAATCTATTGTGTGGAACTGTATCAAATGCCTTGGCAAAATCCAAATAGATCACATCCACGGCAACACCCTGATCTATACTTCTACTTACTTCTTCGTAGAACGCAATCAAGTTAGTTTGACATGACCTGTGCTTCATAAAACCATGCTGATTTTTGCTGATAACCATGTTCTTCTCAAGGAATTCTTGAATATTATCCCTTAATAACCTTTCAAATATTTTACCAGCCACAGAGTTAAGCTCACAGGTCTAATTTCCAGGCAAGGATTTTGAACCTTTTTTGAATATAGGAACCACATCTGCCTTCCTCCAATCCTCCGGAACACTTCCTGAAAGAAAAGAATCTTGAAAGATTAAAAACAGAGGTTCACTTATTTCTGCACTTAGTTCCTTAAGTACACATGGATGGATACCGTCAGGCCCTGGAGCTTTGTTTATATTAACTTTCTTTAGTTGCTGCAGCACCTTGTCTTGAGTTAACCAATTACAATTATTCTGCAAGTTTTTAGTAGCTATCATTTGCACATCTATTGCCATAGGTTCTTCCTTAATATATACGGAGGAGAAATAGTTATTTAAAATTCCTGCCTTTTCCTGGTCTTCATTAATTAACACCCCCGTTTCAGTTTTTAGTGTACCTACACTTTCATTTTGTTTTTTTTTTGAATTTATGTACTTAAAAAATGCTTTGGGGTTGGTTTTGCTCTCTTCAGCTATCATTATTTCATTTTGAAGTTTAGCAAGTCTAATTGCCTTTTTGCACGCATTATTTGCATCCTTATATCTTTTATAAGATGCATCTGATTTGTTCGATTTAAATGCTTTAAATGCCCTTCTCTTAGTTGTAATCTCTTGTTTTACTTCTCTACTAAGCCACATTGGTTTTAATTTGTTTCTTTTATATTTATTTCCCAACGGTACATACTGAGAAATGTACCTTTGTAATATTTGTTGGAAGATGATCCATTTATCCTCAGTGTTCTTTTCACTAAAGAGTTTATGCCAGTCAATATATTGTAAAGCTTCCCTTAACTTATTGAAATTGGCCTTTTTAAAATGATATGTTTTAGTATTCCCCATGTGCTTTTGTTTTTTTGAGTTTATTTCAAAGGACACTATATTGTGATCACTATTTCCCAAGTGCTCACCTACTTGAATGTTGGTCAAAAGATCAACGTTGTTTGTTAAAACCAGGTCCAGACAAGCATCCATTCTAGTTGGTGCTTGCACAAGTTGTGACATGAAGGTGTCATTTAACAAGTTTAAAAACCTAATTCCCTTTGCTGAGGCACTAGTCCCTCTGTCCCAATTTATATCCGGGTAATTAAAATCTCCAATAATTAAAGTGTTACCCAGATTTGCAGCTTTCTCAATTTGCTCAAACAGCTGTTGTTCCTCGTCAATATTAACATTAGGTGGTTTATAACATATCCCAACCAATAGTTGGTTTCCCTTCTTTTCCCCCAAGCAGATATTTACCCATAAAGCTTCCACATTATCCTCCTCGCATTCCATTTGCTTAACATTTGGCTTTAAATCATGTTTGACATACAAACATACCCCACCACCCTTCTTGTTTTTCCTATCCTTCCTAAATAACATGTACCCATTTAAGTTAGCTGCCCAGTCATGTGTCTCATCCCACCATGTTTCAGTTATGCCTATTATATCATATTGTTTAGTGTATGCTTATGCCTCTAGTTCCCCCATTTTGTTATTTAGGCTCCTTGCATTAGTAAGCATACATTTAATATTATGCGTCACTTGTATATTTTGTGAATTTTCAACATTACACAGCTCCTCTGTTCTGAGCTTGCCCCTCCCCCCGTTTCCACCCCCCTTATACTGTGCTAAAGCCCATCTCCTTTCTGTCCTATCTCCATTTTGTAGATTGCTATGACCCTCCCCCCCTACTACTAGTTTAAAATCTCCTCCAACCTTCTAGCCATCCTATCCCCCAGCACTGCAGACCCTCTCCCGTTTAGGTGCAATCCATCACCACTATAAAGGTTGTACCCAATCGCAAAGTCGGCCCAGTGCTCTAAAAACCCAAAACCCTCCTTCCTGCACCAAGACTTAAGCCACGCATTGACCTCTCTAATCTCCCGCTGCCTTTCCACTGTAGCGCGTGGCACAGGTAATATCTCAGAGAATACCACCTTGGAGGTCCTTTTCTTAAGTTTGCTACCTAATTCCCTGAAATCATTCTTTAGGACCTTCCATCTTCCTCTTACTTTGTCATTGGTACCAACATGGACCATGACCGCTGGGTCATCCCCAGCCCCTCCCAATAATCCATCCACTCTGTCAGCAACATGCCGGACCCGAGCACCCGGGAGACAGCAAACTGTCCGGTTGAGCCGATCAGAGCTCCATGCTTGTTATATTTTTATACAGGCTTTTTTCACAAGTTGATTTGATACCCCAATATTAAATAGGATGCTTTTTATACATATATTTTATATATATTTTGTATTATATTTATTAGAAATCTCTAATGCTGACTATATCTGAATATAATAGATTCAAATATAATAGATTTTAACATAATGTTTAATAATCAGTTTTTTTATAACTTTTTATATGTTTATAATTTCGCAATGTTTACTATACAAATGATGAACTTCAATTAAATGGAGTTAGATTGCCTTATAAGTTAATATACCCGTGTGTAGCAAGCTCTACCTCTAAAAGACTCCAATAAAATGGCGCCGATGTGCCTTTAGAGTATAACACTCTGCATAAAGACTCTATAGCTTTGAAATTGACATTGACCTAATGACGTCACTACGTGATGACGTCGAGACTTCCCTGTGATGCAGAATAGAGATGCCTAGACGCATATCAATGATGAAAGCGGAAGTGCCGACCTGAATCATCAATCGAGATCCGAAAAGGCGCCAAGTCTAAAAGGTTCAAAATAGAAGATCATGCAGGAGGACAGTAGCAACCCACGTTTGAAAGGCGTTGGCCGAAACTCTGTGCCATAATGTTTGGGACTTCGAAGAAAGGATTTAATGCTATATTTGTATATAGTACCTTAACAGAGCTACCTCCCTGTCATTTTTACCAGCCACCTGTGGCTGCATTAGGGTGACCCCCTTACTATTACTGGGGCGACCCCCCAAGTACTGGAGTGCCTATATCTGTATGATGAAACTGTACAAGTTGCTTGGTGTCGGAGAGTTAGAGCCCTGCTGTAAAACTGGGGTGAACCCCACATTCACGCGCCCTGACCATTTGGCAGGCTGCTTTCATTGGGGGGTGACCCCTCCATTGGAACCATCCCATCCTACGGGACAATACAGGGGTGACCCCCCTATTGATTTATGAGACTGTCAGTGTCTCCAATACTACCAAGGGAAACCCCCTTGCTTAAATACACAACCGCTGGCACCGGTCTTTAGAGGGTGACCCCTTCTCATTTGGCACTCCAACCACTTTGTGCACAAATTCTGAGTGACCCCCAGTTATACTAGAAGCCAGATACCCTGCAACATTACGTGGTGCACTCGTGTTTCTTACAGGTATCCTGTTCTGCCATTACAGGAACACTATGGCAAGATGTCTGACCCACCACAGACCCAGACTTGAGACTTCCAAAGCATGATAAATGCTGCCATAGCAGCGTCGGTGGAGTAGGCGCTTTACAGAGTACGCACCCTCCCATCTGAGAACAAGGGACATATCCCATCCGACATGCATGATGTGGAGGGAGCAGACGGCTCTGAGACCCAGTGTACCCATGTCCGTACCTAAATGGCACTGGAAGGACTCCAGCTCCGTAACCAGAAAAACTAAAGGGAAGGTTCCTCTCAAAAGACCTAAGTGTGTAGAATAACACAACGTACTCCCACCTCCACTTCCATTCACCGAGGAGGAAGGCTGTTATCCGAATTCAACCTAATATGGCGATTGTGGACGAATGGCGAGCTGACAGCTTGACCTCTGATGATGACTGGCATGGTATGCCGCGTACAGAATCAGATTACATAAAATAATACATAGTAAAGCCTTCTCCACGTAGAAAGGGTAGCCACAAACTTACAAACACAGATGAAGGCGTGTTCATTAATACCCAGGGTTTGCCCCTATTTGACCCACGGGCAGTACGACACCCAAGATTTTCAGAATAGGTGTCTTCCGGATCATCTCGCACAATACGTGCATTTTTGGCTACGAAAGCCTTTGGAGAAGAAGGCTTCACAGGATAAACTCCTGGACATGTTGGCTCCACTGGCAAAGATCCTATACTATGCAGATCTCGCTCTCTCATGCAACACCCCACTGGATCCAAACGATATTCGAGAATGGGCTCAGAGAGTCATCTGTATGCTAGGTAACACAAATGCGGATCTATGCACTGAATGATGTAAGGTCACTCTTCTGAAGATCGACAACAAGCTCTTGGATCTGGGGAAGAAAGAACTAGGACCATTGGCAAATGGTTTGTTATTTGGTGAACCTTTCATCACTGAACTTAAAGCATGTGAACCTCGTCACCACTCTGAACAAAGTCCAGTCATCATTGAGACAAGTGTTTCGCCCTAACCTTGGCAGGGGTCCTCCTCCTTTGCGTGTGGCAGTGACCCACAGGTCGCTCATAGATGAAGAGATCTGTGCCCGGTTTGCCAAAGGAGCAGTCCAAGTGGCTGCGGACACAACAGGTTTCTTCAACAATATATTCGTGGTCAAGGATAAGACAGGAGACTACCGCTCAGTCATCAATTTACGTTGCTTGAACAACATTGTAGTATACCGCCATTTCAAAATGGAAGGCCAACGACTGGTTCACCCATCTAGATCTAAAGGATGCCTGTAGCGGATGGCACCAGGCTCTCCTGCAAATATATTGTACATAACTGCATTCGTGTGATCTGCTGTGTTATATGTCTTTTAAAAGAATTGTATTCCTCTGATTGTTCGGTAGTTTCATTCCCTTAGTTCATTCGAATGAAACTACCGAACAACCAGACCTCCCCTGGGTGAAGTGTGTCCTCAATTACCCGTTGCAACATTGTTGCGAACGGATAATTGCCTAGTAAGTAGCCGTCCTTTGTTCTCGGGGGTGGCCGCCATTCGACAAACGAACACGTGGCGGCGGCCATTTTAAAACTCCCGAACAGCGGTGTTTTGCCGTCGAGTGTCTGGAACTAAAATCGGACACTCGAGTAGGCGAACACCGCTAAGACCTCCACAAGCCGGTCCGTTCGGTTCCTAACTACCGAACGGCCCCTCGTTCGGTAGATAGAAAGAACCGAACGAGGGGATTCAGGCGAACCCTCCCTAGCCTCTATAGCTAGAGGTTTTCATGTATTTTATTCCCTTATGCCAGTACCGACCGCAGGGGCCATTCGCATGGAACCTCATTCGGCTATCTCAGTTAGTGCGGTCGGTCATTTTATTCCCTCCATACATTTCCCGAACCCCTGGTCTGATCTGGGTGATTTTTGGATATGTTGTTCACCCAGATCAGGGGTATCCGGGGATGTAGGATTTTAAGCGGTACCCCTACATTTAGGGGTACATCCAGAAACGGGGGGGGAATTACTGTACTGGATAAGGGGATTATGATGCTGGCTGAGGGGAGGAGATGTGTGGGAGGTTACCAGAACAGGATTGGCTACTGTAATAATTATTGTAAATTCCTCCCTTGCATGGGAGCATGCTTTAAAAAGGAGACTGTGGATTAAAGCTTTCAGTTATGCTCCTGAAACTGTGTGTCGTCCAGTTATTGGGATTGCTGTGGGGATATTGCTGTATTTTACCTGCTGGAAACCTTGCCTGTGGATTTACTATTTACTTGTTCCTGAGGCTCACTTGGATTATAAGAGGAGATAACCTGGGGAATATTGCATCTCCGCTACAATGCCTATCTCTCGTTCCCTGTGGCACCAAAGAGCAGAGATTCATCTGGCCGGACTGTCCTTGCCAATTCACATGTCTGCCATTCAGACTCAGCTCGGCACCATGGTGCTTCACCAAGTTTCTGAAACCAGTAACGGCTCACCTATGATACAAATATATTCGCTGTCTGGTCTACCTGGACGTCATATTGATCTTTTGCGATTCCATCTCCAGACTGCGCTCACAGATGGAATTCATTGGGTACTTTCTGGAGTCACTGGGATTCATTGTGAACAAGGAAAAAAAATCATCTCTAACGGCCTCTCAGTTAATACAATTCCTGGGATTCGAGATCCACTCGACCAAATGCATCCTTCACTAACCCAACACAAAAATCAAAGCCATTTGCAGAGAAATCAGGCATATTCTACACAAGTTTATAAACAACTAAAAAAAAGGACAAGAGAAGGCGCTTAAAGATATAGAACAAAAAGTGCAGCTGAAAATAACCCAAGTGTAGTGTCACCAAAATACACTTAAAATGTGATAAATTAAAAAAAAAAGGGGGTGATTAGCGCACACGTAGGAATAGCTCAATTTTACCTTACAAAGATTTTTTGGGTAAACACAAAGCAAATACTTTTTACACCTATATAAAGACAGACAAAGCATACATAGTGTAATCTGTTTAAAAGGTAATGAAGTGAGGAAAAATATTTCTTCAAACTCACAATTTTCGGAGCTATTAGTAAGTTAGCTCTAAACTTTATACACTGTTGCAATACGTTTTTTTCACTAAACTTTATTGTTAAATCTGTGCTGCTGGAGTTTAGTAAAGAGAGTTTAATGCAAAATATTCGCCTCCTGTACTTAATAAAATTAAGATTATAGGTACACTGAGTTAGCATAATCTACAATTAATTTACATATGACACATTTAGACTGAAAGAACAGTGACAACATTAAGGATGTGGAAGTCTCTGCCTGAAGGGGTGTTTTTATTAGAGTCTATACAGATTTTTAAACAGCGACTGGATGAATTATTGCAAACATAATAGTTAGGGATGTAGTATTTATTATGATGAGTAATAGCTTCTTGCTCCAAGCAAATATCTGACTGTTATTCTGGAGTTGATAAGGAATTTGTTTCTTAAATTGTTGCAAAATTGGAAAGGGCTTTAAACTTTTTTTTTTTTTAAATCATCTTTTGGATCAACAGCAGTAACAAAAGGTTGAACTTACAGAGAAAAGTATTTTTTTCAGCCTGTGTAACTATGCAATCTGCTTATGATGCTAATAAAATTTTAAATTATTAATTGCATTTGATAAATCAGTGTTGAAAATGAAGTATAGAAACTGGTGCCACAGACCATTCCTAAGCAACATGTTCTTGGAAAATGCTTTGGCTGCCAGTGCATACATATATACTGTATATGCAAACAATATTCATATGGCTTGTGTGTCCTCTACACAACCAGTTCTCCTGTTTGAATAGTTTAAATGCTTGGCCAGCATAAAAAAACGGTGAAGTGTCAGAAGGTTAATAATGAATGTGAACTCTTTATATATAACATATTGTCCTAACCTATTTTGTTTTGTTATATCATGTAGACATGAATATTTAAATGTTGGTCTTTTTCTAGATGAATGATGAAATCCTGTTGAATGAGAACATAAAAGTCATTGCTCTCCACAAAAAAAACAAGAAAGTGCCGGTGGGCACAGAATGTAACGTTGCAGGCTGGGGAAAGACAAACAGATATTTAAATGTATCATCTCAAGTACTTATGGAGGTTAATGTAACTATTGTCAGAAACAAGGAATGCCAAAATATCCTAGATATGCCCATTGACAGTTCCATGATATGTGCAGGCCAATCTGGCACCAAGGGGGATGCAGCTCAGGTAATAAAGCCTCAGAAAAACTATATATTCTCAGCCATGCTGTTGTGAGTACTGCTGAAGCACAGATATATACAAATGTAATATGTTGGTAATCCTTCAATTTACTAAAAAGTAAAAATGAATTACATTTGGAAGTTAGTTAATAGATGAGTAATGTTTACTGTCATGGATTGTGGGCATACTTTTCCCCAACATAGGTGACTTTTCACTTTATCTGAAAAAAAAAATGGGCAAACTCTTGATTATAAAAATATACTGGATACATCTCTATCCAAAGACAGAGCCCCCTAGCTGTTAAGTAAGACTTCACAGACAATAATACCTTCTCTAAAGGTATAGAGTGTTATTGTCTGTAATTTGTTACCTACCAGCTAGGGGTCTCTGTCTTTGGATAGAGCTTTCTCCTTTAAAAAATTTCCAGTTCTATATTTGGATTCATACCCTGGGTAGACTGGTACTACCCACACTGACACTGTCCCATTTAAAGCGGTGATCCTCTTTTGTTGAGTGTCCACTCTAGGCAAGACATCATACTTTATTAAGTTTTTGATTATAGCTGCAACCGGCTAACCTTCTTCTCTGCTTGCATATATAACAATGCCACACTCGAAAAAAATATATGGTGGAATCAGGGAAATAACAGTATTCTCGCTGTGACATTATCCTTTTAAGATCTGTAGTTGAGAGCAGCCTGGTGCTCTACTCCTTTCTGTTGGGCTTAAAGACAAATATAATGTGTTTGTGAGACCTCAGTACTTAAAAAAAGAATGATGGCCCTCTCTCGACTAGTGTAAACAATGGTCAATCTGGAGCAAGGAATGATAGGCATAAAGAACGCAAAAAGAACGTGGCGTTGGTTAATGCACAGAAAAAACATGTTATGAGATCAGATAGGTGCAGTTAAAACTAATTCACAAAGTAAGTGGGGCAAAAAAGGAACGAAAGTATCTATGGGGTATATGAGTCAGAGAAGCAGAAGAATGGTCATTTTGAGGATTAACAGTCATTCTAAGAATATATTTGATTTAAATAGGAAGAGTATACCCCACCATCATTAAAAATGTGATGTCTTGCCAAATGAAGAAGTTCATTTTGAAAACCTGATTAATTTAAGGGAACGCTATAGCATTAAAAATACAAATGTGTACTCCTAACACTATAGTGCCCTGTTAGCAGTTTAGGTGCCCTTATCCCTCCCCCCTAATAAATAATCCCATGTTAGAAACTGGGTATATAAAGCTTTGCAACCAAACAAGCAATTCATTTTAAGGAGTGCAGATTAAGGAGGCGTGGTAATAAACTGCTCAGCCAATTTGGAAGTAGCAGAAAATATACTAGGAAATGAATATTACACAGATCTGAGTGATGACCCAACTGAGGTTTTCGTAAGGAATGGTTGGCTACTGGGGACTTTCTGAATGGATTTATAGGTCAGAATGACAATCCTTTTATAATTTCTGAGAAACTGCAATGTTTAACTAAGACTGCCTCTAGTGTCTGACTTCCAGACAACCAGAAGAGGTGCTTTTTACGGAGTTTGACACCGTGAAAATGACACTGGATGTGCTGGCACTTTGCATGAGTACTTTCAGCGTCAAGGAAAATGCCATAGGAAAGAATTAAGACAAAGACAAATATATGTGGTAAAGGTCCTTAATAAATGTACTCCAAACTAAAAGGGCCTAACCCTAATTGGATGTAACAGAGGAGATAAGATTCTATCTGAGAACCAGTATGTAAGGAGTAACATGAAATATAGAGCTAAATAAAGAAAATAATATATACAGCAAAATGTTCCAGAAAAACTAAATCAGGTGAAAAAAGAAAAAGAAAGCAAGGTATACAGAAGTATACTCTATTAGACATCCCACATGTGCCAATACTAAATACGTGGTTAAAATAACCTTTATTAAGTAGTTTGGGTAGCCTTACGGGATAAGTCTACTAAGTAGTTAAAAAGGTGAGGAGAGTAGTGATCAGTAGTAACAACAATAATTCACTAAAGAGCATAAAGGGAATCTAAACACTTATAGGGACATTGTGCTAATGACTCGAGAGTAGTGAGGAGTGTTACTACAAAGGACATCAGCCTCTACAATCTCGTGAGAGACAGGAAAATACGTGCTGAATGTCTCTCCGGGGGAGGAGGGGAGAGCCTGAGAGGATAGGGTAAAACAAAATCACCAATGGCATTAGTATATAGTGGGAAAAACCAGTGCTAGATGCCTAGGTAGCAGAAAACTGGACTCGAGACCAAAGTACCAATAGGGCAATAGTCACTGAATAACCCACCTAAGAGCTCTCAGGGATGTCTAAACCCAAATCCTCAAATTATAGCTCAATACAGAAAAAACTCCTCCCTAAATCTCCCTCAAGTAGTCACTGTCAGTACGAAAGTGGGTAGTACTGGCACGAAGACTAAGAGAAGGACGTAAAACCGCTAAATACACACTAGATCCATGCTCTTACATAGATACTATAAACTAAGAGTATGAACACATAGGTCGTTCTAATCTGCCTAGCAATGCTCGAGGGAATCTCCAATGAACTAAACCCCATTAACGAGCTAATGCTAGAAACTAAAGTCTCATGAAGGAGGAAAGGAGCGTAAGCCCTAGAGTCAGAATAACCACACTCCTGGTCTTAAACGAAAAATCCTATCACCAAAAACGGGCCAACATCATACAAAAGAAAATAAAGCGTAAAAACTCCCAACACGCGTTTCGGCGCTATAGGTATGCGCCTTTGTCTGGGGCGAAGAAAATATATCCACACAGGACCATTTTTAAAGCTGCCCGCCATGGATCTAAACCCCGCTACCCCAAAGGTAAAGACCAATCGATGCACACTAAGCGTGTGTATAGGAGGAGCTAAGAAACTCCGTCCACATAGCTTGAGGAGGTGTTAACCCCAACAGTGCCACACATGCGGCTTGAACCGATTATCAGAAACAAAGTAAGCACTGCATTGGCAATGTGTGTGTATAGGGGCAAATAGTGCTTATGCCCTGCGATGTAAACAGCACCATAACTTAAAGGACCACTATAGTGCCAGGAAAACATACTCGCCGGGCTCTGGGGGGAGGAAGGGGTTAAACTTACCTCTTTCTCCAGAGCCGGGCAGGGAGCTCTCCTCCTCCTTTCCGCCTCCTCTCCTCCTCTTTGGCTGAATGCGCATGCGCAAGCAGGAATGCTTTCCTATGGATGCTGACGTCTTCTCACTGTGATTTTCACAGTGAGAAGCGCGGAAGCCCTCTAGTGGCTGTCAATGAGACAGCCACTAGAGGCTGGATTAACAGTTTCTCTGAAACTGTTATATTTATAGAAAAAAGGGTTAACCCTAGCTGGACCAGGCACCCAGACCCCCTCATTAAGTTGAAGTGGTCTGGGTGCCTATAGTGGTCCTTTAATGAGCATAAGATTGTTAGTCTAGTGCCAAAAACATACATATAACGATGTTCTGATTCAATGTTATTAAAGAGGCTTCCAAATATGTAGCAAGTCCAAAGTCTCAACAGATCCCTAATGAGGGACCTCAGGACAAGGGCATGGTTTCAGGACAAGGAAGGCTCAATGACTTCTAGGAATTATTAACAATTTATTGGGGATATACATCATAATTAGCTATGTATAAACTGGAGATACCCTATACAGTATTACAACATGAAAATTAGAATGGAGGAACGGAGTGGATAAAGTCTAAGCTAGAAATGCACAGACATATTACTGGAACCATGCCAAGAATAACTCGCTCAATGAAAGATATCAATGATGATATTAAAAGACAAACAGGATCCTAGTCATTAGGTAGAAATCTAAATATATAAACTAAATTAATCTATATACAATTTAAAGATACAGCAGTCAGGAAAAATAAAATAAAAATATATATATTAGAGATATATGGGTCAAATTACTCTAAGTACCGGAGTTAGTAAAAATCATAGGAACATAGGAAGGGGGAGTATGTGAAACCCTCATTAAGGCCGGGTGGTGCTAGAGTCTGTAGTTTGTAGATCCAAAAGGATTCTCTCCGCTTTAAACAGCGGTCCAAATTACTCCCTCTCTGGTCTAACTTAACATGTTCTATGCCTTGAAAACATAGATCGTTAGAGCAACCTGAATGTTCCCAGAGGTGTCTGGAAACAGGTGTATCACTTCTGTATCTCACAGAGTGGATATGCTCAAGGATACAAACCTTGAGTTGTCTGAAAGTTTTGCCTATGTATTTTTTACCACATAGGCAGGTGAGTAGGTAAACCACCCCAGTGGTGTTACAATTGAAAAAGTCCCTCACTTGCAACGTGATAGTATTCATAGAATCTTGGATGGTTTTAGAGTCTCCAGATAGGAATTTACACGCCAAGCATCTCCCACATTGGTAAGTACCAATTAAGGTGTTCTTCAACCAGGTCTGTGGAGAACTTTTACCCAGGAGATGGCTGGGTACCAACAAGTCCCAAAGGTTTTTGCCCCTCTTAGCTGTCAACGCTGCATATGGTGTCAAAACACGATTGAGATGTCGATCCTGTGTGAGTATTGGCCAGAATCTATTCAGGATGGACTTCACAGGTTCCCATCCTTGGTCAAACTCGGCGATACATCTTATTAGTCTGTCATCAGGATCTTTACGTTCACTCAAGAGCATGGTTTCACGGTTCATATCAAGCACCCTATGATAGGCTGATTTAAGACCCTGCTGGTTTCAAGTGCAAACAGAGACCATGTCAAAGTGCTTAGTGAATAGGCAATGTCTTTTTTATTCATGATAGAGCATATTGATGGGTACTTAATTAGAAAAATGTTTTGAGCTTTAGTGCTCAGAACCCATAATACTATAATTTACATTATTGTAGGTCCAGAGTAGGCAACCTTCGGCACTCCAGATGTTGTGGATTACATCTCCATTAATGTTTTTACAGTCACAATCCTAGAAAAGCATCAATGGAGATGACTTCCACAACATCTGAAGTGCCGAAGGTTGTGTATCCCTGATGTAGATGTTGAGAAACAGTTTATTTTTTCCTTGTTCTCTGGCTGAAAATTATGCCACGAGTGAGAGATAACCCATTTTTAATAAATAAAGAGCACATATGTCTTACTGTACTTTGCATAAATATGTCTAATGCTACATTTGTTTTGTTTTTAGGGTGACTCTGGGTCTCCTCTGGTTTGTGAAGGAGTAGCTACGGGCATTGTGTCTTTTGGGAATGAGAAACCGCCAGGGGTATATACCCTAATTTCAAGTTTTCTTCCCTGGATCAGGAAGATCATGTCATTCTCAAAACCTACCATGAAAGACAAAACGTATCGTCCCTTAACCAGTTAGGGACACATGACAGACATTTTCTGTCATTCTCTCCTTTTGCTTCCGAAGCTGTGTCCTTTAGTGGTTAATAGGGTGTGTTCTGCTTCTCAATAGCTTTTCCTATAAAGTAACTACCTGCATAAGCTCTCTCATGGGTCATAATATAAGCAAAGCCACACTAAAGTTAGCATAACACGGGCAAAGTGAGGAGGGCAGTGTGACAGATGGGAGAGGGGTGTATAGAGCAGCCTCCTCCTGCCGGTCACTTTTTGTAGTGTGGCCTCAAGGAAATGCAATAGATTATCCTTAATATCACATAATACACCTTGTTCAGGCTCAGAAGATTCAGGGTGAGTATTGCATTGTGTAATGATCCTGGATGTACCTCCTAAAGTTAGAGCCTGGTTTTTATTAAAGATTAATTACCTTAACTAGATACCATTGCTACACAGCATCACACATATAAGGCTGCATGAATCAAATTGTTTCAATAAAATAAGTTACTGTTTGATAGAATATATACTGGAATTTCCAATAAATGTGTACACTGTTCATTTAGTGGGATCCTACTTTTTCTTATTTTTTTCAGAATACTGTGGCATACTTCATACCTTGTGTCGATTACTTTTAAATCATAATTAAAATAAAAATTAAAAAATGAATAACCTATTTCTAGCTATAAATAGCTTTTGAATGGGCACAGGCCCATCATTTAGTATTAGAGATTTTCTATTTCTGACACTGTGGAGATATTGCCAATACTCAGCAGATTACAGTTTGTGATTAGCTGCTTTCTTTATAAAATACAGAGGTTTATTTGCATATAGTGTAAGTGTGTGAATACAGTGCTCTACAACTGAATAAATTAGGTGTGTGTGAAAACAAGGGTTTATTTGTGGGGATGGTTGATGTGTATGTAAATGTATTTGTGTTGATGACCTATGCATTTTAATACAGGAGACTGCAGGTGTATAAATGCAGGCTAATTTATACTGCACACCTCGATTGCTACATGTAAACTACAATATGAATTGCATAGACCAGCATAGGCTTGCAGACCAGACAGACTGCCGAAGCCTCAATCACACCAGCGACTAGTGGCAGATGTAGAGATGGCCCTGGTGCAATATATTTTTTTGCCCCCCCTCAAGTGTAAAGATGATCCAAAGGTAAATCCTCAACTGTCATGCTTTGCCAGATGGAGATCTACCATTTGCCCATGCTTGCAGTGAGCAGTGACTGTGTTTGAATGTACACATGGTTTTGTATGGTATGTTTCAATGTACCATACATGTAAACTGCATTTACATATACTGTTGCTATTCAAATCGGTACATTTGTCTGTAGTGTTGGTGTTTGAGTGCAGGTGTGTTGTATGTAGTGTTGGCATTTGAATGTCGGGGTGTGTTTGTATGTAGTGTTAGTGTTTGAATGCTGGGGTGTGTTTGTATTTGGTCTGGTGTTTGACTAAACGGTATAATTGCGTATAATGCTGCATTTAAATGCTGGGATGTATGGAGATATACACATACACTTCCAAACACATATACTGATACAGATGCAGTTAAATATTGACACACATACAGATTCATATACACACTGACACACACAGATACACTGACACACACACAAACATACTGACTCCATATATATAGAGGAGTTTTTGCAAAACAATATTCAGACACAATTTTCTGTCGTATTCTGTTATTCCGATATGAGACACCAAAGGTCAGGATAATCTTGTGGCAGGAACACAGCTGAATTGTATACCAAAAGATGGCAACCCAGAAACCAGAGCTCTTCCCCAGTCTAAACCATGCCTTGCTACCAAGAAAAGCCTGGGAAAGAGATACACAAGGCAACCTCCCACCCTGCACTTAATCTGCCCTTATCCGTCTCATGAGTAGGTTCTTTGTCCATCCCTGAGACACTTTTACTAATACAATCAAAATCAAAGATGCTTGCAAAAACTCACAGGTGCAGACACACTCATAGATACCCGTACAAAATGCTCACACGAACATTTAGAGACACTCTTACAAACGCTCTCACTGATATAATCACAGACACATTCACAGATGCTGATGATACCATTGGGCAAATCAAGTATTTACCAGAAGTGCCAGCTCAGAGGGGGTACTCTGCCACTGCATTAGCTGCTAGGGAAATCAAAAGTATGCCTAAATGGAAACTGCATTTGGTATATGTAACGGATCAACTGGCACCCCGATTGGGTACCTCCGTTGAAGGATGCTCCTAGCGCTTCCTGAGGAGCACTGCAGCAGACACCACAACCACCGAACCGGAGAAGCATACGAATGCTCTCAAGCATAATAATGCTGTAAAACAGGAAAAGCATACAATCAGCTTACACTCCTGGCAATCAGCATACAATCCAATTCCCCCAATAACGAGACGACACTTCGTTTTGAGGGTCAAGCAGAACTGTTTTACTGGGGCTAACTGCCTGGCTTTTATGCAGGTCTCCCACCTGGTGGACACTCCCCTAGGGGACCAGATGGGAGACTGGGACACAAAGGGTACAAGAACCAATCACAGACTTACACATTTCAACCATCCCACAATGCATCACAATCCCTCCTCTCTATCCTGGAGATAACTGGGAAGTAATCCAATTATCTCCAAGGACAGAGGCAAAAACTCCATTAACCACATGGTAGTAAAAAGACAGTAAAAGACATAAAATTACATACAGTTACATTTACTACATAAAACATAGACATTCTACATATCCCCAGATAGCTTAGATCTGAGCGCACATTACTACCGAATGGCGCTCAGATCACATACATACATTTCAATCGCCATGGAGCCAAAGTCTTTCACATAGTCTTTCGTTGCACGAACAGGCTCCATGGCTTAGCTATCTGGGGTGATGCTGTTCACCCGGTTAAATTACCAAATGAACAGTCATTCGGTTCCGCTACCGAATGAGAAGGTAAGGAGTCTGGCGGCTCAGCGGTGTTCGTGCCAATAAGTGTCCGTTTTCAGTTCCATAGTTTGGGCGCTGAACATCGCTGGCCGTTCGGGAGGTAAAATGGCCGCTGCCACGTGTTCGGCAACCGAACAAAGGCCACCCAGCGTTCATCAATTAAGCTGCGGTTAATCGCAGCTTCTGGCAGGTCAGTTGATGGCACACTCCAGTTCCCAGGTGGTCCATCGTTCGGTAGTTTGTTCGGTAGATGGAATCTACCGAACACCCTGACAGAAAGGCACGAATAAACCTTTCAGCAGGGAAAATAACAGGTCTGAACTGCAGGGCCATAGTCTAAAGGGAGCAGGCGAGCAACCAGGCTTCTCCAGTGCATAGTGGCGAGGTTGGTTCCGCCACACTTCTCCCCTTTACCAATCAGACTAACAGGGTATCTGACCTCCTGCCGGTCAGTGCCCTTGTTAGTCCAGCAGCCCACCCACAAAACACAATCAGTAATACAACCCACCCACAATAACTGGTTACTACACCTGGGTAGAGGAGAACTTTGTCCATGTCCAGGTGCCTCACCATGGCTGTGTAGGTGACTGGTAAGCGGACTGGGTGGGTTGCTGAGTGGGCAGAGACCAGCGGTACTCTGTCCTGGTGCCAGCACTACCACGGGAGTAGTCTGGTTGGAGCCTGGTTGCTGGAGGGGGAGACCGACTGTCTCCACTTTGGCTAAACAGTCCTGTCGCTGGGAGGCAGAACCGACCGTCCCTACCCCTGTGCTGTAAGTGCAGAGACCACGGTCCCATCTGCATGGTTGTGGGGCTTCTCATCTCCCCTTGGTGGGCTAGGCCGCCGCTGGGAAGTATTCTCCCCTCCTGGTAGAATATTCTGCCGCTGGGGAGCCGGACCGACTGTCCGTACTCCCTGTAGCTTGGACGCAGAGACCCTGGTCCCATCTGCGCTGGTGGGGAGCTTAATGTCTCCCCTTGGTGGGCTACGCTGCCACCGTGGAAAGGGGGGCAACAAGCTTTCCTCCCTGACACACTCTCTGCTGGGGGCGAGGGGGACCGACTGTCTCCCCTTTCAATATATTGTCCTGCTGCTGGGGAGGAAGGATGGTACCTTCGTCTCCCTGGGACTCACTTGACTGCTGAGGAGAGGGACCAACTGTCTCCCCTCCTAAGAACACACACTGCCGCTGGGGAGGAAGGACGGCACCTTCAGCTCCCTGGGACACACACTGCCGCTGGGGAGGAAGGACAAAACCTTCAGCTCCCTGGGACACACACTGCTGCTTGGGAGGAAGGACGACACCTTCAGCTCCCTGGGACACACACTGCCGCTGGGGAGGAAGGACGACACCTTCAGCTCCTTGGGACACACACTGCCGCTGGGGAGGAATGACGACACCTTTAGCTCCCTGTAATACACACTGCCGCTGGGGAGGAAGGACGATACCTTCAGCTCCCTGGGACACACACTGCCGCTGGGGAGGAAGGACGGCACCTTCAGCTCGCTGGGACACACACTGCCGCTGGGGAGGAAGGACGGCACCTTCAGCTCCCTGGGACACACACTGCCGCTGGGGAGGAAGGACGACACCTTCAGCTCCCTGTAACTCACACGGCTGCTGGGGAGGACCCCCCCTTGCCCGCTCTGATTCCCATGGCAAGTACTCTCCCACTATTTTCTTCACGAACTGTACGGTTTTCTCCGGGAGGTTGGTTCCGAAGTAAGCCAGCAGCGCAGTAACTTCTCTTTCAAACGCCTCCTGCATGTAGTTGGGCACCATGCTTGCGCTGCTGAAGTTGGTTCTTTTGTAGATAGGGTCACTGTACGGTTACTGGCGTTGCCCTCAATTTGTAATCCAGGAACTGGTGTTGTCTTATAGCTGTCCTTCTGGGCTGTGGAAATGATCCCACCGCTGCCACCAATTGTAACAAACCGTTTTGCCCACAAGCGGTTAAAAACCGTTTAGGCGATATTCCCCTTTCTCAGCTGCACAGACAGCTACTGCAAGCACCAATCTCCCGAACTGGAAACCCACGAATTCACCAACTCCCGAACTGCAAACACACGAACACTGGAAACAGCCGAACTGGAGACACACGAGTAGCTGTTAGCAGACGAACAGGAAAAGCATACAATCAGCTTACACTCCTGGCAATCAGCATACAATCCAATTCCCCCAAAAACGAGACGACACTTCGTTTTGAGGGTCAAGCAGAACTGTTTTACTGGGGCTAACTGTATACAATAAGAAATAGGTGAGGGCACACTCCAAACAACACTTATAATTACCCTTAGTTGAAAGATATACTCCGTATTTAATTAATTCCTGTATAAAATATGTAAGAACAGGAAAAAAAACACACATAGGGTAATAACGTAAAAAACCTTAAAATTTATAAAACAAATAAGGTTTCACTCACATGGTCATGAGCCACTTAAAATAAGCTGGCTCAGACTAAAAGCGTAGAAAATATCCGTTTGTGGTACTTCACACACCAGGCTGTTTCCCCTTTGTGGTCTCTATTTGTAATTAAAATATTCCAGGATGCAGGGAATAAAATAAAACTTTATTGGACACACTATCATAAGGGGTAAAAACAAAACACTGGGTAAAATAAATTAAAAGTCCACTATATAAAAACAAACTTAACGCGTTTCGGCTAGAGCCTTTATCAAAAGTCTGTTTTCCTCAGTATGCTTCAGTCTTTAAATATTCGTTTTGGCGCCCTTTTTTTGGCGCCTTTTTGCACGTTTTTGTGTCCTCATTTGATCTTCTTCCGGGTCTGGATGGCATCCTACACCTTAGTCCTTCACTTCCGGTTCACGTTCTGACGCAACTTCCGGTTTCGGCGTCATGACGGAACTTCCGGTGACATCACTTCCGGTTTTCGATCTTCCGGTTTCGGCAGAAATTGCCAATACTTGTAATGTCTTTTTTCAACAAATTATTGGCAAAAAACAAACTCTTAACTCCATTAAGAACTCATTTACAATACTTTCCATAAAATGAAAAGAAAAGAAAAACTATCTTTGTAATCATCATTTATAGCAATATTAAACCATTAATATACTTTTTATAATTTTTCTTCTTAAAGAGGGGAAGAGAAAATGATATATAAATTAATTTATATACAGGTACAAATTATTTGAAAAAAAGAGAGATATTCAAAAACTATGAGATCAACCCTATATAATCAAGAAAGGAGTTAAAAAATTCTCCTATACATAAATTTATATAAATAATATATAAAAACATAAATATAAGAACAATATATAAATTTAAGGGGCAATTTAAAACTAAAAAAGTGCATATATATATTAAAGATACAAAATAGATCGATTATATGTATGGGGTGATCTCAAAGTCAACATTTAGTCCTTGTGGACTTAAAGTGTCTATATCAAAAATCCATTTCATTTCTATTGAGGAGACATTCTTTATCCCCTCCTCTCCAGTGTATCTTAATCTGCTCTATTCCAAAAAACTCTAGACCTTTTGGATCTGCATTATGATGATCTAGAAAATGTTTCGATACACTGTGATTTTCATATTTCCGATTAATGTTGTAAATATGTTCTCTAATCCTAATTTTTAAACACCGTGAGGTTCTCCCTATATATTGCAGACCACAAGGACAAATTAGCATATATATCACATCCTTACTATTGCAAGAAATAAAAGACTTAATATTATATTCTTTTTTTGTGGCATTTGATGTAAACTTAAAAAAAAAAAAAAAAAATTTTAAGTTTACATCAAATGCCACAAAAAAAGAATATAATATTAAGTCTTTTATTTCTTGCAATAGTATATATGCACTTTTTTAGTTTTAAATTGCCCCTCAAATTTATATATTGTTCTTATATTTATGTTTTTATATATTATTTATATAAATTTATGTATAGGAGAATTTTTTAACTCCTTTCTCGATTATATAGGGTTGATCTCATAGTTTTTGAATATCTCTCTTTTTTTCAAATAATTTGTACCTGTATATAAATTAATTTATATATCATTTTCTCTCCCCCTCTTTAAGAAGAAAAATTATAAAAAGTATATTAATAATATTGCTATAAATGATGATTACAAAGATAGTTTTTCTTTTCTTTTCATTTTATGGAAAGTATTGTAAATGAGTTCTTAATGGAGTTAAGAGTTTGTTTTTTGCCAATAATTTGTTGAAAAAAGACATTACAAGTATTGGCAATTTCTGCCGAAACCGGAAGATCGAAAACCGGAAGTGATGTCACCGGAAGTTCCGTCATGACGCCGAAACCGGAAGTTGCGTCAGAATGTGAACCGGAAGTGAAGGACTAAGGTGTAGGATGCCATCCAGACCCGGAAGAAGATCAAAGGAGGACACAAAAACGTGCAAAAAGGCGCCAAAAAAAGGGCGCCAAAACGAATATTTAAAGACTGAAGCATACTGAGGAAAACAGACTTTTGATAAAGGCTCTAGCCGAAACGCGTTAAGTTTGTTTTTATATAGTGGACTTTTAATTTATTTTACCCAGTGTTTTGTTTTTACCCCTTATGATAGTGTGTCCAATAAAGTTTTATTTTATTCCCTGCATCCTGGAATATTTTAATTACAAATAGAGACCACAAAGGGGAAACAGCCTGGTGTGTGAAGTACCACAAACGGATATTTTCTACGCTTTTAGTCTGAGCCAGCTTATTTTAAGTGGCTCATGACCATGTGAGTGAAACCTTATTTGTTTTATAAATTACCCTATGTGTGTTTTTTTTCCTGTTCTTACATATTTTATACAGGAATTAATTAAATACGGAGTATATCTTTCAACTAAGGGTAATTATAAGTGTTGTTTGGAGTGTGCCCTCACCTCAATGAGTGTGCCCTCACCTCAATGTCAATGAGACAGCCACTAGAGGAAATAGGGGAAGGCTTAACCCATTTATAAACATAGCAGTTTCTCTGAAACTGCTATGTTTATGAAAAAATGGGTTAACTCTAGAAGGGCCTGGCACCCAGACCACTTCATTAAGCTGAAGTGGGCTGGGTGCCTAGAGTGGTCCTTTAATTGTGCCAACTGTGACAGATATACATGTGGAAAAACACAAAAGATTGAAAATTATTTATCCAACGTTTCATCCCCAAAACTTGAATAGTCATTGACTGATAGCTGCTGCATGTCTAATTTAAATGAATCTTATTTTGTTTAGTCCTCAATCCTATGAGTGCACTCTGCCTTGGATATAGTTTGATACCAGGGAATGAAAGCCTGAGAGAAGGGCAGGGTTATCGACTAAACTAATAATTTTTGTGAATAAATTCCAAAAATTAGGCTACAATATTCAAGCTGTCACTATGGCGAAGTTTGGATTTTTCAAATCCGCTATTTTGGTCTAAATTACGCAATTTAGATTTTCACTTTCTCAAATGAGAAATTTAGTGAATAACCCTTTGAAAAATGTAAAACACTTGTTACATTTATATACGTGTGCAATCTCCAAATGTGTATTATGTATGCATATGTCTATTAACATATGTGTATCATACTGATGTTTGTGTGTATATATAAATATATATATATATATATATATATATATATTTATTATAACCATAATAATTTATAAGATTCTGTGTGTGTGTGTGTGTGTGTGTGTGTGTGTATATACACACACACACACACACACACACAGTTTTACAAATTAGTTTGGAATCTAGCAGCCAGCTAGAAAAGCTAGAAAAGTTAGGAGCCAGAGAAATCAACATCAAAAATACAATTCTTAAAGGGACACTATAATCACCAGAACCACTACAGCTTAATGTAGTTGCTCTGAAGTCTATATCCTGACCCTGAATGCTTTTTTTTTTATTATAAATTCTTTATTTTTCAGGTTTAGGTGAGGTAAAGGGTACAGAATAAAGGTAGGGGTAGGGTAGTAGTGTCATTCAATAGATTTACAGTTTTGTTTCAACTCAATGGCATTAGTACGATTTGTTGCGAAACCTCAGAACAGTCTTCTAGGTTAAGTGGTACAGTTTTGTATGTCTCAGGTGAAGGTTGTCACTTGGCTTCGG
The DNA here is from genome assembly GCA_933207985.1 of Pelobates cultripes. NCBI lineage: Eukaryota > Metazoa > Chordata > Amphibia > Anura > Pelobatidae > Pelobates > Pelobates cultripes. Next base: position 57,462,269 of record OW240916.1, read on the forward strand.
GTCCTGTCGTCTTTGTCTCTGAGAGCGTATGTGGCTCTTCCTGTGTTGTGTTTGTCAGGTTTTGTCTCTTTCGGTTCTTTTTGGGTCTGGGGTTTGGGTTGGTGTGTCTGTTTTGAGTGCGGGTAGGGTCCGTGTGGGAGTTTGGTGGTCTCAGCCCGTGGGTGGTCGCCTCGTGTAGGCTGTAGATGTGGAGGGTTTCCAGTGTGATGAGATCTGGGTCTACGCCTAGTGTCTGAGATTGTCCTCTTATATTCGTATCTACTGCTGGTGGTCAGGTTGTGCGGAGTGTGGTATTTTGTTTTATGTTGGGCGAGTTCCCTAGTCTTGTGTTTGTGCATTGATTCGTGAAGTTGGTGTGGGGGGGGGAGGGTATGTGTGTAGGGTTGGGGGGGCCTATATGGGGTCCCAGTGTGTTATTAGTAGGGGGTCTGGTTTGGGGGGGGGGAGGGATCGCGGCTTGTTCCCGGGTCCTCCACTTACGGTGCCTGTAGGTGGTGTTGGGTCCATGGGTCCCATATCTTGTGGAAGTTTCGTGTTGTGTCGTGTAGTAGGGCTGACAGTTTGTCCATTTCCATTGTTTCTTGTGTTTTGTGGATCATCGTGGTTAGTTGGGGTGTATTCTGATTGCCCCATTGTTCTGCTATCGTTCTTCTGGTAGCTAACGCTAATCTGGCCACTAGTTTATTTTGCGCTCTGGTGAGGGGAGGGTGAGGTTTTGAGAGCAGCCATATCCAGGGGTCTCTTGGGATATCTGTTTCTAATATGTCTGACGAGCGTGCTCACTCTTTCCCATATTTGTAGGACTTGGGGACATTCCCACCAAATGTGAATGTATGTGCCCTTCTGTGTGCAGCCTTTCCAGCAGGTGTCTGTGGTGGCGAGGCCCATTTGTTTCAGTCTGAGCGGTGTGAGGTACCATCTGAGTAGGGTTTTGTAGGCTTGTTCTTTATGATTAACGCAAATGGTAAGTGAGGCCGTGGCTTCCCATATGTCTGCCCAGTCTGTAGGGTTTGCAGGGGGGCCTATATCTCTTTCCCAGGCCTTGTGTAGGAGAGTGCGTCCTCTGGGGAGTTTGAGTTTAGGAGTGAGTATATTTTTGTGATTTGTCCTTTCTGTATGGGTGCATGGAGACATGTATTTTCGAATTGTGTTGGTTTGGTAGTGGCGGCTGTCCTATTTTGTGGTTCGTTGAGAAAGCTGCGAATCTGTATGTAGCGGATGTGATCGAATGTGGGGTGTTTGTTTGGGGAGGTCCTGGAAGGGGCAGAGTTGTTGGCCTTGGAAAAAGTGTAGAAATCGTAATAGTCCATTGTCCTCAAATCGTGAGAAGTCTTTGGGAGTTAGGCCTGGGGGAAATTGCTTGTTTCTTAGGATAGGTGTGAGGGGCGATGGGCTGTTAATTATGGGATGTTTTGATGTGATGTCGTCCCAAATGAGAAAAGATGTGGTTAGTGTAGGAGTGGTTTGTGGCGTGGGTGGCCTGTCCTTCTTGGGCAGCCAAAAAAGTAGTGATGGGTGGTCTCGTCCCAGGAGGTCGTGCTCTAGGTCTACCCAGAGCTTGAATCCTGGTGGTGTGTGCAGTTGTTGTATTTGGGCCAGTTGGGCCGCTTGGTAGTAGTGGTAGAAGTTCGGGAGGCCCAGGCCTCCTGATTTTGTGGTTTTGTACATTGTGGATCTTTTTATGCGCGGTCTCCTGTTTGACCAGATAAATCTGTCTATGTGTACCTGGAGCGTTTTAAAGTCGTGTTTGGAAATGGGTATTGGTAGTGTTTGGAAGAGATAGAGGAATCGGGGGAGGAGATTCATTTTTATTGAGGCTATGCGTCCTATCCAGGATATGGACATAGGTCCCCATTTTTGCAGGTCTATTTGTGCTTGGTGGAGTAGTGGTGTGTAGTTCAGGGCATATAATGTGTTCGGGTCTGCTGGGAGATATGTTCCTAGGTATCGTATATTGCTTAGGTTGTATTTGAATGGGTGGGCTAGTTGTAGTTGTTCCAGGGTGTGTTGTGGTATTGCTATTGGAAGGGCCTCTGTTTTTTCCAGGTTTAGTTTGTACCCCGAGAGGGTTGCGTATTGTTGCAGGAGTGTTAGTAGGGGTGGTAAAGATTGGATGGGGTCTGAGAGTGTGAGGAGGATGTCGTCAGCATATGCCGCTATTTTGTATTCTTCTGATCTTATCTTAATGCCCTGTATTGTCTGATCATTTCGTATGTTTTGGAGAAGAGGTTCAAGTGAAAGGGCGAATAAGAGTGGTGAAAGTGGGCAGCCTTGCCTCATCCCGTTTTTGATTACAAATTCTGGGTGTTTAGTATTGGGGATAAGAAGTGTGGCCGTGGGTTGGTCATAGAGGGCTTTCAGGGCGTCTAGAATGGGGGTCGGGAATTTGAATTTCTGGAGGGTGGCAAACAGGAATGGCCAGAGCAATCGGTCGAATGCTTTTTCAGCATCCATTGATAAGAGGAGGGTAGGGGACTGTCTTCTGTGTGTCACCCAGATCAGGTCAATTGTTCGTCTCGTGTTGTCTGCTGCCTGTCTTGTGGGGATGAAGCCTACCTGGTCATGGTGGATTAATTTCGGTAGGAGTAGTTGGATCCGGTTGGCTAGGGTTTTGGTGATTATTTTAGTGTCTACGTAGAGTAGAGAGATGGGTCTGAAGTGGCCTGGGTCGAGATGCGTTTTGTCCGGTTTTGGGATGAGGCAAATGTTCGTTCTGAGCATTTCTTGTGGGAGTGGGTTTCCTTGAAGGAGTGAGTTCCCTAGAGCTGTGAGGTGCGGTATTAGTGTGTTTGCGTATGTCTTATAATAAAGACCTGTGAATCCATCCGGTCCTGGGCTTTTGTTGGGTTTAATGGTTTTTAGTGTGTTCGCCATTTCCTCCGTCGTGATAGGGGCAGACAGTCTTTCTATCTCCGTGTTCGTTAGTGATGGGAGAGGGGTGTTCCGGAGGTATGTCTCGATGTCATGTGCTAGAGTTGGCGATGGATCAGGGTTGTGATTATAAAGTGTTGTGAAGTATTGGGAGAAAATTCTCGTTATACTATCCGGGCTTTCGTGTGTGCTTCCTCTCGGGGAGTTTATTTTAGTAATGCGTTTATTGTGTGTTTTTTGGCGTAGTTTTTATGGGCTAAGAGGGTGTCTGCCTTGTTTGATTTTTCGTAAAAGAGCTGTTTGCTCCATTGGAGGGCTATTTGTGAATCTTTGGCCATGTAGGATTTGATGGCTTGTTGGTGGGTTTTGATCTGTGTTAAGATCGGTGGGGTTGGGTGTTGTTTGTGTTGAATCTCTAGAGCCCTCAGTGAGAGGAGGTGGTCCTTCAGTTCCTGCAATTTTTGCTTTTTGTGTTTTGTGGCCTCCGCTATTAGTTTGCCCCTTATGGTCGCTTTGTGTGCTGCCCATAATATGCCTGTGGATTCTACTGAGTCCTTGTTGAATTGGAAGTACTCTGTGAGTGTCGTTTGGGTGGACGCCCTTATTTCAGGGATGTGTAGGAGTGTTGAGTTTAATCGCCATGACCATGTTCTAGCTGTTTGTGGAATTGAGAGTGTTAGGGTTATCTCTGCGTGGTCGGACCACGTGATCGTACCTATAGATGTTGTAATGTCTTGGGTTAGGAGGGACGGGGATATCAGGAACATATCAATCCTAGAGTATGAGAGATGAGGGTGGGAATAAAAAGTGAAGTTGAGAGTTGTGGGGTTTTGCATTCTCCATACATCTTGGAGACCTGAGTGGAGTACAAAGTTCGAGAGTAGTTTGTCTATTTTGGCTGCTGGGGTAGTTTTACCAGTACGTGTGGGTTGTCGTTGTCGGTCTGTTTGGGGGTTGATGACCGCGTTAAAGTCCCCCCCTGTGATCATGTGGTGGGAGGGGAACAATTTGAGGTGGGCCTGGATGGCTGTCCAGAAGGACGGGTCTGGGTTGTTGGGGGCATATAGTGTAGTGATCGCGTATTTGTGAGTGCCTTGCTGTCCTGTTATAGTGAGAAATCTGCCTTGCGGGTCAGCTATAGTGTTTGTGAAGCTGATGGGGCATGTGTTCCGGATGAGTATTGCCACTCCATTACGTTTTCCGGTTGGGGAGTTTGCTAAGTGACATTCTTTGTAGTGTCTGTTTCTAAGTGGGAATGGTCTCGAGGTCTCAAAGTGTGTTTCTTGGAGGAGTATTACGTCTGCTCCCGTTCTATTGGCCCAGCGCATCAGCTGGTGGCGTTTAGCTGGGTTGTTTAGGCCTTTGCAGTTGAGTGAAATGCACTTCATTGTGCTGAAATTGGTTGGGGGTGTGGGTCTGTTTAGTGATTTAGATTGCGAAGGACCCGGGGTTTCTCGCCCGATTGGTTCCGGGGGGGGGAGGGGGGGGTTGTGGGGAGTGGGGTAAAGGTAAGGGTTGTGGGGTTTTAGTATCTAAAAAGGGGGTGAAGAATGGGGTGTCGGTGTGCCCTGGTCTTACTATAGGATCGCCAGGTGGTGTTGGGGGGGTTGTATGTGGTGCCTTAAGGGTTGAGGTAGGTGTGGTTTGGTCCCCTTGTGGGGGGTACTGTGGGTTGTGGTGAGGGAGAGAGGAGGAAGGTTTTTCACATTCCCGGCACCCTCTCTCCCCCTGCACAATTGCCAGTGTATCACTCACGGTTGGTCGGTGGGTTCTTAGTCGGTTCGTTGTGTCTATTCTTAAGGTGGTTTATTGGTACGGGGTAGGATGCTCCGTTTTCCGTCTTTCTTTCTTCTGTGTCATATGTAAGTCTGTGTTGTCACTTGTGAGGTTCGCTTGGAAGAGAAAGAAAACATTTTAACATATATACAAGGAAAACATTAACATTTTGTAATAACTGTGGTTTTTGCCTCTGCTTAACCTGTGTGTTGACTTCCAGGGAAGTTAATTATCTTGGGTAACTGCCTAGATGTGCCTTATGTGGGTTTTCTCTTAATTCTATCCCCCCTCTCCTCCCCTTCTGCGTTTCTGTCTTTATTTTTAAAAATGGTTTCGTCGTCGTCCCACCCTTTCTTCCCCCTATGCTTCTGTTGTCCTGTCCGCTGCATGATCAGTGTCAGTGTCATGTGTGTGTGATGTCCTTAGTCTGGGAGGGTGTAGTGAGTGTTAGTGTGTCTAGTGGTCCGTCTAGTCTGGAGTGTGATTCACCCTCTTTCTACTTCCCTAGATACTAGTAGGCCCTATGTGGTCAGTCTTGTCTCTCCTTCTCTGCCTTATCCCCCATTATCCTTGAGGTAATCACGTTCTACAGTGTAGAAGATTGCAAGAGTAATGTCTCTAGAGTTCTCGTATTTTTCGTTTGGTTCTCTCTTCAGATCCGAGGCGGTTTTGGAGTGGGGATGTCTTTCACTGGGTCCGTTGGGTGGAAGGTGGTCAGGGCTCGCTGCCGTGTGTTGGCGATTTCTCCTCTGGTGTTGTTGTGAGGGTCAAGCTGTGTCCGTGATGGTTTCAAAGGGGTATAGGTCCGGTAGTGCGGTGCGGGTCAGTTCTTGTATGGGGGATGTTTGAGAGTTTCGAGGGGGGACCTCTTGGTTTTATCTCGAGGTGTGCCCCGGAGGGGGGGTTGCCATGGGCTTGGAGTTCTCATTGCTGTTGGTTCTGGATCCATGGGGCTGATTCTTCGTGGTTAAGTTCCTCTTATTTGGCGTCCGTCCTGTACTTCTAGCGGCCTGAGCGGTGCGGCGGGGATTGTTCCCCTTGACGTCTAGCAGCGGTGTTGTCTTCTATGGCGTGGGGGGGTCTTTTCTGTTTGGCCGGATGCGGGGATGTAGCCCTGTCTTTGGAGCGGTCTCTTCCCCTGTATCCCGTTAGTGGTGTGGGATTCTGGAGCTGAATTCCTAGAGAGTCCGCCATCGGGCCCATTTCTGCGGCTGTGGTGAGGATATGGGTTTGGTCGCCTTTTTTGACCAGCAGTTTAAAGGGGTGGCCCCAAGTGTATTTTAGCCCCTGTTCTTGGAGGGCCAAGGTGAGGGGTTTTAGATCTCTCCTCTTCTTTAATGTAGTTGGGGCCAAGTCCTGGAAGAAGGTTAGGCGGACGTCTTTATACTTGGGAGGGCGGTTTCTGGCTAGTTGCATTAGTTTTTCTTTGGTTTGGAAGTAGTGGAGGCGGATAATTACGTCTCTTGGGGTAGAGAGGTTCAGATTTGGGGGTCGTAGTGCTCTGTGAGCCCGGTCCATTTCCAGGAGTGGCAGCGGTAGTTCGGGTGCCATTGCAGAAAAGATATCTTTCAGGGTGGTGCTTAGGGTCTCTGGCTGGACTGCTTCGGGCAGGCCACGGATTCGGATGTTATTCCTCCGTGATCTGTTGTTCAGGTCCTCCAGGTTGTCCTCCATGGCCGTGAGGCGAGGTGGAGGTAGCTGTCAGTGCGGTGAGACGTACCTCTGTCTGGTCTGTGCGGGCAGTCAGTGTCTGTATTTCTGTTCTGAGGCCTGCTAAATTACTGGTGATCTCTTCTGCCACGTGGGATTTTATGTCCACTGTGGCCTCCTTGAGCATGTCCCTGAGGCTCCCGATGGTGAGGGGGGTCGAGGGGTCAAGTGTGGGTTCGGGCCCCTCTGAGTCGGTACCTTGATCAGCTCCTTGATAGGAGTGTGTAGGCCTCTGGGATTCCCCCGGCGTGCGGAACATGAAGGCTACCGACGGAGTGAGCTCTTCTTTCCGTTTCTTCCCGCCGCCCATATTGTGGAGCCTGGTGCTGGGTGGTCACCTGGGGGCTGTTTGGAGGGTGTTTGGGCCGTGTGTGATGCGGATGATGGCTGATTCTGTGCCTGGGGGAGAGGGAGCTGTAAGATCAGGCGTCCATCTTCCTCCGAGGTTAGGCTCCGCCCCCTCGACCCTGAACGCTTTTAAATGTAAATACTGACTTTTCAGACAAAAGGCAGTGTTTATATTGCTGTCTAGTGACACCTCTAGTGACAGTCACTCAGACGGTCTCTAGAGGTGCTTCCTGGGTCAGTGCTTCACACTGTGCAGCCCTTACATTAATGTTCCCTGTACGGATGCATTGATTCAATGCATCTCTATGAGAAGGTAAATTGGTGCAGTGGCATTTTGCTGTGCATGCGCAATAGTCTCCCAATGCTTTGCTATGAGGAAGCATTGCATTGGCTGAGATCGTCAAGATTGAGGATTTTAGCCATGGAGGTGGGGCCAGCCACAGCGTGGAAAAAAGGTGAGTTTAAAAAAAACAAAAAACAAAACCCTTTCCCATGTGATTGGAGGGAACACACACACTTACTGACCGACTCAGACTCACTCACAGACAGACACTCAGACCGACACTCCGACAGGCACACACTAACAGACATACTCACAAACATACACACACTCAGACACACACACACACTCACTCACAAGTAATTAATCTTTTATTTAAATTTACCGTTAGAGAGCTGGAGAGAATATGCTTTCCCTGGGGTCCAGTAGCACTGCTGTCATCTCCCTACTCGGCTCCCTCTCACGCACTGTTTAGTGAGCCGGGGGCCAGAGTGACATCATAACCCAGCTCCGTGAATCACTGCAAGCCGCGCAAGGGAGCAGAGCAGGGAGATTACAGCTCCTTCGCCAAGGCACTAAGTCAGCCGTCCGCCTCCCTCTGCTCTGCATTACCCTGCTGCTCCCCTCCATCAACTGCCCACCTTTTCTACCACAGCTCTCCATGGGCCAGCCACCCATCTCCCTCCCTCTGCAATAAATGAGCTGGCCGCCCCCAGCAGCATGCTTGCCTCAGTCCTCAGTGATCCCAATGCCTGCCTCTGCTCTCAGGCAGCCGATCACCGTGGGGGCTGAACATATATATATATTGATATAATACACATATGTTAATATACATTTGTGCAAATATATAGATGCACAATACTCCCACAAATCACATAGATAAAGCAAAACTATATAAAACTATATATAATTTTTTTTAGGTTCAATTTATTTTAAATTTATTAAAAAAAAACAGACAGACACATGGATTTTTAATTAATAAATACTCACTGGCACACACAGGCGTATAGTCACTGAAGCCCATACATACTGACATATACTCATCAACAGACACTGGCACACAAACTAATGCTGCATCCCATACAAACACTGGCACACAATCACTAATGCATACACACTCCCTGACATACACACACATTGATCCACACTGACACATTGATCCATACTGACACACACACACTGATCCACACTGACACATTGATCCATACTGACACATTGATCCATACCGACACACACACACACATTGATCCATACTGACACATTGATCCATACTGACACACACACATTGATCCATACTGACACATTGATCCATACTGACACACACACACACATTGATCCATACTGACACATTGATCCATACTGACACACACACACACACATTGATCCATACTGACACACACACACTGATCCATACTGACACACACACACACACACACATTGATCCATAATAACACACACACACACATTGATCCATACTGACACACACACTACAAAAATACACACCAAACACACTCACAACTACACCCTCAAATATAAACACTCTAAGAATCAGTACAATTAAAATGAAATGCCTTGGTGCCTCTGCTCACTGAGCCTACCTTGCTCCTTCCCAGCAGCTTCCCTCCAGCTCTCTCACAGGGCTCCCTGCCTGGCAGCACTTTACACACAAGAAGCAAGACTTCGGAAGACCCGTGTGGGCTGCCCTGCTCTGCCTCATTGCCAGGTCACATGCTTCCTGTGTGTGAAGGCTGTCAGGCAGGGACCGAGACTTCCATCCTCCCTGCACTCACTCCAGGCTCACGAGCAGCATTGAAAGTTTTAATTACTGCACCTGCTGCTCGCGAGTGGATAAGGAAAGCCTCTTCTAGAGGTAAGAGGTGACCTGTGCTCCCCAGTACCCCCAATGTGAGAGTGTGTGTACTGGGTGGGGAGAGGAAGGGCTACTGCACTGTGCGGCCCCAAGTGCCACGGCCCACCGGGCAATTTCCCGGTATCCCGGTGGGCCAGTCCGGCCCTGTGCGCAGTTGTAAACATTCTAATTGTTTTGCTGCTAATCTGCTGCTTACATTGGAGTTTTAAAAAGTCAAATATTTTTGGGTGCTAAATAGTATATTTGGGGTGTTCACTTCATATCTGAGAGTCAAATCGAAGCGTCTATGTCATGGAGTAACACTTCCGGGTTCGGCACTTGGCTGTGAGGAGCTGGACCCCGCCCCCCTTTGACACAGCTCTGACGGTATTTAGGGAGACTGGGCCAGAGAGAGGGTGCTTGGTGATTGTGTGTGAGCTGCCTCTGCGAGACCGTGGGCTCCACAGGCTCAGCTACTGGGAGCTACTTCCACCAGACTTACCTCTCCACAAGCTCAGACAAGCCGTTCCAGCCTTTGAGCCAATGCAAGGATTGCTGCATGCCATAAAGGAATACTGGAGAACGGATACTTTGCTACTTTACAAGTGGACCATATCTCTTAACTATTGGAGGACTACACATATTAATCTTAAGTATATCTTTCAGCTATTTGTCTACAATATCATTTAAAAATGAACTAAAGCTTGCTTACTCAAATCTTCACTGCTTCAAGCTATTAATTATATGGAGGACAACTCCCATCATGCTTATTAACTATGAACTGTTCCTGCTTTGCAATTATTCTTAGCTACTTGCTTATTGTTTCTATTGAAGATTATTCTCATGAACTGAAGAATGTTACTTAATGCATCTCTGAGGAAACATTTATTAATGAACTTTGTGTTGTTGATTACTTGCACCTCTTCTTCTTATTGGATTATTGCCTAAATGCAATTCATTTAAGTTTAACACTTATTAAAACTTTGTTTGAATCAAGTTACCAGCGATTCTCTCTTTTCTTAAAGCTACAGTATTGATACTTTAAAGATTCTCCATTTCTTCACTATTGTAATTAGGGAGTTTACAAGCTGCAGTTGAGTTACAATCCAAATCACCCAAGTAGCGTAACAGTCTAATAGTGTGCTTACAGCGCAGTTGTAAAAATTCTAATTCTTTTGCTGCTAATCTGCTAAATAGTGCATTTGCGGCCTGCGGTGCACTTCATATCTGAGAGTCAAATCGAAGCGTAACTTCGAATTTACTACATCGGTCACTTGTAATATTGTTTCACACCTACAACACTTGTTACACCGATCTAAGTGATAGAAAACAGATTGATATTTTCTACACTAGAAACTACCAGATAACAAGCTGCTATATTTAAACCAGTAAACAATAGCTAAGAGGTACTTAAACAATATTGTAATTCTGGGGCAATACCCTCACAAGTCAAACTGCAAAGTTCGGGTTCGTACCAGATTTAACGATCCATTCGTAGTTTCACACTCAGGTGGGCAGTCCGGTGACCAGGACCCAGACACTGTCTGGGCGGCGGTCGGACGACCGGGACACAGTATGCCTGATGTTGAAGTTAGGAGTCACAGTGTGGAATGGATTAGCATCTGAGTCTGGTGCAGGGTAACCGCACGCACTCTGGTGTTGAGCACCAGCGTTTGTGCGGCCACATACCAGGACCCTTATACAGCTTCAGTAAAAAGAGTACTGGATACCAGAAGCCATCACAAGACTGATCCGCAACTTGGAACAGGATGTGACATTCACTGTAGCGGCTGTGCGTGCTTTTAGCGTTGTCACCCTGCTGCTCCTCGCCTGTCGGCCTTCCCGCTCACCACTTCATGAGACTGTGCGAGCAGCAGCATGCGATAGTGGAGTTTCAGCTGCAGCACGCATGGGTCAGTGGCTCTGCACCAGACTTCCCTCCAATTGATCAGAGTTAAAGGATTTCAAGTGGACTCATTACAATTAAAGGGCCTCTAAAGAGTCCTGTATTGTTATTTGTCGTCACTACCTTCCTGCGTCGGGAGTGGGTCATTTGCGCGCCTGCTGCCTTCCTTGCATGTGGTGGCCGTTTCTCAGGGTCCCTGTACGGAATTGAACCCTGATTTCCTGTTACCCCTGGTTACCATGGTAGGCGTAGAAACTGGCATCGAAAGTTGATATGGATGACATCCGCATGCAAAGTCGCCGCCACGGGGATGTGCGATTGGCCCGAGGTTCTCTAGAGTCAACAAAGTGTCTGCGCAACTATAATCTCAACAGCTACTCGCGGAACAGTTGTCTTTTTTTTATATGTCCCAATATTTTGGGGGCTACCCCAATTAAAATTTATATATAAATAAAAAACAGTGTTGGCTACCTCATCCTCCTCCTCCACTGCTGCTTCCACGTCCACCGCCACGGTCACCGCATCCTCAGCCTATGGGTCACTTAGTATAAACTATGTACACAATAGCAGAGGCTTGTGAAGGCCTTTTCTCCATGCATCAGGAGTTGAGCATTTCTCCATGCATCAGGACTGCAAGAAATGCACCGCAGGCCGCAAATGTTTCTTTTTTTGCATGTCACAATATTTTGGAGGCTACCCCAATTAAAATAAATAACAAATTATATATATATATATAAACAGTGTTGGCTACCTCCTCCTCCACCGCCGCTTCCACCTACACCGCCATGGTCGCCGACTCCTCAACCTATGGGTCACTTAGTATAAACTATGTACACAATAGCAGAGGCTTGTGAAGGCCTTTTCTCCATGCATAAGGAGTTGAACTCAGTTTGAACAATGAAAGAGAATACCCTGCACTCCAACCCTTTCTCTAATGGATAATTCTGGTGATCCTCCTGACAGCCATGCTTTAGATTTTGATTTATGTTCTTCCAAAGCTAAAATCAAAGATTCCATCTAGTGCTATTTTATGGTTCAGCTGTATTTTTATGTTATTTTAAGTGATTTCCCTATCCACATTTGTTTGCAGGGCACTTGTCCTACTCTTACCCCCATTTTACTTGCTTTTGCAGCTCTCTAGCTCTTTCCAGGAGTTTTTAAGAGGCATTTTTGTGGCCAAAAGTTTGGGTCCCCATTGACTTCAATTGGGTTCGGGGTCAAGTTTGAGAATGAACCTGGACTTTTTTTCAAAGTTTGACCGAACCTGCCGGACCCGAACATCCAGGTGTCCGCTCAACTCTACTCATGAGGTGTATATAGTTACATAGCTGAAAAGAGACTTACATCCATCAAGTTCAGTCTTCCTTACAAATGGTTTTTGTTGTTGATCCAAAAGAAGGCAAAAAACCCAGTCTGTAGCGCTTCCAATTTTGTAACAAACTAGAAAAAAATTCCTTCTTGATCCCAAAATGGCAGTCAGATATCTCTTTAGATCAGCTATTACCCCACTAACTATAAATTATATCCCTGTATGTTATGTTTTTGGAAGTATTTATCCAATTGCTGTTTAAACATCTGGATGGACTCTGATAAAACCACCTCTTCAGGCAGAGAATTCCATATCCTTAGAGTTCTTACTGTAAAAAAAACTAATTTCCTTTGCCTTAGATTAAATCGAATTTCTTCCAGCCTAAATGTGTGATCTTGTGTCCTATGTATAGCCCTGTTTATGAATAGATTTCCAGATAATGGTTTGTACTGGCCCCGAACATATTTGTATAATGTTATCATATCCCCTCTCAGGCGCCATTTTTCCAAACTAAAAAGATCTAAATTTTTTTTTTTTTTCAATTCTTTATTTTGGTTGTGCATGGATGATACTCTGTTAAGCAACAAACATTTGTATGCACATAATAGGGAAACCTAACAGTATAGCTTAAATTGCACATTTTTATATTAATTATACAAGTTTGTGCCCATTTGATAACCTTCAGTGTTAGGGCTTGGGCCCCTCTGGGTTCTCCCTTGACTTGGTCGCTGTGTGGGTTGCACTCGCTTCTCCAGCTGGGCCTAGAATTGGGCAAATAGCTTGTCAATGCGTTGGAGTGTTCGCTCCACTTGGCTCGTTGCTGTGTGCGAGGCGTGTGTGTCCGCCATCTTGGGCACCCCAGGGGATCTTGGCTGCTGATGGTCTGAGTCAGCCTGTTGTTCCATGCGGTAGGTGTCTGCCGTCTGCGTACTCTGCACTTGCCGGATAGGACCGGGATGACTCCCACTGGTCCAAGGGGGGGGGGGAACCTCTTTAGTCGAGTGTCACCTCCAGTTAGGGCTGTGGGAGAGCGGCGGTCTCTCCCTGGCCCAGTTACTGGTAGACCGCAAAGCCTCGAGTTGGATTTGCAGCGGAGGAGAGGACCGCGAGAGGTATCCCTGAGACCGCCGGCATGTCAGGAACAAGCTGGGTAAGGTTTTGCAGCTCTGCAGGTTTTTAATTCGGTTTTGCTGTCGAGTTTGATGTGCCAGACACAGGAGCTCATGCAACACACGTCCGGTCTGCTCTGTAGTCAGGCTCTGCCCCCCGATTTTATGTATTTTAACGTGTTTTGTGAAGTTTTTAATTTAGGAATATTGTCTGTACCTGGAGATAATTAAGTTTACTATGGCCACTTAATCCAATTATCTCCAGGATAGAGAGGAGGATTTTACTGTTTATGTGGGAGTGTTTTACATTGTAACTGTCTGTTGATTGGTTACTGTAATTGTGTCCCAGTCCTCCACAAGGTCCATGTGGGAGTATCCCTTGCTGGAGGACTTGCATAAAACGCCAAGCTGTGGCCACCATTAAACAGATCGTTTTACCCCTTTGTTCATGTTTGGGGGATTGGGAGCTATAATTCACTACACTTCTGCTACACTTGGATTTCTGGAGGTTCTGCACAGATATGCTCAGCTGGAGTATAGGAGATCCGTTACAATTGCATTATGGTCAGACCAAGGTATATTAATAATGAAGATTTTCTTCAATATTTTTGATAATTCTGGTTCAGCAATAATGAGACTAATTCTTGAGTAGACCTGGTGTGCATAAGAAAATCAAGTGAAATCCTTTTCCACAGGATGTGATATTCACCACAGGTCCAAGAGACCTCTCTTTCTCAGAATATCATTAAAGCTCCTGATTTTTTCAGGTGCCGATTATTCTGATCTCTAAATAGACTCTTCCAATCCATATCTGGGTCCAAGGTACAGTTAAAATCCCCCAGGTAGATTATCCTCCCTTGTCTAGTTCGATCAACCTTGTTGAATATTTTACAAATAAATTTCATAGATGACTGGTTTCGGGAATATATATTTACAATTGTATAAATTTGATTATTGATTTCACATATTAATATGTGAGTTCTCCCTTCAATATCTTCATCCTGGTGAATACATTTAAAAGCTACACTGGTTTAAAATGAGCGTAGCTACTCCTCTTTTCTTTTTATTAGACATCGATGAGGCAAAAAAATATGGGTAATCTTTAGACTTGAGCCATTGCATCTCTTGAACTCCACAAATCGTGATTGCCTCGTCTTTTAAGAAATTGAGAAAAATATTTTCACTCCTTAGTGAATATTTCACTCCTATGTCATTACCTTCGCTTAAAATGTATGGTAAAACACTGCCCTCACTACCTATGACTGTGAAAAATTTCTATCAAATAATTGCAGATAGTATTATGCATTTAAGAGCCCTATAGAAGGTAAACAATAAATCTTATATTAGTGAAGCCACAATATCTTATAGTTTACTAACCATCTGTTTTAAGTAAGTGGCGTGTTAAATCTTACATATCTAAAAGCATCCCTTTTTTAATGCGTGACTATTATAAATCTTTGTGTTAAAATTACACCTTTTATATTGAATCAACTCAATCTTCACACACACACACACACACACACACACACAAAAAAAAAATCCCTTGTCTTCCTCTTTCTATCTCTCATTCCCCACTTATGCAAGATCATTAGACAGAAGCCACTGTTGTAAGCTTTTCGGGTCTTTGAACAGTTCTGTTTTTTCTCTATAGTAGATTCTTATTCCAACTGGGAATGTCCATGCATATTTTATATTATTATCCCTTAATTTAAAAGTATGAGCCATATACAAATTTCTGGCATTCCTGGTAGCGAGGGATATGTCGTTACAGATTTTTAACTCTCCACATTTAGAGTCTTTTAGAGACTTTGTTTTTAGCTTTAAATGAAAAGGAGTGCAGACTCACGATAACTTCTCTTGGTATATGGGCCGGTAAGCCACTAAATTTTGGTATTCTATGGACTCTCTCAATGATAAATTGAATGTTATCCAGTTGTAAACCAAAAAATAAAAAAAAACTCTTCCAGATATCGCTCTAACTGCTGTTGTAAAATATTTTCTGGGATTCCCCTAATCCTGATGTTATTTCTAGGTGTTCTGTCTTTGCTTTCCACATGTTTCGATTCCAGTTGATCAATTCTTCGTTCCAGTAGCTTTATTTTTTTCTTACATTAAGTTGTTTTGTACGATTGAGTATTCAAGTTTTTCTTCCAGAGATGAGATTTTAACGTTTAATTTACATATTTCCTCTTTAAAAGTTGAGGAGACAACCTGAATTAAATTTTTTCCATTTGTACTTCGAAGCAATTATTTAATACTTCTCTGTCGATACTTAGTGGATCACTAAACGAGCAATCCGGAATTTGTTTACTATTGCATTTGTCTTTTTGATTCAGACTGCTTGCATCTTCATTTCTATAATTTGTTGGTTCAAGTTGACTCAATCTTCTTAGTGAGTTATCTCTGTCTTGTGGCGAGAAAAAATTGGAAAGGAGTTTTTCTGTTCCATTTTTTTTCTGTCTTTCTTGCTCCCTTGCTTAGCATTATTTATTTTAGTTGCCATTTTGTTTGGGAGACACCGAGAGGAATCAGAGATGAAACGATGGTGAATACTCTTTTCTGAGGCCGTTTCCAAATTATAACTCACTGCCTAATTCTTAAAGGGACCGTTTGCTCAATCCACTTGTTTAAACGTGTTTTAAATTACGCCTTTCTGCAATGAGTGGTAAAATTAGTAGTTACCATTCCAGTTAGACTTAAGCTCTTCTTTGTATAGGGCGGGGTACACCTCGAATTTCACCACAAATTTCTTGTTTTAATAAGAAACCGCAATCAGAGTCCCCTTATAACTTCAGCCAGTTGCCAATTTTACCACACAATGATTACATTAAAGCAGAATTAACTAAAATCTAGTCTTCAATTAATTAATCGTAGATAACATAACCCTTGCCACTTCACATGGACTCATCATTTGTTCATCTATTAAGTACCGCAATAATTCAATCAAATTAGCTTCAGATGAATTAGATTTGTGAATAAGGTGTTTACACATTAAGCATCTGCATGTTAGCCACATGAGTCACCACCGACACGGCATCCAAAGTTCAGTTTCCTCAATTCACCGTTTAGATGACAAGCCCCTGGGCAAAAAAATTAAACTTGAAAGAGCCCTTTTAAATATACTTTTGTCTTTTTATATTACTTGTGTTTCGGATAGTTTATTGTGCAGTACAATAGGGGTCCCTCTTTCTTAGTGGACACCACCTGTAGATAGCTGTCAAGCATGTCTTTTCTTGCTCGATTTACAACCTTAACTCCCTTTGTAGTTTAAACCAGTGGCGTACATACCAGGGTCCACTGGGCCAGCCTCTTCCCCTGGGGGGCCCAGGAGCCGACCACCCCAGTGCCCCCCGAGGCTGGCCCTGCTGACACCCGGCAGGCGGGTGGTCGGTCGGGCAGGCGGGCGCGCGAGGGAGCACTCAGTGCTTCCTCTTCAGCTCCCTTGCGCACCGCACTGATACCGGAGCCGGAAGATGACGTCATCTTCCGGCTCCGCCTCCGGCATCCCTACGCGGCACTGAGTGGTCCTGCGCGCGCCTGCCCGACCGGCCACCCGCCCAGGAGCACCACTGGACCCCAGGGAATCCCCCCAGCACTCCAAAAGGTAAGGAGGCTGGGGGGATTAAATAAAAAAAAAAACATGTGTTAGTGTTAGAGTGAGTGTTAGAGTGAGTGTTAGAGTGAGTGTTAGAGTGAGTGTTAGTGTGTGTGTCTGCTAGTGAGTGTTAGTGTGAGTGTTAGTGTGTGTGTCTGCTAGTGTCAGTGAGTGTGTTACTGTGTGTGTGTTAGTGAGTCTGTTTGATGTCTGTTAGTGAGTGTGTGTTTGTCAGTGAGAGTGTATGTTTTGTAAGTGAGTGTGTATGTATGTCTGTCGCTGACTGTGTCTCTGTCAGTAAATGTGTGTGTCTGTTAGCTAGTGTGTGTGTGTGTGTGTCTTCAGCACTTACCTTTCTCCAGCGCCGGACTCCCTTGGCGCTGAGGATCCCTCAGCCTCTCAGCTCCGAATGCGCACCGCGCACGCATTCAAACTGCCCATAGGAAAGCTTTCCTATGGACGTTCAGTGTGCTCCTCTAGCAGCTGTCAGTGAGACAGCCACTAGAGGCTGGATTAACCCTCAGTGAAACATAGCAGTTTCTCTGAAACTGCTATGTTTTCAGCTGCAGGGTTAAAACTAGAGGGACCTGACACCCAGATAACTTCATTGAGCTGATGTGATCTGGGTGTCTGTAGTGGTCCTTTAAAGGACCACTATAGTGCCAGGAAAACATACTCGTTTTCCTGGCACTATAGTGCCCTGAGGGTGCCCCCACCCTCAGGGACCCCCCCTGCCCGGCTCTGGAAAGAGGTAAAACTTACCTTTTTCCAGCTGGAGCGATAATGCTTTCCTATATGCTGGCGTGCTCTCACTGTGAAAATCACAGTGAGAAGCGCGCAAGCGCCTCTAGCGGCTGTCAATGAGACAGCCACTAGAGGATTAGGGAAAGGCTTAACCCATTCATAAACATAGCAGTTTCTCTGAAACTGCTATGTTTATGAAAAAATGGGTTAACTCTAGCTGGACCTGGCACCCAGACCACTTCATTAAGCTGAAGTGGTCTGGGTGCCTAGAGTGGTCCTTTAAGTGTGTGTGCATCTGCATGCACTGGCGTACATACCGTGGTCGCAGGGGTCGCAGCCCTGTAACCCCTGCGACCAGGTGCCCACCGCCATTGTGTTGCAGCCCGGCCCGCGCGCGGGGGGGGCCCACGGATCAATTTTCGCACCGGGGCCCCATGGGTCATGTGTACGCCACTGGTTTAAACCGTCAGGGTTCTGTATCCGTGTATCACCGTTGTTTAACTACCAGATCTTTTCTTCTTTGCCCGCTGCCGTCTGTATTTTTCCAGTGGCTCTCGCTCCCCGATCTCTCTCTGTGCTAAAATTGGGCTGCCTGCATGACTGCTTCCTTCATCCGAGCGATGTGGCTACGTGCAACGTCACGTCATCGCTCCACCCCTCGATATAAAACTTTTTAACTCATTGGTAAAAAATGCACCATTTTTTTAATTTGGGACGCTGTCGGTGGGTGCACAACACCTTGGGTGAGTTTACATGATTATGCATGTATGTATATATTAAATTTGTGTGTATGTTGGAAATTATTGTTTGTTTGATCCTGAAGAAAGTCTCTAATGGGGACTGAAACGTTGATCGTATTTTAAACCTTGTGAAATAAAACATTGAAGTTTTAAGACCGGAGAGCAGCTGCTAAGTTGGATATATAGAGATTATATATAATATTGGCAAGATGGCCTGGCTCCTGACAAGAAACTCCAAATACAAGTGTCAGTTATGTAACATAGCATCAGTAAATTAGGTTTTCACAAAGTGCACAGTGCTGTGCTTCACAGTGGTAAATAAAACAAAAGAAAATACATCCTAAGCCATCTTGGAGACTAACCCTAACATTAGATTTCCTAACTGTTCAAGTAGCCAGCTAATCCAGTTCCCAAGCAATATAATCAATCACAGCACGTTTAAGCACAAAGGCTTTTAAGAGTCTCAGAGCCTAGGGCTTAACTGCCTCCTCTCACTCTGTTGTCAGACACACCCAGTGCTTTAAGATGCTGACCTTTAAACATGGTAGCACTGTTTAGTTAAATTCACCTGAAAGGACTAACTTCCACCTATTAACCATATCATGCATGGAAAAGAAAGCACTCAAACCTATTACTGATATTAAAAGCCTCTCTAAATCTTCCACATACCCCCCACATCCCCCACCCTAACACTGGTGTGTGAAGTGGCCTTTAAGCACCCTAGACAATGCATCTGCATTAGCATGTAGTAGACCTGCCCTGTGCTTCACAAAGAATGTAAAAGGTTGCAAAGAGAGGAACCTTAGCATTTCTTTCTTTGTTGTTCTGCATAGTAATGGTGAAAGGGTGAAAGATCTGCCCGACAGATAATATGTTTCTTTTGCCCATTTAAAGGACCACTCTAGGCATCCAGACCACTTCAGCTTAATGAAGTGGTCTGGGTGCCAGGTCCCTCTAGGGTTAACCCATTTTTTTATAAACATAGAGGCGCTTGCGTGATTCTCACTGTGAAAATCATAGTGAGAACACGCAAGCGTCCATAGGAAAGCATTATGAATGATTTCCTATGAGACCGGCTGAATGCGCGCGCACCTCTTGCCGCGCGTGCGCATTCAGCCGAATGGGAGGATCGGAGGCGGAGAGGAGGAGGAAAGCTCCCAGCCCGGCACTGGAAAAAAGGTAAGTTTTACCCCTTCCCTCTCCCCAGAGCCGGGCGGGAGGGGGTTCCTGAGGGTGGGGGCACCCTCAGGGCACTATAGTGCCAGGAAAACGAGTGTTTTCCTGGCACTATAGTGGTCCTTTAAGGGCAAATAACTAATTTTCTACCATTGCATAGTTTTGCTCTCTTGGCAGTAAGTTACGGCTTAGAAATGGGGTGTTTCCTACCATATATACATACCTACAGAGATAGTACCACCTCCAAGCCTGCGTCAGAAGTCAGAATGCTTCTTGAAATCCGGGGCTTCTAAAACTTGGTACCTGCATGAAATGTTTTTTGCAAGTCTGCAAAAGCTTTGTCTGCATCATCATTCCATTTCACTACATCTGGTGCCTTCTCTTTAATCAAGTTTGAGAGTCGGGCAGCTCGGAGTGAAGAGCCAACTATTCCTAAAAAAGCAATGAACTACTACTTCTTCAGAGGGAGCGACCAATTTGAAATTTCCAATACTTTGGTGATTTGAGGTTTTACCAATCCCCTGCCTACAGTACAGCCCAGCGGTTCCCAAACTGTGTGCCGGGGAACTGCAAGTTATTTTTCGGTGCTATGATTTTTCCGAAACTCTGCTCTCCCCTGCCGGCTCTGCAGGACCAGATAGGAGATCAGAGTGTACTGCTGGCAGCCAGCAGGGGAGGGAGAGAGGACCCGGGGAGGTCTAACCTGCAGTTCCACCAGGTTCTCCTCTCGCGAGCTCAGAGCGTTGCCGCGGTTACCACTGCAACGCTCCGAATCTCGCAAGAGTGAACTTTAGCAGCTCCTGAGGCTGCTAGAGTTCACTGTCACCACCAGGACCACCAGGGATTGCAGGAAATGTCTCCCCTTCCAAAGGTAAGCAGGGAGGGGGGACATCATTTTTATTTATTTAAAAATTATGTATATTAATTTGTTCTCCTACCCCCACAGACCCCACACCACACAATAGCTCCCCAATACACACACACACTGCCCCCCCATACACACACTATACCCCATACACACACACTGCCCTCCATACACACACTACCCCCAATTGGGGATTATCTACAGCGACCATACAGCTTTCCCTATCCTTCCAGGACTCTAGCAGGTTTATATGGTAAACCTGTTTGACTTACCTACAGGTTTTATAGTTTACTGGCCCTACGTGTTCAATGGCCTTGCCAATGAGACAAGCGTTTGCTCTCATCTATGGCTGGGAACAAATATACTCACTCTGTCCTCAGGTTGTAAGGACAATCCTTCTGCCTGATGGTTGTAGATAACCTGTAAGTTTCTTCTCGCTATTTTCTAACTATGGGAGTATTTTGTGTAATAAACTCTTTGCGTTAATCCACATAGTGAATCACATACTTTGCTGGTACCATTTGTTCTTCCCACTCTTCTTTCACTATATCTACTAATCACCTTGGATGCCTACCATAAAAGTGCTCTAATGGGGAAAATCTTTTCCAAGTATGGTAGGAGAGTGTCCAAATTTTTACCGCCTTGACCTACAGCATGGGATTTAGGGTTCTTCTTAATCTTTCTTAATCTTAATCTTCAAACACATCAGTTTGAAGGTGGTTTACAGATGTTCTCAATACTTTTATTTGTAATAATTGGCATAACTCTTTCATTAGTTAGGACATAAAAGTAGTACCTTGGTCAGTTAGAATCTCATTTGGTAACCCTACCAGAAAAAAATACCTGAAACAATTACTTTGCTATGGTTTTGGAAGCAGTATTGCGAAATGGAATAGCTTATGAATAACGTGTGGCATAATCCAATATAACCAGATTGTACTGATTATCCCAAGTCTTTTCCAACGGCCCACTAAATCCAGAGCAAATTGCTCAAAAAGAGATTCTATACTCGGATTAGGTGTGTCCTTAAGTGAGATTTTGGGGCTGTTAGTTGGCTGTCTAAACATGAGGCACAGTGTCTTCTACAATTTGGTTATGGGCATTTTGCAATGATACATCATTGACTTGTTCCCTTCTGAACTGATTTGAACCAATGTTCAAATCCACAATATTAGCCTGTTCTATGGTTTGGCCCTGGGGTCCAATCAATATTCCAATTACATGTGTGGAATTAGTACTTAGGCCTTGTAAAGCCACGTCTTTAGTACTCTTAGCATCATTTATCAAAGCCATTTGTAATTTCTTAGTTCCTCTATGCTTATCTTTCCTTCTTTCACGCCTTGACTTGGACATTTTACACTTATAATAAAATAAGTCAGGGTGTGTAAATGAAAAGATACAAATGGGTTCTCTCTTATGGACTCACACTGGGTTTGAATTAGGCTTTCAAAGCCTGGGAAATTTCACTCAATGGGGCAATTTAAGTGCAACTTCTGCCACTATTGGAAGTGTTTTGCCAAGATTGCCTATTTTTACAAAAATAGTAGGGTATGACATAGTACAGCACATTTTGTAATGTGTGTTATTCAGTGGCGGACTAAGGGGGGGCGGTCCGCCCCGGGTGCCAGCTGGTAGGGGTGTGCCTTGACCCTGGTCTTGGGGCTGGAGGGGGCTGTGTGAGCTGTGCCCCATGGCAGCTGGGGTGTCACACAGCTCACATGGAGAGACCAGCAAGATGAACTGGCCGCACAGGAGGAAGAAGGGGCGGGGCTATGACAATTTAGGGGCGGAGCCTGCGAGCGGGGGCAGGGCTTAACACCGCCCTTACAAGCTGCTGTTACTGCTGCATATGGAGGTGCAGCAAGAAGAAATCCCTGCACCTCCACCTAACAGGCTCCAGGGAAGGACTTCAGGCCAGGGAATCCATTCCTCCAGCCCACACTGTCTGTAAGTATAAGAGTGTGTGTGTGTGTGTGTTTGTGTAACTGCCTGAAACTGTGTGTGTGTGTGTGTGTGTGTGTGTGTGTAACTGCCTGAAACTGTGTGTGTGTGTGTGTGTGTAACTGCCTGAGACTGTGTGTGTGTAACTGCCTGAAACGGTGTGTGTGCGTGTGTAACTGTCTGCCTGAAACTGTGTGTGTGTAACTGCCTGAAACTGTGTGTGTGTGTGTGTGTGTGTAACTGCTTGACACTGTGTGTGTGTGTGTGTGTGTGTGTAACTGCTTGACACTGTGTGTGTGTCCGTGTGTAACTGTCTGCCTGAAACTGTGTGTGTGTAGTTCACCCGAAACTGTGTGTGTGTGTGTGTGTGTGTGTGCGCAACCGCCTGAGACCGTGTGTGTGCAACTGCCTCGGAAACGGTGTGTGTGCGGTGTCCGTCTGCCTGAAAACCGTGTGTGCAACTGCCTGAAACCGTGTGTGTGTGTGTGTGTGTAACTGCTTGACACTGTGTGTGTGTCCGCGGTGTAACTGTCTGCCTGAAAACTGTGTGTGTGTGTGTAACTGCCTGAAACTGTGTGTGTGTGTGTGTGTGTGTAACTGTCTGCCTGAAACTGTGTGTGTATTTGTATGCCTGAAACTGTGTGTGTGTGTGTGTGTGTGTAACTGCCTGAAACTGTGTGTGTGTGTAACTGCCTGAAACTGTGTGTGTGTGTGTGTGTGTGTGTGTAAGTGTAACTGTCTGCCTGAAACTGTGTGTGTGTGTGTGTGTGTGTAACTACCTGAAAGTGTGTCTGTGTGTAACTGTCTGCCTGAAACTGTGTGTGTAACTGTCTGCCTGAAACTGTGTGTGTAACTGTCTGCCTGAAACTGTGTGTGTGAGACTGTCTGTCTGTAACTGTGCGTGTGTGACTGTCTGTCTGTAACTGTATGTGTGTATGTGTGACTGTCTGTCTTGTGTGTGTGTGTGTGTGTGTATAACTGTCTGCCTGTAAATATGTGTGTGTGTGTATAACTGTCTGCCTGTAAATATGTTTGTGTGTGTGTAACTGTCTGCCTGTAACTGTGTGTATGTGCGTAACTGTCTACCTGTAACTGTGTGTGTATGTGTGTGTGTGTGACTGCATGCCTGTAACTGTGTGTGTGTGACTGTCTGTGACTGTGTGTGACAGTCTGCCTGTGACTGTGTGATGCTGCCTGTAACTGTGTGCTACTGTCTGCGTGGTTGCCTGTAACTGACTGTGTGTGTAACTGTCTGCAACTGTGTGTTTGTGGCTGTAACTATGTGTATGACTGTCTGCCTGTGACCGTGTGTGACTGTATATGTTACTGTCTGCCTGTAACAGTGTGCGTGACTGTGTGTAACTGCTTGTAACTGACTGTGTTTGTGTGTAACTCTCTATCTGTAACTGTGTTTATGACTGCCTGTGACTATATGTGTGACTGTCTGCATGTGACTGTGTGCGTGTGACTGCTTGTAATTGTGTGTAACTGTCTGCCTGTAACTGTGTGTGAGGGGGTGCAGGGATTTTGTAGAGGGGGGCACAGGTTTTAAAAAGTTTACAAATGTGTTCAATAAAAATTTTTTAAAATGTAAAAAATATAACACATTTTAAAATGTATTAGTTTTGTTTGTTTTTTGGAGAAGGGTGGGGAGGGGCAGGGGGGTGCCAAACCCAGGACCCGCCCCGGGTGCCCCATGCCCTAGGTACGCCCCTGGTGTTATTTTAGGTTTTAACAAGGTACGTAGTGCTGTGCTTCATGGTGGTAAATAAAACAAAAGAAAACAAATCCTACTCCATCTTGGAGAATAACTAAACATTAGATTTCCTAACTGTCCAACTAGCCATCTAATCCAGTTCTAAACACTATAATCAAAGCAACTTTAAACACACAGGCTTTTAAACAGTACAAGGGTACATTTTCTTCACAGTCTAAAGGCCCCAGGCTTAACTGCCTCCACTCTCCTTGTTATCAGACTACCCCCTGCCTTCAGAAACTGACTGACTAAATATTGTAGTGCAGGTTAATTAAATTCACCTGAAAGGGCTGATTTCCACCTATTAACCCTATCATGCTGGGAATAGAGAGAACTCCAATCTGCTACTGATATAGAAAACCCTTCTAACTCTGCCACAATATATATATATATATATATATATATATATATATATTGTCTTTGATCCTAATGAAAGTCCCCTAGAGGGACTGAAACGTTGATTTTTAATGGAAATACAAAAAAGCATTGAATTTTATTTGAAGGCCGTGAGTGCAGCCACCTTTAATAAATATATATATATATATATATATATATATATATATATATATATATATGTCGTACAGGAGGGTCCAGAATGGTGTTAAAAAAGTGTTACTAATGGTGTTACTACCATTCCTAACTATACTTCTTACCAGACGTTTTTACAAGATACTTTGGGTTAGGGTTGCTTTCGCTGCCTATCTATACTCTTATTAGTGCTAGAAAGCCTTTTTATTTGTTATATTGCAGATTGATATTTTTGTTGGAGTTTTGTATATAGTTAGTTAGAAGTTAGGTGGAAGGGATTTTCAATCACAATTTTTTCCCCCTCCCGATAACCTTTTTGGTTTTTGCTTCCCAAGCGCTACCAAGCCTCAATAAGCAAACCAGTAACCAACCTCATGCTGATGATTTGAATTAACAATGAAACAGCTGTCCATGAGTGGTTCACTGGCTTTGCATCTTTTCCTAAGTTATGTTTCAAAGCTGTATACAGCAAACACAGACTCAAAGGAATCCATGTTTAACCCCTTAGTGACATCGGACGTATCAGGTACGTCCGACAAAAAACGGTCCTTAAGGGCCGCGGATGTACCTGATACGTCCACGGGGAATTAGAGCGCAGGAAGCTCTAATGGTAATGCATGAGGCATCGCTGCCATGCCCCCTCACTTCCAGGTTGCTCCACGTAGAGCCTGGCAGTGAGGCAGAGCATTGGAAGCCATCAGGCAGGCTCTGCCTTTACTGAGTGCCTCAAGGGGTCAAGGCACTCGGTAAATACAAAAAAAAAAAAAAAAAAAAAGTTAAAAAAATTAAAAATAAATATTTTTTTTTTTTTTTAAAAGGGCAGTGCTGCTAGCAGGGGGACTGTCTGAACTGACCGGCAGTCCCCCGGCTGGTGGAAAAAGTTTTAACAAAAAAAATGAGAAAAAAAATCAAAATATAGTTAATATATTTAAAAAAAAGTGTATATATATATATATATATATATATATTATATACATATGTTTATATATATATATATACATATATATACATATATATATAAAACATCATACTAAGTGTATTTTTTATTAATATATTCATTATTATTACTGCTATTTATAAAGCGCCAACAGATTCCGCACAGAATAAAATTACACACATATATATATATTCTAAATAAATACTTAAAAATAAATACAATTTTTTTTTATATATATATATATATATATATGTAATTTTATTCTAACTTTATTTTGATAATCTATATATGTATATAAATATATGTATATATTTATGTCAAAATACACTTAGAATGAAATTATATATATCGTCCGACCTAGTATGACCGTGGCAAATAGGAGCCCTGGACTTACCTGGACCAGCGATCCGCAGCGATCAAGGTCAGGGTGGACTGCTGGAGACCCCAGCAGTCCCCCTGCAGCAGCTCCGGCCACCCTGGCCCTCCAGGGCCATGTGACCACCATGATCACATCGCCGCAATAGGAGTATAGGAGGTGCCAGCAGGGGGACTGTCTGAGCTGTCAGACAGTCCCCCAGGCTGCTAAATAGTAAAAAAAAAAAGATATATTATACATATATGTGACGAAGTGCCCTTCGCCCACTTGTGCCTGGAGAGGACTGCTTGCCCGCCTCTTGCCCTTTGACTATGGACCCTGGGAGATTTGGCCCGTTCAATTCAGTATGATAGGAGTTATGTATTTTTGGATCCTTTTGTGTTTTACTGGGAACATGTGCTCAATGGAGTCTGCTTCTATCCCTGGATAATTGGATTACTTTCCCCATTGTCTCCAGGCTAGAGGGCTCTGTAAAACCAGTTTGGGCCATATAGCCATGCTGCCAGCCAGGCCCCAAAAGATACTTTACTAACTTCTGAGCCCCTGGTCTGATTCATGCCATTTTTTGATATGTTGTTTCCCTGAATGGAATGATTGTGAATATATAATTTTTATGTGAACGTGATGTATATTTTAGAAGTTATGAATGCTGTAAAAACTGTATTATTTCTGGCCAGCAGATAATTGAGCTTTGTGTATTGTAGGAACTCTATTATCTAGCCTGGCCCAGAGGAGGAGTTTTGTGTTGCATAAATTGTGAGTTCTGTGTGCCAGTAAATCAGTCTTGTTCCAGCATTAAGCCTTGGCTCATGTTTGGGGGATTGGAGAAATACACTCTGGGATTGCTATAATCACTATACTCCCCAGGGTATGATCATTAAGTTCTGCTAAGAGCTTGTTCCTGTTCCTGCTCTCTGGGGAAAGAGAGGTTCACCCACTTGAAGCTGGATCCTGGCCTTGGGTCCAGGGTGGGTGGAGACAGCAGAGACCCCGGCGCAGTTGCATCGCTGGAAGTGGGGTCTGCAGTGCTGATGGTGTCGGTTGGAGTGCTTGGAGTCCTCAGCGAGCACTAGGAGCATCGATTGGCGGAGGTACTCAGTCGGAGTGCCAGCGGTCCATCACAATATAAATGTATAATATATTATAAAATAATTAAAGCATTTTATATTATACATATATAATGCATATATATGATTTCATTCTACATGTACTTTGAGATATATACATATATATCTCAAAATACACTTATAATGAAATCATATAAATGCATTATATATGTATAATATATTATAAAATGCTTTAATTATAATAAATTATACATATATAGGAAATAAAAGTGTATGTGTGTGTGTGTGTGTATATATATATATATATATATATATATATATATATATATATATATATATATACATATACACACACACGCACAAATCTATTATTTATAACATACATTGAAAAAAAAAAAAAACATTTATATACATACACCCGTATTATGTGTGTGTGTGTGCATATACACAAACGTTATTTATATATATATATATATATATATAAAAACACATTTATAAAAAACAAATGGAAACGCTAACTTTGGCTAGTGTTTGTGACTAAGTAGCTACTACAAAAGACTGGGCTACCATATGGTCTCAAAAGGCAACACAGACCCAGCAAACCAATCTGGCAAACTGAACTGGGCAAGCCCTATAATGACCCTTTCCAAAACACCATAAAACCTGTACATGGGGGGTACTGTTATATACAGGAGACTTCGCTGAACACAAATATGAGTTTTTAAAAAAGTAAAACCTATCACGACGATGAAATCACCAGTAAAAGTGCAGTTTTTGTGTAAAAAAAAAAATGCAAAAAACAAATATGAACGTTAAATTTGGCAAGCGTTTGTGGCTAAGTTGCTACTACAAAACACTGGACATACCCCATTTTGAATACCGTGGGTTGTCTACTTTTACAAATGGTATGCCATGATGGGGTTAATTTTCATTCCTGGGCTGCTATAAAGTCTCAAAGGCAACATAGGCCAAGCAAACCAATCTGGCAAATTTCAATGTGCAAACATGGAAAAGGGGATAGCCCTGTACGTTATCAAAAACACATATTGGGGTGTTCTTTGTCAGTAACACATAACAGGAACTGAGAATCCATGCCTAAAGTACAATCTGAAAGAAAAATAACACACAAAAATGACTACCCAAAAGTTTGAAAAAGACTGGTGGTAGAATTCGTGCATGGAAAGTGTTAAAATACCACCATTTAACCCCTTAAGGACCAAACTTCTGGAATTAAAGGGAATCATGACATGTCAGACATGTCATGTGTCCTTAAGGGGTTAAAATACCCTTGGGTGTTTACCTTTCAAAAATATATGGTTTGATAAGGGTAAATTACATTGGCTGGCTTCAAAAATGTCCCAAATAGGACAGATGACCAGCTGTGAAAATTCCAAGTTGGAAAACTGGAATGCACACCCTCCAAATAAGGTCTTTTAGCCCCCAGAGAACCTGCCACACCTATGCATGGGTGGTATCACTGTACTCATGATATGTTGATGAACACATTTTGGGATGTTCTTTCACAGTAACCCTTAAAGTTCTCTGTACATGTATTCCTAAATTGCTATGTGTGTCAAAAAAAAATCACCAATTATTATTATTTATTTTTTTTAATTTGGCATAGATTGGTGGTAAAATGGTTGCATGAAAAGAGTCAAAATACCCCAAGTTTAATACCTTAGGTTGTCTTCTTGTAAAAAACATATACATGTGAAGGGTTATTCAGGGATTCCTGACAGATATCATGGTTACAATGTAACTTGCGTTAATTTTGAAAAAAAAAATTGGTTTGGAAATAGCAAAATGCTACTTGTACCTATAGCTCTATAACATTCCAAAAAAAGTCCATGAACTAAATCAAGAATAGTGGATACAGAAACAGAGTCAAGACTGGAGCTAACATTAGCTGCCTAACTAGCTGCCTACTCTACATGGACTACATCAAAGTGTATGCCAAAAATGAGTCAGACATTGACTCACGAATCCACCTAACTAGGACAGCGGCGTACATACCGCGGTCGCAGGGGTCGCAGCTGCGACCAGGCCCGTCACTCCAGGGGGCCCGGCCGCCCTGCGGACCGCCGCGACGGGGTACCAGCTGACACGTTTTGCGGCCCCTGGTTAAGGGGTCCATCGGGTGACCCATGCTGTCAGGGCCACCCGAAGGATATGGATTGTCAGGGGGCCTGGTCAGCGCTGGGCGCTTTAACAGCGCGACCGGGCCCATTGTGATGACATCACTGTAAGGAGGAAGTGACTGCCCAGTCACTCCTCCCACCATACAGAGAGCCCGCGCTGAAGGAAGCAGGTAGGAGGAGGGAGTCCGAGTGGGAACTCTGACTCCCATCAGGCTGAGCCACTGCTGGACCCCAGGGAAAGTCACAAAAGGTAGGAAACATTTTGTATATGTGTATGTGTGTGTGTGTGTGTCTGTGTCTCTGTATGTGTGTGTGTCTGTGTCTCTGTATGTATGTGTGTCTGTGTATGTATGTGTGTGTCTCTGTCTCTGTATGTATGTGTGTGGCTGTGTCTCTGTATGTGTGTGGCTGTGTCTCTGTATGTGTGTATGTATGTGTGTGTCTCTGTATGTGTGTCTGTTTTGTGTGTGTGTGTGTCTGTGTCTCTGTATGTGTGTATGTCTGTGTCTCTGTATATATGTGTGTGTCTGTATGTGTCTGTTGGTCTGTGTGTGTGTGTGTCTGTGTTTGTATGTATGTATGTGTTGGGGAGGCCACGGTCATGGGGGAGAAGGGAAGAGTAGAGGGGGGGGAAGAGGGGAGGGCTAGAGGGAGGCAGAGAGGGGAGGGGTAGAGGGGGGAGGGGCCCACAGATCAGTTTCGCACCGGGGCCCCATGGATTGTGTGTACACCACTGAACTAGGATATACAGCAAGGACGTGGGAATGTAATTCGGACTAGATAAGTGTGGGCAGATGATAGCAAAAAGAGGTAAGATGATCAGGACAGACTGTATGTGTGTCTGTTTTGTGTGTGTGTGTGTCTGTGTCTCTGTATGTGTGTATGTCTGTGTCTCTGTATATGTGTGTGTCTGTATGTGTCTGTCGGTCTGTGTGTGTGTGTGTCTGTGTTTGTGTTTGTATGTATGTATGTGTTGGGGAGGCCACGGTCAGGGGGGAGAAGGGAAGGGTAGAGGGGGGGGAAGAGGGGAGGGCTAGAGGGAGGCAGAGAGGGGAGGGGTAGAGGGGGGAGGGGCCCACAGATCAGTTTCGCACCGGGGCCCCATGGATTGTGTGTTAGCCACTGAACTAGGATATACAGCAAGGACGTGGGAATGTAATTCGGACTAGATAAGTGTGGGCAGATGATAGCAAAAAGAGGTAAGATGATCAGGACAGACTGAATTCAAGTACGGGAAGGCCAAATAGGAGATGTAGAGAACAGCTACAAGTACCTGGGGGTACCGAAAACACATGGAACAAGATATAAGCCATCAACACATATGCCTTACCAGTCATCAGGTACCCAGCGGGAATAATTACCTGGCCAAGAGAAGAATTGGTCACCATGGATTGGTCACCATGGATGTCAAGAACCAGAAACTACTCACTATGACACGTCTCGCTGTCTGTATGTTGTGGTGATAACCGTGACACTAAGTCCAGATACAGGTATTCGCCCATCAGCCTAACTCAGTTACAGCCTCTCAATATTCTGTTTTGGGTTACAGTCGGGGCCTCACCAGTCATGGCCAATCAAATGAAATCTTTAACAAGTCACTGAAAGGCCACATATGCCGCCACATCATTTCAGTGGCCTCATTACTTCGCTAAATCATAGAAAGCGCCTCTCTCAGCCACTTGGCAATTAGCAGGACATCATCTTTCTGTTGCTAGCTAATTTCTTCGCCCCTACGCATTTTGTAAGACACCAGTTAAACCAAGGTTTAAACATGCACTACTTATGTGATTTAATTTGTCATAGTGTGTCTTACACCTCAGAACAAGTAGAGGATGTCTCCTTGCTAGACCTACCACCCTAGCAAGACCAAGCACACCAGTTGAGACACAAGAACCAGCTAGTCCCAGTTCTCTATGATCCTGGACCATCTCTAAAATTGCAGCTGAACTTAGACATAGAGGCATACCATTCCCAGCCACTGCTAGGAAAGCTGAATTGCACAGACTTATGATGAGCAATCCCAACAGTCCCAGATGAGGGACCAGTTCCCAAAAAGATAACTCACATAACCTGGCCGAAATGCATGCTATGATGACATCTATACTGTGTTCAATCAACACAATAAACTATAGAATGGAAAAAACTAGAATAACCTAATTCTGGCTTTCCAGTACCTTACCACAAACATTGTTTATTCCACTTCACAGGGTAACTTCACTATCACTGGCTCAACACAAGGCACATCTAGCCAAGTTATTACACCTGCTCTCCTAGTCTCCTCCACCATTAGGAGAGACATCCTAGAAGGCAAGGGTGTCAACCTAGTATCTGTATTAATAAAGCATTCTGTTACTTCTCCATAGTCCTTAAGGTTTGTGACCCCAGTCTCAATAAACAATTTATTTTTTCAGAGTTGTATAAGCCAAAGGCCAGTACAGGGACATAATTTGCTCCTCATTTAACCACCGTAGAGAAGAGCTAGACCTCTATTTACCTAAATTGGTGGATTTGGAGCACAAGTTTGGAGGCTTTACCTTTTATATTTAGCACAAATTCACATTATCCACTAAGGCAGCAGCTGCAGATTGGAGTCAATTGGATATAGAATTATTCTTCAGCTCAATCTACCCACCACAAGGCTGCTGCAAGTCCTGTAGAACAGATAGTAATGGTATCAAAGACAAACCACAAAGTTACCTGCACATTTCGCAAATCCCTATGCATATTTAAATAAATGGAGGTTATTTAGTAACTCCAATAGCCATTAGATGCTGCCGCCCAACCCATGTGTTCCCTATTAAGGGTTAATCAGTATGTAGGGGTTTAGAAAAATACCCCTCTCTGTCTGACGATTTCTTTGCCTGAAGCTCAAGGAAGCAAGGTAAATAGTTAGTGTAGGACCCACCTAAGAACTTTGCCTTACTGTGGCAGGTGGGCTTGCATCTAGTGGCCATTGGAGATACTAAATAAGATCCATTTATTTATATATGCATAGGATTTGGGAAGTGTGCAGGTAACTTTGTTTTTCTCTGGTTTTTACTGTAGGTATTGGGGTTGATGTGTACTATGATCTACCAAACAGCGGGGACATTCGCTCCATAGCAGCCAGGCGGAGCGTTCTTCTGTGTTCGCACAGGAACCCCCTAAAGCCGACCGGCCATCCTGCCCAATCCTCTGGAAGTGTTTTGGGCTATCATCTCGTGGTCGGTCAGTCAAAATTTTATTCGAAAATAACTTTTGTTCTACCAAAATGATCTAAGTACTTTTTGGATATGTTGTGCTCTCAGATCGGGGCTATTCAGGAATATGATTTTTTTGGAGGTTCCTACATTCTTTTCGTGTATTTTTGGGGTATTTTAAAAATGTATGTAAGTTTCTGTATTTGATAGATAATTGAGCTATCCTAATTTGAGCTCAATTATCTCTGGTGTTCTTGATGTGAAAACCCAATGTTAGGGGCCAGTGCATAAAAGCCGTGTGTGGCAGAATAAACTTCAGTTGTACTCGCGGAACTCTGTGTCGTCCAGTTACTGGGGAGGAGGTGGACTATTTACTTGGCAAATTCTTGTCCCTGATTTATACTCTTGGTGATCCAGCGGAGGGAAGTCCTGGGCAGGACTAGGGCTCCTCTACATTAGTTGGCAGCATCAAGATCCAGAGCTCATGGTGTAACAAGAGCCACAGTGGTGGATAGCAGTACCGAATGGACCAAGGATGGAGATTGATTACACCATCCTGAAACGATCCACACTAAAAGATCTCCTGGATGCAAGAGGGATAGCGGCAAGTAATAAAAAAAGGCACCCTCATTGCTGAACTGATGGCGGAATACCGAACCGTCGGCGCTTCGTATCTGCGTGAACAGGAAACAAACAAATTCCGAAGGGACCTGCAATTTCCCTTATCTTTTTATGGCAAAAACCAGTTGATGGAAATTCTTGTCCGAACCATGTCTGAAGTCCAGGAGTTCGTGCTGAAAAAATCTCCGGAAAGGACATAAGCGTTAACCATAGTGCAAGAGGGTAAGCCAAAAATACCATATTGAGCTTTTAAAAACTTTGTGGAGGTGGAGGAAGATATTGATGCTTTCCTCCAAGACTTTGAAAGATAATTTACTTTACATAGTATTAGTCCCGAAGATTGGGCTCCGCTTCTGGCTAGCAGACTGTCAGGGAGAGCACCTGAGCCTACCGAACAGTTCCAGATGAGGAAATTCAGGACTATGTTTGGGTAAAGACAATAATACTAGCCAGGTATGCCATCACTCCAGAGGCATACCACAGGCGGTTCAGAGAGATGAGGAAAGTGGAGACTCATGCCGAGTGGGCATACACAGAGCCGCCCTGGGATGGGTACAAGCCCACCAAGTGAGCACCATGGAAGAACTATTACAGCTGGTGCTATTAGCACAGTTCTTTAATGGGCTGGCTCCAGAGATCCAGGAGTGGGTACGGGACCGCAACCCCACCACCATCACAGAGGCAGCGAGGCTGGCAGATAAGTACCTAGATGCCTGCCGACATCAGACCGGTCCAGCTAAAGTTGTTAGCCCGACCAGTGCAACCCATTCCCACACCAATGGCACAACCCAGAAGCACCCTGCATTCCATCCTCCACCGTCCGGCTTCCAACATCAAAGTAATGTGCAATGCCATCTGTGAAAAAAGATGGGGCACATGAGGAGGGAATGTCCACAGAACAGGGCCCGGGCACAATGGATCCATCCCAGACCCCCTCCAGCAGCCAGAGCAGCAGCCCACTACTACCAAACGGAGGTCCCCACCCATTATTTCGCTCTGGGACAACCCAAGGAGAAATGGGAGGTCCTACATGAAGCAGACCCGGTCCAAGCTGCAGCCGACAACCGGTAATGCCACCGTCAGACTGTGCATCTACAGGGCAAGATGGTCCAAGGGCTCCGAGACACAGGAGCCACCCTTACCCTAGTAAAGCGGCACCTGGTCCCTGAAGTGGCGCGAACGGGAAATTCTGTTGCAGTTCAGGTAGCAGGGGGAGCTGTTTATTTCTTTATTTACATTGGAGAGCAGGGTCCGGAATGGTGGAGGTTGGGCTAATGCAGGATCTGCCTGTGGAGGTGTTATTAATGATCTGGGCAAACTCACGTCTGCTTTTGAGCCACAAGCGCAGCTGGAGGAACTATACCAGGTGGTAACAAGTCAGCAGGCCCGCACCATGGACCATAGCTTACATACGGAGGCTCAGGTAAGAAGCCCTTCCCCACCCCTAGAATGTTTACTCTGGGATGCCCCCCGCTGAGTTTAGGAAGGAGGTGTCCACTGACCCCACACTGCAGGTATACAGAGACCGGGTCACCTCCATTCAGGCTGGGTTAGAGGGAGGGCCAAGGGACTTCTCTACCGAGAATCAGAGAGTGTAGTGACCAGGTCGGAACTGATCCCCACCAGACAGCTAGTGGTACCTCAAAGGTACAGGCAGGAGCTGCTCTGGATAGCGCATGACATTTCGCTATCCGGGCATTTAGGGGTTAGCCGAACAAGATATCAGCTCACCCAGAATTTCTTTTGGCCAGGGATCTCTCAGGACATTAGGCGGTATTGCCAAACATGCGATACTTGCCAGAGAGTAGGTAAGAGGGGAGATCGCCACAAGGGTAAACGTCACCCTCTCCCCATTATTGAGGACCCGTTTAGCAGGGTAGCTGTGGATCTAGTCTGATCCTTAGCTAAGCCTAGCCCCTCCGGCAAGAAATACATCTTTACAGTAGTGGACTACACAACCAGATACCCAAAGGCAGTGCTGCTGACCAACATTCACGCAGAGAGAGTCGCAGAAGTGAATCTTCTCTTGCATGGGATTTAGTACAAGATCAGGGCTCCCAGTTTACCGCTGAGGTGACACACCAACTCTGGAGGTTCTGTGGCATTAAGCTGATTATGAGCTTACCTTACCACTCCCAAACTAATGGCCTATGCAAACGGTTCAATGGGACATTGAAGCAAATGCTCCGAACGTTCGCAGCCACCAGCCGTGACTGGGAGAGATTCCTTCCACACCTCTTGTTTGCGTGTATACCCCTTTGGTCACTCACCGGGTAAAGACACCAGGCCAACTCCCACTACACCAACCCCCACACCGAGTCCCTGAATCGGTACGGGAGAATATGCGGAAGGAGATCCAGGAGATGATCCAACTGAGGGTATTGAGCCCTGCGACAGTCCCTGGGCCTCCTCAGTAGTCCTAGTGCCGAAACAACGCATTTCTGCATGGACTACTGGAGGTTAAATTGTAAGACTGTGTTGGACACCTATCCTGTGCCTAGGATAGATGAGTTGCTAGACAGGATGGCAATGGGCCAGTACCTCACTACAATTGACCTTTGTAAGAGGTACTGGCAGATCCTCCTAGCCACCTAAGCCATCCCTAAGTCAGCCTTCGTCGCCCCGTTCGGCTCCTAGATGGGTTCTAAGACTATGCCTGTGCATAACTGGATGATATCACCATTTTTAGCGATACCTGGCAGGAGCATTTGGCCCATATAGGAGCGGTCTTAGATAGGATCAGGAAAGTGGGCTTAACATTTAAGCCCAGCAAATGTAATGTAGGCATAGCTGAAGTACAGTACCTCAGTCACAGAGTGGGATGCGGGCAGCAGAAGTCTGAGCCCGCTAAGATTGATGCAGTGGCCTACACCCAGAGCGAAGACTCAGGTGTTATACTTCCTTGGGACGACAGGGTATTATAGGAAGTTTTTGCACAATTATAGTGCTATGGCCAAGTCCCTTATGGATCTTACCAGTAAAAACCTTCCTTGAGAGGTAGTGTGGTTCCCTGAGTGTGAGCAGGCATTCCAGCAGTTGAAACAGGCCCTTGTGAATGCCCCTGTCTTGGCAGCTCTCCATTCAAATAAATGTTTTCTTGTTCACACAGACGCGTCTATGTTTGGACTGGGAGTACTGAGCCAAGTCGACCCTGATGGCTGAGAACATCGCGTGGCATACATCAGCTGCAAGCTTTTACCCAGGGAAGTAAGCTAAGCCACCATCGAGAAAGAATACAGTGCTGTGGGCTCTGAAAAAGTTGCAACCCTATTTGTACTGACAACCATTCTCCTTGCTCACGAATCACAACCCGTTGGTATGGCTGAACCAGGTGACAGGGGACAACTCCAGGAGTTTGGCGCTGCAGCCTTTTGACTTCAAGATACATTACCGCCCCAGAAAACAAAATGGAAATGCTGACTTTTTGTCCAGACAGACAGAACTTGAAAAGTGATCCATGAGCATCCCCCGGACATCCTCAAGCCGATCCGTCAGCCGGCTTGGGGTTACTGGGGAGCATTGTAGCAGACTCTATTCCCTTGTGTTCGGTTGTCCATATCCCCTTGTTCATCTCCAATGACTGGTGTGCGGTCCCCTTGTTATGCCCCAGCGAACACCGACCTCCCCTGGTTGTTAACCACAAATTAACAACTTGACACCTACGCTTGAGTGCTTTCCTTGGGTGGCCGCAATTCGTATAACCGAACGCACATGTTCCAGATGTGAAAACCCCATCTTGGCAGCTCTCCATTCAAATAAATGTTTTCTTGTTCACACAGACGCTTCTATGTTTGGACTGGGAGTACTGAGCCAAGTTGCCCCTGATGGCTGAGAACATCGCGTGGCATACATCAGCTGCAAGCTTTTACCCAGGGAAGTAAGCTGACAGACAGCAGAACTTGAAAAGTGATCCATGAGCATCCCCCGGACATCCTCAAGCCGATCCGTCAGCCGGCTTGGGGTTACTGGGGAGCATTGTAGCAGACACTACTCCCTTGTGTTCGGTTGTCCATATCCCCTTGTTCATCTCCAATGACTGGTGTGCGGTCCCCTTGTTATGCCCCAGCGAACACCGACCTCCCCTGGTTGTTAACCACAAATTAACAACTTGACACCTACGCTTGAGTGCTTTCCCTGGGTGGCCGCAATTCGTATAACGGAACGCACATGTTCCAGATGTGAAAACCCCATGCTAGGGGTCAGTGCATAAAAGCAGTGTGT
This sequence comes from Pelobates cultripes, assembly GCA_933207985.1. Taxonomy (NCBI): domain Eukaryota; kingdom Metazoa; phylum Chordata; class Amphibia; order Anura; family Pelobatidae; genus Pelobates; species Pelobates cultripes. The sequence continues at coordinate 57,499,311 of OW240916.1, forward strand.
GGCAGAATAAACTTTAGTTGTACTCCCAGAACTGCGTGTCATTCAGTTACTGGGAAGGAGGTGGGCTATTTACTTGGCAATTTATTGTTCTTTATTTATACTCTTGGTGATCCAAGGAAGAAAGTCCTGGGCAGTACTAAGGCTCCGCTACAGAGTCTAAGGCTTTTTTGTTTTGTTTTTTAAACTCCTTAGACACACACGGTTACTTCCTAAATCCTGGACTGTTAGGTGTGCTATGTGGAGAGGGCTGAGGAGCACTGTTGTAGTCACTATAACCATTTCACCACACCGAGTTAGTTATAGTACCTGGATTCCTCTAGCACTGATGCTCCAATCAGTATTAAACCATTTTTAACAGTTTAACACTAAATAAGGCCCCTGGCCACCCACATCCTGGCCCTTACTGAAGGTATGTGTAAGGCATAGATTACACACTTCCTTCTACCCATACCAATTCATACCAGCAATGGGTTGACACTCTTAACCAATTACAACTGTTGGTTGCTGCTTAGCCAAATGTTTTCTCATTAGCCTAAGAAGCACAAAGGGGATGGGGCTGCTGAGAGCTCTTGTTTAACATTAAAACATTAAAAACAGTGAATGAAAGGACAGCGATGGGGAAACTCCAGACACTAAAACAACATCAATGAGATAAAGCAGTTACAGTGCCTACAGGGTCCTTTTCATTTTTTTTTAGTATTCTTCTGTATACAGGACGATGACTGAGTGACATTTCTCAATAAATATACATTGACTGAATGTACACATTTAACTGACTACCTGAGAGAGAGCGAGAACAAAAAAAGCACTTGTGAGACTTTTTTTCAAAAGCTTCTTTAATCACACAGTAATTGTTCCTGCTTTATTATGTGATTAAGGAAGCTGAAAGTCCCAGAAGTGCTTTCTCATTTGTTTTTTATAATTAAACATTGGAGGAAACACAAGGGCATACAATAGAAATGCAAGGTTTTTGTAGC
>OW240916.1:57500387-57527956 GCA_933207985.1 Pelobates cultripes
CGTGGTGTTGCATGCTTGATATTGAATATCTGGGAATTTTAATTGTGACTTAAACACAAATAAAAAAATGGCGTAATTCAGTATTATCCTGGATGGGTAGATTAAATACATTAAATGCATACCTAATACCTAAAATAGAGTACCTCTTTCATATGATACAATTAAGAATCCCCAATAAAATACTAAACCTCTTTGATAAACTATTTTATTTCTTTGTATGGGCGAGGAGAAACGCAAAAATAACTATAGCTATAACTATTATAAAATGGGAAGAAGACCCTGGTAATTCCTTTTCCCATCAATTATGGTTTAAATCCATTGGATTTCTTATACAATCAGTACACTGTATAAATATATTGGTATTTTTTTAAATAAAATTCTTAATAGGTGGTACTTAGTCCCCACCAGATTATGTAAATTCAAAGTTCAATATTCCAATCAATGCTGAAGATGTAATAAAGATCTTAGAACAACGAAACATATCTGGTGGGACTGTCCTAAACTTAATCTGATTAAAGAATCTCTTTTACAAATGTTTAAGGATCTAAATTTAAATGTATTGGAATTGACTCTTGAATTTTTTTTTTGTTTCTTATGAATTTTACTTGCCCATTAAATTCTGTAACATTTTTGACAATTCATATTTTGATGGCAACAAAATTTGTATTGCAAGATATTGGAAGAGTGAAGAAACTCCTACTTTTACCGAAATCATAACCCAAATAAATAATCAACGAGAAATGGAAAAAGCGGTTTACTTTAATAAAGGAAATATTACAAAATATTATAAAATCTGGTCTAGATGGTATGAGTATTATAATATGAGTATATGAACTCATGAAAAATTAACATAATATATAACAATAAGTGGTTTGAAGTAGAAAAACTCAAATTATTTAAATTCTGTAATGTTAGATTGTAAGTATCTATGTTATTTTATAATGATATGTTATTTATTGTAAAATAAGTTGTCTGCATGTTGTTCTATATAATGTTAAAATCAATAAAAATTTTATGGAAAAAAAAAGAAGAAAAACTACCACAACAAGACGTCATGGTCTTAAATTAGAGGGATAAAGGTTTAAAAACAATATCAGGAAGTATTACTTTACTGAGAGGATAGTGGATGCATGGAATAGCCTTCAAGCTGAAGGAGTTTAAGCATGTGTGGGATAGGCATATAGCTATCCTAGCTATAAGATAAGGCCAGGGACCTAATGAGAGTATTTAGACAATTGGGCTATCACACTAGATGGGCCTAATGGTTCTTATCTGCCGTCACATTCTATGTTTCACAACTGCTTTTGTGAAATGTGCATCCAATTGTTCTGTTATGTTCCTAGGTATCATGAAAGGTAGGTTAGATGATATGTAGTCGCTCACTACAGTAGATGGGCGATTGGGTGGGTCTAGGTTGTACAAGCTATACAGTGGATGCTATGGTGTCTGTCATGTGTGTTGTCCCGTCCGTCCCCTTAATTTTGGATATGAATGCTTTTTGTTGCTTGGCTTTTCAGGCACTAGCGAGGAGCTTCCCACTCTTGTTGCTGTGTGCCTAAAAAGTACCACAGGTCAGCTGCAAGAGTTCTACTCTTAGGGCTGTGAGGCGGTGGAGAGACTCCCCAGTAGGGTCAAGTTTGTGCACAGATTCCTCTGCGTGGTTAGCATCTGTCAGTGTTTGGTCCACCGAGATATTAAGGGACTGACAGAAGGCTTTCCAGAAGTGGGATGTGAACTGGGTCCCTCTGTCGGAGAGGATAGAGTCAGGGATTCCATGCAACTTGAAGACATGGTAAGAAAAAAGAGTGGCTTTCTTTTTGACAGTGGGTAGAACCTTAACTGGGATAAAATAGGGCATCTTGGTCAAACGATCGACAATAACCACTATGGTATCATATGCATGGGACTCAGGTAGATTAATGATGAAGTAGACAGTTATATGACTCCAGGGTCTGGAAGAGTAACAAGTTCCAGGTAACAAGTCTATGGGGTAATCATATTCCCTTTGTGGTGGTAAAGCATTAACCCCCTTTTTGTCAAAAACATCAGCATAATCGTGATACACCTTGGGAAGTAGAACCTCTTGACCTTTCTTCATATCAACGTGCAGTATGGAATGTATTTAGTCTGTGGTGAGGTTGTTATGGAGGCAGTGAATGGTGCAGAGAGTGGAGGAGAAAGATAAGCTTCCTGAGGTCCACTTGATAACCAGTTCATGCTTGCGTAACCAAGGAATACCAAGAATTACCGGGAATAGAGGTGAGGGGACAAGATTGAATACAATATACTCTTTATTTTTCCCTATAGAGACAAGAATGGATTTAATTTGGTTCAGCAAGGGACTTAATTTCAGAAAAGACCCATCTACAACTTGTATCTTTAATTAAACCTCTTTATTAATGTCTGGGATTTGTAGGGTAGTGGCCAAGGAGAAAAAGGCTGCGCACACAAGTAAAAATAAAGTCCAATGTAAAGGAAAAGAAAAGTCCCAATGTTATATCCTTACAGATGGTCTTTGCTAATGACGTCTTCTCTTAATGTAGCGGTTCCACTTATATGAAAGAAAAAAGAGGAGAGAGAAGGGTGACCAATAGTGTAGTATATAAAATTCTGGTGTGGACATAAAAGAATAATAATATAGAACTCACATTTACCAGAGCTATTGTCCTAGCTCTGGGTTAAGGCGCATACAGCGGTTTGATCCCCGCTTGTAGGATTTAAATGGGTTCCTCTCTGTGATAGGTGTCCAATTCTCGGAATAAAAGAAAACAGCCGATAGTGCTCAATGTATAGCAATATGGATAAAATAATAAAAGAATGTACTTACAAAGCAGGAGCAGATTTCCTGCTCCGTGATGACAGCTTGGGTGGATTGATCCCCACCTAGGATTTCTTTAAATACAGGAGGCTTCCAGGGATTCTCAAGGTTTTTTTAAAACCAGTAAAAAAGGAATAAAATAATTAAAAAGGCCAGGGTAATAAAAAAGGAAAATTATGTGTCTATAAAAAAGATTATTGGTACAAACAAATAACCAAAAATACTTTAATATATAAAAGAACACAATAATTGAATTTCCATAACGCGTTTCGTCAGAGACTTTTTCAAATGGAATAACATGTAATACCTGGCTTGATAATGTTATATAGGAGCATAACTGATTTACATTTGGCGCCAAAATTGGTCCGTCCAATCAGAAATAGAAACATATATAAAAACTTTAAAACATAATTATACCTTTATCAGTACATTGTCTGCTGTTTTATAACACATTCCTGATATTTATAATTAAAAAACGAGGGTGAGAAAGTATAGTTTGAAACGTTTTAAAATAATCACGTGGCATACGGCACTTCCGCTTTTCGGAAGTCTAGCCGCAATGCCACATGGGAGATGTAGTTTTAAATGGCCGCGGTCGGCGGCCGCATAATAAAATAAAAATCTATAGTGCCAAATTGGCACAATGGTTCCCATGCAACCTAGGGAAACCTAAAACATAGAAAAGGGGAAGGCACTAATATAATACTACATATAATACCTAAATCCATGTGCAGATTAATCGGCACTTCCGCAAACCGGAAGTTAGAGCCGAAGTGCCTGATGGGAAATGTAGTACAGGCTAATTATTGATACAAAATGAATTTCTGGAAGATAATATAGTGGGCATAAAATAAAACCGAAGTGCCTAATGTGAAATATAGTTTGGGCTAATAATTTACTATAAAAAGTAAAATTTGAATACTTTAAAAGATGCAACAATAAAAACCTTGAATACAAACATGATATTAAAAGATATTGGCATAATTAGAGAGGGTATTAAAAGCAACATTTAAAATATAGGAAATACAAACATCATTTTAAATCCATTTTCATAAGAAATTGTATAGATCAAAATCTGCATTAAGACCATGGGGTATAAGGGTCTTGAGTTTATACACCCATTCCATCTCTGTTTTACCAAGCAGCTTTTTTATATCACCTCCACGCCAGGAGGTAGAACATTTTTTTATACCTATACATTTTAGTAGGCGTGGATCTTTGTTGTGTATAATAAAATGTTTGGATACTGTATGGTTTAAGTACCCATTTTTGATATTTCTGCAATGTTCACTTAGCCTTATCTTTAAGCACCTTGTGGTCATCCCCACATATTGGAGGCCACATGGACACTCAAGCAGATAAATAACATTTTTCGTATTACAACAAATAAAATCATAAATATTGTACACTCTTTTTGTTCGGTTAGACATAAAATTTGTGACTTTAGATGGAGTAAAATGATCTGTGGTTTTACATACAATACATTGTTTACATTTGTAAAAACCTTTTGTCTGAGGAAAAAAGGATACATTTTTTGGAGGAGATTGTTTAGTAAAATTAGTAGTTAAAATGGATTTAAAATTTGGTGCTCCTCTAAAAACAATGTTCGGATGGATGGGTATGATGGGATTAAGTATCTCGTCGTGTTTGAGTATATGCCAGTGTTTTCTTATTATTTTTTTAACATCATTACTTTTATTGTTGAAATTAAAAATCACTGGAAGTACTATTGATTCGTCTTTTTCTTTATTTTTATACATCAGAAGTCCTTTTCTTTCTTTTTGTTTTACTGTATTAATTGTAGTAATTAAATCTGATTCTAAATATTTATTTTCCATAAATTTGTCTTTTAAAAACTCTGCTTGCTCATTAAAATCTGAAAGTTCTGAACAATTTCTACGAAGACGTAAGAATTGGCTTTTTGGTGCACTCTCGAGCCAGGGTTTGTAGTGGCAACTAGATTTATCTATGGCTGTATTTACACATACTTTTTTTTAAAAAGTTTTAGTTTGGAGTAGTCCCTTATTAATAAAAATACTAAGATCTAAAAAATTGATGGATTTTTTACTAAATTCATACGTAAGAATAATACCCCTATTATTGGTATTTAAATGGTTGATAAATTCAGTAAGATGGTTTTCTGATCCGTCCCAAATAAAAAAGAGGTCGTCTATGTATCTAAAATAAGTGACTAGGTTTGCCCGCCATTGATGGTTACCCCAAATGGCTTCTGATTCCCAGTCAGCCATAAACAAATTGGCGTAACTGGGGGCAAACCTAGTCCCCATAGCAGTGCCTCTCTTTTGCAAATAAAATGAATCTAAAAACCAGAAATAATTATTTTTTAAAATAATATTGATACCTTCTATTATAAAGTCTATTTGGATATCAGGGATCCTAGCTTCTTGAGTTAAAATTTCTTTTATAGCTTGGCAACCAATGTCATGGGGAATAATAGTATAAAAAGACTGTACGTCACATGTAACTAAAATAAAACTATTTTTCCAAGTAAAATCACTTAAAAATTTTAAAAGTGACATAGAGTCTTTTAAATAGGACTTCATGAGTTTGACCGAAGGCTGTAAAAGGGTATCAATATATTGTGAAAGATTACATAAGAGTGAACCTATCCCAGAAACGATTGGTCTGCCTGGGGGATGTTGTTCATCTTTATGAATTTTGGGAAGAAAGTAGATAACAGGGGTGATCGGAAATTCCTTATTTAAAAAGTTAAATTCTTGTTTATTTAAAATGTTTAAGTTCAGACCCTTATTTAAAAAGTTAAGTAGAATGGTTTGTATCTTTTTTGTAGGGTCTATTGAGAGTTGTTCATATACATTTATGTCTTTCAATTGTCTATGGGCTTCATCAATATACATCTTACTGGACTGGATGACTACTCCGCCACCTTTGTCTGCTGATTTGATGACAATATCTCTATCTTTTTGAAGTTCTTTGATAGCTTGTCTTTCGGCATTTGTAAGGTTGTTAGAATCATATTTTTTGTGTTTGATTTTTTCTAAGTCTTTAAGAACAAGTTTTTCAAATAAAATCAAAGGGGCCGATTTAAAATGAGATGGATAAAACTTGGATTTTTCCCTAAGGTGTGTATTTAAAAAAGGACTACTGTCTGTCTTAAGAGAAGAAGGTAAAATAGGTGGGATGAGTTCTTTGTCATTTTTGCTTATAAAAAATCTTTTTAATGTGGCTTTTCTAACGAATTTGTTTACGTCAAGAAAGGCTTGAAATTAGTTAAAAGAAGAGGTAGGGGCAAATTTAAGACCTTTACTTAAAACAGATAATTGTGTTGCTGTTAAAACTTTCTGAGAGAGGTTAAAAATGCCATTACAGGAATTGATAGGAGGTGTTATTGTCTTTCCAATCTTTCTCTTTTGTTCCCGTCTTCCACTTCGTCTTCCTCTAAATCTAGAATTCTTTTTTGGGAACGTGATGGGTGTGGTGTTTGAGCTAATGTAGGCTGGTGTGTGCGTATCTCTAAAAAATGGTCCTCATTGTCAAAGTCTGAGTCAACTGATAGTAATTGATATCTATTAGTGTGGTTTGGGATAACGGGTGATTTCAGATAGTTAGAATAGTCATTGTGATCATTAGTATACCTAGATCTTTGTGGTTTTGGTGAGAAATTGAAACCAGAAGAATTATGATATCTGGGAGATTGAGGTGCAGGGTTATAATTATGATGAGGAAATTTCCTTTGTTTGTGTGAGGGTACTTGATATGTGTTGGTGTTACCTTGGTAAGGTAATTTAGAGGAAACGTGAGGTTGGTGAGAAAAAGTTTTTGGAGGTCTAGATGTAGAAGGGGATTGATGGTGAGGAGGTCTTCGTGTAGCATAATTCTGATATTTAGAAGGTGGTTGGTTTGACACATTATTATAAGAGTGAGAGTTGTACGTATAATTTTGTTCTGTTTATAAGCCTTCGTTTCAGTAAATGGTAAGAGTTTCTAAGTTCATTTATCTCAATATCTAAGATAGACAATTTTTTGCTTTTTTTGACTATTAATGTTTCCATTAAAGTACATAACTCTAGTTTATTATTCCACTCCTCCATGAACTAGAGGTCATCTTGGTCAGAGGTGGGTAATTTTAAGAGTCTTAAACCACGAGGGGTAATTTGCTCATCTATATATTTTTTAAAAGTGGCAATTTCCCATTTAAGTTTAATTTCTGTAGATAGGGCTTTTTCTAATTTCATAAATAGATCTTGTTGATTGGAATAATGAGGAATTGTTTGTATAGAATTAATTACCTCTGTATTAAATACATTATTGACATCAATCGTATATTTGTTTCTAAATTCAAAAATAGACATATTGTAAAAGTTACGAAGCGGCTATCCCAAAAGGGAAATTTGAGAACTAGTAACAAAAAATGGAAATGAGACAGCGCAAGATAACTTATAGGCAGCAACCTTAAAAGGGGATCCATCAGACCCTTTAGAACTGGATGGATGAAAATAATAAGAAAAAGGCTGCGCACACAAGTAAAAATAAAGTCCAATGTAAAGGAAAAGAAAAGTCCCAATGTTATATCCTTACAGATGGTCTTTGCTAATGACGTCTTCTCTTAATGTAGCGGTTCCACTTATATGAAAGAAAAAAGAGGAGAGAGAAGGGCGACCAATAGTGTAGTATATAAAATTCTGGTGTGGACATAAAAGAATAATAATATAGAACTCACATTTACCAGAGCTATTGTCCTAGCTCTGGGTTAAGGCGCATACAGCGGTTTGATCCCCGCTTGTAGGATTTAAATGGGTTCCTCTCTGTGATAGGTGTCCAATTCTCGGAATAAAAGAAAACAGCCGATAGTGCTCACTGTATAGCAATATGGATAAAATAATAAAAGAATGTACTTACAAAGCAGGAGCAGATTTCCTGCTCCGTGATGACAGCTTGGGTGGATTGAGCCCCACCTAGGATTTCTTTAAATACAGGAGGCTTCCAGGGATTCTCAAGGTTTTTTTAAAACCAGTAAAAAAGGAATAAAATAATTAAAAAGGCCAGGGTAATAAAAAAGGAAAATTATGTGTCTATAAAAAAGATTATTGGTACAAACAAATAACCAAAAATACTTTAATATATAAAAGAACAAAATAATTGAATTTCCATAACGCGTTTCGTCAGAGACTTTTTCAAATGGAATAACATGTAATACCTGGCTTGATAATGTTATGTAGGAGCATAACTGATTTACATTTGGCGCCAGAATTGGTCCGTCCAATCAGAAATAGAAACATATATAAAAACTTTAAAACATAATTATACCTTTATCAGTACATTGTCTGCTGTTTCATAACACATTCCTGATATTTATAATTAAAAAACGAGGGTGACTCATTTTAACTCATTTCAAGCCTTTCTTGACGTAAACAAATTCGTTAGAAAAGCCACATTAAAAAGATTTTTTATAAGCAAAAATGACAAAGAACTCATCCCACCTATTTTACCTTCTTCTCTTAAGACAGACAGTAGTCCTTTTTTAAATACACACCTTAGGGAAAAATCCAAGTTTTATCCATCTCATTTTAAATCGGCCCCTTTGATTTTATTTGAAAAACTTGTTCTTAAAGACTTAGAAAAAATCAAACACAAAAAATATGATTCTAACAACCTTACAAATGCCGAAAGACAAGCTATCAAAGAACTTCAAAAAGATAGAGATATTGTCATCAAATCAGCAGACAAAGGTGGCGGAGTAGTCATCCAGTCCAGTAAGATGTATATTGATGAAGCCCATAGACAATTGAAAGACATAAATGTATATGAACAACTCTCAATAGACCCTACAAAAAAGATACAAACCATTCTACTTAACTTTTTAAATAAGGGTCTGAACTTAAACATTTTAAATAAACAAGAATTTAACTTTTTAAATAAGGAATTTCCGATCACCCCTGTTATCTACTTTCTTCCCAAAATTCATAAAGATGAACAACATCCCCCAGGCAGACCAATCGTTTCTGGGATAGGTTCACTCTTATGTAATCTTTCACAATATATTGATACCCTTTTACAGCCTTCGGTCAAACTCATGAAGTCCTATTTAAAAGACTCTATGTCACTTTTAAAATTTTTAAGTGATTTTACTTGGAAAAATAGTTTTATTTTAGTTACATGTGACGTACAGTCTTTTTATACTATTATTCCCCATGACATTGGTTGCCAAGCTATAAAAGAAATTTTAACTCAAGAAGCTAGGATCCCTGATATCCAAATAGACTTTATAATAGAAGGTATCAATATTATTTTAAAAAATAATTATTTCTGGTTTTTAGATTCATTTTATTTGCAAAAGAGAGGCACTGCTATGGGGACTAGGTTTGCCCCCAGTTACGCCAATTTGTTTATGGCTGACTGGGAATCAGAAGCCATTTGGGGTAACCATCAATGGCGGGCAAACCTAGTCACTTATTTTAGATACATAGACGACCTCTTTTTTATTTGGGACGGATCAGAAAACCATCTTACTGAATTTATCAACCATTTAAATACCAATAATAGGGGTATTATTCTTACGTATGAATTTAGTAAAAAATCCATCAATTTTTTAGATCTTAGTATTTTTATTAATAAGGGACTACTCCAAACTAAAACTTTTTTTAAAAAAGTATGTGTAAATACAGCCATAGATAAATCTAGTTGCCACTACAAACCCTGGCTCGAGAGTGCACCAAAAAGCCAATTCTTACGTCTTCGTAGAAATTGTTCAGAACTTTCAGATTTTAATGAGCAAGCAGAGTTTTTAAAAGACAAATTTATGGAAAATAAATATTTAGAATCAGATTTAATTACTACAATTAATACAGTAAAACAAAAAGAAAGAAAAGGACTTCTGATGTATAAAAATAAAGAAAAAGACGAATCAATAGTACTTCCAGTGATTTTTAATTTCAACAATAAAAGTAATGATGTTAAAAAAATAATAAGAAAACACTGGCATATACTCAAACACGACGAGATACTTAATCCCATCATACCCATCCATCTGAACATTGTTTTTAGAGGAGCACCAAATTTTAAATCCATTTTAACTACTAATTTTACTAAACAATCTCCTCCAAAAAATGTATCCCTTTTTCCTCAGACAAAAGGTTTTTACAAATGTAAACAATGTATTGTATGTAAAACCACAGATCATTTTACTCCATCTAAAGTCACAAATTTTATGTCTAACCGAACAAAAAGAGTGTACAATATTTATGATTTTATTTGTTGTAATACGAAAAATGTTATTTATCTGCTTGAGTGTCCATGTGGCCTCCAATATGTGGGGATGACCACAAGGTGCTTAAAGATAAGGCTAAGTGAACATTGCAGAAATATCAAAAATGGGTACTTAAACCATACAGTATCCAAACATTTTATTATACACAACAAAGATCCACGCCTACTAAAATGTATAGGTATAAAAAAATGTTCTACCTCCTGGCGTGGAGGTGATATAAAAAAGCTGCTTGGTAAAACAGAGATGGAATGGGTGTATAAACTCAAGACCCTTATACCCCATGGTCTTAATGCAGATTTTGATCTATACAATTTCTTATGAAAATGGATATAAAATGATGTTTGTATTTCCTATATTTTAAATGTTGCTTTTAATACCCTCTCTAATTATGCCAATATCTTTTAATATCATGTTTGTATTCAAGGTTTTTATTGTTGCATCTTTTAAAGTATTCAAATTTTACTTTTTATAGTAAATTATTAGCCCAAACTATATTTCACATTAGGCACTTCGGTTTTATTTTATGCCCACTATATTATCTTCCAGAAATTCATTTTGTATCAATAATTAGCCTGTACTACATTTCCCATCAGGCACTTCGGCTCTAACTTCCGGTTTGCGGAAGTGCCGATTAATCTGCACATGGATTTAGGTATTATATGTAGTATTATATTAGTGCCTTCCCCTTTTCTATGTTTTAGGTTTCCCTAGGTTGCATGGGAACCATTGTGCCAATTTGGCACTATAGATTTTTATTTTATTATGCGGCCGCCGACCGCGGCCATTTAAAACTACATCTCCCATGTGGCATTGCGGCTAGACTTCCGAAAAGCGGAAGTGCCGTATGCCACGTGATTATTTTAAAACGTTTCAAACTATACTTTCTCACCCTCGTTTTTTAATTATAAATATCAGGAATGTGTTATAAAACAGCAGACAATGTACTGATAAAGGTATAATTATGTTTTAAAGTTTTTATATATGTTTCTATTTCTGATTGGACGGACCAATTTTGGCGCCAAATGTAAATCAGTTATGCTCCTATATAACATTATCAAGCCAGGTATTACATGTTATTCCATTTGAAAAAGTCTCTGACGAAACGCGTTATGGAAATTCAATTATTGTGTTCTTTTATATATTAAAGTATTTTTGGTTATTTGTTTGTACCAATAATCTTTTTTATAGACACATAATTTTCCTTTTTTATTACCCTGGCCTTTTTAATTATTTTATTCCTTTTTTACTGGTTTTAAAAAAACCTTGAGAATCCCTGGAAGCCTCCTGTATTTAAAGAAATCCTAGGTGGGGATCAATCCACCCAAGCTGTCATCACGGAGCAGGAAATCTGCTCCTGCTTTGTAAGTACATTCTTTTATTATTTTATCCATATTGCTATACAGTGAGCACTATCGGCTGTTTTCTTTTATTCCGAGAATTGGACACCTATCACAGAGAGGAACCCATTTAAATCCTACAAGCGGGGATCAAACCGCTGTATGCGCCTTAACCCAGAGCTAGGACAATAGCTCTGGTAAATGTGAGTTCTATATTATTATTCTTTTATGTCCACACCAGAATTTTATATACTACACTATTGGTCGCCCTTCTCTCTCCTCTTTTTTCTTTCATATAAGTGGAACCGCTACATTAAGAGAAGACGTCATTAGCAAAGACCATCTGTAAGGATATAACATTGGGACTTTTCTTTTCCTTTACATTGGACTTTATTTTTACTTGTGTGCGCAGCCTTTTTCTTATTATTTTCATCCATCCAGTTCTAAAGGGTCTGAGGGATCCCCTTTTAAGGTTGCTGCCTATAAGTTATCTAGCGCTGTCTCATTTCCATTTTTTGTTACTAGTGGCCAAGGAGGACTCAAGGAAGCATCCACTTGCACCTGAAATGCCTGGCATTCGTGGTTAGTCGTGTTCCACTGCAAATACTTTGTAGAATTCAAAGTAGAGGGTAGGAGAGTAACACTTATTTGGTAATACCATGTGCCTCTTGGTTTTTTGGGGCAGGTCCTTACAGTATGTTGAGGATGTCCACAGTATAGGCATAGATTATCTCTCCTTCTACGTTGTAATTCAGCAGGGTGTAGTGACTGGAACCTGGGAGGAGGAGCAAGTGCCTTTACATGCAGAGAGAGAGAAGTTGCTTTCTCATGACATCTCTCACGCAGTCATCTGTCAAGCTGGATTTCCTGTTGCATAAAGTTTTCCAGCAAATCAGGAACACCAAAGTGAGCGAAATTATCTTTGAGAGGGTCTGAGAGGTCAAGGTTAATAAGTCCGTTTTCATTTTACCTGGTATCTTTGGAATAGCGTTTGAAATCTGCGATATATTCCTCTACTGGTCTGCGTCCTTGTCGCAAGGCTCTGATGGCTGTCTGAGATGTATCCCGCCTGTTGGGATCATCATACATGGAGGACATAAGTGTCACAAAGGAGTCCCAGTGTTGTACAACAGGATCATTATCCCGTAGCAATTCATGCGCCCATTCGTGTGAGGGGCCAGAAAGGAGGGATATCAAGGTACATACTTTGATGGAATCAGAGTGGTACGTGCATGGTTGTAGATCGAGCATCAACTCACAGGACATAATAAAGGACCGGTACTTCAAGCGATCACCTGGAAAATTTTCTGGCATGGTGATCCGTTGTTCAGGTGCCATAGCCATATCTTCTGGAAGGGGCATTAGATTGGCAGCTACAGCAGACATAGGTGTCCTTGCTTGTGTTTGCAATTCTTGGACTGCTTGAGTCAGGTTGGTCACTTGTCTCATTGGGGTATCGAGCATTTAAGCCACATCTGCAAGCTCCATTTTAAGGCTCAGTTGTTCTGTCTGGTTCACTGTTTAGTTGATGGAGCCCAAGATGCAGAGGAGTGCTGAAGGCAATGGAACAAGTTCGCAGTACAAAAGGATCAGATGAAGAGAGTAGTTGGGGATGCCAATGGTCAGGACAGGCGGCCCAGGTTCAGAAGTGACGATATAGGCAAGGGTCAAAATCAGGATACAACAGGATAGTCACTGAAGGTCTTTACATGATCAGAAGCACAGTACAACTGAGCGAGAAATCAAGGATGTATGAAGTTTAAATAGTGAGAGTGGGTGGTCTTGTCTATTGAGGTTCCTCCCTGGTCTCCACCTCCTATATTTTTAAAAGGCTCTGTTTCGGCACACGTAGGCCCTTTGATTCTTCTGGAACTCTACCTACTGTGTGCATTCTCATAAACAGAGTTCTGTCTTGCTGTGTTCGGTAACTGGCATCCGTATGAATGAAGTTCTGCCTCCTGAGTTGGTAAGTGGCATACGCATGAACAGAGGTGGCATTTGTATACACGTGAGCAGTCGGCATGGGTGGTTGAGCTACCCTGCTTTCCGACTCGGCATCCTCGTTGAGTGAGAGAGACGCTGCGTGGGAGCACGAGGTAGGTGACTGTAGGAGCAAGGTCCTGATACCCAGCTGTGCAGGAGGCAAAGGAGGAGAGAGGTCAGACTGGGAGAGGAGCAAACCCCTTACTTCAAACAGCCCTAGCCCCAGAAGTCACCCTCGTGCACCCAAAAGGTAGGAAACTGAAATGTGCAAACATTTTGACCTGCATGTGTGTTTTTCGTATCTGTATCTGTAAGCATAGTATTTGTATCTGCATGTGTCTAGGTGTGTATCTCTGTAAATCTGTGTCATTGTTTGTATCTGTAAGTGTGTCAGTGTGTATGTATGTCAGTATATCTGTATATGTGTGTGTTTGTGTGTGTGATTCTTGTATCTGTGTATCTATGTGTGTTAGTGTGTGTATTTGTATGTGTGTCAGTGTCTATATCTGTATGTGCATCAGTGTATGTATATATGTGTCTATAGCTGTATGTGTGTCAGTGTTTGTATCTGCATGTCTGTCACTGTGTCTGTCTGTAAACTGTATGTGTGTCACTATTTTTACCTGTGTTCCTGTGCATTTGCAGGTGTGTCAATGTTTGTATCCGTGAGTCTATATCTGTGTCTGTGTATCTAGATGTGTGTCAGTGTTTGTGTCTGTGTATCTCCATGTTTGGCATTATTTGTATATGTGTGTCAATGTGCCTGTATGTGTGCCAGGGTTTGTATCTGTATGTCTGTATCTGTGTGTGTCAGTGTTTGTATCTGTATTTGAATATACAATTATATAGTAGGCACTCAACCTTAGTATGTGCTGGGTGCTTTATAGGAAAATCCCTTCCCCCACCAGATCCATGCAATAGAGAATAACCCAAAGCACACCAGATTAGATTTGCACATAAAATATTTTTATTAATAAGTGAGTTAGTAAAAATTGTACAAATGAAATGCAAACAGCAATATAGGCATGTAAACAGAATAATAATTATTGTACATACAGATACAAAGATAAGTGCCCCAGTTAAGAAACCCACAAACCCATAACAATATATGAACCCTGAGCAGGAGATACAGCAACCCCAATGTTTCGGCGTCTAGCCTTCCTCAAGGGGGATCTCGTTGCATCTGTACGTCTGTATCTGTGTTTCATTGTTTCTATTTGTGTTTCTGTGTATCTCCATGTGTGGCAGGGTTTGTATCTGTGTGTCTGCACATCTGTATGTCTTTCAGTGTTTGTATCTGTGTATCTGCATGTGTGTGAGTGTGTATACAAGTGTGTCCGTGTTTGTATCTGTGTGTCAGTGCATATTTCTGTGTCAGTGTTTGTATCTATGTGAATCTGTGTCTTTGTGTGTCTATATCTGTATCTCAGTGTTTGTATCTGTGTGTCTGTGCATCCACATGTGTGTCTGTATCTGCAGTTGTGTCTATATTTGTATCTGTGAATCTGCATGAGTGTCAGTGTATATCTGTGTCTGTGTATCTGCATGTGTTTCAGTGTGTGTATCTAAGTGTCTGTGTATCTGCATGTGTGCCAATGTGTGTATCTGTACTATATATTTATCTGCACTATACATACATACATACACCCCAGGCAAAGGAGAAGTAGGGGAGCCTAGAGCAGAGACAAAAGGAAGATGGAGGAGAGAAAAACATAAACATTTGAAATAGCATCAAGTATAATTACAAACATTTTGCTAAAATTAGGGATACAATTTATGGAAATGGGCTGCCAAGGTGAAAATGGTTGGGAACCATCACTTTAGAGTTACCCTGGCTTAGCTTGTTATCTAATGCATGCTATGCACATTTAGGGTTTGTCATATTAATTCCTTTGTGACAAGAGCAATCTCGCCACATTGCATTGGAGAAGCCTGGTTGCTCGCCTGTTGCCTCTAGATCATGGCCCCATGCTAAAAGACATCTTTTTTACCTGCAGAAAAGATTTATTTGTCTTGGGAGATAATTGAATTACTTCTCAATTATCTCCAAGGCAGAGGGGAGGAAGCCAGGATGCATTGTGGGAATATAATGTGGCTGTGTGTCATATTTGTCTACTTGTCTGTCTTTTGTCACAGTCTCCCATTTGGTCCCCTAGAGGAGTGTCCACCAGGTGGGAGACCTGCATAAATACTGGGCAGGTAGCCCTCATTAAACAGACCACTGCTTGACCCTCAACACAGAGCCTTGTCTCGTCTTTGGAGGGATTTTCTGAACGCTGATAGAGACTGATTGCTAGGAGTGTAAGCCGTTTGGATGCTTTTCCTATTCGTCTGCTAGCAGCGATTCGTATGGTTCCAGTTCGTGTGTTTGGATCTGTGTGTCAGTGCATATTTCTGTGTCAGTGTTTGTATCTATGTGAATCTGTGTCTTTGTGTGTCTATATCTGTATCTCAGTGTTTGGATCTGTGTGTCTGTGCATTCCTATGTGTGACCGGCAGGACACACATAGGAAGCAAACCTCCTAGATTCCCACCTCCCTATCCTCTGCACCTCCTGATCTGGCATACCTAGCAAAGAGGCCTCTGTTGTGCCGCCCATTCGAAAAGAGTGCCCACCAAACTCAGCACCCTCCAAGCCCAACACAGCCAGCCCTAAATGAAATACAGTGACAAAGTGAAAATGGGAGAGGAAGCTCCCATCCTCGTGCACCCATAGAGGGCCAGACAGTGCAGGGCGTACCCCACAATAATTCTTAAAGGACAAAACTGGGCAGGTGGCCAACCCAGGGACCCAGCTGAACCCACTTACCCTTCTGGAAACAAGTCAGTCTTCGAGCAGCGAATCTTAAAAGAAACCCAGTCCTGCCCCTCCCGAACATCAGAGAAAAGGATCCCCCCAACGGCCGACCTGTCCGGACACACCAACTCCCCATTCTACATGGCCCCAAAGAATGTGAAAGAAAAAGCGTGGCAAAACAGCTGCACTGGAAGGGGATCCAGAACCCATGTACAAAACCCTCCAGGAGCAGTCCTGCCACCCAAAGGTTTTTATAACGGCCGAGCCAGGGGCGCATCTCGCTTATGCACACCGGCGGCGTCGCCCTTAGCCCCCAGGTTGCCCTTGTCCCCTGACCTACCTCGCTTAAAACATCGCGAACCCAAATGGGCACCTCCGCCACCTCCGGTTAAACTGGCATGATGCACCCCACTTGCATTGAGTGTCATTAAATTTCCAACAGTCTGGTTGCTGATGTGTGGCCGATGAGGCAGAGCCACCCCTCTTCCACATCGCCCCATGAGAGAGTATGAACTCACCATGGGGACAGAATGGGACCACACAGAGCACAACTAACTATCCAACCTCTGGGGACCTTGCGCCAGTGCACCCCACTCCGACTGGGAAAGGAGACCCCGCAACCCCAACATAAACCCACCTAGTGTGGATGCCCCAGACAATAAGGAAAATGGGACTCACCTGATGGCGCCTTGGAACCAGCCGGCGGCATCAAAGTCGAAGCAGGAACCTGGGAAACTGAATCCTGAGACATCCTTGTGGCTCTCATGTGCGCAGGAGCTTCAAATGTCACCTGCTAGACAGATGTGGTAACCGCATCCAAAGCCTGAGAAAGCAGTGGACAGTCAGTGAGCCCGCACCCCAGACCAGAAGGCTGCTGAAACAGGTAAGGAGAAGGGGGCCCAGGGACTGTCCAGACACATGTAGCTGAGCAGGGGAGGTTGATAAAAGAGGAGGGGGTTGAGCAGAAAAAAGGAGGGGGGAAGAAAATGGAGGGGCAGAGGAAACAGGGACAGGAGAGGCCACAGACCTAAGAGGGGGATAGCCCCACAGGGAAGGGGGATGCTGGAAAGGGGGATGGAGCGAGAGCAGCCATCGGAAGAGGGGAAGCCGTCTGGCCCACATACCCCACTGGCAGGGACGTATTAGCCGCGAGGCAAACAAGGCATTTCTGCGGCTAACTGACATGCTGGGCGGGCGGCGCTGGCTGCTGGGCGGGCGGGCGGCTGGCCAGGGAGCTCTTCCTCTGAGCGATCTGCTCAGCTCCCTCGCGCGCCGCAGAGTGAGGCTGGGAGCCGGAATATGACGGGAGCTGAGCAGACCGCTCATAGACAGTGCTCCCTCGCCAGCCGCCCGCATAGCAGCCAGCGCCACCCAGCCCGACCGGCAGCCACTAGACCACCAGGGAGAGAGAGACCCCCCCAGCACTCCCAAAGGTAAGGAGGTTGGGGGGGTTAGTGTGTTTGTGTCTGACTGTGTGCGTGTCTGTGTATGTGTCTGACTGTATGTGTCTGTGTTTGTGTCTGACTGTGTGTGTGTGTGTGTGTCTGCCTGTGTGTGTGTTTGCGCCTGACTGTGTGTGTGTTTATGTCTGACTGTGTGTGTGTTTGTGTCCAACTGTGTGTGTTTGTGTCTGACTGTGTGTGTGTGTTTGTGACTGTGTGTGTTTGTGTCTGACTGTGTTTGTGTCTGTGTATGTGTCTGACTGTGTGTATGTGTCTGACTGTGTGTGTTTGTACCTGACTGTGTGTGTTTGTATCTGACTGTGTGTGTGTGTTTGTGTCTGACTGTGTGTGTGTGTTTGTATCTGACTGTGTGTGTGTGTATTTAGAAGGTGGGGCAGGGGGGAAGGGTTGGGTGGGGGTGGCGCAGGGGGATGGGGGCACCTGAGTTTTGTCCTGCCTAGGGAAGCACAAAACCAGGATACACCACTGCCCACTGGCAAAAGCAGGGGAGAACACAGGGGCGGGGGGGGAAATAGAGGGAGAAGAGCCCAGAGGACCAGAAACCCGGGGAAACCCCCTCCGCCTGACGGCCGGGTCGACCATGGAGAAGACAACCGGCCACCGGAATGGGAAGAACCCCAGGGCTCTGGCGTGTGGTCCTGGCGCTGACTCGGGCTGCGACTTCTATACCGGGCTCAGTAGAGGCACTTGGGCTCAGCTGAGCCAGAGGGCGGGTGCACCGATCCACACTAGTGCGGCCATCCAGGGAGGGTGCCGCGGGAGGAGGAACAGGGAGAGCCACACCGCGAGGAGGGGAGACCACACCGCCAGATGGCTGGGGCTAAAAGAGGTGAGCAAATTGTCCCTGTGCTCCTTGGTGGCCTCTGACCACTGCTCTGCTTGGACTCCAGCAGAGCGCTTTTTCTGTTCCCACTCCTGCCACTCTCAGAAAGCTTTATTCTCCATTAGCAGCTCCTAATCTCGAGCCATCGCCCACGAAGCATAGCAAATGCAGCGACCATCACTCTTCCCCCATGTTCTTGCATTTTATTAATTAATAATATTTATTTTATAGAATATATTTATTGAAATAACATTTGCCTCCACCAATAGGTAAAAGGGCTATTGTGAATTATTAAATCGTATAAATTCTCCTCCCACGGATATAATTTTCTCTTGTAAATTGCAATGTAAGTGGCCTTGAAGCATAGGAGCTAATTTCAGAAAAGAACACTATTTTCTGACCTTTTAGAGGACTTTGCTTTTTATTTCTATAGATGTTAGATTTAATACCAGGTGTTAAATAATAAAGGGAAAAAAATAATGGACTATTAAAGGAAATTGCCTGGACACAATTTGGTGCAGATCAATATTATATGTATAAAATTATACATAATATACCCACAAACTTCCAAAGTGTTTTGTCTACCCCTCTTACTGCAAATTAACTTTTTTTGTATATACTGAATTAAGAAAAACAGAATCACTGAATTTATGATGGCTACTCAAACACCATCTATTTTATACACCTATTAGTGTGGTAAATGTTAATCTTTAACATGTATTTTTTTTCATTTAGTTAAAATTAAAAACTATTTACCAAAAAATAGGCAATTATGCACACTGCAATGTGTACCTCTTAACCTCCCATTCAACATAATCAGTCTAGTTTCTTTCTTAACACACAGAACAATAGAATGTAAGTTTGTTTGAGCAGGGTCCTCTCCAACCTATCGTTCCTGTAAGGTTTTTGTAATTGTCCTATTTATAGTTAAATCCACCCTCTCATAATATTGTAAAGCGCTACGGAATCGCTATATAAATGGCAATAATAATAAGTCCTGATTCCTTTTTACCGTAATGTTTATACAAATGCAAACCACCATATTAATAGAGGAATGGTTAGTACTAGATTGTGATAATTTACCCATAAATATTTAAACACCCAATAAAATTATAGAAAACATGCACTATGTAGATAATGATAATGATAATAAACTTAAATGGACACTATAGTCACCCAGACCACTTCAGCTCAATGGTGCCAGGTCCCCCAGGTTTTTTTTTCCATATATAGTCTTTATTTCGCCAACAGCATGAAAAATCGTACGTTACATTAATTTGTTTGTGCCAGGTATACATGTCATTGCATTATGGGTACAGCAGCAGTTTGTCTGGTTCATTGCCTTCAGGATTATCATTTTTCAACATTTATTGAATCTTGTTACATATGTCTACGAGACAGCTTTTTTCGCACCTGGGCTATGGTGGCTTTTTTGCCGTGATGTGACATGTGTGCATTAGGTAGTGTGTTGGCACTTTATGGGGAGAACAGGAACATTGGGTGGGGGGGGGATTTAACTTGATAGTGGAGACTTAGAGTCCCCCAGCCTTGCTACCCAGTGTCTTTTTGTTCGAGCTAGGGTTCTTGTGGTTGTCAGTTGTATTCCCTTAGGCACTATTTTCTACATTTGGACGGGTCGACTCTGTGGTCATAGTGTCTGAATTATTAGTTACTCTATGAGAGGCAGGAGCTCATGGCCTGAGTTTCCAGCTTGCCCATTCTTTATCATGCTTATTCTTCTGACCCTGCACCCTGCTAGCCATCCACTCATAGGAGCCTATTCCATCCATTCTGTCTTTGATTGCCTCTGTGGCGGGTACTTTTTTGCTTTTCCAGTTTTGGGCTAGTAGCATCTTTGCTATGGTGAGTATGTTTATTAACACTTTCTTATGGGGGTGCAGTGAAAGTTCAGGTATCATGTGTAGCAGGTAATATTCTGGTCGCAACTGGACAAGGAGGCCGGTAGTGCTCGAGATGAGGCCCTGTATTTGTGTCCAGAATGCTCCCAATAAATGGCAGTCCCAAAACATGTGTAGCATGTTACCCGCTCCCCCCCTCACATCACCAGCAGAGCCCGGATGAGCTCTTGTAAATTCTTGACAGTCTATGTGGGACCAGGTACCATCTCATGGCAATTTTACAGTATGCCTCCCACAGCAAGAGGCTCTTTGAGGCGCTCTTTGTATTTGCCATTGCCTCGTGCCATTGTGCCAGAGTCAGTTGGTGGCCTAGCTCTCCCTCCCATTGTATCATGTAGGATCTTTTCTCACACGATTGGCCCTCCATAAGGGCGTTGTAGCACAGGGACAGTGGTTTCCTAAGTTTAGTGGTGAGGACCTGATTGATTAGCAGGGGTGGATCTTTGGTCACTTCTCTCATTCTTCGTATGTGAGGTAGTAATATGTTTTTTGTTCTGATATAGAGATACATGTCCCTTTGGGGTAGGGAAAATTGTTGCTGGAGGTCAGGGAACATTTGATGTTGTTTCCCTCCAGTAGGTCCTTTACCCTATGTATGCCCCTGGTTATCCAACCCGCCATGGGCAGGTCTGGAGAGAATATGGTCAGGGTCTCTAGTGATGCTTCTCTGATGAGCAAGTGCAGATCCAGAATTAGACAGCTCCAGATCCGCCATGAGTTCAGCAGGAACCGGGTACCCTCACCAAACCCCTTCAGGTTTGGTGAGGGTACACACCCATAGTGTGTGGGACGTGTTTTGTGGGTGCAGGCAGGCATCTTCAAGTGTCAGCCACAGTGGCTTTTGGGAATTGTCCTTCAGCCTCAGTATGTGTACTCCCTGTGCTAGAGTTGAGGCCCTATAGTATGTCTTGATATCAGGCAGGCCCAGGCCCTCTTCGATGTAGATAAGTCCTAGGTTGTGCTGGGCCACTCTTGGGGATTTTCGCCTCCATACATGCGCATTTATGGTGGATTGCATTAATTTGATCAGTTTGTTAGGAAGCGTTATTGGTATTGTGCGGAAAAGGTATAGAATGTGGGGCAGGGCCATCATTTTAATCGTATTTACCCGGCCCAATCAGGAGATATCTAGGTTCTCCCATTTTTCTAGGGTCATTTTTAGTTTGTGCACTAAGCGTTAATGGTTCTCTTTAAGAATGGTCTGATGGGTTTTCGTCAGTTTGATCCCCAGGTAAGTAAGGGATGATTTTCGCCAGTCAAAGGTGTAGTCGGAGGTTAGCTGTGTTTGCGTTTGGTGTGGTAAGTTGATCTGTAGTGCTTGTGTCTTGGTGGTGTTATTCTTGTAGTACGATACCCCTTCATACTCTCTGAGAGGTTCTAGGAGTTCGGGGATGGATCTGATGGGGTGTGTAATGAACATGAGTATGTCGTCGGCAAATAAAGCTAACTTCTGTCTGCCGCCCGGGGTTGTCAATCCGTGTATCTGTGTGTTGCCATTTATAAGTCGCGTCAAGGGCTCAAGACATAGGATAAAAATGAGTGGTGACAGTGGGCAGCCTTGGCGCGTGCCATTGTGTATGGTGAAGGGTGCTGACAGGAAGCCGGTACTGAAGACCTTTGCCGATGGGTGATGGTAAAGGGCCATGATACTTTTTAGGAAGGCCGGTGGGAGTCTCATCCTAGCCAGGGTGCATTCCATGTATCCCCAGTGCAAGCGGCCGAACGCCTTTTTGGCGTCCAACGCCAGCACCAGGCCCTGTTGAGAGGAGTGGTTTACCCAGTCAATGAGGTCTAGAAAGTGACGGGTGTTGTCCCCCACCTGCTTTCCCAACATGAACCCCGCTTGTTCAGTGGAGATGAGCGTGGGAAAGAGCGCTTTAACTCTTGTTGCTAATATTTTGGCGTATCGTTTAGTGTCCGAGTTGAGGAGTGATATTGGTCGAAGGTTGGCACAATGAGTGGGAGGTTTGTTAGGATTTGGTAGCATGACAATAAATGCTTCCGGCATTTCTCAAGGCATTTTTCCAGTCTGCTTAATGTCATTGAACAGTTGAAGGAGATGGGGGGCTAACTGGTCTGTAAATTTGCTGTAGTAGTAATTAGAGAGGCCATCTGGGCCCGGGGATTTGTGCTTAGGGAGTGATTTAATGGCTTCCCTGAGTTCTTTTTCTGTAAAGGTTCTGGTAAGGAATGTGCTAAGGTCCTGGGAAATGCAGGGAAGGGAAACCCTTTCTAGGAAAGAGTCTATCTCAGCCGCGGAAGGCTGGTGTGTTTCTGGGTCTTTGTGTAGTTGGTAAAGTGATGCATAGTATTCTGCTAGTTTGTTCACTATGTCCTGGGGGTTGTAAAGCTTGTCTCCTCATTTGGAAACTACGTTGGGAATCTTGGACTGGAGATATTTTTGTTTCAAACGGCCTGCTAAAAGTTTGCCTGCTTTGTTTCCTAGTGTGTAGTGAGTTTGTTTCAGATATCGCATATCTTTCTCTGTTGTTTGTAGTTGCAGATCATGCAGTTTGGTTTTGAGCATCTGTAGGCGTGTATGGTTTTGCTTGGATGGTTTGATTTGTGCCTAGATTCAGTGTCAGCTATTTCCTGAGTGAGTTTGGCTTGTTCTGTGCACGCTGCTCTTTTGGTGTTGGCTCCCAGCTTGATAAATTCTCCTCTCATAACTACCTTGTGGGCAACCCATTGTTTGGCTAGTGTGGTTTTGCAATGTGCGTGGGCCTCAAAGTATGCATCTAGGGTATCGGGAAATCGTGTAAAATGTTGCGGGTTCTCCAGCAGGGCCTCATTCAAGCACCCTCTAGCTGGGTGTGGTATTTTCATTGTTAGCACCAGTGGGACTTGATCCGACCAATGATAGGACCAATGTGCATGCCCATGGCGTGTGGTAACGTGCGTTTGTCAAAGAGGCATAAATCAATCCTGGAGTATGTCATGTGGACTGGGGAGTAAAATGTATAGTCTCTCGCGCCCGGGTATAAATTGCGCCATACATCGTAATAGTCAGAAGAGTTTAATAAGCTTGCCAAGTGTCAGCTCAGAGAGAATGAGGATTGCTTAGGGGGTCGGCTTTGAACCCTCTGTATGTCTATGTTTGGGTCAGGGGTGCAGTTAAAGTCCCTGCATACGATAGTGTGCCCTGTTTTGTATTGGTCTAATTTGCGGAACGCCTTGTTCAGAAAATCTTTCTGTGTGTCATTTAGTGCATACAGGGAGGCAATCGTTAGTTGGAGGCCATTTAATGAGCCCACTAATATAAGCAGCCTGCCATCTTTAATGATGTATTGTTTGGCTGGCGTGAAAACCCAGTCCCTGTGAAAATATATTGAAACCCCTTTGGATTTAGTGTTGCACATGGCATGGTATACAGAGAAAGGATAGGGGGCACTCCCGGGACCTGCATTTTGAATGAAAGGTGCTGCTGCAGTGACCAAACTTAATACATGAGAGAATAAATAGTTGCAGCGCACTCAGACTACAAAAAATATAATACAAAGAAGGCTACTAAAATGCCTATCTGAGAATAAATATGGGGATTTGGTTCCACCATATGGCCATATGTTAAGCCAACCACTACTTTTTAGCACTCATTTTAGCACTAACATATTTGTTTAGTTTTAACACTGTTTTTAATTGCTTTCATCACTTATTTTTGTATACTCACTATGCTCTTATTAGGATTTAATTTAACACTTGTTATTTTCAACACTAGTACTATATAATTTGTCCCCACATTTTAGCGTAGGACCCACCAATATTAGGGTACTCTGAAAGTAGTGGTGGGCTTAACAAGATATGGCCATACGGTGGAACTAAATCCCCATATTTATTCTCAGATATAGGCATTTTAGTAGCCTTCTTTGTATTATATTTTTTGTAGTCTGAGTGCGCTGCAACTATTTATTCTCTCGGACATGGCATGGTAGGCCTGGACAAATTGTTTGACCCTAAAGGTAGGTGGTTTACTTATGCTTAAATGAGTCTCTTGTAGACACACTATTGCCGCCTTGGATCCGGCCATTTCCTGGGCTGTCAACCTGCGTTTATGTGGGCTGGTAAGACCCTTGACATTCATGGAAAGAATCTTTAGGGTGTTATCCATACTGTGTGGTTGATGGCGTGCTAATTCGTGAAAAGCATGGTTGTTCTGATGGTGGCGCACGCGGTCTTTTCTTGCAGGTCGGATTTGATCCGCCAAGCAATGGTTTTCTTGGCGGGTGCCATCGTGGGAAGCGAGTTCCTAAGCTTGGTAGTCGCTGGTGAGGCGGTGTATGATGTGAGTAGTGAACTTTTAAGTCATCCAAAGCACGGAGCGCTCACTCCATGCGACCGCTTACGTCGGCAGTTGGCCACGCCCCCCGATCCCACAGAGAAACTGCTATGTTTACATTGCAAGGTTAATCCAGCCTCTAGTGCCTGTCTTTCTGACACCCGCTAGAGGCGCTTCTGCAACGCTGGATGAGCCGACGTCGGAGTGGGAGGAGAGGTCACCAGCGCCAAGGCTCTGAATTAAAGTAAGTAACTGAAGGGGTTTTAACCCCTTCAGCACCAAAGGAGGGGGGCCCAGATGGTGGGGGTTGGGGTGGAACCTAAGGGTTGTATAGTGTCAGGAAAATTAGTTTGTTTTCCTAACACTATAGTGATCCTTTAACCAAAAGTTCACACCATGTGACAAAAAGAACACAAGGTAAACAACACCCTTATAGTGCATGTATAAGGCAATACTTATGAATGGGCTCGTTATTAACAATTCGAGGCTCAAATGAAGGAAAAGCAAATCTGGTGTTCCTGATACTATATTGGATCTTGAAAGTCATCTGCAAGTGGTATCCATAGCCTTTTTAGGCACCCTTGGGCGCAGTAAATAGAGCCTGGTACGACTCTACAATCCGCTCTGCACTCAAATTGTTAACGAGAAACATGGAATAGAAACATATAATGTGATAGTAGATAAGAACCATTTGACCCATCTAGTCGGCTCAATTTTCTAAATACTTGCATTAGTCCATGGCCTTATTTTTTTTAATCTAGGATAGCTTTATGTATATTCCACGCATGCTTAAATTCCCTCAGTGTGTTAACATCTACCACTTCAGCTGGAAGGCTATTCCGTGCATCCACTACACTCTTAGTACAGTAATACTTCCTGATATTATTTCTAAACCTTTGCCCCTCTAATTAAAGACTAATTTAAAATGTCCTCTTGTAGTGGTAGTTTTTCTTCCTTTACATATACTCTACTCCATTACTGTGTTGATTCCATGTATGTATTTAAATGTTTCTATCATATACCCCCTGTCTCATCTTTCCTCCAAGCTATATATGTGAAGATCCTTTAACCTTTCCTGGTAAGTTTTACCCTGCAATCCATGAACCAGTTTAGTAGACTTCTCTAAAACTCTCTCCAAAGTATCAATATCCTTCTGGAGATATGGTCTCCAGTACTGCATACAATACTCCAAGTGACCTCTCATCACTGTTCTGTACAATGGCCCTCTTTCTACTGCTAATACCTATCCCTATACAACCATGAATTCTACCTCTAAGTCATCTGAAATAATTACCCCTAAATCCTTTTCCTCAAATGTTGAGGTTAGGACTGTATTAAATATTCTATACCCCGCCCTTGGGTTTTATACCCAAGGTGCATTATCTTGCACTTATCCACATCAAATGTCAGTTTCCACAGCTCTGCTAATTTTTATAGTTTACTAAATCATTTACAATTTGGCTTATCCCTCCTGTTGAAAATCTTTGTATCACCAGCAAAAATACATACTTTACCATCAAGACATTCTGCAATATCACTAATAAAAGTATTGAAGAGTTTGTCCAAGTACAGATCCTCTGAGGTACCTTACTGGTGTCAAGCCCACGCTTCAAATATATGCACCCATGCACTCACTGCACCCCTCACACACACTTCACCCCACACACAGCACCCCCACACACACTTCACCCCAACACACTCACTGCTTCTCTCACACACACACTGCACCCCATACACTCACTGCCCCCCTCACACACACAATTATACACTCACTGCACCCCATACACTGACTCTCATACTCTCACTGCATCCCTCACACACACTGCAATCCCATACACTCACTGCACCCCTCACACAAACACACACACACCCCCTACACACACACTGCACCCTCCCACACACACACTGCACCCTCCCACACACACACACACTGCACCCCCCCACACACACTGCACCTCTCACACACTACACCACTCATAGATACACTGTATCCATCTCACACACTAAACCTCTCTTACACACATACACACTGTACCCGTCAAGCACACACACTTCACCTCTCGCACATTTCACCACACACACTTCTGCCCCTGTCCCCTACTACAGGCGCTATCCACTACCCTGACAGACCCCAGGTAAGTTTTAAAACTGTTCTTAAATCGTTTGACTACTTAATCTGGGAGGGTGCCACAACACTCCTGGCACCATAAACACTACAGTGAGCTGTAGTGGCTATTGTGCCTGGATTGTTTCTATAAATAACCATGTGCCCCTCCCAAGATTGAGTTTTGGATCAGCCCCTGATAAAGGCAGAGTGATGTCATGATGTAATTCCTTTTCCTTCTGACATTCTTTAGTTTTGCAGTGCATACCGTATATACTCGAGTATAAGCTTTGTGCTGAAAAAGCCCCCCTCGGCTTATACTTGAGTCAGGGTCTGTATTATGTCAACTTACATTGCCATAATATAGACCAGGACCGCCGAGCTCATTACAAGCCTGGCGGTCGGGAGGGGGGGAGGGGGAGGGTGGCAGCAAGCTGTTACTTACCTTTCCAGCAGCTTCCTTCAGCCTCCCAGTGTAAATCTCACAAGTCCCGTGGCCGTCAGAGCGTTGCCACGGGTTACAGTGGCAACGCTCCGTGCGGCACGCAGACCGCGAGATTTACACAGGGAGCTGAAGGGAGCTGCTGGAAAGGTAAGTAACAGCTTGCTGCCCCCCTGCCGGCCCTTTAAATGCTGCAGCTGCCTGAGCGCTCTATAGAGAGCGCTCAGACGGCTGCCGCACTGCCTCACCTCCCCTGCGCTGTAGCGACCCGGCCAGACTGACAGGAAGTGCACACTGAGAGGAGCTCGGCCATGCTACAGGGCAGGGGAGGTGAGGAGAAGATGATTACGGGGGGGGGAGA
>OW240916.1:57534193-57544443 GCA_933207985.1 Pelobates cultripes
TACTGGCTGGATGTTCACTTTATACCTGTTAGAGTAGGCGGCTTAGACCAATCGTTACTGTCGCTGTAGTTCCCGACGAAATTACAGACCACCTGTGTCCGTCCTCATTATACTAGCCACGCCCTATAGGCGTTTATTCAGGGCGGGATCTTAGCTCTATGAATGGGAAGCCACGCCTCTACTATGGTCGCTAGTGGGTATCGGAGGGCGGTCTAGACGTATGGGTGCTGATGGATGTGTGTAAGAGAAGCCAGGATCTCTAGGATAATTCTTCTGCACATTCTCAGTGGAGAAGCAGGGGCAATCTGAATTATATTATATAGCTCATCTATTCTACTCCAAAAGATTATAGACAATATATGATTATCCTTGTCTAAATTATGTCATGTAGTGTTTAAAGTTGTATACACGTTCTAGCTCCTCAGCATGGTCCAAATAAAATCTGGATGGTAACTATGCAAAGTGTGAAAAAGCACTTAAGTTATATTCAGGGACTAAGTTATCTCATAACCTACCCTGATCCAGCTATCCCTTCATCTCTATGTGGTGGTCAAGCCCCATATTTCTAAATGTCTTAAAGGTATACATACATAGTTATACAGCAGTACCTATCCTCCTATTTACACCTCTATATAAAGAACATATATTCAATATCGTATACAAAAACCGCAAAACCCACATATATACATATTTACATGAATTGTAGTTACAGAGTGTATATTCCTATGAAGGGTCAATAAATGGAGTAAACGTAAACCCCTCATTAAGACCCTTAGGTGATAGGGTATCAAACTTGTGGATCCAGAAGCATTCCCTTCTTAGCAGCATCTGGTCCAGATCACCTCCTCTTCTTCCCACATGAATTTTTTCAATGCCCGCAAATTTGATGCATTTAGGTGTATCCATATGATTGAGTCTCACATGCCTAGCCACAGGGGTATCTCTATTGGAGGTCACCGAATGTATATGCTCCATTGTGCGTCTCTTGAAGGGGCGTATAGTCTTGCCCACATATTTCATGCCGCACTTGCATGTTAACAGGTAAATCATACCTGAGGTGTTACAGTTAAAGAAATGTTTGATGGGCATTGTTATGGTGTTCGTGGAGTCAGTAAGAATTTTAGAACCTTTAGCAATATAGCTGCATGCCACACATTTACCACACTGATATGTGCCATGCACTGTAATCCAACTGTTTTTTTATTTTTCCTGGTGTTGACAAATGGCTGGGCACTAGTATCTCCCTGATGTTTTTGCCCCTTCTAGCTGTAATGGACACTTTTGATGGAACCGTGTCTCGAAGGTGTGGATCTTGAGTTAGGAGTGGCCAGAAGCGTCCCAAGATCTTCTTTGCATCTTCCCAACCTGCGTCATAATTAGCTATGCATCTAATCTGTTTAGACTGTTGTTTCGTAGTGTTCTGTAGCAAGGTCTCACGATCGCATTTAAGAGCTCTTTGATACGCTTGCTTAAGGCATCTGCCAGGATAGCCTCTTTCTTTGAATCTCTGTCTCAATTCTAAGGCCTTACAGTGAAAATCCTCAAGGGAAGAACAGTTTCTTCTCAGTCTTAGATACTGACCTACTGGAATTTTTAAAGGGATGGGATGATGGCTCTCCCATCTAAGCATATTATTTGTTGATGTGGGTTTGCGATAGAGAGTAGTTTTCACCTCCAAACCCTCGGTTAGTGTCAGTGTGCAATCCAAGAAGTTAAGTGTTTGATCACCTAGCTCCATGGTGAACTTGAGGTTGAGGTTGTTCGTATTCAATCTATTAACAAAATCCACAAAAGAGTCCTTGGTTCCAGTCCAGATCACGAAGATATCATCTATATACCTTTTCCATAAATAAATATGATCGGTATACTCTTTATACAGTTCTGAGAAGACAATCATATTTTCCCACCACCCTACAATAAAGAGGATTTTTACTTTATTTTATTTTCATATGTAATTGCAATACCCAGAGAACTCTTTCTGTGTTCCTGTGGCTTTTTGGCCAGGGATCATCTTTAGTATTTTAAACACACAAATAGCCAAATGCCAAAACACTATAAAATAATTCATGGTCGCTAACTCAGCAAAAGCTCTCCAGTGGACAAGGCAGCTTTATTATGAGAAATCCAACAAAGCTGACACACTACTAGCCCTCAAACTCAGAGCTGCCTACAAACACATAAAAAAAATAAAATCCCCAAAGGGCAAAATCTAGACCTACCTGAAAAAATAGCCAAAATTTACAAGAGTACTTCCCCTCACACTACGACCACAGCCCACAAACACGCCTCAAACCCGAAGAAACTGCACATAAGATAAATGACTATCTGAAATCTATTAACTTACCGACCCTCTCCCCAGCAGGAGCCAACAAATTGATCGCCCCGATTACACCAGAAGAAATAGCTAACACATTCAAAACACTCAAACTAAACAAATGTCCTGACCCAGATGGTTACTCGGGCCTCTACTACAAAATGTTCGCCCCGCTACTGATACCACACCTAAGAACCCATTTTAATTAGCTCCTTGATGGAGACACATTACCACACAATATGTTTCAGCCAAACATATGCCTTCTCCCAAAACCTGACAAGTCGCACCTGGAACCAAGCCATTTCCGTCCCATATCACTGTTGACATAAAAATATTTACGAAACTAATGGCAGACAGACTTAATCCCTTCCTCCCCAAACTCATACACCCCGATCAAGTAGGGTTCATACCAACAAGACAAGCTAAGGACAATACCAGACAGACGTTTGACCTCATCTGGTACATAGCCTTCCGACGCATCCCCACCCTAATCCTTTCCCTTAAAGCCGAAAAAAGCCTTTGACAGGTTACTTTGGCCCTTCCTTTTCGCCACCCTCATGTAATTCAGCTTCCCCAAACCCTTCACGGATGCCATACGCATTTTATACTCCTCCCCAATGGCTAACCTCCTCTTGTCCTTCTCACAATCTTCTTCCTTCTGTATCCTCAATGGCACTAGGCAGGGCTGCCCTCTCTCCCTGATACTCTTTGCCCTCTCCATTGAATCGCTCCTACAGACACTCAGGGCCAACACGCACATCTCCGGCATAAACATGCGCGGGAAGTATTCAAGACAGCAGTGTGTACTTGGAGGGGTCTGCTTGCCAGTCTCCTGCCCACAGACTATGGGCCCTGCAGGGAAACGAACTTGACTGACTGTTAGCACTGATCTCCCTGGAACTGTTTTGGGCATAGGACCATGTGCCTGGTCGGTCAAAACTATGACTTCCAGGAAATTCCTGAACCGATCTGGGTGATTTTTAGATATGTTGTTCACCCAGATCTGGGCTTTCAGGGGATGTTTATGGGGTTTTATGCATTTTCAAGGTACTTTTTGGGGTTTCATAAAATTGTATGTTTTTCTGTGCTTGGAGATAATTGGGTTAGATTAATACAGTTCCTGATACAATTATCTCCCAAGCACAGAGGAGGGATTCTATTGTTTGTGTATGGGAGTGTCTCACTGTATGACTGTTTTTTACTGGTTTATTCACTTTGTGTCCCTGTGCCCAACAAGGTCCACCTGGGTGTCATCCTTTTAGGGAAACTTGCATAAAAGACAGCGTGCCTCCATTAAAATTCTGTTCTTGCTTACCCTCAATATAGAGTCTCATCTCATGTGTGGGGAAATGGCTGTGTCTATCCTGGGTGCTTGTGGTGGTAATTGTAACATTGACAGTGGGTGAGTTCCTTGTGCTAGCAGGCACAGCTGATGTCACAACTGTCTCTGTTGGATGAGGAGATTAAAAAACAGTATTGTAGTACTTTGACAAGATGGATAAGATGCCAAATGAGAGTGCACACTGGTTGCCAGAGAATATACTGGGTTGCTGCCTATCCTCTACACATTCTCATTTAGTAATTCCTCTAGGTCAAAGTTAAGTAGCTTTTGGGCCAGAGGCAAAAGTGCTATGTCTTTAGGGGTGGGGATCGCAATATCATTACCAGATTCATCACCACTACCAAGATCAGACAATGTAGATACTACTATTATTAATATTACTGGTATTTATAAAGCGCCAGCATATTCTGTAACACTTTACAATATTATCAAAAGGGGAGATTTAACAATAAATGAGACAATTACAGAAACTTACAGGAACAATAGTGTAAAAAGGAATGAAAAGACAGATCCCCATAATCACAAAAAAAAATGTGAATTGGTGAGAGCTGTCTTGAAAAAGAACCTACCTCAGAGCTACAATATAGGGGGTAACCCAGAAATAAATATAGTTGAATGACGGAGACCCTTGAAACAAGGGGATCCCAGAAGTAGCTGCTGAACTTAACAGAATAAATAGTATAGTTACCAGGTGGCAAGTAGAGAAAAAGAGGGGGCTGTACTTATAAATGGATAAAAGGGTGAAGGGGGATAAATCGAAATACCCATATATACCCTATATAAACCACTGCTAGTTGTATTTAATAGCAGCAAAGGACTGTCCCTTTAACAAAAAAAAAAGGGAGACTCTAGCATTTATACTAGATAAAATGTCCAAAATAAGGACACCTAAGCTGCAAAAATACAATAAGGCAACACAAAATATGTGTAATACATAAATCACCCCACTAATATAAAGGCAAGCAAACAGGAGCCTATACAAACATGCATAGGAGAAAAGAGAGCAAAGGAGGACAGGGGCAGACCCACTAAGGACAAGCCCTAAGTCCAGAGGAGAGCCCCCAGGACCAAAAAATGCCTGCCTAGAAAAACTCTAAATGCCAAATAATGAATTGCTAACTATACTAACTAACTAAATCAAACATACTAACTACCTAAGTGCTACCTAATGTGAGAAAAAAAAAAGTTAAGTCAAATAAGGCGCTCGACGCGCGTTTCAGCGTGCATACACGCCGTCGTCAGGAGCTATTGTCAATAGCTCCTGACGACGGCGTGTATGCATGCTGAAAAGCGCGTCGAGCGCCTTATTTGACTTAACTTTTTTTTTTTTTTTGTTAAAGGGACATTCCTTTGCTGCTATTAAATACAACTAGCAGTGGTTTATATAGGGTATATATGGGTATTTCGATTTATCCCCCTTCACCCTTTTATCCATTTATAAGTACAGCCCCCTCTTTTTCTCTACTTGCCACCTGGTAACTATACTATTTATTCTGTTAAGTTCAGCAGCTACTTCTGGGATCCCCTTGTTTCAAGGGTCTCCGTCATTCAATTACAGGAACAATAGGTTGAAGAGGGCCCTGCTCGAACCAGCTTACAGTCTATAGGAGGTGGGGCGTAAAACACAACAAGACAGGAGGTAGCAATTAAATAAGGTAGGAGTGAAGCAGAGCTGAAGGAGAGCGTAGAGTGCTGCCCTTTAGAGCAAGGGACAGGTGTGTGAGGTAGAGGTTACTCTGTGAGGCCATAAGCTTTCCTAAAGATATGGGTTTTGAGGCACTTTTTAAATGTTTGAAGACTAGGGGAGAGCTTGATGGTTGTAGGCAGGCTATTCCAAAGGAAAGGAGCCACCTGCGAGAAGTCCTGCAAGCGTGAGTTGGCGGTACGGGTGCGAGCAGAGAGACCGAGAAGGGGCAAACCTGCGGATCAGTGAAGAGATATAGGGGGGACTAGAATTGGTCAGTGCTTTATAGGTGTGGATAAGTACTTTGAATTGACTCCTAGGATACAGGAAGCCAATGTAAGGACTGACAGAGGGGAGAGGTGTTAGAGGAACGACAAGGGAGGAAAATCAGTCTAGCTGCTGCATTCATTACAAACTGTAGTGGGGCAATACGACTTGTGGGAAGACCTATTAGTCGAGAGTTACAATAATCCATGCAAAAGATTACTAGAGCATGGACAAGCTCCTTAGTATCATCTTGCATAAGAAAGAGGCGGACGAGGGCTATGTTTTTAAGGTGGAATCTACAGAATTTGGTAACAGACTGGATGTGAGACTCAAATGTGAGTCCAGAATCAAGTATAACACCAAAACAGCGTGCTTGCAAGGATGGACTAATGTGGGTACCACTAACTTGAAGGGAGAGTGAAGGAGGAGGATCAGTATTAGCAGGAGGAAAGTCAAGGAGTTCAGTTTTAGAGAGATTGAGTTTCAAAAAGCGGGAGGACATCCAGTCAGAGGTGGAAGAAAGGCAAGCAGTGACATGTTGCAGGACGGCAGGGGAGAGGTGCGGGGAGGAGAGGTATATCTGAGTGTCATCAGCATACAGGTGGTGTTGGAATCCAAATTAGGTAATAAGTTTGCCAAGAGAGGTAGTATAAAGAGAAAATAGAAGGGGACCAAGTACAGAGCCTTGGGGGACTCCAACAGAGACAGGACGAAGGGACGAGGTATCATTAGAAAAGGAGACACTGAATGAGCATTGGGAGAGATAGGAGGAAAAGCAAGAGAGGACAGTGTCACAGAGACCGAGTGATGAAAAGTTTGAGAAGGAGAACATGGTTAAAGGCAGCAGAGAGTAGCTGAAGATGTGTATTAACGAAGGCACAAGAGGAGAGAGATCTGATAAGGTGAGACGGGACAGGATCAAGCGGGCGGGACAGGATTAAGTGGTGGGGCAAGAGGAAAGGAGAAGCGCAGCCACCTTTTGTTCAGCAGCCTGGGAGAAAGTCTAAAGGGTAGGAAAGGCATGATCAAGTTGTGGTTGAGAAATAGATGGGCAAGGTGGTAATAATTATTTCCTTAGCTGTTCAATCTTGTCGGTAAAGTAGCATGCAAACTACTACTTTGGTACTCAGCTCTACCTCTTCAGTAAATTGTGCCTCTGGTGGTGCCACAAAGTATGCTCTGCTAAACTCTCCCTTAGTTGCTTCGTGGCTGTGGCAGAAGAAGCAGCAGAAGTTATTGTGGAGATGGTGGTCTTCTTTTTAGATTCTGCTACTGTAGACTTTGAGTCACCAAATGAAGAAAATAACAATTGCCTCCTATGTGATGAATCAGATGTAATGGATATGCAAGTCCCACATTCATACAACTGAATATTACGAATAGCGGTGGTTGCGGTGGTAGTGATTTAAAAGAAGTCAGTCATCCTCATGGCTGAGGAAGAGTTGTTAACACTCTGAGATACCATGGTACTACTGCTGATGGTGGATTTTGGAATATGACTTTTACCATCCCTAAATTTCATCTTGGGATTAGAACGTAACATTGATGATGGTGGGTTTGTTTTTATTATTACTAAAATATATTGGCACATAAATGTGTCTTTTGTATATTGTATGAAAAACACAACTATATGAAGGCCAAATAGGTGTTTGTGTTGCTGCTTGGTGGATTTACTAGTACAGTAATGATGTTATTATCTTTGACTTAGAAACACTACACTGTACGCAGCACACATTAGGAGGAGGAAAGCACTGCACCGTGCTTCAAAACTTGCACTGTGCCACTGATAGCAGCTCTAGACACCACAGTAAACTAACTAGTCTCACACTAGGATCAATGATAACATGCTATTTCCACTCAAAGTTGGTTTAAGCCAAACTGGCAGTAGCTAGGAAAGAGAAACCTTTCATTATTATTATTATCATTATTATTGTTACCAAAACCAGTCTCACACCATTCTCAGTAACCCAAGTAGTCTCACAATGTGATCAATGACACAGGCTATCTCCTACTGCCTGGCATAGCAAGAGCCTGTTTGTGGTCTATCTCCCTTAATAGCTAAACCCCCCCCTCCCCCCCCCTCCCATGTATTGGCCTCTTGCTACTTGATCTGTGAATAAAAAAAACAAAAAACAAAACCCAACATTTAGTGACTGTAAACTAACCGTCAATCATCTTTTTTTTTCCACCTCCTGATTGGACAGGAAATGTAGTCCACATCGTTGAGCTGATCTCTTGTTCATCATGGGTGGAATGAATCATGTTTCTTAGTTTTACATCAATATGGAGCTCTGGAGATGCAAACTTCAGATAAACAGGCTTATGGCCCAAATTCGAACGAAATATAATTTGGCCAAATCTGAACACACAAGTTTAGTGCATTCACAAAATCAATATTGCAAGATTGCCTTTATTATAGTATACAATGGAGTTCCACACATTTTTTCGTCAACTGGATATGTTTCCCAATTAAATAAATATTGATGAATCTTGTATATTAAAATAAAAAGGTCAAAGATTTTTTTTTTTTTAACAATTTTGTAGAATTAACCCAATGAAAACAGGCATTTATTAAAATATGCATTATATTTTCATTGGGAGTATATGTAAAAACAGCTTGCAAAAACTGAAAATCTCTTGTCTGCAGCCCTTGCAAGTCTCCCCAGCAAGACTTTCTGAGACTGTCCAATCACAAATTTGCCAATGCAGCTCAATGATAAGTCTTTGCAATGCAGGTGCTCTAGGCAAAAGTAACAGGGACTGTTGTTTGATTGACAGCCAGGGAAGTATAACAAGATTTATTTATAAATGTGCCAATTTCTGTTAAAATCTGTACTTTATGTAAAATGAAAAAAAGAAGACACTTCACACATAAAGTACTTCAGTAAGCTAAACTGTTAATTAAAAATTTATTATGAAACAATGATCGTTTACAAATGTATAATTGTTTGCACCAACAATTATGAAGCTAGTTTGATGCCAGACAGTTCAGTTTATAAGGTATATCATATTCAGTGGCTTTATAATCTCATGCAGGAGTAAATAAAAAAGATTTCCCTGTAAAAGTTAGATCTGACGAAATTCTTTCTAATGTTTTTTCCTATGTATCTTAAAAAAACAGTTCATGTTCCTAACTTGGCTTTGACTTACGCAGTCTACATACAAAACACAATTATTTTCATCACATCTTACATCACCATCTGTTTACTTTACAAGTTCTTATTTCCTGCTGTGTTAATTGAACTTTAATCACACACAAGTCTACTGCAGCCTCTAGCATGCAATTTATAAAGCAGGAAAAGTTCTAAAGTGAACACAGTACAATAAGGGAAGCTAAATAATTAAGACTTCTTTTCTGGAAGCTTGTAGGTAGGCTGTGTGAGTCACAGGTGTGGCTAGGGTTCCATAAACATAGTGATTTAACTCTTACATGGCAGAGAATTAATAGTTGATAGGTCTGGAGGGAAAACAGTAGGGATAATAATCTTTAAGTCAGTGCTCCCACCCAGTTCTACATTGCCTCACAGGCCACTATTAGGAGGGTACAGTGCATACACATTTTAGAGTCTTTATCTAAAAAAAAAAAAATATATATATATATATAGCGAATATATATATATATATATATATATATATATTTGTGCTCAGAATCTAATACGTAATGGAATGTAGAAGGAGAAGCAAAGTTGGTTGAGGTGTGCCGAAACCAACGTACGAGGAGGCCTGTAAAAGAGGGCCCACAAAAGTGAATTGTTAATATAGATGGGTGAAGGTGGGTGGGGACAAACAGCTTGCACGACAAAGGTAAGTAGGGGGTAGGGTTTATATAGGATCATAACTCCTCCCACAAATTCAGGCCAGATGGATTAGCCGTGGCCCCATCACTTAGTGATGTAGACTGGGGTGTAAGAGCTTGAAGCTGCTGATGCAGCGCTTTGTGACAGAAAGACCAGCGAAGGAAGCCATGATGTAGCTCCACCCTAATGAAAGGTTTAGACATGAAGTAGTGGATTAGGACTTATAGTGTGTGGTTGACCTTGGAGATGTAAAGTGGAGTGACAGCATAGGAGGTTTAAGTAAGATGCCTGATTTGTAGTTGTAACATACTGTAACTGCAAATGTCTTGATTCAAGCAAACTCTAATTGTGACATGTACAATATACGAGGCCCTGGCATGAGTGATAGAGTAGTCGTGAAACTGCGTGAAGCGTGTGCACCTGTACATGGCGAAATTGTGTGTTTAGTCCAAGATTAGCTCACGGAATGGTGGTGTCTTGGATGGTATGTAGTGGATCATAGGGATTGCCTGAAATAAAAACCTTAAATTGAGAGCGTGCAAAAGTGTCAGCGGTTGTGTAGTGGACACCAGGAATGAAAATGTAGACTAGAAAGAACTGAGGGGTTGCTACCTGCCAAATCAGCCACAGTGGCGGCGAGTATGACCGCACTTGCTAATGAAATCGCAGGCTGCAGAGTTGTCAGAGCAGCATTTAACTGACTTGCCGGTCCAAAGATGTTTACCTGTGCATGTGCCTCAGAGTGTGTCTGACAGAGTGTGTGT
Source organism: Pelobates cultripes (assembly GCA_933207985.1). Taxonomy (NCBI): domain Eukaryota; kingdom Metazoa; phylum Chordata; class Amphibia; order Anura; family Pelobatidae; genus Pelobates; species Pelobates cultripes. Next base: position 57,544,362 of record OW240916.1, read on the forward strand.
GTGTGTATGAATCTATGTCTCTGTGAGCAGGGGGGTGATGAAAGGGAGAGGGATGATGAGAGGGAGAGGGAGGGGAGTGATG
>OW240916.1:57544543-57576437 GCA_933207985.1 Pelobates cultripes
GGGACCCGACAATATAACCCAAGGCCTGCCGAAGATCGAGTAGCGGGGAGACGGCCGCTCCCTGCGCTGTCTGACCTGGACGTGGATACCTCGGGGCACTCACCTCCTACCCCCCCCCCATGGACCGATGGGGTTCACATTAAGCAACTGGAGAGGCAGTAAAAAGCAGCAACACCAGGACAACCGAGCACATGGCATACCTAATATGGCGGCGGTGAGCGCACCATGCAAGACATCGGAGTGCCACACAGGGGTGCCGGATTACTCGGCCTGAATGCTATCTTTGAAGCCTTTTGGGCGAAACTGGAGATCCGGGCACAGCAGTTCAAATGCAGAAAAAGCCTGAACAACGAGACACTCAGGCAACCCAGCCGTGGGTGAACTGGTCCTCACCCACATAGGGCCTCGGGATGGTGCCGCAGAAGGAAATGTCCTCCACACAAAAGCCACATTAAGAGAGGTAACCTAGCCCCAGACCACAACCACAGAGTGTTACGAACCCTCCACACACCCAGTACCCGACCGCACTCTTCTTCCGAGCTGGGAGCTCACCTGGAGGTAGCTCTCCACCACCACCCAAACACCCGGGGAGATAGCCGGGACACGGTGGAACCCTGGGCCCACAACCCTGGGGTCAATGGACATGTGGTAGGGGCCCCCGCTTAGGCCTCGGGCCGAAAACACTCGGCAATATTCGGGAGGGATAGAAGAAGAACCGCAACAAGGAGGATCAAGCGACTGGATGGTCGGAATGGGCGGGCAAGAAAAGCAGGACAGCCTACTAGCCGAGTGCGGGTTAAAGGGGGCTTCCCCCCACTGCCTGATGGACTGGCTCTTGTTTCTTGCACCGCCATCCCACCCTGTGACGTGGGCTGATTGCTCAAGCAGACGACTGCAATGCCCATCATCCTGGACTCCTACTAATCATTGCAAGTGTTATAACCTTTATCAATACTGGTGCTAAATTTGCAAATGTCACATCAGGCCTAAGCCTCATCGCATAAGACTTAGCAAAGTTTTAATAATTGTGTGTTTCCTTAGTTACTCACCTAAGTGTAGCCTATGCTAATTAACATGTTACTCTATGAGGAAGCACTAGCTAAGCTTTGTTTATTTAGTTGCTTATAATTTTGACTTAATCAGATGCGCAGTTTCCTATGCCTAGGCCCATAACTCAGTGGTATAACGTTCTCAATGCATGCAAGACTCAATGTTTAACTAGCCTTTTTACTCACAGACACATCTGCCTAGCCATTTTCAGTCTGAAGTCCCTAGCCTGTATAGTTGCACGAAAAGTCATAAGATTGTAATCAGCGATTCGGACACAAGAGTATAGCATGTCTTGGATAGCAGTCTATGTACCTTATATATACACTACTACTAACTAATCTATATGCACTAGCCTGTTTATTTAACTAGTATAATGTACCCATACTACCTATACTGTTACTAGAGCAACTTAAGTATTACCTTGACAAATGTACCTTATAGTTATGGGTGTGTTAACAATCTACTTATTCTTAAAAAAAAAAAAAAAAAAAAATCTTTAAATGACCCTTCAATTCCAAATGCTGTCAATGTTTCAGCTAAAAACTTCCATCCTACTCTGTCAAATGCCTTTTCGGCGTCGACACTCATGGAAACAGTTGGTAGATGTTCTTTATTCATTTTTAATGTCATATTCGCTATTTTTCTAAGATTATCACCTCCCGATCTGGTTCTTACAAACCCTGATTGGTCATTGTTCACTAAATCTGGAATGGCTTTACTTTTGAAAGTATATTTATATGTAAGTTTATGAGAGAGATCAGGCGGTAATTAGAGATGACTGTGATGAAATGCCCTTCGCCACTTGTTCTTGAAAAGGACTAATGGCTAGCCTTTTGTCCTGTGATTATGGCCCCTGTGACTTATTGGATTTTAAAAACTTTTTCTGCCCCTTTAAATCCATGGGAAAATGTGCCTCTTCCCCTACCCCTTTTTTCTGTCCATTGTTCTCCAGCAGGGCGTTGTCCCAGGGACACTGCCAGACCAGTTGAAACTGGCTGCTTTGTACCTCATCAATCTCTCATCAGCCCTTGCTATTGTTTAACCCCATGGCAATTCAACTGTATTCATGAGATCTGAGCACTTTTCGGACATATTGCTCAGATCCAAGCTATCTGGGGACATGTTGGACATATAGGTTAAACATTGTATTATAAGAGTTATGTATTTTTATGTGGTTTTTGGACTTAGAGATGTTTCCTGTTACCGGAGATAATTGGCTTACCACAGCCACTTAAGCCAATTATCTCCAGGATAGAGGAGAAGATAGACCGGCCGCACAGCCTAAATCTGTGGAACTGTTTTTGGCATGAAAGCCATGCTTGCGGTCGGTCAAATATGACTTACACAAAACTTTCGAACCCCTGCTCTGATCTGGGTGATTTTTGGATATGTTGTTCACCCAGATCAGGGCTATCCAGGGATGTATAATGTAGGGATGCAGTGGCGTACTAAGGGGGGGCAGAGGGGGCGCTCCGCCCCGGGTGCCACCAAGGTGGGGGGTGCCATGACCAGCCCCGCCGCCCCCCCCCATGCTGCAGCCGCCCGAGCGCTCTGTAGAGAGCCTCAGGCGGCTGCAGCTTTGCCCGGGCGGTGCGTCCATGAGGGCGGACCGTACCGCCCGGGCGCAGCCTGAGGAGAGGCTGACAGGAGGGAAGCGCTCAGCGCTCCCTCCTGTCAGCTCCCTCTCTGTAGCGTGGCCGAGCCCTGCAGCATTGATGGTCCGACGGGTACAGGGAGAGCTTCTCCTGTACCAGCCGACTAACAGGAAGTGCACACTGAGTGCACTCCTGTTAGTCCCGCCAGGTACAGGAAACAGATGCCCCTGCACCAACGCCAGACTAGGGGTTCGACTACAGTGGGGTGAGGTGAGAAAGAGGAGAAGGGGTGAGAGAAAGAGAAAGGGGGGTGAGAAAGAGGAGAAGGGGGGTGAGAAAGAGGGGGGGTGAGAGAAAGGGGGTGAGAGGAGGGAAAAGGGTGAGAAGAAGAAAAGGAGGGGTGAGAGAGGAAAGGAGGGTGAGAGAAAGGTGAGAATGGGGGAGAAAGGAGGAGGGAGTGAGAAAGAGGAGAAAGGAGGAGGGGTGAGAAAGAGGAGAAAGGAGGGGGGGAAGAGAAAGGAGGGGGGAAAGGAAAGGGGGGGAGAGAAATTAGGAGGGGGGTGAGAAATTAGAAATTAGGAGGGGGGGAAGAGATATTAGGAGGGGGGAAAGGAATTAGGGGGGGAGAGAAATTAGGAGGGTGAAAGAGAAATTGGGAGGAGGAGAAGGAAATTGGAGCGGGAGGAGAGATTGACATTCATCACATACACACAATGCACCCCTTGCACACAGAAAAACACAATGCATTACACACACAGACACACATACACAAGCAATGCAACCGCTACACACAATGCATCCCTTACACACACAGAAACACACAATGCATTCATTACACACACTCAATGCACCCCTTACACACATTCAATGCATCCCATACATACACAGAAACACACCTTGCAGCCTTACACATACAAACACAATTTCACACAATGCATTCCTTACACACATATCAGGACATCCCCTACACACTCCACCCCCTGTGAACAAACTCATTGGTGGAACATGAAGGTGGACCCTGGGACCCAGACCTTGAGCTGTGTAAAGGACCCCCAAAAAATGGAGCTGCTTCCCGTTCTCCCAGAACATTGATTTTTGTGACCACAGTTACAAACCGCCTCCAGAGAGCCTGTTCTGCACCAGACCAGTGGAGCCAGACTGCAGCTAGAGCCCATCATCATCCTCATCTGGTTGTAAGTAGGCAATCTAGTATATTATTCGTGGCACTAAGCTCTAATTTACCTCACATTAAAGAAACACACAATGCATTCAGCATTCAGCTTAATGTAGTGGTTCTGGTGTCTATAGCCTGTCCCTGCAGGCCTTTTAATGTAAACACGGTGGCACTGCAGCACTGGTGTTAGTTAACATGGCAATTCATATGGGTGGGGCATTGTGATGTCACATGGGGGGGGCGGCAAACTTTACTTTTGCCTAGGGCGGCAAAAATCCTTGCACCGGCCCTGGCTGGAGGGGGCTGTGTGAGCTGTGGCCGCACAGTGTCCCATGGTAGTTAGGGTGCCGTGCGGCCAGTACAGCTCACACAAGCAAACAGCTGATAAACTGGCCGCACGGAGGAAATGTGTATGTGTGACTGTCTGCCTGTGACTGTGTGTGACTGTCTGCCTGTAACTGAGTGTGTGACTGTCTGTCTGTAACTGAGTGTGTGACTGTCTGCCTGTAAATGTGTGTGTGGGGCTGCAGGGATTTTGTAGAAGGGGGCGGGGGTTTTGTATTGGGACAGGAGTCTTTATAAGGGGGGATAAGCAGGGGATTTGTGGAAGGGGGTTGCGGGGGTTTTGTAGACGGGCAGTACAGGATTTGTAGAAGGGGCAGGACAGAGGTTTTGTAGGAGGGGCGGGGCAGGACAAGGGTTTTGTAGGAGGGGCTGACAGCGGTTTTGCAAAGTTTACAAATTGTAAAAAAAAGAAAGAAAACCAAGCCAAGCACAGGATCCGCCCCGGGTGCCAAATGCTCTAGGTACGCCCCTGTAGGGATGTGTGGTGTTTTGGGGTGTTTTCTGTGTTTTGTGAAAAATGTGTGTTTTCTGCCTGTGGGTAATTGAGTTAGTGTTTGGTAATTGTATCCCAGGCAGAGGGGAGGGTTTGTGTACATTATCTGTGAGTGCCTAACTGTACAAGAGTGTTTTGATTGGCTTTGTAACTTTGTGTCCTGTGTACCACAAGGTCCACATGGGTGGTAACCTTGTGGGAAAACTTGTATAAAAGAGACAATAAACCCTCAGTTCATTCTGTTCCTGTTTGACCCTCAACACGTAGTCTTGTCTCGTGATTGGAGGGGAACTGCTATAATCACACTGGAGATTGCTATACTTTGTATACTCCCCTGAGCTCTAATCACCTAGCTCTTTTAAGAGCTGTTCCTGATACGCTCTCCTGAAGGAGAGGTCTTTCCCACACGGTCCTGGAGGACAGAGGCTGATCCAGGGTGGAAGGAAGACGACGAGACTCCAGTTAAGCTACATCGGTTGTGGAGTCTGCGGTGGTTGTGGTGTCCGGTGTGGTGCTTATGGTCCTCGGCGTCAGCTAGGAAGCGTCTGTCAACGGAGGTGCCCAGCCGGGGTGCCAGGTGATCCGTTACAATGACATTTGTATCTTTCCCTGGTTTAGCAATAGTCGATATAGTAGCGTTTAATATTTTTTCAATCATATTTATTTCAGTAAATCATTTATATAAAATAAGAGATGTTGTAGATTCAAATGTTTAATAAAAAAGGGCAGTATAGCCATCAGGGCCAGGAGCTTTCCCATTAACTAAGTTATTTATTATGGTCTTGATTTCTTCAGTTGTTAAATCTTTGTTTAGTTCTTTAATTTTTCTAGGTTAATTAAAGGGAGAGTCATTTTTATTAAAGAATGAGTTAAGCGCCTCTTTAGAGATAAATTATACAGGGATGCATAATAGTTTGCAAAGGCATTCCCTATTTGTTGGGGGGAAGGAGGATTCTACTACCCTCTATTATTTTTTTAACTGGTTGTGTTTTCCTCTCAGGTTTAAGCTTTTTGGATTTTAACTTCCCTGCTTTATTACTACTACTATACCATTTTTGTTTACAAGGTATAAAATTTTCTTCACTCTATCAACTAGTACAATGATTATTTGTAATTGGATTGTTTTAATTTGATTAGCTGTTTCTTTAGAAGGATTTATTTTATTAATTTGTTCATTTTTAGCGGGTTTTATATGGGTCTGATAATTCAGCTTCTTTTTTTCCCTAGTTCTAGCTTCTATTTGAATTAAGTTACCCCTTATTACGCACTTAAATGTTGATCATAATGTCTCATTTGAATCGTCACCTTTGTCATTCATTTCCATAAATTCCTTTGCTAAAAGATCTAGAAGATCTCTATTCTCTTTATTAAGTAAGATTGTTTCATCCAGTCTCCATTGATGGCTAGTTTTATGAGCTAGGTCATTTTTAATTAAAACATCAATCGGAACGTGATCAGTCCAGGTAATTTGTCCTATATTTGATTTGATAAAGTTACTTAACTTAATTGAATCAGTTAAAAAGAAATCAATTCGATAATAACTATCGTGGATTTTAGAATAAAAGGTATAATCCTTTTCATTTGGGTGTTGCACCCTCCAGATATCAAAAAAATTGTACTCATTTAGGGTATCTTGCATTCATTGAGTTTTGTTTTTTTTATATAAACTTCCAACCCTTTACATGATATATCTAGTTTTCTATCCCAATTTTCATTTACAACAGTATTCCAGTCCCCACCAATAAGCAGTATGCCTTTTTTAATATTATCCATTGTAAATATGTTTTTATAAAATGTGTGTGAAAATTTGTTTGAAGCATATACATTTACCAAGGTGTAAATCTTATCATTTAATTTGCAGATTACTATCAGATATCTACTGTTTGGATCTCTCTCTATGTAAATTGTTTCAAATTAAATTTTTACCAAACATGACCGCCATCCCTCTTTTTTTACCCCTTAAATTAGCACACATAATAGTTTGATATTTGGGAAATTTCCACTGATCTTGACTATTGTCTTTCCAATGTGATTCTTGTTCATTCTCACCTTGTGGTGTCTCTGGGGATAACTACCTTCCCGGCATTGGTGGAGATGCTGGTCGGCAGCCCTTTGTCTGACTCCTGTAGCATATTGAAAGATGCCAGCCACTGCGCACCTATACCAAGTTATAACCACACGTCCACCCATGGTATTGATGGCATCAACGTGCATGTGACGTCATGCAAAGGACGCGCACGCACATTCTGGGGTCAGAGGCCGGGTACGGCCAATCGGATTTAAAGGAGACTTATTTAAACTCCTTTCTTGCCTTTCTTCATTGCCCTGTCAGGGTTTCCCTTAGGGGTTGTCCGAGAGTTTATTTCTGGTTATTGACTTTAGCTTAGTTTGACTTCCCTATTTTCTGGTATCCTTGACTTTTGGCCCGTGGCGTACACACAATCCATGGGGCCTGGTGCGAAACTGATCCATCTACCCCCCCTCCTGACAGACTCACACACACACATATGTACAGACACGCATACATACATACATGCATAGAGACACACACACATACAGACAGATACATACAGACACATATACACACAGACACACACCCACACAAGACACACATACATACAGACAGACACACAGACACATACATACAGACTGAAACACACATACACACAGACACATACATATAGACACATACATGCATACAAACAGGCACACATACAGACAGAAACACACACACACAGATACATACATACAGACAGACACACACACATACATACATACAGACAGGGACACATACATACATACATACAGACACATACACACAGACAGACACACACAGACACATACAAACACACACACATATACTAAATGTGTAAGTCACCCTCCTGTTTCCTACCTTTTAAGTGCAGGAGGGTGATTTTCCCTGGTGTCCAGTGGTGGCTCAGGTTGATGGGAGTAAGAGTTCCCATTCTGGCTCCCTCTTCTGCTTCCTCCCGCGTGGGCTCTGTGTATGCTGGGAGGAGTGACCGGGGCAGTCACTTCCTCCCAGCGTGTGATGTCATCACAAAGCCCGCGCGGTGGCGCTGTTAAAGCACTGCAGCGCTGACCGGGCCTCCTGAAAATCCATCTCCACCAGGTGGCCCTAACAGCATGGGCCACCCGATGGACCCCTTGGACGGCGACTCCGGCGGTTTGCCGCACGGGCCATGCCCGCTAAGCATGACAGCGGGCATCCGGTCGCAGGGGTCTGCAGGGCAGCCGGGCCCCCTTGAGTGCAACCCCTGTGACCCCTATATGTACGCCACTGCTTTTGGCTTTCCCTCATCGTTGTGTCTCATTCTGTGTCCCCGACCTCGGCAAGTATTCTGACTATTCTCTGGTATGTTAAATCCAGCCATTCTAAGGCCCGGTAAGACGTTACCTTTAGTCCTAGGTGTGATACAGTTCTGCATGCTGGATCAACTAGAAATCCTGATACATACATCAATATTGTCATCGGGGTTAAGAATGCACAAGCAATTTACACCCTAAATGGTAGTGAATTAGGGATAACCACACACGAGAAGGATTTGGGAATTGTTATAGACGACAAATTAGGCAGCAATATGCAATGTCAATCTGCAGTTGCTAAGGCTAGTAAGGTCTTGTCATGTATAAATAGGGGCATAAATTCTCGGGATGAAAATATAATTTTGCCTCTTTATAAATCGCTGGTAAGACCACACCTTGAATATGCTGTGCAATTTTGGGCACCTGTTCTAAAGAAAGATATCATGGCACTAGAAAAAGTGCAGAGACAAGCTACAAAATTGATAAAAAGGTTAAAAAATGTAAATCTGTTTACTTTGGAAAAACGGTGCCTGAGACGGGATATGATAGAAACATAGAATATGACGGTAGATAAGAACCATTCAGCCCATCTAGTCTGCCCAATTTTCTAAATACTTTCATTAGTCCCTAGCCTTATCTTATAGTTAGGATAGCCTTATGCCTATCCCACGCATGCTTAAACTCCTTTACTGTGTTAACCTCTACCACTTCAGCTGAAAGGCTATTCCATGCATCCACTACCCTCTCAGTAAAGTAATACTTCCTGATATTATTTTTAAACCTTTGTCCCTCTAATTTAAGACTATGTCCTCTTGTTGTGGTAGTTTTTCTTCTTTTAAATATAGTCTCCTCCTTTACTGTGTTGATTCCCTTTATATATTTAAATGTTTCTATCATATCCCCCCTGTCTCGTCTTTCCTCCAAGCTATACATGTTAAGATCCTTAACCTTTCCTGGTAAGTTTTATCCCGCAATCCATGAACCAGTTTAGTAGCCCTTCTCTGAACCCTCTCTAAGGTATCAATATCCTTCTGAAGATACGGTCTCCAGTACTGTGTACAATACTCCAAGTGAGGTCTCACCAGTGTTCTGTATAATGGCATGAGCACTTCCCTCTTTCTACTGCTAATACCTCTCCCTATACAACCAAGCATTCTGCTAGCATTTCTGCTGCTCTATTACATTGTCTGCCTACCTTTAAGTCATCAGAAATAATCACCCCTAAATCCCTTTCCTCATATGTTGAGGTTAGAACTCTATCAAATATTCTGTACTCTGCCCTTGGGTTTTTACGTCCAAGATGCATTATCTTGCACTTATCCACATTAAATGTCGGTTGCCACAATTCTGACCATTTTTCTAGTTTACCTAAATCATTTGTCATTTGGCTTATCCCTCCTGGAACATCAACCCTGTTACATATCTTAGTATCATCAGCAAAAGACATACCTTACCATCAAGACCTTCTGCAATATCACTAATACAAATATTAAAGAGAATGGGTCCAAGTACAGATCCCTGAGGTACCCCACTGGTGACAAGTCCAAGCTTCAAATATATTCCATTAACTACAACCCTCTGTTGCTGGTCACTTAGCCACTGCCTTACCCATTCAACAATATTGGAATCCAAACTTAAAGATTGCCGTTTATGGATAAGCCTTTTATATGCAACAGTGTCAAAAGCCTTACTGAAATCTAGGTAAGCAATGTCTACTGCACCATCCTGATCTATAATTTTAGTTACCCAATCAAAAAAATAAGATTAGTTTAGTATACAAATATATTCGGGGCCAGTACAAACCTTTATCTGGAAATATATTCATAAACAGGGCTATACATAGGACACGAGGTCACACATTTAGGCTGGAAGAAAGGAAATTTCATCTAAGGCAAAGAAAAAAATTTTTTACAGTAAGAGCAATAAGGATATGGAATTCTCTGCATGAAGAGGTAATTTTGTCAGAGTCTATATAAATGTTTAAAGTGCAATAGGATAAATACTTGCAAAAACATAACATATAGGGATATTCTAATTAGTGGGGTATTAGATGCTTGATCCCAGGAGAAATCTGACTACTATTTTGGGGTCAAGAAGGAATTTTTTCCTAGTTTGTTGCAAAATTGGAAGCGCTTCAGACTAGGTGTTTTGCCTTCTTTTGGATCAACAGCAAAAACATACGTGAAGAAGGCTGAACTTGATGGACGCAAGTCTCTTTTCAGCTATGTAACTATGTAACTATCTATTAGTTTCTTATACAATATACATGTCTTAATTTGGGTTATTCAAACCTTGGGCATTTAGAGATGCTATTTTGAGTAACATTATTTAATTAAATCTTTTTACAAATTTGTCTCTATTTTTCACAGACTGCGATCTTTTATGATTCACATCAGCTTCCTCAGCACAACATGATTCCCCATACAAGTTTACGCATAAATAAAAAATATTATAAAAAAAAATAACATAAATACAAAAACTCAATACAATACACCGCCTTTGATAAAGTCCTATCTGGCGGTTCCCCTGAAATTCAATCATACACCTTCTTAATTCAGGGGTATATAAACGCTGGTGGTGATAGTGACAAAAATTTGTATTCCATTATAAAAATTTTATGGTAGAACTAGAAATCTAGAAATCTGACCTAACCTTAGCAGAGGCAAAGAAGAAAAAATTATAATAAAATATATTGCTTATAAATTCTTTAAATAAATGACATATCTTAAACTAATTATTAATTACAATTACACCAAAGTGATATATGCTAATCACACCGTTATATAATTCCATCTTCTTTAGTTCATAATATTATATCTACATAAGTGTTGTGCTTTATAATGATACCGCTAATCTATAATACCTATATCTTTGAGTCTGGATAAATCTTTTATATGATCATGATGATAGATTGATCTGCAAATGAAATGATTAAGTTAGTCGGGAATCCCCATCTATTATTTATCCTCACGGGGCGTGATGACGTAAGGTACGAGCGTGCACACTCTGAGGACAAGTCTGGCTTTTCATGGCAACTACTCAGTTTTCATCTCTGAAAAAATATCAAGCGAGCTATGAAATCTTACTCCTTACCTTTATATACCCCAGTCTCGAGTATATGGACGCTCCATAACTCACCTCCCTTCCCTTTAATCCTAAGAACCCACATAGTTCTCCGAAGTCCTCCACAGCCTTGCTGTTTAACCATGCCAGAGCAATCTCAAAGGATACAGGAAGCACTGTCATTTACAGTGATGAGGAAAAGTGGCAAATGTTAGCAGATAAAAGAGAGTGATACACAGCAGGAGTGAAATATTGCTGCGGATACAAAGAGCAGCAAGTGCCACAAGTAAAAGACTTGCTTTGTGATGCAAGTGCAGTGTGCCAGCTCGCTAAAAATCGCAAAACTGTGGAGTGTGGTGCTGATTAAAGCATTGAAAAGAAAAAAAAAAGAATAACACAACAGTACTGTGAGTAGCTCCTTTGGAGCATTAGGGTATAGGAAGGTGAAGAAGTGAGAGGAATGACAAAGAAGGTAAGGGGAGAAGGAAAAAGTAAGATTTGGCGGGGTTCTCTTTTTTGTATATATTTCAACACTTTATATAATTTGGAAATAATTTGCTTAAATAACACTAAAATAAAAAAAGAAAAGAAAAAGAAGTGAAAGAAAATGAAGAAAGGAGGCAAGAAGAGAAGAGAAAGGGAAAAGAACAAAGAGGAAAGAGTAGAAAGAGAAAAGAAGAAAGAGTGAGAGTGTAAGAAGAAGAAAAGGGAAAAGGGGAAGGAATAAGCAAAACAGAAAGGAGAGAAAAGAGGAAAAAGGAAAACAAAAAGGAAGAAAAAAAAAGAGAAGGAATTTCTTTTTTCCAATGGCTCCTAAAAAAGAAAAAAAATCCTTATCCCTGACAAAAATAAATCTATTAACCTATTTTGTTCTCCAAAAACTCATGAAACATGTAAAACAAGTTATTGAAATCACTAGAATCTAATAAAAACCAATTAGGCTACTCTGATGAAATAACACAAGATGAAGAGCACACACCCAATCTACCTTTTTCGCATGATTCCTTATTACTGATGATGGATAATTTATATACCAAAATGAAAAATGATTACGATTTGAATGCAATGGAATTAAAAAATGAAATATCTGCCTTAACTCAGAAACTTTCACAAGAGGATCTACTAATGAAATTTTGTGATTTTAAGGAAATCCAAAATGAAAATCTTTAACTTAAATCTAAAATTCAATCTTTGGAATTAAAGATAACAGATCAAAAATACAGATCAAGGAGGAAAAATCTAAAAATAAGAGGGATTCCTGAAAATATCACGAATCAACAACTTGAAACATATTTAATCTCTTCTCTACAATTACAGATTTATCCTTGTATAGAGAGATACCACAAGAAAGCCAAAATAAATATCTGCCCCTAGAGATACTATAGTAAGATTCGCAAATTACCATTTGAAAGATACAATAATGAAACAAATCAGGAAAACTCCACCCAAACATGAAAAATACAAAGATATACTTTTTTTTCTCAGACATCTCAGCAGCAACACTAGAAGCAAGAAGGCGATTCCATCACTTAACATCAATTTAAAGACAAAATAAATTAAACTATCAATGAGGATTCCAAACTAGATTAATAATAAAGTTTGAAGAAATACTTTATAATTTTCTGGATCCTCTACATGCAAAAGAACAATTGATAAAACGAAAGCTACTTACAGAAATCTAACAGAGATAAGAAAGGATAAAAAGGAAGAGAAAGAAAGATTGACTTTTTTTTCTCTCTCTCTCTCTCTCGCTCTCCATAATCTTAATATGGTGAGAGGATGAATGAGGGAGAGTAATGAGGTGATAGAGAGTAAGAGAGAAGTGATGATGCAATAAGGAAAGATATTATTGAAAATTCAATTTAAATAATACAGTCTTAAATCATAATGATAAGAAGTATGGATGTGAGAGTTTGAAATTCAAAAATCCTCCATTTCTTCCTCCCTCTCTCTAATAAAATCCATTAAAGATAAGAGAATCTAAAGAATTTAAAAGATCCCTTTGCTTGGTGTGTACGTAAGGGTTATGTACTTAAATTATGTCACTATGGATAGATAACAGGTTTTTGATAGTGCACCTACACATATAAAAACAAAACACACCAGTAAATGAGTTTTGAAAGATAATACAATTGTATGATGCTATGGGGTAAATTTTATAATAAGACTGAAAGAGGAAAAAAAGGAAAAGTGAAAGATATATATGATAAAGTTAATAAGCACTTGTAAAAAGAAAAATATAAAAACAAGAAAAGATAACACAATAAAGAAGATAAAGAGATTTTGCACAATTTAAGTTTTATATATTTATAAAATACACTAAAAAGATAAAAAGCTGATTATAAAAATCACTGTGATATAATGGGACCTATATTTACATATAGAAAGAAAGTAAAAGGAAAAGAAGTTAGGAAAGAAAAAGAAAATTTGAAAAGAGAGAGAAGAGGATGAAATGGATTCTTATGTTTTATGTTTGTTTTTCTCTCTTTGAGACTGGAATAAAAGAGGAAATGAGAATTAGAAACAGAGATGGAAACTGAAATAGTTTTTTTAAAAAAAGGAAATGAAAAAAGGAAAAAAGCTGGTACACCTTTAGTGTGACCTAAATTGAGAATAGGTTGGTTTAGAAATTTCATTTCTGATTACACATGGTGCTTCTTTAATGAATGAATGTTGATTGAATGATTTATATGTTATTGGGTATTTTAGGTTTTTTGTTACTAAAAATTATCAGAGAGAACTGGTACAAAGATATAAGTAATAGGGCAGGGCCGAGAGTTTCCAAACATTCAAAAAAAAGGATATGACACTTAATTTTATTTCAATAAATGGTCAGAGAATGAACACTCCATATAAAAGAGGTAAACTGTATCACACTTTATGCCAAAATCAAAAAGACCAGAAGACACATTGGAATTATATAACCAAGAAATTATGGAAATTATCTTATTATCCACATATTTATCAAGCATATATTTTTAATGGGAAAAAAAAAATGAGGTGTAACTATTATAATCTCTAATAAAGTAAAATTTGAGCCGATCCTTGAGGAAATTGATAATAAAGGAAGATACGCTATTTTGATTTGTAAAATCAATGATATTCTACATATATTAGTAAATATATATTGCTCCAATCAGTTTCCAACAAAATTTCTTGGAAAGCTAATGAATAGAATAGATCAAATAACTCAAGATACTTTAATTATAGGAGGAGATTTTAACTGTGCTCCAGACGTTGGACTGGACAAAAAATTACTATCGAATGCAAAAACAGACACGCAATTTAAATATGCTGCAAACCTACTTCAGGACTTTTTAAAAAAAAAAAACTCTTCATATGATATCTGGAGAGTATTACATACCCAAGAACGAGACTATACCTTTTTTTGAAAGGTACATTATTCATATTCAAGAATAGATCAATTTATTACCAAACAAGACACAGTACATAAATGCTCTTCCTCAAGGATCGTATCAATAACATAGTCTGACAACGCACCTATATTTTTAAAGTTTGAGAATAATAGAGAATATTCTCCTCAAACAACATGGAGACTGAATGAATCTTTATGTTCTCCTGGACAGGATATAGATAAGATGAGGAGTTTGTGGAAATTAATGATAATGGAGAGACGTCAATTTTTTTTTTTTTTTACCTGAGGATTATTTATAAAATTCAGTTCATATGTAAAAAAGAAACGCAGAGAATACTTATCAAATCTTTATATATCATTAACCAAATTAGAGAAAATAAATAAAGAAAATCCAAATTTAAATACTTCTGAAAAAATAATACAAATCCAAAATCTAATTAAAATCAAACTACAAGAAAACATAGATAGATATTTAATGTTTCTCAAACAAAATTGGTCTACAAATAATAATAAGATTGACAAACTTCTCTCCAATAAATTAAAATTCAAAAAGAAAAATAGAGTATGTAAAATAAAAGTAGGAGATAAAATAGTTATATCTCCTAAACAGATTGGAGAGGCATTTAGAGCATATTATAACTCATTATACAATCTAGAAACTGGAAACAGGGAACTAATAAATGAAATATAATTAAAGAGTTTCTAGGGAAATGGAAATTACCAAAAATCAATCCAAATGAATTAGAACAACTAAATAAATCTATCTTTTAATTTGAGATTCATAATACAATAATATGGCTAAACCACACAAAAGGACCTGGACCAGATGGATTCTCTGCAATCTTTTTTAAAACATGCTAGAGGGAGTGGGGTAAAATGACACAAAAAGGTAAGGATAGTGTTAGACTTGCAACAGTTGCAGAAGAGGAGTCATTCGGGAGCTATTAACAGTTTAATTGATACGCTTTTATGAAGAAGTGGGTTTTTAACGATTTTTTGAAGGAGTGGAGACTGGGTGAGCATCTAACGGAGGAGGGAAGCAAGTTCCACAGAAATGGTGCAGCCCTTGAGAAATCTTGAAGGCGAGCATCAGAGGTGGGAGTACGGACAGAAGATAGATGTGAGTCTTCAGCAGATCGTAAGGGCCTAGACGGGACATACTTGTGTATAAGGGAGGATAGATAGGTGGGAGCAGCATTATGTAGAGAGTTGAAAGCAAGAACCAGAATTTTAAATTGAGCTCTATATCTTATAGGAAGCCAATGTAGGGACTGACAGAAGGGTGAGGCGTGGGAGGTGCGGGCGGACAGGAAGATGAACCTCGCCACCGCATTCATTATGGACTGTAATGGTGCACGTTGGGAGCACGTAAGACCACTGAGAAGAGGATTACAGTTGTCAAGGCGAGAAAGGACAGTGGAATGGACCAGCACCTTAATCGCATCTGACGTTAAGTAAGGGCAGATGCGCGCAATGTTTTTGAGATGGAAATGACAGGATTTGGCGATAGACTGAACATGAGGCTTGAAGGAGAGGTCGGAGTCAAAGAGAACACCTAGGCAGCGAGCCTGCATGGTGGAGCTGATGGTAGCACCGTTGACTTGGAGGGAGACAGACACAGGAGTAACAACACTTGAGGGAGGAAATAATAGAATTTCAGTTTTGGTCAGGTTTAGTTTAAGGCAGTCAGAGACACTAGTCAAGAGGGACGGGGAGAGATCAGGAGAGGACAGGTAGATTTGCGTGTCATCTGCATAGAAATAATATTGGAAGCCAAGGAGCTAATGAGTTTACTGGTTCCGAATATATAACTATGTGAATTGTATGTATGGTTTGGAAGTTATGAATATTGTGTAAAACTGTATATTTTCTGCCTGTGATAATTAAGTTAACCCATTGTGTTCAGTAATTATATCACAGGCAGAAGGGAGGGTTTGTGTGCCTTAACTGGGAGTGTCTGACTGTACTGTAATGTTTTGATTGGCTATTCTAACTGCATGTCCTGTGTACTACAAGGTCCACATGGGTGGTAACCTTGTGGTAAAACTTGTATACTCCCTTGGCTATAATCACTAAGCTCTTTTTTTTTTGACAATTTTTATTATTTTGAGCAATTAAGGGTACAGAAAAGAAGAATAAATTCTCTCATCTCTCACTCTCCACGTCCCCACGTCAGCCCGCAGTCTCCCACCCATTTGGTAGGTATATTCACATTTATTCACATTTATTTATTACATATCCCATGTTTTCAGGGAGGTGTGATTCGGTGGTAACAGTGTTTTTAATCCTTTCTCATACGAGGTCTTTGAGTAAGCGCTGTACACAAGTGGGGGTAGTTTATTTCCAGTTTTGAGCGATTAATCGCTGCACTGTCAGTACTATATGCAGTAGAAGTTTTTGTGTGGCCTTAGGTGGTCCCCTTGGTAGGTCAGTTAGCAACAGCTGTTGG
Organism: Pelobates cultripes; assembly: GCA_933207985.1. Lineage (NCBI taxonomy): Eukaryota > Metazoa > Chordata > Amphibia > Anura > Pelobatidae > Pelobates > Pelobates cultripes. Next base: position 57,561,416 of record OW240916.1, read on the forward strand.
GCTGCTTATTTGGTACGCGATCTCCACGAGTCCCACATATCCCACGTTTTCAGGGAGGTGTGATTCAGTGGTAACAGTGTTTTTAAACCTTTCTCATACGAGGTCTGTGAGTAAGCGCTGTACACAAGGGGGGGTAGTTTGTTTCCATTTTTGAGCGATTAATCGCTGCACTGTCAGTACTATATGCAGTAGAAGTTTTTGTGTAGCCTTAGGTGGTCCCCTTGGTAGGTCAGTTAGCAACAGCTGTTGGGCTGCTAAGGGAATGGAGCAACCAGTTGCTGCCTGTGCTGTTTTATGGACACCCGGTCTGAATGCGGGGACAAGACCACCAAATATGTAAGACAGTGCCCTCTGCATCATTGCATCTCCAGCATACGTTGGAGGTATTTGGATATAGGTATTTGGATGTATTTTATGTATCTATATATCGTTTTGTAGTGTTGTTCTATATGGGTAGAGGATTTGATCAGAAGGAGAGTCATTTGGAAGATGCGTTCCCAATCTTTGCGTGGGAGAGAGCAATTTAGGTCGGCTTCCCATTGCTGTGCTATTTTGAGACAGCAAATGGTAAGTGACGTGAGAGTTATCTGTAACTCATGGAGATCGGTTTACACGTAGCAAGGAGTAACCCGGTAATACAAATTTTTTCCCATACATTGGGTGTTGTGGGTAGTATGTTGAGTACAGCGTCCCTACAGTAGTGTTTGGTCAAGAACGATCGTAGTTGGATGTAGGAGTAGCGGGATGCCCTAGGCAATGAGTATCTTTTCTCGAACACTTCGAAGCTCAGTAGGGTACCCTGGTTGTACAAGTGCTCCAGGTGGGTGACACCTCGGGTGTACCATGGTGAGGCTCGGAATGTAGGAATACAGTATGTGAGGGACGTGATCGGTGTTACCAGTGACAAACCGGTGTGGCCACTTAGCAGGTTTGTATGTTTGTCCCAGAGCTGCAGAAGTAGCCTAATCATGGGGGGTGCCTGAGGCAGCTGGGGTCTAGATTTTTTGGGTATCCATATTATGTTGGCCAAAGCATGTGGGGCCATAGGCACCCACTGTGGGGGGGAGGCATGGAGAAAATGTGGAAGGGCAATGGCTATGACAGTTGCACAGTAATACATGTGCATATTGGGTAGCGCTAGACCCCCACTATGTGTAGGTGCATTGAGCAAGGCCTGGGTCACCCTAGGTTTGTCCCCTTTCCATACAAAATTATTTATATCTGATTGGACCATTTTGAAAAAGGATCGGGGGAGCTCCAGTGGCAGGTTACGAAACAAATAGAGCAGTCTGGGGAGGATTGACATTTTGACCGCTATGACCCTCTCCGTCCAGGACAAGAACATTGGGGACCATTTCTTAAGTAGGTTACGGCAGCTATTCCATACAGTTACATAGTTTGCAGCGAATAGGTCTGTGTGGGCCTTCGTGTATGTAATCCCTAGGTATTTAAGAGTGTCCATTCTCCATTCGAACATGTAGACCTGCTGAAGTTGTTTGACCAGAGTGGCTGGTAGGGATATGCATGGTGCCTGCATTTTGGATGCATTGAGGGAGTAGTAGGACACACTCCCATAATCCGCTATCATCAGCATTACTACTGGGAGCGTGGTATGTGGATGAGTTAGGCCCCCACTTTGATCTCTTTGTGGCAGACCTTCACTCCCTGGACCTCACTGTTCATTCTAATCCCCTCCAACAAGGGCTCTAAAGCCAGAACGTACAACAATGGGGAGAGCGAGCATCCCTGCCTTGTCCCATTTGTTATGTGGAATGGGGAGGAGAGGAACCCAGATTGGAGCACTTGTGCTGTGGGACCAGCGTATAGTGCAAATATTTGTTGGCTAACTCGGGGTGGGACTCCGTACGCCTCCAAGACCCCTTTAAGAAAGGGCCAGCCAAACAGCCTTGCCTGTCTTTTACAAAGCCAGTTTGGTCATCTTGGAGTGAGGGCAGCAGAGGTGCAAATCTGTTTGCTAAAATCTTTACGTACAGTTTAGCGTCAGTATTAAGTAGGGAGATGGGGTGGAAGTTTTTACAATTGTCAATGACATAGTCAGTTCTGTGTCTGGTAATTTCTCTGGTTCTTAATCTATTATTAATTTGCATAACAAATGTGATAAGCTCATTTAATTTTTTAGGTAGATCTTTGGCAGCAATCTCTTCCAGAATTGCTTTGGATAATCCTTTTTTAAATGCAGAGATAAACCGGCTATTAGTCCAGTCTACCTCAGAAGCCAAGGTGCGAAATTCTATGGCATAATCCGAGATAGTCCGGTTCCCTTGTTTGATGTGCATTAGGGCAGTGGAGGCGTCATCCTCCCTGCCTAATGGGTCGAATGTTAATTTGAATTCTGCAAAGAATTCCTGGTAATTATGTGCAATACTCTTATTACTCTCCCATAACGGATTGGCCCAAGCTAAAGCTTTACCTTTAAGTTGGTTCATTAGGTAACCAATCTTAGCTCTATCTGAGGGAAAAGATCCCGGTGAGGCCTCAAAATGATACTCAGTTTGATTCAGGAATCCCCAGCATTCTTGAATATCACCATCAAAATGCGTGGGAGGGTATAGGTGCCTTATGTACTATAGGTGGAGGTACACTAGGCGGAGGTGACATAGTCGGAGAAACCGCAGACTGTAGATGCACTGTTAAGGGTAAGAAGTGTACTGAAAGCCTGGGAAAATTGATCCATACAGTTATCATTCTCCTCTAGCATTCTCCCGCAAGCTGCTATGTGCTGACACAATTATACAGGATCTATGGCCATGTCGTAATGTCAGGATTACTAATTGATCCAGCACGTAGAACTGTATCACACCTAGGACTAAAAGGCAACGTCTTACCGAGCATTAGAATGGCCGGACTTAACGTACCAGAGAATAGTTAAAATACTTGACGAGGCTGGGGACACAGAATGGGACACAACAATAAGAGAAAGCCAAAAGTCAGGGATACCAGAATACAGGGAATTCAAAACGAAGCCAAAGTCAATAACCAGAAATAGGGTACATTTAAATGCGGACACTGCAGTGCATGTACGCATATAGCTAAAAACTCTAAACACTCTAAACTGACAGCAATGGAGAGGAAACGTTTCCAGTTCGCTCCTTCTTCAACTGTCGGACGGAGAGAGTGATCTATCTACTCACCTGTTCCTGTGGAATAAAATATGTTGGCAAAACTTTTTGCCCATTCAAATTCAGGATTTGGGAGCATGTTAATTCTATAAGAAGACCTCTGGAGACACCAGTCTCACGTCATTTAAAGGTATACCATGCAAACTCCTCAAATAAACTAAGATTTATGGGAATAGAACATATTCCACAAACACAACGCAAAGGCGATTGGGATCGAAGGCTGAGACAGCGGGAATCCTATTGGATTTATACATTGAAAACCCTCACCCCACAGGGACTAAACAAGGGATTCTCTTCTGCTTTTTTATAAACTCTCATAGCTCCCATAATAAGATTTAGGAAGCAATATTCCTACATTTGTCAAGCTATTTGCCTTTTGCTTTTCACTTACTACACTTGGTAGCACTAATATGCACTAGCTTAGTTAAGTTGTATTTATTTTACTTTTAGCTAAGGAAGGGAGAGTGTTTCAGGTAGGCATTAGTGGCTAACCGACACCGAGGTACTATAGGGACAGACCTTACCTAAGTTTCTGGTTTGGGGTTGTTGTGGGTGGTTTGGGGTTTGGCTCCTTCATCTACATCCCAATATCCCTTACCTCTGGATATATCTGACCTCTGTATACTGGCTGGGACAGTACATAGTTAGGCTCAGACCTTCTCAGCAGCTTTGTTTATCTTAGCTAACCCAGCAGTATTACTATATATATTTATGTGTATATGTATGTGTCTATACATGCATATATTACATATACTCTCTTATCTCTTCCTATCCTTTTTTACAACTCCTGTTTACCCTTAGGACTATTAAAGGTGGGGCTCCCTTTCTCTATATTTTGTGTTATTCTCCTAACTAGGACTTTTAGTCCATCCATTTCCAATAACCAGAAATAAACTCTCAGGAACACACTCTCGGACAACCACTAAGGGAAACCACGACAGGGCAATGAGGAAAAGGCAAAAGGAGTTTAAATAAGCCTCTCTCGTACCTATGTCCTTTCTCTGCAGGTTTATAGGATGGCGGGATGTCTCTCGAGAGTTAGATATCCATGGGTGATCCAGGGTTGGAGACTCAGGAGGGGCGCTGATCAGCAGAGTTGGTGTCAGCGGAGTTGTTGTGGCATATTTTAGCATCCCTCTGGGTGGTTTGTTATTAGAGATATGAGACATTATTGTTCCGAGTAGCGTTTTCCTTTTGCTTTTTCGGGGCGTTTTGCGTGGTAGAATTAATCTTGCGTAACCAGGGTTCGGTTGCGTCGCTATTGGTATCGGATATTCCTGTAATCGGTGATGGTTGATGTCTTCATTTTTGTCCTATTCAGTTGTGTTTGGCATATTTGAGTCAGAGGCCAGGGGCCCTGTTTATTCACAGAGATGGATTTCCGCTTACGCGCTACCAGTTCACGGCGATGTTTTGCTCTGCACTGGTGGAGTGTGTGGTGGATGCTCTTGAATACTCAGCACATTCCTTTCACATTGGGGCGGCCAGCCATGTTAGTTTGTTGGGTTTTTCAGCTGCAGCGATTAGGCATCTGGGCAGGTGGGGCTCAAATCGTTAGTCCTCACTTGGTGTAACGTGTGTTTCCTTTTAGGTGGATATTGGGTTATTCATTTATTTATTGGACTGCGCTGCGAGCGGGGAAGCGCTCTTATGGAAGACATTTGGGGTTCCCATATGATGTAGCCAGGGTTAGGTGGAGGGATATTAGGGGTCTCCTGTGGCAACAAATTTACCTGGAGTGTGTGGCTCTACGCAGATTTGTGACAGGCCTGGTAACCTTATTTATCCACGCTGGTGGGAACGACTTAGGGCGTAGTAGGTCCGTGGATCTCATCCATGCTATTACACATGACTTGGTCCGCTGCGTGGCGTTATTTCAAGATTTAACGTTACTTTGGTCTGACATAGTATCAAGCCCCTGTTGGCGCGTGTTTTGGCGCATGCTAGGGGAGTGGAGTGTAGTGGGCACAAGCTAAATGTTTCAATAGGTAAATTTGTGCAGCGCCTTGTATCAGCAGATGGCAGACTGGGAGTGTCACGAATGTACCCTACTTCAAGAGTGTGCGTGACGTAGTTGTGGTGGTGAAAGGGTTCACTAAAGTTCACTATTTGTTTGCAATAGACCAGAAATAATGACAAAATCCCTCTTAAAGGGACACTCCCTTCCAGGAAAACAAATTGTTTTCCTGGTACTGCAGGTCCCCTCTCCCACCCACCCGCCATCCCATGTTGCTGAAGGGGTGAAAACCCCTTCAGTGACTTACCTGAGGCCACTGCTGATGTCCCTTGGCGGTGGTTTAGGGTCCACCTACGCTCCTCCCAGCCGACGTCAGCCGGCGGGGGAGACCGATTGCGCATGCGCGGCCGCCGACGGGATGAGACCTAATGCGCATGCGGGGCAATGCCGCGCACGCGCATTAGACTTCCCCATAAGAAAGCATTGAAAATTCTTTCAATGCTTTCCTACAGGGATTTTAGCGATGCTGGAGGTCCTCACATAGCGTGAGGATGTCCAGCGACGCTATAGTACAGAAAACCTGTGCTATAAACCAGGAAGTGCCCTCTAGTGGCTGTCTAGTAGACAGCCACTAGAGGAGGAGTTAACCCTGCAATGTAATTATTGCAGTTTATGAAAACTGCAGTATTTACAGTTGCAGGGTTAAGGGTACTGGTGGGAGTTGGCACCCAGACCACTCCAATGGGCAGAAGTGGTCTAGGTGCCTGGAGTGTCCCTTTAACACCACCTACACTTAAACATAATATAACTATTACTATTTTAATGCTGCTACCACCAAGACCATTTATAAATGGGGTGCCTTGGTCCCCCAGGTAAATCAATAAAAAAAACACCAAATATTACTTAGCACAATATCTATGTAATTGCAAAATACGAATTAGTCTCTTCAGGGAATGTGATTCTCAACCAGACAAAGGCAGAACTTAATAAAGGAATTTTTATTATGAGCAAAAAATGCATACAAAAATATATGATAAACAAATTATTTACACCCACAACAGATAAAAAAAAAAAAAGGATAAAATAACAGAAGTCCTAATTACTCACTTTCAAAGTAAAACGTAAAACAAAAAGTAAAACACCCAAACCCCTCCAAATCATTGGATATATACCCTGTGGATTATCAAGTCTTGCCCAGGGGTGGAGTTAAGGCGTACCTATAGAAATAATAAGTGACCATCTCCTTTTCTACAGACCAACATCAATCCTAATGGAAACATTTGGCTCTATCTTCTTTTATTTACCTGCCACAGAAATAATAATTTGTTATTATTTTCCCATCCCACTGACACATCGCACGCCCCACCCGCGATCCAATAGTACGGGCATCACAATTCCTGCCACACGTTTTAAGTTGTGCAACTTGTGTTCAAGCTTAATTAAAAGATTGGGCTAGTCCCATTGCAAATATAATAAAAATGAGGCTTAAAGCGGCATTGTCATGCCGAACTTACCTTTCTTTAATTGATTCCTCTTCTCTCACTCTCTCAGGATCTGTTCTTTATTTCTTCCTATCTGCTCTAGTTTTCTTTAAAACAGAAGACGAAGTAGGGACTATTTGTCCCTACCCCCTAATCTTCCTTTATGGCCCCTACCCACTGCTCAGGGGTGGGGGCCAGGGGGAGGACAATAGGTCCCTCCCCCTCATTTTCCTTTACGGGCGGTACTAGGTATTTTTTTATTTTTTTTTAACAATGAGCAGCCACAGGCTGCTCACTGTTTAGTAGACATGCCCCTACTTGCAGTATAGCGAGTAGGGGCATTCGGGAGATTTGAATCTCCCTTATGCTATTATGGGGGTCATATTGACCCCCATAGAGTGAGGGAGGACATGGGGGGCTTAGGAAGTGTCGGGGAGCGCTTCTCCCCGCCGCTTCTATCTTTACATATTACAAGGAGGGAGCTGCGCGCCGGTAGCTCCATCCTTGTAATAAACTGAATGAAAAAACACACACTGATATTCAGTGTTTGTTTGTTCATGTGACATTTCTATTCATTCATACGTCTTTCTGACGAATGAATGAATGGATGAAATTCTTGTTCGAATGCCCAAGTGTTTAACTGGGCATGTGCGGGAATTTCACAGCGCTATCTAGTGTGGACATATGACGTGTCCCACAGGGACTTCAACTACCCACACAAAGATGGCGGCGCCCTGAACATAGGTCCGGACACAAAATAAAGTTAAAAAAATAGGTAATATGGAGAGCTTAGGGGCATTTGGGGGTGACTAGGTGGTCAGTTACATGTAGTGGAGTTGGGAGGGAGGTTTTAAAAAAAAAAACGGGATTCGGCCATGACAGTGCCTCTTTAATTATTATGCTGTGGGTAAGTATTAATATTTTTCTTGGATATGATACTGGGACACAATGGAAACTAATACCATTACCATATCAAAAGATTTAACTATCAATTGAGAGTTTCATGCCATATGGTCAAAATCAGTTAGTTTACATTGAAACAAGACATACAGGCTGCTCAAGTGTAAAATGTCTCACCTTGCAGGGCCTTTGATAGATCAAAAGGGCAATCCTTTTCACACCTTGCAGTCCCTTTTGATCAAAAGAGCAATTTCTCTCCGCCATTTGTCCTCTACCCAGCGGTCAAATTATTGATGCACTACACAAGTTATATTAAATAGCAATATTCCATAGTGTAATATTAAATTATGCACTCTTGCCATGACAGGGAGAAGGCTCAGACTCAGTGTGGTGGAGCGTGAACACTCAGCCACGGTGATTTAAACGGCTATGTTCAGCTCTCAATTTGTGCCCTACACGCAGCTCAAATGTTAGTCACTAATTGTGGCCCCGCCTGACAGAGGGACCCTCAGTTATTGAATGATACACAAGGTTCCCTGGCTCTAGCAAAGATTTAACATTAGGCATGACTGTTGATGCCATCACTTGGCATTGAAGCCCTGCGCTGCATCATGGCAGCCATAGACTATCAAGTGCTCCTTAATGCAATACATTCTTGACAATCCACAGTTTATTGAATAATCCCTGTTGGTGTTTTGTGTATAACCGTGACAGCTCTGCTATTTTAGCCTCGATTTTGCAAATCATGGGGCTATTTACTAAAATGAGACTTGCCAGGAATTCAAAGTGACTTTCAAATTTAAGGCCAAAGCAGCTGAACTGGCAGCATAGCCAACTAGGAGATTTACCAGTGCAGCTATATTGGCCTTACATTTGAAATCCCAATTAAATCCCCCCAATCCACAATTTAATGAATAACCATGATAGTTAGCAACATTCTACAATTAAACCTACACTAAAACCTCCCAAACCAGCTTTATCACTAAACAAAATGGAAGTGCATCGTATCTAACTAAACAGTTGCAGCACTGCACGGTTACAGCAGCCCTACACTTTAATCCAAAGTGTACTTTGCTCATTTCAACACTTCCAAGTATTGCTCTGTACCAGTATGACGTCACCAGACTTTTCATTTATTTATTTATTTATTTTGGCCAGGGCGCGTCGCTCTGACGTAACTTCCGGGAGGCCAGCTGTCGCTAGATCTAGGGTGCTTTAACATCGGGCGGAATGGTGACCAGCCGCAGCACCGAGACCACCGAGTCGGGGGAGTCCCAGACCTACCGGTGAGAGATAGAGAGAGAGTGCAGGGTTATTGAGCGGGAAGTTAGGATATACTGAGAGTATTGGGTGGATAGGGGCGAGGGCTGAAGGTGACAGCTGTAGGGGGAGTGTCTGCCATGGCTGTCTGTGTGTTTGCAGATAGAGATACACTGCAGATAGACTGTGACATGTTCTGTCTCGTTATATCTCTATGTAGCAGGCATCTCTTATTACACATTACATTATACGTGGCATTTATCTACCTGTCTGATGTTGGATCCCCGTAATATAACAACAACAACAAAAATCACTACACATTTCTATGCACCCACCTTCTTCTTCTTCTTCTTCCCTTTTTCTAGATCAGGGGTTCTCAACGTTAGTCCTCAGGACCCCCTACCAGTCCAGGATTTGGGGATTACCTGGGTGTGTCTCAGGTGTTTAGAAAAAGGGGGAAAAAACACCTTAGACCCTAAGGTGTTTTTTCTTTTTCTAAACACTTTAGACACACCCAGGTAATCCCTAAACCCTGGACTGGTAGGGGGTCCTGAGGACTAACGTTGAGAACCCCTGTTCTAGATGTATTTATTAAACCTAGCCTGCTTGGTATCTAGGGTGTTCCTGTTAAATTCTTGTTTTGATGTGTTATATGTATTTTTTTTTATTTTTTTTCATGTCATTTGTAATATGTTCGAAATGAAAATGGATCACTAATCAGGAAGGAGTGGTGATTAAGACACTGTGTCTAATATGAATGACATTGAAATGCAGGTTTCACCTATTCAGTGGTTAAAGGAACACTCCAGGCACCATGAGCACTACAGCGCCGCTATGTAGTGGTTAAGATGCTAGGCATGCCCCGTCATCCTCTTAGTGTAAGTAGTCAATTTATAGCCGCATTCAGAGTATAATTTATGGTAGTTAACTTAATGTGGATTTGTATGTATCCTCATAATGTAAGACCGTTAGTAACAGAACACTAAGCAGCAAAACCATCTTAATGTGGTGTTTTTGGTGCATAGATGCTGTCCCCTTTTTTCAGGCAGTGTTGTTAATTGCTGTTTCCAGACAAACGGCAGCGTTTACATTGGAACACAATCTCTACTTTAGGCACTGTCGGACTGACAACCATTAGAGGCACTTGTTCATTGAAGATTTTTGATTTTCAAAAGCATTCGCGTTCATTGTCATTATACACTGCAACATGATGCTAAATGTGTCTAATCTGTTTGGCTTACTGCTTCTATATGAGAAGCATCAGGTTGGCGCACTCTGGGATGTGTCATATATTCCTAGTTCTTCTCATATTTGATGGCAATGGAGGCAGATTGATAAAGACCTCAGTTGAAGTCAAAATGTTGATGTTTCTCCAGTGATTCTACTTACGGTACTATTCATCCTTGAGTACCTGGACCATCTTGTGTTTTTTTTGTCTATTGGTGGCAGATCGACTACAGCACGGGTACTGTACTGTGGCTTGACCAAATGTATATTTTACAGCCTTTTTTTTAATTTTTTTTTTTTTTTTTATTATTATAACAAAGTGGATCATGAGTGTAAATTTATTAAAGGCTATATTTCATAAAATATGCACCACCTGGTTTACAGTTTTTGTAGCAATCTTCGTGGCTCAGGCCCTCTCCTGGTAGGAGAGCAAGTGCCTTCATGCTTATATGTCTAGTGTTACCAAATCTGTATTCCTAGCACTATGCTTCCCTTTGTGCTCTTTCCCCCAACGTCTTACCTGATTTCAGTACCAATCTCCCTCAGCACTGATTTCAGTACCAATCTCTCTCAGCACTGGTTCAGCACCCTGTCTCCTCCAATGTCAACAGACGTGTATGCATGGTGAGCGCATAAGGCCTTCCACATAGTAAAGCATTGCTGCAGTGCTTAGCTGTGGGAAATTGACTGATTCTGAAAGTCCTCATGTAGAAGGTGAGGACGTCCCGCACCAGTTAGGCGACTAAAAGTCCCCTAACAAGCAGTTAGTGCCTCTAGTGACTGTCTTAGTCCAGCAAGGTAATCATTACAGTTTTGCTAAAACTTCAATTATTTCCATTGCAGGACTTAAACAGATACTATGGTGCCAGGAATACAAAGCTGTATTCCTGGCACTAAAGTTTCCTCTATCTACCTCCTCCCTCGCGTTAAAAACTCTTTATTTTCTTACCTGATCCCAGCGCCGATGTCCTTCTGCACTGGGTCGCGGCTCCATCTCCTCCAACATCCCTCGAACAGAAGTGTAGGGAGATATTAAGAGTTAAATGGTGCTGGATTTAACACTCTGGGGTTAAACCCAGATGGTAAGTTGATGCCAAGGACTACTTGGCATCGTAACAACTTAATGAGAATTAAGTTGTTATGGTGCCCAGTGTGTTCCTTTAATCTCTTGAAGAAAAGGATAAAAATATGAGTAAAAGCAGGGAATATTTTATGCCTATTAAGAATTAGCATTACATCTGCATGCTCCTAAATTATTCCACAGGAAGATCTTGAACTTGTGATCTGAGAAGAGAGTACAGCTTTGCTTGTTAAAGACAATATAGATAAGCTGATAAGATCTCAGGAATAATGCAAACAAGGTACTTTATTGAACATGTTTTATGTATCATGCAGTAGATCACAACTGGAATGTAATTTTAAGTAAGCTATTAAACATGTTGTTAGCATGTGTATATCAAAGGCCAGATACAGCATTTAGATCCTTGTTGGTTAGCCATGTTCTAGAAAGATAATGTTATCAGTAAAACCACTACAAGCACAGTGTAAAATGATAGCTTTTTCAAATTGAGGCCTGAACAGCTGCCTAGAAATGAGATCTTTGCAAAAGAAACTATTTCTAAATTCAAAAACAAGATTGAATTGCTAAGCTGTAGAGGTAAATACCCCAATATGTCTATTTAGAAAAAAAAAATAATTATTATTATTATATATTTTCTCCCCTCTCCCCAACATATCAAATTTTGTAACTAGATTTTAGTGGAAAAATCTGTATCCTAGTTATGTAAAAAGTTCTGGACATATATATTTCTAAAATGGGCAGATGGATAAATCAATGTTTGCACACTTTTCTGAAGCTGTAATACTTTTCTTCCAATTGTCATAGGCAAAACTATTAAAATAAACATTGCTCTTGTCCTCTAAGTATAAACAGGTCTTGCTATTGTGATGTTTTGGCTGTTGCTGCATGTAGGATAGACAACTTAGGAATACACGCCAAGACAGGTACGGGAAACGTAAAGTTGTGTACGTCATGGTTAGGTAGAGGAGTTCTGTACATCATGGTTAGATGGAGTAGTTTCTGTACCTGCAATATGAATGAGTCAAAATCTGTGCAATGGGAATAGAAGACAGGGAGCAGAAACCCATGCGTGGGAAGTGCAGACGACAATACAGGAGAGATGAAAAGGCGGCTTTTTATCCTTTGGAACATTTGCAATTTTATTTTTATTTTTTATTTTTTTTTCTTACAGGTGATTATTTCTTGTCTATTTAGCTACTTTCTGTGTTTATACATACTCTAAATTTTGGAATCTATAGTGCAGTAATAAATAATACTTTTGCATGGCTCTGAAGAGTACAATTTAATTATTTGCCCATTCGTAAAGCGGAAACTTAAGCCGATTTCTTTTGCTAAATATTTCACTTAGCAGTCCAACGTTTTGTATTTTGAAAACTCTTGCAGAGAAAAAGTAATAATTTTACCTGCTGAGATGCTGATAGCAGATTATATTTTCTAAAACATTGAATAACATAATGAAACCTAAATACTTTCCTCAGACAGCACAGCTGCAATAAACAAGGCCTCGTACTTCATCTTTTTTTTTTTTTTATTCACATTTTCAATGTTCCGTGTTACCAGCTAGATTAGGCCCTTAATTTGCTTCTTTTGCGTAACTGCTAAGGAAAAAAGATTCAAAGACTCACTGTAGGCAGCCAGACCACTTCATCTTGTTGAAGTGGTCAGATAAACTGCAATGTTTACATTACAGATTTTAGTAGGTACAAGAGGTGCTCCCTATACTCTAACTGGAATTTAACTCCATGAAACTACGTTGGACGTCCTTGCGCCTTGCATGAGGGTGTCTAACATCTTCAAATTCCCCATAGAAAAGCATTGATTTACTGCATTCCTTTGTGCAAACTCTAATGCATGCAACACTACAAACAGGTAAGTGATAAAAGGACATTTAATCCTTTATATAGTCGGGGCAGACCTAAATTAATAGGAACAGGGACACTTTAGCATTAGGAATGCAGTTTTGTATTTCTAACTCTTTAGTGTTCCTTTCATTCACTCATTTGTACATTATTCAGAAATCTAGTATTATTCATAGGCTGTTTGCAAACCATGATGCTAAGGTAGACTGAGAAATATGACATCACTGCAAATGGGGCAGTCTACACAACATAATCATTACGTGTGTAATGTGCTGTGGTTCAGTCTCTCAGTATCATTTTTAGGAACCCTAGCACTCTCAGCCAGTGCCATACTGGTTGGATGAAAGTTATCTTTGTAATAGGTCTTATCCATGTGGCTTAGGCTTGGGTGCCAGTAAGAGAACGTTGAGGTTGTCATGGTTCCATGAGTTCCATTGTGTTTCCCCCCCATTGTAAGGAGTAAAACTGTTTGGTTTTTAAAAATGTTTTGATTTTTTTTTTTCTTGGTGTCTGCCAGTCGCTGCTTCCCAGCACCTATTACAACTCTGTGAGAGTCAAGGGCTCTCTTCTCTAAGCTAAGTCGAGCTGTTTGATCAGCTTACACTCTCAGCCAATACACTAGCCTTTATCTCAGGAGAGCTAACAAAAGCAGGAGCTTCCGGTTCTCACTGAGCAGTTGTAGAGGCAGGGAGCGGCACAGTCGGACTGTAGGTTAAAAGTCTAACTGTAAAACAGTTTGACTCCTTACAATGGTATGGTAGCAATTCACCTAATGCAACATAACTACTATGTTACATTACCGTCTCCAGTGGCGAAAGGGCCTCTTCCTCGGCAGTCCCCTCCGCCCCAAAGATATCAACACTGTAGATGATTCTACAGCGCTACGGACTCTGATGGCGCTATATAAATAATAAAATAATAATCTCTGGACCATTGAATGGTACTCATAGAAAACATTGGAAGGCAGTGTGCATATTCAGCAATTGCTAATCTGTGATATTTCCACTTGACAAAACACACCCTCTCTGCCCTGCCTCCTTCTTAGTGGGCCCCTGTGATTTAAAAAAAATTCGACCATGTTTGGGGGGCACTCTGCAGGCTGATGTTAGTTCTTTGGTGTGTAAATTGAAGTTTGTGATGCTTGAGAATGGTGGTTAGGAGACCTGAAGCCATGTTTATTGTAGGTGCATTCACAAGTTGAGAATGGTTAAAAAGCAATGCTATATTTCCCATTATTATTTTGTTGTGAAAATGACTGTCTGCATTTTGTTTTGAGTGTGTCACCAAATATAGGTTGTCAAGTGAAACCATTCTTCTATCAGCTTAGAACATCGGCAACAAAGCATGCAGCTCATCCGTGTCTATTTTAGTACATAGGTGTGGTTTGTGCCATTAACTCTGTCCTGAGATTAGAGGTTAGTGAATAAATGAAAAGGAGCAGCTACTTGAAATTATAATAAACTACAAACTCCTAGTTTAGGAGAAATGTCCAATACAAATAAAATAAAAAGGGAGACAATTCATTAATTAAAATCACTAATACTCACTTTACTAGCAAGGTATCAGTTTTTCTGTCTTAGGAGAGCTTTTGGCAAGGAAATAAACCAAAAATAGTGATCCCTCATTTAACTTGCAGTATACATTGCAAATGTGTGTTATCCGTGAAGTGCTCTGTGACAACTAATCTAAGAAGGTGCACACACACATTTAATATATTTATTTTTAACCAGCAAGCAAACACTTTTACACAAGTATACAAACTAAATTAAAGCAAGAAAAGTTTAAAAAGTGTGTAGTGTGTGTGTGCCCCTGTTAGTGTGTGTGTGCCCCTGTTAGTGTGTGTGTGCCCCTGTTAGTGTGTGTGTGCCCCTGTTAGTGTGTGTGTGCCCCTGTTAGTGTGTGTGTGCCCCTGTTAGTGTGTGTGTGCCCTGTTGGTGTGTGTGCCCCTGTTGGTGTGTGTGTGCCTGTTAGTGTGTGGTGTGCCCTGTTGGGCTGTGTGTGTGCCCTGTTGTGTGTGTGTGCCCCTGTTAGTGTGTGTGTGCCCCTGTTAGTGTGTGTGTGCCCCTGTTAGTGTGTGTGTGCCCCTGTTAGTGTGTGTGTGCCCCTGTTAGTGTGTG
>OW240916.1:57576537-57605150 GCA_933207985.1 Pelobates cultripes
TGTGTGTGCGCCCCTGTAAGTGTGTGTGTGTGTGCGCCCCTGTAAGTGTGTGTGTGTGTGCGCCCCTGTAAGTGTGTGTGTGCGCGCGCCCCTGTAAGTGTGTGTGTGCGCGCGCCCCTGTAAGTGTGTGTGCGCGCGCGCCCCTGTAAGTGTGTGTGCGCGCGCGCCCCTGTAAGTGTGTGCGCGCGCGCCCCTGTAAGTGTGTGTGCGCGCGCGCCCCTGTAAGTGTGTGTGCGCGCGCGCCCCTGTAAGTGTGTGTGCGCGCGCGCCCCTGTAAGTGTGTGTGCGCGCGCGCCCCTGTAAGAGTGTGTGCGCGCGCGCCCCTGTAAGAGTGTGTGCGCGCGGACCCCCGTTAGTGTGTGTGCGCGCGCGCCCCCGTTAGTGTGTGTGCGCGCGCGCCCCCGTTAGTGTGTGTGCGCGCGCGCCCCCGTTAGTGTGTGTGTGTGCGCGCCCCTGTGTGTGTGTGCGCGCCCCTGTGTGTGTGTGCGCGCGTGTGCCCCTGTCAGTGTGTGAAGAAAGCTGAGATGCTGAATTAATTACTTTATAAGGTGAACACAAAAGGCCTATAAATGTTACAAGTCTGTATCACTGAAGTAGCTTTGCAATGTAGCATAATTTTTTTTGTTGTACAAAAAAAACAAAGTATACATTTCCTCTGCAAAAGGACATGTATATGTTCTAGCACAGTGGTTCCCTCAGAGGTATGCAAAAAAAAATATTGGTAATAGCGGTTTTACTTCCGGTGCAGTTGCACCCCACAGGTTGGGAACTGCAGGATGAGCTGGCCCATCGGGTGGCTAATGTACTTAGTTGCTAATGTATGTGTGGCAGTGTTTGTATCTGTAGGTCTGTGCATCTTCATGTGTGGCAGTGTTTGTATCTGTGTATCTGCATATGTCAGATAAATCACATGCGCTTCTCTTCAGACTAGCCTGTTGTCTCCTAGGTAATTTTAATTCCTGTTTTTGCTTTCTCTAGTCACTGGTCGATTAAATGACCAGGTAGACCTTAGTTAATTAACCTCTCACCATAAATATATTTGTAGGAAACGAGGGACAATTGAGCCTGGCACCTTAACAATATGGTTGTTGTATACATGAGCAGCTAGCATCTTTTGCATTGTGTTCATTTTGTCGACTAACAATATTAGTCAGATT
Organism: Pelobates cultripes; assembly: GCA_933207985.1. Classification (NCBI taxonomy): domain Eukaryota; kingdom Metazoa; phylum Chordata; class Amphibia; order Anura; family Pelobatidae; genus Pelobates; species Pelobates cultripes. The sequence continues at coordinate 57,577,695 of OW240916.1, forward strand.
TTGGTCAACTAACATTTTTGAGATTTAGTCGATAAAAACTAGACTAAAATTAGAACAATTCAGATGACTAAAATGGCATTTTATTCAAGAGACTATGACTAAAACTAAATTGATATTTGGTTCCAAAATTAACACTGTACTGAGGGGCTGTGGAAGGGGCAAAAATTAACAGACCAGGGCTTGGGAGAGAGACACCTCGAGGGGCTAAAGGGGAAACAAAGAGACACAAAGGGGCTGTGGAAGGGGCGAAAGAGACAGAGGCTTTAACTCCATCCATTATATTTTAGTCGTGTCGACTAAAATCTACTAGAGCTTAGTAGACTAAAACGAAAACAATTCAGATGACTAAAATACAACTAAAACTTAAATGGCTTTTTAGTCAAAAGACTATGACTAAAACTAAATTGAAATTTACCGCCAAAATTAACACTACTCCCCACAACAGGAAGTAGCTGAAACATTTTATGCCAAGCATGAGTTTATGGAATATGTATTTCAAAACATGAATGATAGTATGGGGAGTCAGTGTGTAATCGATTGCAGAATTGTAATCATTCCTTTACATTCCTGATGTTACTGTGCCACACCTATCCAGTAAGTACTACCTCCTGATTTACTTTCCCAACAGTGGAGATTTAATCTGAGTATTGTAGTATGAAGTGGCTGTGTGGAGATGTCACAGTTCGGAACACGAGCCCCAATGGAAACTTGCTGATTTGAGCATCCTTCAGTTTGAAGAACTTTGTTGGAAAATTATCTAGAATTTTAGGAAAATACAAAACAACATAGTGTATACTGTACAATGATATGAAGTGGTAAATAAATATTGAACTCCCACACAAAATCTCCAGAGCCGTACCAGACTCTGTATATCAGGTTCACAGGTGCCAATACTGGCTAATGATCTCACTGACACTCCAAACACTGCCTCAGCTATCTGGACAAGCACTGGCAACAGCGTGTATGCTTGTCCAGATAGCTGAGGCATTTTGTGGAGCGTCAGTGGGTTACACTGGAGAGGTATATACACTAGTATATTTCATGTGATTTGTTGTTGATGTTCGGTGTAAAAGGTAAGCACTAGTATACCAGTCACACTACCCGCACAATAGTTGTCACGCACTGAATTGCCATAATATTTGTGAAGCGCCTCCTTCTTTTACTGTATCCTTCAGTTTCCCTTTGATTCTTGAGCCTGCAGGCATCCCTCTGGTTGTTAAAATTAAACTAACCGTATAGCCAATTTGCAAATGATTTTTAGTTCATACTTGTGGGGTTTGTAATCTTAATACCAAAGTGAAGCAAATTGAATTTCAAACAACAAAAGTTAGGCTAAGTATAGGTAAGTTGGAAACATTTTCCAATTTATATGTTAGTCACTGCAACTTTTGAAATTGATGATGAATACAAATATTTTGATATGTTTAAAAAAAAAAAAAAAATACATTTGTGTATAATTCTTGTTCTCTACAAAAGCAAACTGAAGAGAAATACATGTATTCCTTCTGGTAAATGACTGTTATATACTGATCAGCAGAAACATTTAGTTGGTTTTTGCAGTGATCGGATCACAAATTGGACTTTGATCGTTATGGTCCATTTTTCTCATTTCTTAAAGGTTAGGTTGTCAAGATATGACACAAGTAGGAACAATGAGTGGCTGGGTTTTTAAATGTTTGGTGTTTTGTCTGTGCTGCATTTCTAATAAACATTTAAATTTGGGCTTTTTTTTTTTTTTTTTTATAGAAAATTTTCTTCAACAGTAATAATCTTAGTTTTGCAATTCACATTTGTACATTTTACAATGAGTCTTAAATTAAAGGAGCACTATAGTGTTAGGAATACAAAACTGTATTCCTAACACTATAGTGTCCCTCTGCCCTTATCCCCTTACCCCTTGCTGAAAAAGTCCCTCGGCACTGGCTCTGTCTCCGACGATGTCAGCGCCAAGGGGGAACATAATGCGCATTAGGCCTTCCCTTGGGAAAGCTTTGAATTAGTGCTTTCCTACAGGTAATTTGAAGATGCTAGACATCCTCATGCAGGGCGTGATGACGCCCAGCATCGTTTCACAGAGTTCAACTCTGTGAAACAGCAGAAACGCCAAGAGGCATTCTTAAAATTGCAATATAAACATTGCATTCTTTCAGCGTTAAGGGGACAGGGATGGTGCACCCAGTCAACTTCAGTGAATTGAAGTGGTCTGGGTTCCTATAGGTTCCCTTTAAGCAACCAAAATTAATGACAAAACCAAATGCATAGATGTCTCAACATTCAGAAAGTTGTGAATAACAGTAGGCATTTTTTCCTCTCTCTGTTTAAATACTGTTCACTTTCATTTTTCTGACAGCTATAAGAAAGTAATAATTTATAATACAACTTCCCCAGAGTGGAGGGATTTTAGACAGTCTATGTAAAAACAATACAATAAAAAAATAAAATGTACTGTTATTTGACCCACCTGTAATAGATGGGGGGAGAAGGAAGTATTTGTGTGTGGACAAAGGATGCATAGTTGGTAACCTTTGCACTATCTGCAGATTTAGTTAAATTTGAAGATTTTTTTTTTTTTTTTTAAATAACCCTTTAAATTGTAAATCATGATCACAAACCCATTGTGCACACAGTGTGGATATAAATGCAGATACTTAGTATAGGGTCAAGTAGGGTTTGAGAAACTGTGCTCGACTCAATTAGTCAGCACTGGACAGCAAGAGAGACATTATTGATGCAGACCAGAGTTATAGTTACCTTACAGTCTGCCACTCTTTGCCCTGGCCTTTTTTCCATCAGTCCTGCCATTTGACAGCAGAAGAAATAATGCTTGCCCAGGAGCCTAGAACTACTTGTTCCAAGTGAATTCGCCAGACATGGTTTGTGTGTCTGTACTATATTAAAATTTTAATAGCTATTACCCTGACCCAACCCCTGATATCCCTGCCCAACCTATTCAAATAAGTGACTGATTACGGAGACAGCTCATGTTACAGGCTTAGCGTGACAAAGACACAGGCCACGTGCATTCACATTAAAAAAACATGATTGAAAAACTCAAAGAAAACTTTACTATTGGAATATACTTGTGTAAATGAAAAAGAAAAATGATAATATGTAAATGTTTCTATTTTACATTGAATATAACATGTATCTTTATGATATTTGTTGTATTTAATGAATATGGGAGCGATTGCTGGTAAGTTAATTTTTTTCAGAACTGGTTCAGGCTGGGAGAATAATGTAAACATGGTGCACAAAAATTAATGTACAATAAAGGTATTCATTTAAATATCACCTAGATGCATAGTGCAAAACCCACAAAAATTGCAATGCATATAGCGGCACATGATCAGGAATGAAGTTAAGGGAACAAATGTAAAAACTTTTTCACATTTTACAGTAGTGGCAGCTAGCATTGCTTAATGACGTAGCTGTATCACTTGTCAATAGCAGTAATATGATAGAATAGGTAGTCTGTAGTGAGAATACGACATAGCTACACAGTAAAATGCAGTACAAATGATTTTAAATTATAGATGTATGTCTGTTATTTGCGTCCATTAATGTTTAAGTTTCTGTGCAGAGTGTATTGTGCACATAAATTGCAGCTTAGTAGCTTCTGTGACAGAGTAACCGTCTGGTGAATATACAGAAATGGCAGTGAGATCCTTTATTACATAAATGGTAAAGTGGCTTTATGACAAGGACCCTCTAGTAAATATACAGATAAGGTAAACGTCATCCATGCACTTTATTTCTGGTAACATATGAGAATCCTACATTAAGCAGAACAAGTACATTCACTTTGCTGACTGCCGAAAGTTAATGGGAGTTAGACTCATGAGATGAAGTAGGCAGATCACGGTGTGTGTATCCGTACTGGACTTAGAATTTCTAATAGCCATTCAAAATTTATATTTAGCCCTGTTAAGTGTCTTGGACCCACTCAAATTGCTTAATAAGGTCTTCATTGCTGTTTGCATGTAGCAGCTTATTTTCAGCTCATAGTACTTGTGTATAAGGGATGCATGACTGTGGAGATTAAAAAATATGGTTGGACACTGCCAGTTGAATCCTTTGCAGAGACTAGAAATCTGATGATACTGGTTGTCACCTGATGTCACTACAGCTTTCAGGGAATATTTTAGTGATTGTAATAAACAGGATGAATGCCTTCCAGACAGGCTGATACATTTTTATTTGGGAAAGAGACCATATGTTACTTTCCTCCTAGATGTCCTGGAAGGCTTAAAAAAATTATATAGGGTTATTTACTAAAGTGAAAATTTAACGTGAATTTCATATTTAAGGTCAAAATAGTCAAACTTGAAAATTTATCTAAGTTGGCTATGCTTTCAGTTAAGCTACTGTGGTTTTAAAGGGACACAATAGTGAAAGGAATACAAACATGTATTCCTGTCATTATAGCTGTGAAAAAACGGTTTAGGTACTCGGCCCCCCTGTAAGCAGTGTAAAAGGTAATTTTACTCCCCTTTTATTCCAGTGCCACACAGGTCTATTGCAGCTAGCTCTGCCCCAGTTACACCTCCTTGGCTGAGATCGTCAAATATTACAATCTCAGCCAATCCAATTCTTTCCCATAGGAAAGCATTGGCAGCCTATTGCGCATGCACAGAAAAACTCTGCACAGCGCCGATCTGCATCTCCTTATAGAGATACATTAAATCAGTGCAACTCTATGAAGAACGTTCAGCACCTCCATGCGTGGAGAGGCTGAACATCAGTACTGCACATTGTACTGTATTGACCCAGGAAATACTTCTAGTGGCCGTCTGAGTGACTGCCATTGGAGGTGTTACTAGGCAGAAATGTAAACACTGCCTTTTCTCTGAAAATATAAATCTGCCCGGTATACTTAATGAAACTGGAATAGTGTTAACATTCATTTCATATGAGGTGGAAAAAAATTCAAATCAGACAAACCTAATCAAATACAAAATGCCAGATTGAAAACCAACATATCTAGGAATGTACAAATCACTACTGACCTATGACTCTTATGAGTGTCATGATTACTCTAGCATCGGTCTACGATTACAATGTTACAGAAAATACATGTATCACTTGTAGTTGATCACTTGACAACATACCAATCTTTCAGATATGTCAGACACGCTGTATAGATATAGCCAGCCATGGGGAGTACTTGAATTGGAAGCGATGTTGGCACCATGTAATTCTTTATCCTAAATCATGGCTCATTGATAATTTTTTTTTTTTTTTTTATTATTATTTTTTTTTTTTTGGTCTTAAGGATTTCAAAGTCTGAGGGAAGGTTACAGGATAGCCTAAAAACAGGAATACACTGTTAGATGTCCCTAACATCCATCTCCTTAAACGTATTGAGTCCATTTCTATATCGCAATAACTCTGTTGCAAAGGTGAGACAACAACATGATACCTTTCAAACTAGCTCAAAAAGGACTTAAAGCGGCACTGTCATGCCGAACTTAGCTTTCCCCAATCGATTCCTCTTCTCTCCCTCTCTCAGGATCTGTTCTTCATTTCTTCCTGTCTGCTCTAGTTTTCTTTAAAACATAAGAAAAAGTAGGGACTATTTCTCTTATGGAGGTTTCCGACACAGTGACCAGCGGAGGAGCAAAGTGTGCTTCGTTTCCGGTGGTCACAGCAATTTTCCCATGATCCTTAGCTTTCCTCCCTGTTCCCACGATGTCTCCTGTCAGTATTGCCGAACGTCCTGTCACTTAGACAGGACGCCGGCAAAACTGCCAAATTGGTTCTAACAGTTTCTCCATTCGTGTTAGAACACAATTCGGGACTTTGTTCATATCGGAATTTCATTAGAATGAATGAAACTCCGATCCTATTCATTGCCGCGGCTGCATCTTGCAGCCGCTTAGTAGATAACTCCCTAATTCCCACAGTATCAGGGGGTTATCTACTAAAAGGCTGAAAGACCTAAATTGGTCTTTCAGCCACATTTACTAATACTAAGTAAAGATTACTTAGTATTAGTAAATAATCTGCCCCTACTCGCTATACAGCGAGTAGGGGCATGTCTAGTAAGCAGTGAGCAGCCTGTGGCCTGTGGCTGCTCACTGTATAAAAAAAAAAAAAAAACTATTGCCCCCATCCCTGTGCGGGACCTACTGTCCTCCACCCCCCCCCCCTAGCCCCCCACCCTTGAGCAGTGGGTGGGGGCCATTAAGATAATATGGGGGGGACCTACTGTCCTCCCCCCGGCCCCCACCCCTGTGCAGTGGGTGGGGGCCATAAATTACAATGGGGGTGGGACCTACTGTCCTTCCCCCCCCACCCTTGAGCAGTGGATGGGGGCCATTAAGATAATATGGGGGGGACCTACTGTCCTCCTCCTGACCCCCACCCCTGGGCGGCGGGTTGGGGCCATAAAGATAATTAGGAGGGCCTACTGTCCTCCCCCCCCACCCATGCGTGGTAGGCGGGGACCGTAAATTACATTGGGGGAACTTACTGGGGAGGACCTACTTTTCAATTGGGGAAAGGTAAGTTTGGCGTGACAGTGCCGCTTTAATTAAAAAAAAAAAAAAAACCTTTGCATTGCAAACAAAATATGTTTGGTTTATACCCCTATCAAGCATTTGGTTTTTGATTAGGTTTGTCTGAGGATTTTTATCAATTCCTTTTTTTTCACCTTATCTGTATGTCCGTACTATTCCTGTTTTTGTAAGTATACTGGGCACGTGTACATTTGTGTCACTTTTTCAGAAGATGGATATTTATCATTAATGAGATCCTTTAATTGCTTTTCAGTTGTGTACTTGTTTGAGGATTTGTAAGTATCCCGGTGGCTGTATCTATACTGGGTAAAAGAACTGTATATGTAAGAAATAAGATAGGTATTTTGTCATTAAAGTTGTCAACTACTTTGTGCTTTATCACCTTTTATACCGACATTTTATATTGTGTAACCTTGTAATCTTAGGCTGGTGTAATCATGACACTCCTAAAGGTCATATATACGTGGTATGTGTGTGTGTATATAATTACAACCTCAGCAAAAGTTTGCAAAGGTGTTTCTCTTTGCAATATTTGTCCGATAACTCTAAAAATGAATTGAAATACTAGACATCTGAGGCATTCAAACAATCAAGACTAGCAAGTGAATCTGTTTTGAGTTATTTTTCATTTGCACTATATATGTAGGAATCAATTATAAGAGAAATTATGATAAAATCATGAATGTCAATCACAAAAAGAACTAGGTTTAATTATCCCAGTGATGTCCTTTTCTAAGCAGGTTGCACAGATTCGTATTTTCAGAAGAGTAGTTTCTACAATATCGTATTACGTTTAGCTAAAGATTGGGTGTTCTAGGGCAGTAGATAGTTGTCGCCAAAATGGTACATAGGTTGGCACCCGTAGTCTTTTATTGCCATAGCAACTGCAGTGAACTAGTGCTCCTTTTAACTTTTCCAACATTATTCTGACTATATTTTGAGTACTTTGCATTCTTTGGAGTTCATGATAAACTCTCTAACCCTACAATTGTTAGAGTAATATAAATAATTATGTAGCAGGAATTTTGTAGCTTTGTCATACATTTGGCAACAGACAAGTTAAAGGACCACTCTAGGCACCCATACCACTTCAGCTTAATGAAGTGGTCTGGGTGCCTGGTCCAGCTAGGGTTAACCCATTTTTTAAAAACATAGCAGTTTCAGAGAATTTGTTTCATTTTTGACAAACAAATCAAATTCATGTTAATCTACACCTGAACAAATCAATTTATCCAGGATTTACGTGACAGATTTTCACATGGAATAGCAGGAATTTGTTTTGCGTAGATTGTTATAGTGTAGATTAACAGGAATTTGACTTGTCGCCGGTGGAAATGTTTTGTGCACAAGTCTAGTATATATCACAGCAGATTAAAGGAGCACTATATAGTCAGGAACACAAACATGCATTCCTGACCCTATAGGGTTAAAACCACCATCTAGCCACCCTGGTCCCCTCATGCATCCCTAAATATAGTAAATCTTACTTGTATTCAAGCCTGAAGCTTTGTCACTGTTTCCTTTTGACACAGCCCTGGCCAATCAGCATCTCCTCATAGAGATGAATTGAATCAATGAATCTCTATGAGGAAAGTTCAGTGTCTGAATGCAGAGGGAGGAGATACTGAATGTTTGGATGCATTTTAAGCAGCTATGACCCAGGAAGGATCTCTAACAGCCATGTCAGGAGTGGCCAGTGAAGTTATGACTAGGCTGTAATGTAAGCACTGCATTTTCTCTGAAAAGACTGTGTTTACAGCAAAAGGCCTGAAGGTAATGATTCTACTCACCAGAACAAATTCAATAAGCTGTAGTTGTTCTGGTGACTATAGTGTCCCTTTAAAGATCTTTTAAAATACAGTATATAAATATGTGTTGATAGAGTAAATGGGAATTAGAAAATCTAGTTTTGAACACCTAGAAAAAAATAACAAAGTTCCTTTTGTTCTAAAACAAGAATACTCAAGCAGTGTCCGTAAAGGATATTATAGCATTAAGAATCCAAGCATATATTCCTAAAGCTATAGTGTTCTACTTCAGATTTAGATTCAGGTTCCTTCTCAAAAAAAGGGTTTGAATTCCCTTTTTCCAGTGGCAAGACTCACTCCATGCTTCTGACTTCTCTGTGTCTGACGTCCCACAGGCTTATCTTTGTGTCCAGTCCATTGATTTTCAGAGAGAAGTCCTGGGATAAGAAGTGCAGCAAGTGCTTGTCATATCATATGTTTCTCATAGCGAAGCATTGGAACCAATCATTTCTTGTGACAAACATTTGATAGCGTTTCATGTTGAACGTCATGCAGCAGAGTAAAACTTTGTTGTACCAACGCAAGCATCCTCTAATGGCTGTCAGAAAGACAGCAACTAGAGGCATGCTTAGCCCTTCAACAAAAACATTGCTGTATCTACAAGACAGCAATGTTTTATATTGCAGGACTAAAAAGGGCTACTGCAAAATGAAGTGGTCTTGACGCCTATAGTGGCTCTTTAAGAGGTAAAGCTGCTTTTTAAGTTTGGTTTCGGGTACAGTTTTGATCTTAAGTAATCCTATATAATGGTATAAAATGTGTACTGTAATATAAATTGATGCCCTCTTGTCAAACTATGTGCGTGACCATTTTTGTTTACCAGAATAATTTGTATAGTTACCATCTCATATGTTAATGACCGATTTTGAAAACTTACTGTGGGGATTTTAGATTTGAGACCTATAATTAACAATTAATATTTTCTGCAGATTGATCGAGGAATGCCTCCCTCCATTGCACAACTCTCCTTCAAAGAAAACCTCACCTGCCAAGCGCAAGCAGTACTACATCAACCGTGCCATCCGCAATTCGGACCTCACCCCAAAATCCAAGGGAAAAAAGAGCCTACGTCGCCTGGAGAACAGTGAGATAAAAAGTGGCAAGGGGTGCTTCTTGAATAACTTGCCTAATCTATGCACCCTTTGCCAACATTAGGCAGTTAGAACTATAAATAATACTACTACTTCAGAAAAGATTCGTCTATCATAATCCTGCAGGGAAAATGCAAAAACAACCAGATATTTTGGAGTTAAATTTGCATGATGTTCATATGATGTATATTATATCCGTAATATATCAATGTGACTGCTGGGACTTGGATAAGGAAGCATTAGGTGAAACCACACTTCCCCGAAAAGACTTGTGCAGCAATACACAATATAATATAATTATAGTCATGTAATTCATGATTTCACATGCAATCACCATGAAGGGACCAAATGTGTTATTAATTTACTGTAATAATTGAGCTTTTAATTTAAGTGTGTATATGCCTGTTTTGAGAGGCATACCTGCTTTGAGAGGCATACATTTTGAAGTACGAATTTCCTTCCCGTTGTCTGTGGTGGGTCATGGCAGTTGTCTGACCATCAGACTAATGCACTTTGCGCAGAATTTGAAACCTCCATTTAAATAGAAATATAGTTTGAAAACATGATTCCTGTCCATCAGGTGCTCCACTCTTTTGCTTACTCATTGCTGGTTGGGTAATCAAACAGCCCCTATGCACTCTCACAAACAGAAAAAAGGACTTGCCACCATACACTATCACAGTGACACCGTGTATACGTTGCATTTACATACACAGAAATTCAGTGGCCACTTTTTAAAGTACATCTAATATTGTTCCACCACAGCATAGAAGTGCTCTTTTGGTATGGGATCTGGAAACCATGGAGGTCGTGGAATCGTCTAGAGATGACATGTACTTTGTGATGGCAGATTATCTTGCTGGATTTAGCCATTGGCAGATGTGTGTGCCATAAGGGGACACTTATGGTCCATGGTTCTGGGTAGACTGTGACATTTAAATAATGCTCAGTTGATATGTGCCAAGAAAATATTTCCTACACCATACTGAAACGTAAGAATAAAAATTAAATGTAATCACATTTGGGGAGTCTCCTATCTGAAAACCGCATGTCTCTAAACAACTCTTACTCTCCCTTCTTAGCTCACTATCTGATGACTCTGCTTGAGCGGGATGAGTGTGTTGCTGAGGAGAGTGACACTCGCATAACCACTCCTCCTAGCATATTTGCTGAGGCCTGTAACAATGAGACATATATAGAGGTAAGAGATCTTTTGAAACTTTCTCCCCCTCCCCACAAGCAAGTTCCATCCCCCTTGCTCTCTGATCCATCTGGGGCTGTGTTCATGCACTTGGCAAATCATGGGCTCTAAAGTTTTGCTTGTGTGTACCCTACAATGCAAGATGTTTGACAGATTACAAATTAGGCAACAGCGCCACAATTCCTTTTTTTTTTTTTTTGTGTGTGTTGATTTGGAATCCTGAGCAGATTTCTATTGGGCCAAGTAACCCACCTATGGAGGGAGCAGAAAAGACCTTCTACATATGGTACTTCTGCTCTCCATTCATAATGCATGCACTGTGGTTGCTATGGTAGTTCCCTAGCTAGAACTGACTAGACTGTATAGCAGCCATGTCAAACTTGCGGGCCACATGTGGCCCACAACTAATATTTAAGCGGGCCGCGGCGAGGGCCGCGGCTCTCCCTACTCAGCTCCCCGCAGTGATGCCGGTAGCCAGAATGTGACGTCACTCCGTCTCCTGGCATCACTGCAGCGCGCGCGAGGAAGCTGACCTGGGAGAGCTTACACTCAGCGCTCCCTCACTGCCTGTCCAGCAGCCTTACTAGACCCCAGGTAAGAAACCAACCCTGACTGTGTGTGTGGCGGGCTGTGTGTGTGTGTGTGTATGCAGTGGTGTATCCTGGTTTTGTGCTGCCCTAGGCAGGACAAAACTCAGACGCCCCCATCCCCTCTCGCCCCGTGCCAGCCCCACCCAACCCTTCCCCCCGCCTTCTAAATACACACACACACACACACTCACATTAACACATTTTTTTATTTTTTTTATTTACTCCCCCCCCCCCTTACCTTTGGGAATGCTGGGGGGAGGGGAGGTTCTCTATCTCCCTGGTGGTCCAGTGGCTGCTGGCGGTGCTGGGCTGGGCGGGAGACTGGCGAGGGAGCTCTTCCTCTGAGCGGGAGCTGAGCAGACGACTCAGAGGAAGAGCTCCCTCGCCAGCCGTCCGCCCGCTCGGCATGTCTGTTAGCCGCAAGGCTAACAAGGCATTTGTCCTGGGCATTTGGGGGCGGCGTTTATTGCTGCCCCCTGAAAAATGCCGCCCAAGGCAAATGCCTTGTTTGCCTCGCGGCTAAAACGCCCCGCTGTGTGTGTGTGTGTGTGTGTGTATGGCTGGCTGTGTGTGTGTGTGTATGGCTGGCTGTGTGTGTGTGTATGGCTGGCTGTGTGTGTGTGTATGGCTGGCTGTGTGTGTGTGTGTGTGTGTGTATATGGCTGGCTGTGTGTGTGTGTGTGTATGGCTGGCTGTGTGTGTGTGTGTGTATGGCTGGCTGTGTGTGTGTGTGTATGGCTGGCTGTGTGTGTGTGTATGTAGCTGGCTGTGTGTGTGTGTATGGCTGGCTGTGTGTGTGTGTGTGTGTGTGTATGGCTGGCTGTGTGTGTGTGTGTGTGTGTGTGTGTGTATGGCTGGCTGTGTGTGTGTGTATGGCTGGCTGTGTGTGTGTGTGTGTGTGTGTATGGCTGGCTGTGTGTGTGTGTGTGTATGGCTGGCTGTGTGTGTGTGTGTGTGTGTGTGTGTGTGTGTACATGGCTGGCTGTGTTTGTATGAGTGTGTGTGTATGGCTGGCTGTGTGTATTGTGGTCCGTGTGTGTGTATGGCTGTGTGTGTGTGTGGCTGTGTGTGTGTGTGTGTGTGTGTGTGTGTGTGTGTGTGTGTGTGTGTGTGTGTGTGTGTGTGTGTGTGTGTGTGTGTATGGCTGGCTGTGTGTGTGTGTGTATGGCGGTGTGTGTGGCTGGGTGATTCTGTGTGAGGGTTTCAAGGAGTAACCGGAGGATCCACTTTTTTAAAGTGCAGATGGGGCCATTGGGGGTATGCCAGAGGCCGGACTCCCGGGACTGCTTGTTGGCTGTCTTTTTATTTATTTATTTTTTAAACAGGGGCAGGGGTTTAGTACACGGAGGGACTGGGATTTAGGAGACAAAATGGGGGACTAGGATTTAGTAGAAGGGGTGAAGATTTATGTTTGGTTTTTTTGTGGCCCACATAAAGTTAAATCTTGTTTATTTGGCCCTTGTAGCCTTTGAGTTTGACATGCTTGCTGTGTACGGACAGAGTGACCTGTGTTCAGGCATGCTGGCTTGGCGGAAGTATGTTGTGTACAGAGTCCTTCATAAAGCTGTATAAGACTATGTTCCAATATACTGTTTTGCTACAAAAGATTAGAATTTAAACAATTAAGAATTTGTTTAACTGATTAGGAACAGTATGAGCGTCTGATTTGGGACATTGTATCTCTATTTTCACAAATCAAACGCAGCCAGATGAGTATTATAGAACCGTAACATGGGGAACGCTTGGTCAGACATATGGTCAAAAAGTATCTGTAAACTTTACAATTGCATACATCTTGTATCGCTGTTATATATCATATATGTAATGCATCTAGGGACAGGTTCACTTTAACTTTAAGGAGTAGTGACAGCATGGCCTGTATTACTTGCTTGCACCAGTATTGAAGGTTTTTAATTCAGAACATATGAGAACAATAAAAGGAAAAAAAAAACTAGAGACACTCCCTTTAATGGTTGTGTGATTGCCTGCCAGTAGAAGTATGAGCACACCCCATCCCCAATTCATGTGTTAGGGAACAAACAGAATCCTTGTAAAAGGTCAAAGTGTCACGTATTCATCCGCACATAAAAATGTGATTAATGGCATTTACTGTTCAGACAGGAAAAGTTGTGCTGAGCAACATTACTGTCCTGACAGGAAAAGTTGTGCTGAGCAGCAATCAATCCACAGGAGGTTTGTGCTGAGCAGCAATCATGCAAATAGGAACCTGGTAACTGCCTTTGGGGTCACAGGCCGGTTACAACCAATCGGATCCACAAGCGGGGTATTTAGGCCCAGTTTTCCTCTTGCTCAGTGCCCTGTCGTGGTTTCCCTTGTGGTTGTCCGATAACACGTTATTGATTCTGGTTATTTGACTTTGGCATTGATTTTTGACTTCCCTGTTTTCTGGCATCCCTGACCCCTGGCTTTTCATTATCATTGTGTCTCTTTGTGTCCCTCGGCTATTCCTGACTATTTTTTGGTACATTAGTCCGGCCATTCTAAGGTCCGGTATACGTTACCTATCAGTCTTCTGTGTTACACAATTCTACGAGCTGGATCATACTGTAATCCTGACACACAGGCTGTGGGATTTTATGTATGCATGGCATAATGATGAATTTAGAACTTACATCAGACTGCTTTCCCTCTTATAAGATGCATCTGTAAGAACATGTATTTTGAATGTGGAACATTGGAAGTACTTGCATGTAATTTCTGTAATAAAATTGTGTTTAGCCACTTTTTCAGATACATAGTGCAGTTTAAAGTAGATGAGCACTTAAAGGCCTTGGTTTGCCTGTGTGCTCTTCAGCTGAATGGATCACAGGTGCTCACTGATTGTTTGTTTGAAGTACTTCATACTCTTAGAAGATGAAGAACAAACCGTGCTTGCTACTGTTAGACGGAATGTTCACTTGTAATGAGTCCTACAGACAGAATAAATTGTATAGGTAATTTTAGAAATCCACAAAAATATTGAGAGGATATATGGTACATAATAGGTATCCCAAGATTATAAAATATGAATGTCATTTCTGTAACCAATTTGACACTACAGTGGTTTTAATCAGCATTTTATAAAGAGCAATGAATAAGGTGACAGTTGCAAAGCTGATTTAAACAATACAGTGTCTTAACCCCTTAAGGACCGGACTGTTTTGGCCATGTTGAACGTTAAGGACCAGGGGTATTTTAATACTTTTTTTTGTGGTGTTTGTGTTTAGCTGTAATTTTATTCTCTCTTTATTCTTCCTTTAAATACCATTATTTCTATTATGTCATTTAATTTACTTTTAAATCTAAATTCCTGATTGGAATCTGAGGAGTAAGCTGACAGCCCTTGTGAACTAGAGCCCGGCCTGAGCTGCCGTGAGCCTGTGTAGTCCTGCCTTACTGGTAGTGGCTGGAGATGGGAGACCCCTGTGACTGAGCTCTGCTGACATTTTTGGAATGAACCAGAATCCCAGGTAACTGAAGGTAGAAGGGGTGAGGGATTCCTTTGGAGACCCAGGCCTGACTGGCGTGCTGGGTATTTCATCCAACAGCAGACTAATTATTGGGATGGATTCTTGTGACTGTCACATATTCATCCGCTTATAGAAATGTGGTTAATGACATTTACTGTCCATACAGGAAAAGTTGTGCCGAGCAGCAACCTAATCCACAAAAGGGTTAATGCTGAGCAGCAATTATGCAAATGAAACCTGGTAACTGACTTTGGGGTCAAAGGCTGGTTACAGCCTATCAGAACTAAAGGAGGGGTATTTAGGCCCAGTTCTCAGCCTGCTCAGTGCCCTGTCGTGGTTTCCCTTGTGGTTGTCTGAGAGCGCGTTCCTGTTTATAGTTTTCTACCTGTTTTTGACTTTGGCTTTGTTTATTGACTTCTCTATATTCTGGTATCCTGACTCCTGGCTTTCCTCATCGCTGTGTCCCTTTCTGTGTTCCCTGACCTCGGCTAGTATTTTTGACTATTCTTTGTACGTTAAATCCGGCCATTCTAAGGACCGGTAATACGTTGCTTATTTGTCATCCGTGCTGTACAGTTCTACGTGCTGGATCAAACAGTAATCCTGACAGTGACATTCTGAAAAAGAAATAATGATTTGGATAAGTAATGTGTCTTAAAGGTGTGGCTGAGACCTTCGGAGAACTGGCCTGCTAGCTAGTGCCGAAGCGAAAAATTTTCTTAGAACCAAGTGACAGGTGAGGCCCTGCTAGTGCCAAGTGACGGAGAGAGGCTCTACCTATGATTTGGGCTGAGGGAATTTTGTGGCCACTTGAACGTGGTGGCAGAGTGTCTGCCTCTCGGTGACCGTAAGAGATTCAAAACGTGTGGGCGTGACTTGGGAAGCCCTAACTGTAGCCCTAAAGAAGGGCGAGCGAGGTAGCTAACTATGATTTGGTCATGGGGCTGAACCTCCGTGTATGAGGTGGGGGTGTAGACCTTGCGGGACCGTAGTATTACTTAGGATAGTTGAGGCCAGTGCCTAACCCTCAATGGCGGTTTTCTAGCCTGATGGGGCTTGTCTCTTAGAATAGTGTGATATAATGTATGTAGATACTTAACCTTGAGTGTTTTGTCCTCTTTCTTTGGGCAATGCGCAGGAAGATTACAATATAGTCTTGCTTCTGCAGGGAATGGGCCCGGTCCGGGAAACATTAGGGGAAAAAGATGCTAGTGAGCCTGAGTGTAAAAATGTTGAACGTATGGGTAGGTGTGTATCAGAGATACTGTAACGTAAGAACTTGGGTAAGCTGAGGGACCTAAACGTTGGTCCGTAAATTAGAGACAATTTTTTTTAATTAAACTAAGGCGAAGTGAGGCCTTAAGAAGAAACGTAAATGTAGTGAGTAAGATTACCAATACCTGATACTGTAATGCAGGGAACCAGGAAGCCTGTATGTTATCGATGGCGTAGGACTTGGCGAGCTGCGGTAATGACGCAAGTCTAAGTAATGATATGTAGAAATGAATGACAAAAACATGTACCGTTAAATATGGTAGTAATACGGTGGATTATGATAATGAGATTGTTGTTGACATTTGTGAGGAATCTTAGACCAGGTACGTTTTGAAGTTTAGAACCCACTTTGGGAGGTGGGGGGCTGTATGAGGCCGTGGAGGCTGAATGAGGCCTCAAGGAAAAACGTAAAATGGTAAACCACCTTACCCGTTACCGAAATGCGGGATACTAGGAACCTCTTCTTGGAGCTTTGCTTGAAGAAAAGTATAAGTAGAAGCAAGGTGGTGTAGTTTTGTGTGATTGATGTTTTAATCGCCGTGAGGAATCACAGATATCGCCCGTTTTAAGTTTAGAACCCACTTTGGGAGGTGTGGAGGCTAAATGAGGCTGTGAAGACTGAATGAGGCCTCGAGGGAAAAGAGAACTGGTAAACCTTCTTACCTGATACAGTAAAAAAACCTAAAAAACATATGCAGACTAAGTGTGAGGAACCAGTATATAAGGACTTTTAAGGAACAGAGGTTTTTTAAAATCGTGCTAATGGTCTGTAATGAGCCTGTTGAAAAAAAGCACCGTAAGTCTTAACCTATGAGGAGACTTTAGTTGCGTAGAAGACTAATACATAAGGGAAAGTACAATAGACTAAGTCCCAGCAGGGTATGATAATGCCTGGAGGTGTACTTTATAACTTAACTTATAAGAGAAAGTGGACAAACTGTGCCTTTAAGAAGATTTACCCTGTAAAAGATAGGTGTCCCATAATTATGTGACCATGGCGGAAAATTAGAAACACATTATTTAACCAGTGGTGACTTTAAGAGCCATATAAAAAACACATACATATAGGATAAATAATGTGAGTGCTTATATAAGTGAATGCATAACTATGTACTATTACAGTAGATTAGTGAATTTAAACACTGTAGCCTGTTGTGTTCGGTAAACGAATGAACAGGAGAACTGTAACGAAAAAGAACTCCTGCGTTCGGCTAAATGGAGCATACAAAATAGATTTTTAAACGAAAACCAATTGTACATGTGGTCGGCTGAACGAACGGATGAAATAGTCGAACGTAAGTTCGTTTAGTGCGGTCGGTAGTTGGCTTATACGAAAATAAATGAGGAGTGTGTACTCTGCGGTCGGCTGTTAGCTTACTGGAGACAGCTTGAGACAGGACTTGGCGGGAACGACGAACTGGAAGTGCAGGTAACTATGGAGACGACAAACAGCTTGCACGACAAAGGTAAGGGGGGGGGGGTAGGGTTTATATAGAATCATAACTCCTCCCACAAATTCAGGCCAAATGACCTTCCAACATATATTATATAGATCTACACACACACATATATAAATTTATATTTTTATTTGTTAACTTTTTTCCATTTTACACATGCAGAGAGACTGCTTGTCAGTACAGGCAGTCCCCCTGCAGGCAGAGACTTGTACACCTATTGCGGCCATGTGACCGCTCTGTTAGAGCGATCACATGGCCGCAGGGTCCTAATTCGCAGAGGGGAGACTGTCTGGGCTGTCAGGCAGTCTTCCCACACCGGGAGCAACACCGATCCAGCGGCGATCAGGTAAGTAAATAATATTAACGTTATGATATTTCAGGACATTAATCGGTCCTCTAGGGGATTTTTCCGATGACGGTCCTGACCCGTCAGCAGTCATTCAGGAGTTAAAGGGACACTACAGTGACCAAAACAACTTTTTTAGCTTAATGAAGCAGTTTTTGTGTATAGATCATGACTCTGATGTTTCACTGCTCAATTCTGCCATTTAGGAGTTAAATCATTTTTGTTTCTGGTTATGCAGCCCTAGCCACACCTCCCATGGCTGTGACTGAACTGCAAGAAAACAAAAGGTTGCATTTTTAGTCAGATGTTACTTTGCAAGTTTGTATCTCCTGTTCTGTAAATTGAACTTTAATTAAAGGGACACTATAGTCATCAGAACAACAGCTTAATGTAGTCAGTCCCTGCAGGCTTTTTAATGTAAACACTGCCTTTTCAGACAAAATGCAGTGTTTACATTACAGCCTAGGAACACCACTAGTGGACACTCCTCTGATAGCCACTAGAGGTTCTCTCTGGGGCAGTGCTGACTTTCAGTGTCTCTACACTCTGCATGGAAACGCTGAATCCTCCCAATAGAGATGCTTTGAATCAATGCTCAAATATTTGTAGTGTTGGCAATCAATATAAATTGCAGAATGCTACACTATAGGCCTGCCTTTTTATCTACCCCATACTCTTCCAAGAATACAACTTCCCTATTTGTGTATATTTACAGCTCGGCCATTGACAGCACCAAGTAAGTTTAATGTCGAGCTTTAGGAAAAGATACCCAGGCAGACACTTGCAGGGAATTCAATAAAGTGAGAATTCTAAGTGAAATTTAAGGTCAAAATAGTCAAACTGGAATAATTCTGTAAGTCAGCTATGCTCAGGGCCAGCGCAAGGATTTTTAGCTACACAGTCTTCTTCACCTGTGTGTCTCGTAGCCCCCCCACCCCCCCTTTTGAATTTTGTACCCTATTTGTATTGTATTCTATCCCCACTTGTGTGTATCTTACAACCCCCTTTGTGTGTCTCTTTCCCCACACCCCCTTCCCAGGGGCTGAGAGGGGTGGACAGGGGCTGTAGTGGGGGCAAATCAGGTTACATGGGCTGAGAGGGGGGCAGGGCTGTGGTGAGGGATGCAGGCCCTGAGAAGGGGTGACACAGGGGCTGAAAGGGGGACACAGGTGGGCAGGAGCTGTGGAAGGGGGGTGGGCAGGAGCTGTGGAAGGGGTAGGGGCTCTAGAGGGGGGGGAACAGGGCCTGTAGTGGAGGATTAGGAAATGTAGTGGCAGGGATAGGGACTGAAGTAGGTTGATGGCTACAATTTGGGAAAGGGACTGTCGTGTGGGTGATATGGATTGTATTTGGTGGAGAGGGGTTGTAGTGGAGATGATTTGGGACTTTAGTTATTGAATAGGGTCTGTTGTGGGGGTACGGGGTGTAAAAGTAGGTTAGGGTCGCACTTTGGGAATAGAGGCTCTAGTTGGAGGGATGTGTGGTAGGGGAGTCAGGGGCTGTGGTGAGGGGCGCAGGCCCTAAGGTTGGGGCACAGGGGCTGGAGAGGATGGGGAGACGCGGGCTGGGAAGGGGGGACGCAGGGGCTGGAAGAGAGGGTTGACAGGTGCACAGGGGCTGTGGTGAGATGGACAAGGGCTCTAGAGGGGGGCACAGGAATGTTGTGGGGGGGACAGGTGCTGTGGTGAGGGGCACAGGCCCTGAGAGGGGGGGGTGGAGCTGGAGAGGAGGGGCAGACAGAAGCTGGAGAAGGTGGTGGACAGGAGCTGGAGTGGGGGGCTGTGGTGAGGAGGGGTGCACAGGGACTGAGAGAGCGGGCACAGGAGCTCTAGAGGGCTAGAGGAGAACACAGGGGCTGTGGTGGGGGCACAGGGGGTGGTTGGACAGGGGCTGGACAGTGGATTTAAATAAAAAATAAAAAAGTATTCCCCCAGCCCCCCCCTGTAGCTTACCTTGGGCCAGGGAGGGGTGAGAAAGGAGCTGAAGCCTACAGCCATCACTCAGCAGCAATTGAAGTTGACCAGCCTCTCCTGATGACTTCAGGAGGAGGGGGCATGACTTCCACTGCCCTTCTCCGATCCAGTGGGGAGTCTGAGAGAAGACCAGAGGAAGTCACGCCCCCTCCTCCTGACATCATCAGGAGAGGCAGGCCGACTTAAATTGCTCCTGTGTGATGGATGCAGACTGCACTACTCACTATGGTAAATAACGTTATTAGCGTAGATATCACTACTTGTCTGACCATCGGTTTCTCTGACTGCCTGTAGTTTGGTTTTATTTTGACTTCTTTCCAGTCCCACCAATTTTGTCAGAATTTTAATGTTTTGTCTCTTTCCTAATTTCAGCTTATTAATCCATTCAAGCTACAAAGTTCTCTGACAGATTTTGTCACTATATCCTTTTAGATCTGGAATGATTTCATGAACCGAACAGGAGAAGAACAGGAAAAGGTCCTGTTGTACTTAGAGCAAGAAGTGAGACAAAAACCCAAAGAGAGGACTAACAAGACCAGAGACAAACGTGCAGGTATGAAAATTAAGTTTTAAGAAAAGAAGAGACGTAAAGTTTACCTTTATTTCAGTACTAAGTGTACTGTGAAACCGCTCCACCTCTGATTTAGCCTTGATGACTATTGTGCATCCAATGCTCCTCCTAGCATAAGATTTTTGGTGTCATCATCAATTTTCAAATGTCTTCATTGAGTAAGCGCCTGTAGTAGCGGTCAGTTGCATCTTCTCTGAAAAATGTAAAGCTTATCTTTTTACAGCCACTACAATGTTTTACATCATATAAAAAGGGACAGCATCTAACTACCAGAACCATTTCATTAATATCTATAAAACTGAGATTCATTTTTTTTTTTTTTTTATCTTCATGCGCAACATCTTTGTACGTCATTTTAAATCATTTTCGTGTGTATGTATATAAAGCCTATGAAACGGGAAGGCCGCACTTGCAGTGGCATCTCTAGGATCTATTTTTTTGGGGGGAGGGGGCACATTTAACCCCGCCCTCACCGCAGTTTGACCCCGCCCCTGCCGCATGTTAAGCCCCGCCCCTGACACTTTGTTTGTTGTTTTTGTTTTTTTAATAATCCCTGGTGGAGAATTCATTATTTTCCACCAAGGATTATTAAAAAACAAACACATTTCCCTTGATACAGTCCATAGACACACACACAGAGGCTGCTGAGTCCATACACACAGACAGGCTGCTGAAGTCCAAACACACAAACAGACAGGCTGGCTGCTGAAGTCCATACACACACACAGACAGACAGGCTGGCTGCTGAAGTCCATACACACACACACAGGCAGGCTGGCTGCTGAAGTCCATACACACACACACAGACAGGCAGGCTGGCTGCTGAAGTCCATACACACACACACAGACAGGCAGGCTGGCTGCTGAAGTCCATACACACACACAGACAGGCAGGCTGGCTGCTGAAGTCCATACACACACACAGACAGACAGGCTGGCTGCTGAAGTCCATACACACACACAGACAGGCAGGCTGGCTGCTGAAGTCCATACACACACACACACACACAGACAGACAGGCTGGCTGGCTGCTGAAGTCCATACACACACACAGACAGACAGGCTGGCTGCTGAAGTCCATACACACAGACACACCTGAGCATATCAAGCCTACCTGTTGCTGGGGGTCAGACAGCCATCTTCTTGCCTTTCCAGAAGCAGCATAGTCTGCTGCTTAACGGCGGGGCGGGGCTTATGTGTGGGAGGTGGGGTTTCGTTTGGGGGCGGGGCCTGTGCCGGGGAGCTTGTCAATGCTCCCTCCGGCCACATACAGCACCCAGCTGAGCTCCTCTGCCCTGCATTCCCTCCCCCGGGCTCTAACACACTGTTACAGCCCGAGGGAATAGAATGTAAGAACATGTTGCTGGCATTTGGGGTTGGTTAAGGGGGGCACAGCATGATGTAGGGGCCCTCTCTGGCCCCCCCCCCCCAGCGACACCACTGCGCACTTGCCTAAACATGTATAGGTTTTATTGGTGCTGCTGGGACCAACTGATACAATCATACAAAATCCAGAACAATCAATCAACCGTAAACTAGCTTCAAAGTGCACAAAATGGTGGGTTAAGTGTTTTCCCGGTCTCCACTGCAGAGGCTCTTGCCGGCAGACTGCTCATAAAGGCACTAAATTACAATTGGCAAAATGTCTTTGTGGACATGTGACACAGAACCCAGTTTGGATCAGGGTGTGAGGGGGGGGTGTATCTTTATCAGATCAGCTTTGTGAGAGATTCTGGGTACTGCTGTACAAGCAAGCATCTCAGATACCACCCACTACTTATCATGAGGCTGCGACAAGGTCAGTCAGCTGGAATCCCACAAATATGCCATCTCTTACAAGAACCATTAGTTGTTCCTGTTTAAGCTGACCATTATATATTCACTAAGCCTGTTTATCTCCTATTTTTATGGCACAGTTCTATGCCTAGTGAAATTCATACGAAATCTTTTTCTATTTTCTTATTATTTTACAAAATGAGGTAAATGTCTTTGTATATCAGACTTATTTTTATCATGTATTGTGTATGAGTTTCACTAAATCTACCAATGTATGCTGATAACTATTTTAAATTTATAAAATGCTGTGATCTCGATGTTCTCCAGCACTGGGTCGCGCTTCTCCTCCACCAGCCGATGAGGAGGGATGCTGCACGTGCATAGGCTTTCCCGTTAGGAAAGCATTGCCTCAGTACTTTCCTGTGGGGATTTTCTAGCCACTGGACGTCCTCATGCGCATTGTGAAGGCATCCAGTGTTGTTTCACGGAGTCAAACTCTGTGAAACTACAGGAAGCAATTTCTCACAAAAAAAATATTAAGTATTCTGTATGAATTTCAGTCTCTCACATCATTGTGGAGTAATTTTGTCCCATTATTCTTTACAATGTTGGTTCAATTCATTGAGGTTTTCTGGCATTTGTTTATGCACCGCTCTCTAAGGAACAGATGATTTGTATTATGTCTTGATCTGTCCAATCGGATAATTCAAAGATGGTGTACTTTCTTTTGCTCATGTCTGTACATATAGGGTATTTAATGAAAGTATTTTCAGTTAATTAAAAAACAATAGAACAAGATGGAACATCTCATGGAAAAAAAGGTTAAAGTAAGTTATAGGTGATTTTCGATGTTTTCAATGGAGTAAATTCTTGAGAAGTGAGTTACCATTTAAATAAAACCCAGTTGCTTTTGTCTGCTTTATCAGCAGATTACGTTTAGTTTCTGCAATTTCTGTTTTATTTTTTTTATGCTTTGGGGTGTTATCTAGGCATTCATGCTTAACCTTTTATTGAAATATTATGTTTTTCATTTTCTTAGAATATCCCGGGTATACACCTGAGGAGTGCTACCAACGGATCAACCGCAGCCTCCGTGGCACTCTAAAAAGGCGTCAGATTCCCATGGTAAGTTAGACGTTTAGATTTCTTTTTGTTTCAAAGTTTTATTGAATTTTATTTTTTCATAAGCTTGGAACAAGTTTGATACCACATTATGGTACTGGTCAGCTCACACTGGACTCAACTTCTCTTCAATTTGCCTACATTTCACATTGACTATAAGCCTCCCTTTCCCCCATGTCAGGGGCAAGCTGTATTTTTTTTTTTTTTTTTTTTTTTTTTTTTTTTTTTTTTTTTTTTTAAACGTGAGTAAAGGACTCTAAAGGTAGCTCAGCTGATTATCAATATAAACCGTACTACTAATCCCCCACTTGCATTCCTTTGCATTAAACTTATAACTTTTTTTTTTTTTTTTTAAGTTTCAATATCAAATTTGTGATACATGGTGACTACAATAAATTAAATGAAATCATTTTGCTCATATTGGTCAATTTCTTTTCTATCAATTTCAGATGTTGGTACTGAATTTCTTTTATAAAGCATTTCTTTTCTCTGAATGGCTCACAAAGTCAAGTTAACTGAGCACTTTCTTGGAACTGTCCATATTTTGGGTGTTTTGTTCCTTTTCTCTGCATGAATCTTATACATTGAAGATTGTGTGTATTTAATTCTGTAAAATTGTGTATGTTGTTAAATTGTGCGCTAAAAGGACTGCAGAATAAGAACAAAGTCACTTCCGGCACTGTACATGCAAAACCAGGTATACAAATCGAGCAGTGAACACAGCTTGTGTACTGCTGTGTTGTAGATATATGAAAGATACTCTTCTTATTTTCCTGCCTGGAAGATCTCTTTACACAAAGATAGAAAACAACAAACTTGTATATGATTGAGCATAATGTGATTAGTCATTCAGATTTATTTGTTTTGCATGATGACCTATACATAAAAAGGGAAAAAAAAAGTCTGATGGCGCCACAACTATTGTGCTGACACTCTTAAGTGGTATATGCTTGCAAATGAATAGGAGTAAATTATGCATTCACTGTGCAGTCTTCACTTGAATGGAAGTTATTTATGCTAGTTTTGCATATGAACATACTGTTATTTATAACATTTGGGTTAAGCATTGCACATGCTCACAAGATAGGAGTTGATGTTGACAAAAGGCAGCATGTCACTGGGGATTTTGTATAGGAGAGAAACAAATCTATAAAAACAAATCTACCATGGAGTGTCCAACAACCTATAAATACTTACATGTGTAAAAATATATCATGAAAGGGGATATAGTTGCTAAAAAGTGCAGATAAATGTGCACACTTTTAGTGCACACAACAATTTTACATTGCCACATTTGTCCAGAAAATTGACTTACTCCGAATGTGCTATTGATTACTGCTTCCTTTTTTTATTACAATTTAGAAGATATGCCTCCAAAGAAAACATGCAGGTGTTATTTATTTAAAAAAAAAATTGTGCTTGTTTTCTTTTGGAACAAGTTTAAAAAAAAAAAAAGTTTACAAAAGTTGCAGACCTGCTATCTGCACCCATTGCAAGCCCTCCCCTTTTACCTCAGCACAGACTAACAGTCTGAACCAGGGAATACTCCAATCAGAGGCTTCTCATTGAGAATCCTTTGTGCTGGAACTGCAAGTGTGTGCATGTTATCATGGCTTTCCTATGCTTCTCATTGAGCGTTGGAGCTAATGAAAGAGGAAGAAAACTTCACTGGATGCCTGACAGCCAGGGTGGTGTTTCTGCCCCTATTATAAATGTGATTATACTACCTTCAGTACATCAGTCTTGCAGAAACCTCTACTGTTTTGACCCGCAGCAATTCTCCAACAACCTCTAAACGTTATTTTTATTTATTTAATTTTTATCTCAAACCTCGTTTGACCTATCTCTGTTACCTCCTGATGGGAGATTGAGAAGGGACAGGGCAGGACAGTCCCTGGGAATAACACCCTGCTGGGGAAACAATAGGACAGGAAAAAGGGGAGGGGGAAAGGCACATACAATCAATACATTCAACATGCCCTGCACCAATAGTGGGCAGATGGTGGCCAAAACACAAAAAGAATCTGGGGATCCACACAGTCTGTCTTCCATCGTTCGTGATGGTGATTACCGTCACACATCTTCCCCTCCTAAATGTAGACTAACCAGGTACAATACCTCCAATCGGTCTGTGCCTGAGTTAGTTGGGTAACCAGTCCCAAAAGTCCATCCATCCTGGCAGCCTCCTCGACAAAGTTCCACATAGTTTATAAGTTTGTCCCGGTTGGGAGCATGGAGCCCTCATAGCCGATCAGTACGTGGAAGCCTGGTTTTGGCAGGCCAGACTGGGCTTCCCGGTCACACTGGGCCCCTAATAACCACAGGGTGACTTAGACATAAGAGGGGACTTGGAAGTGGAGAAAGGGAGTTCCCAGTGAATCTGCCATGGCCCCCCTCCCAAACTCACACCTATCTCCACTCTCAGGGGGCCACTGTGACACCCATACACCCCAACAGCAAATCTGGAAACATGTGTCTCTAGCCCATGATGGTTCCCATCACATTTCTCTCTCTCTTTGGAAGGAGTCAATACAGGAAGAGACCAGAGATAAATTGACCTACAAGTTAGTCAACACATACAGGACACCATCATCAAATCGGTACTGCCAACAAATTGCCCATGCAAGAGCAGCACTCACCCAGCTGACCTCTGCATCTACTGAAGCATATACCAGCAGCTCGTGATGCATTCCCACTGTCCAGTCTCCCTGGATCTCTCTCAGCTGCTGGAGGGAAGGCAGGGTGGCTGGGCCCCCACTGACATGGGGTTGGGAATTGGAGCTTACTGTTCAGTCTCCCTGGGACCACAGGTAGAGACCATAGTCATATCCACCTGTACTGGATAGAGATCCACCAGTGCTTGTGGAGAAGGGCTGAGGTTAGCGGTGCTTTGCCATGGGATCTGCTCTTCCGCGGAGCCAGCTGTATCTGATGCCTCAGGCTTGTGGGTTTGGGAAGAGACAAGTGGCGCTCTGCCCCGATGCCAGCGCCCAGCTGGGGGAGTTGCGCACTCCTTGAACTCTACCTTCTCTAGAAAGTTGATCTCCTTGCTCTCTAGCATCGCTGCAAGTTGGGGTCAGAGGCCAACAGTCTCCTTTCCCCGTAACGCACACTGCCGCTGGGGAGAGAGACCGACTGTCTCCACTCCCTGTAATGCAAACTGCAGCACACTAGCTAGGAAGCCATCCCACCGCTTGCCACCAATTGTGACGGAGCTCCAGTACTCCGACAGAGTACCTCCGCCAAATCTTCTTCCTTGTAGCTATCTACGACTGGGTCTGAAGTGCTCTAGGGTCACTGAGGCTTGATTTGGATCACTGAGGGCCTTTTCCACCCTGGACCAAACACCAGACGACACTTGGTGAATGTTTAAACAGCAACTAACTTTAATAGACATAGCACACACATTTAAGCCCCAACAGCCTCATTTAAATACAGTAGGGTGCATGGAGCACTATAGTGCAAGGGCTGATGGGATATTGAGGGACAGGGCTGCTAGTTTAAACTAGTCTGGCATTGTCCCTGAGACAACACCCTGCTGGGCAAACAATAGGACAGGAAAAACAAATCTAGGGATCCACACATAGTGTCTGTCTTCCATCCCCAGTGACAGTGACTACCGTCACACGCACCTTGGTGGTCTTGCGCGTTCCCAGCTTGCCCATTTTCAGTCTGTAATAAATACGACGATGAGGCTCATCTTCCTGTCTACCTGCTTCTCCCATGGCTCATTCCTCTGTCAGTCCCTACACTGGCTCCATTTAAAATTCTGGTACTTACTTACAAATATCTACATAACACTGCTCCTACCTACCATTTCTCACTAATATAAAAGTATGTCCTGTATAGGCCCATACGCTCTGCTGAAGACCTGCGTCTTTCATCTGTTTGTACTCACACCACTGTTGTCCACCTTCAAGACTTCTCTAGGGACTCCCCTCCCCACTTCATTAGACTCTCACCAGTCTCCGTTCCTTCAAAAAGTGGTACTTTATGGTCACACCAAGACTTCTAGATATTTTTTTACAATGAAAACTGCATAATGTGTACAATGGAGGTTTTTAAAAGCATATGTGTAGTGTAGCTCCCAGCTTGCACCCAGGCCCAGGATTGTGCCTGCGGACCGGGGAGGGAGAGCTCTGATCACTGATCACTGATCTCCCTCCCCGGTCCGGCTGCACATTGCAGGGCTGGCACTTGGACAATGCCAGCCCTGCACTAGTCGGCAGGGGGGAATCTCGGGGGGGGGGGGGGGCAA
>OW240916.1:57613716-57645210 GCA_933207985.1 Pelobates cultripes
TAATTGTAGAGATGAAATTGTTGAAATGTTATGTGATCGGTTAGTTTATATGGATTAATAGCGTGGATAGTTGTATGGTTTGAATAATAGTTACATTGATAAGTGTATAGTCTTTGGTGGGTTTTTGATTTAATTTCGTGTGTGCGACGTCGTGATATTGTTGAGCATGTGAGGGTCCTGTGTGTGTGTTTGGGCCTAGTGACTGCGCAATGTGTTGCTGGTGATAAGGAGATTGGTGTGACTGTTGAAACTGTGTGTATATTTGTACAGCTTTTTGAATCAGACGTTCTGTTGAAATAATCTGATTCACTTGGCTGTTAGTCTTTTGTCTTGTATGTTTAAAAAAAAAAAAAAAGTAGGGAGTAGCTTGTCCTGGTGGCCGCATGGCCTCCATGTGGCAGTCTTCACTTAAATTTAGTGCAGAGTGTACATGTGGCTGTAACTAGTAGGCTGGAATTCTATGATCAGTTTCTATATATTGACTGTTGGAAACTGATTGAAAAATTGCCTTGGTGAATTAAACTGTGTCATATGGGAAACAATGTAGCCACATGGTGGTCAGAACTAAGGACTTAATTACAACTGCTTTGGACATCCCCTCCCCCCCTGGCATCTGATTACCAACCCCCCAAACATCCTCCAGAGCCAGATTAGCCACGCCCATTTCTGGCTGATATAATCAGTATTTGCACTCCCCCTGCTCTACTGTCCCCGCCTACCCACATACCTATCTGTTCCTGTGTTTCAAACTCTTGTATTTCTGTACTACCCCTCCCCCTAATCAATGATCAATGGTATCAAATGGTATATTGGTTTTTTTTTAGTTACTGGATGGGCCCCTCCCAGCTTTGTCCAAAATGTCCCCTTTTACTAAACTACAAACTGAAATGTTTAATTTACCTTAGAACTAAAGATTTAATCAAGCCTAGATATCAGGGTGGACATTGATTAAAATAAGTAATAATAAAATAGGACATAATTAATTAAAGTCTATTTGTTTCATTTGAATTTAGGGAGGCACTCTAAGCCACCTACTGGCCATCTTCGGGAGTTACATTGATAATACATTGTTTATAACAGATAGATGTAGGATTGCTTACCCTATTTTAATATATTTATTGCTATAAGGTTTTATTTTATGTATAAATATATTAAAAGTTGAGTTTTCTTATTAGACCCATAAAGATTATTTTGATACAATTACCCTCTGGTGACACCTACTGGTAGGTTTTTGGTTTAACACTTTAAAAAAACAAAAAAAACCAAAACGTTTTTTCATCCACCAAATGCTGACTAATAAAATTATCTTACTACTCCTAGACTGGAACCTATTATTGGGCAGCCTTGCCGAAGTCCCATATTAGACACTGCTTGAGTCAAATAGGTTGTATACTCCCTTTAATCCAGAGGCCCCTGAAAACTTCCGAATGATAGACTCAGCATTTGTCAGCCAGGCCCAAGGTGATAGTAAAAGGAAATTAAAGAAAATTAGAGGGATTTGTAGGGATGTCCATAATACAGCTAATGGAGATTGCAAATACAGTATATATGAATAGGGAGATGGAGGAAGAGCGTAAAATGAGGAAAAAGGCAGATATGCTAGCGGTAGCTATCTTAAGTGTAGAAAGACAGGGAAGTGAATAGAGGAGACGAGAATAGGCTGAGCAAGGGACTTTAAGTAGGAATTAATGTGCGTATTGTAGAAAGGAGGGACATTGGAAGAGTGAGTGTCCACAGAGAGAGCAGTATGAAGGTGATAGATAAGGAGAGAGAAGGGTACGAGGAGGTTATAGTGGTAGTTATAGAGTAAGAGGAAGTTTTAGAGGGAATGGTGGGAATAGTAGAGGAAGTGTTCAAGGAGACAGATACTATCCACCCATGCAGAGACCTAGAGAAAGAGAGGATAGAGATTTTGTGGGTCTGGCTGACACTATCATGGAAGACTATTGATACCGACCGGGCTCCATCCCACTTGGTCGAGCGGAGCCTATGGTCGATGTAGCAATAGGGGGAAAGAGAAGTTCTTTCATGATCGACACAGGTGCTGAACATTCTGTGGTGACTAAGATGGTGGCTCCACCTTCGGGGAAGACTATAACTGTGATAGGAGCTACTGGGAGAAGTGCAGCTAGACCGGTTCTTAAGAGTCGCACTTGTATTCTGGGAGGCCATGTGGTGAAGCATTAGTTCCTATATATGCCAGAGTGTCCGATTCAACTTTTAGGACGAGATCTATTATCGAAGCTTTAAACTCAGATAACCTTTTACCTAATGGATTAACATCTCTGAAGTTTAAGGGATTACCAGGCATAATGGTGATATCAGTGCCGAGGGAAGAAGAATGACGCTTCTATTCCATAGTGACAAGTGTTAACCCTAAGAGTGATGAATCCTTACTTGACATTCCAGGAGTATGGGAAGAAAATAATCCTCCAGGACTTGCTCATAATATCCCACCAATACATATTGAGTTAAAGCTCAGGGTGTATCCTGTTAGCCTTTGTATGTTGTTCTTTTATCTACCCCAACAGCTGTAAAGGTGGCGGAAGTGACTCCTTGGATTCATCATTCTAAGGTTAAACCAGCAGCAGACTCTTGGCAAGCTCCTCCAGATCCTGAGAATCCTTGCAGGACCCGGTTGAAGCGTGCAACTCAGTCGGAGTGACGAGGGGATAGCGAGACATTCTAGTTAAAAGTCTACAAAGATCATCAAGTAGGTGTTTTGATGGCCATAATAAAGCCTGACCACCTGCCTACGTGTCATAGCCAGAGTATCTTGAAGGGATCTCTGTGAAGGAAAGTGAGGATCAGAAGAACAACATCCTTGCAGCCCTCACAATAGGGAAGCTGAGAGGCCATCGCACGGTCGAAGAAAAATGAGGATTTCAGGATTAATGTGTTTTATTGTGTCTTAGTATTTTTATGATTTTTCAGGAAGGTAGGAGTACAGACATACCGAATTGCGATAGTTGCATTAAGACTACTAAAACAGGTAACCAAATATCCCAAACTTTCATCTGGCACTCACAGTATGAATGTAAGGGATCTATATCTAAATGTAGATATTTGGATATTGATTATAGTGTGTGCAAGCCAATATCAGGAGAGTCTAAATGTTTTGATCCCCATTTCCAACCCCGTACAATTTGGTTGGTAATTCGGAATAGTAACTCCCAGGGGACATTAATAAATAGGACTGTAATAAGCACCATACATTCCGCGGGTATTCTACTATTTGATGCATGTAAGGCGATTTCGGGTAGTGGAAGACTTTGGAATGTATGTGGTAATCTTAAATGGGAACGAACTTATGGGTTTAATGATAAATACTTATGTCCCAGTAAAAGATCTACTGATCCTGATTGCCCAAATAGAGACTAACTTCTACCCCTATTGGTCATGTGTAGGTTGGGCAACCTGGGAAAAACAGTGGATCAAGATATGATTATCCAAAGGTTGCCTACCACACCATACTGTAAAACTATGTGTGTAACCCCGTTCACATGACCATTTCCAATCTGCAGTACTTTATTGACAGGTTTGGAGGTCTGTTTGGGTTCAAATATATGGCACAGGAGTAGATTCAGGAACAATAATATATGTAGGTCTTGAAACTGAGACAGTGGCAACTCAAACTCATCAGGTTTCTCATTCCTTCTATGAGGAGATGAGTATTGAGGATAAAATTCCCCATAATGTTAACAACCTATTTATTGATTTGGCTGAGGGTATTGCAGGTAGTCTTAATGTAACTAATTGCTATGTGTGTGGAGGTACTAATATGGGAGACCAGTGGCCATGGGAGGCAAAGGAAATATGGTACCCTGGCTCTGAGACATATGAACAACAGATACCTTTCCAGTCTGATCATCAAGTAAGTACTAGAAGTAAATTGGAATGGTGGTTAAAAACCTCCATTATAGGTCATGTTTGTATAGCCAGGAAAGGGACAATGTATAACACGTCTGTAGGTGAGCTAACGTGCTTGGGACAAAAAGCCTATAATGTTAATACTAAAAATACTACTTGGTGGTCAGCTTCAAATGTCTCAGAACCATCTAACCCGTTTGCAAGATATGCCAATTTAAAGGACGTATGGTTTGATCTATCCATCACATCTAACTGGAGAGCCCCAGCGAATTTGTACTGGATCTGTGGTAAGAAGGCCTATTCAGAGTTACCACAAGATTGGGAAGGGGCATGTGTATTAGGTATGCCAAAGCCATCTTTCTTCTTGTTGCCTATTGAAACAGGTGAGACTTTAGGTGTTAAAGTGTATGATGTGAATCATAGGAAGAAAAGGGGACCCATAGAGATAGGTGCCTGGGAAGATAATGAATGGCCTCCCCAGCGTATTATAGATTATTATGGGCCAGCCACGTGGGCAGAGGATGGTACCTTTGGTTATAGAACCCCTATTTATATGCTCAACCGCATTATAAGGTTACAGGCGGTGGTTGAGATCATTACTAACGAGACATCACAAGCGCTCAATCTTCTAGCGAAGCATAATACCAGGATGAGGACAGCAGTTTACCAAAATAGATTAGCCTTGGATTATCTTTTGGCAGTAGAGGGAGGTGTATGTGGGAAGTTTAACCTGAGCAATTGCTGTCTTCAAATAGATGACGAAGGGCAAGCAATAGCTGAGCTTACTAGCCATATGGTTAAACTAGCGCATGTGCCTACTCAGGTATGGAAAGGGTACAATCCAAGTAGTTGGTTTGGTAGCTGGTATGAGTGGTTTGGAGGGCTTAAGGCAGTGGTAGGTGGAGTCCTACTGATTTTAATGTTGTGTCTACTCCTGCCGTGTCTTATACCCTTAGTAGTTAGGTCTGTGCAAAGCCTGATAGAAAATATAGCAGAGAGGAAGGCTGCTGCACAGATAATGGCAATTTATAAATATAAGGCTCTAGATCAGGGAGAACCAATGCAGGAAGACGAGTGTTGAAGATTCACATCATAGGATAAGTCTGGTCTGGTTCAAAGGTAACTTGTGGTGTATGCAAACCAAGGTTAAGTGATGCCTCAAGTAATTGTAAAATATCAAGAGGCATCAAAGGGGGGAATGTGGTGGAATCTCGGTAAAAATAAATTTAGTAGGCCAAAATCTCCATGTGGCATATGTGTATGTTGTGTCAGTTGGTTAGCTACATGTAGCTAGGATACTGTCATCAGTGTACTGAGCATGTGCAGGAATGTAGGAACTGAAATTGCACTTATTTCCTTTGTCTTGGATGGGCCATGTGGTTTGACTAGATGTACAAGTCTATATTCTGCTCATTGATTGGTTAAAGGTATATGTGGGTGTAGCTATTAATGGGAGGAGTTATGTGCCTATATAGGGAGCCTGCACTATTGTTCAGGGCTCAGAACTTGCTGTATTTTTGGTGACATTAGTCCCTCTGAGTCCCGATCGGTGATCCAATAAAGAATCTCCTCCTTCCTGAAGAAACCTGTGTCCATCTCTCTGTGCTTTGCTTCCGTCAGTTTCTCCGGTATCAATTGGGGTGTTCTTTGTCAGTAACACATAACAGGAACTGAGAATCCATGCCTAAAGTACAATGTGAAAGAAAAATAACACACAAAAATGACTACCCAAAAGTTTGAAAAAGACTGGTGGTAGAATTCGTGCATGGAAAGTGTTAAAATACCACCATTTAACCCCTTAAGGACCAAACTTCTGGAATTAAAGGGAATCATGACATGTCAGACATGTCATGTGTCCTTAAGGGGTTAAAATACCCTTGGGTGTTTACCTTTCAAAAATATATGGTTTGATAAGGGTAAATTACATTGGCTGGCTTCAAAAATGTCCCAAATAGGACAGATGACCAGCTGTGAAAATTCCAAGTTGGAAAACTGGAATGCGCACCCTCCAAATAAGGTCTTTTAGCCCCCAGAGAACCTGCCACACCTATGCATGGGTGGTATCACTGTACTCATGATATGTTGATGAACACATTTTGGGATGTTCTTTCACAGTAACCCTTAAAGTTCTCTGTACATGTATTCCTAAATTGCTATGTGTGTCAAAAAAAAATCACCAATTATTATTATTTATTTTTTTTAATTTGGCATAGATTGGTGGTAAAATGGTTGCATGAAAAGAGTCAAAATACCCCAAGTTTAATACCTTAGGTTGTCTTCTTGTAAAAAACATATACATGTGAAGGGTTATTCAGGGATTCCTGACAGATATCATGGTTACAATGTAACTTGCGTTAATTTTGAAAAAAAAAATTGGTTTGGAAATAGCAAAATGCTACTTGTACCTATAGCTCTATAACATTCCAAAAAAAGTCCATGAACTAAATCAAGAATAGTGGATACGGAAACAGAGTCAAGACTGGAGCTAACATTAGCTGCCTAACTAGCTGCCTACTCTACATGGACTACATCAAAGTGTATGCCAAAAATGAGTCAGACATTGACTCACGAATCCACCTAACTAGGACAGCGGCGTACATACCGCGGTCGCAGGGGTCGCAGCTGCGACC
This sequence comes from Pelobates cultripes, assembly GCA_933207985.1. Taxonomy (NCBI): domain Eukaryota; kingdom Metazoa; phylum Chordata; class Amphibia; order Anura; family Pelobatidae; genus Pelobates; species Pelobates cultripes. The sequence goes on from OW240916.1 coordinate 57,620,217, forward strand.
AGGCCCGTCACTCCAGGGGGCCCGGCCGCCCTGCGGACCGCCGCGACGGGGTACCAGCTGACACGTTTTGCGGCCCCTGGTTAAGGGGTCCATCGGGTGACCCATGCTGTCAGGGCCACCCGAAGGATATGGATTGTCAGGGGGCCTGGTCAGCGCTGGGCGCTTTAACAGCGCGACCGGGCCCATTGTGATGACATCACTGTAAGGAGGAAGTGACTGCCCAGTCACTCCTCCCACCATACAGAGAGCCCGCGCTGAAGGAAGCAGGTAGGAGGAGGGAGTCAGAGTGGGAACTCTGACTCCCATCAGGCTGAGCCACTGCTGGACCCCAGGGAAAGTCACAAAAGGTAGGAAACATTTTGTATATGTGTATGTGTGTGTGTGTGTGTGTCTGTGTCTCTGTATGTATGTGTGTCTGTGTATGTATGTGTGTGTCTCTGTCTCTGTATGTATGTGTGTGGCTGTGTCTCTGTATGTGTGTGGCTGTGTCTCTGTATGTGTGTATGTATGTGTGTGTCTCTGTATGTGTGTCTGTTTTGTGTGTGTGTGTGTCTGTGTCTCTGTATGTGTGTATGTCTGTGTCTCTGTATATATGTGTGTGTCTGTATGTGTCTGTTGGTCTGTGTGTGTGTGTGTCTGTGTTTGTATGTATGTATGTGTTGGGGAGGCCACGGTCATGGGGGAGAAGGGAAGAGTAGAGGGGGGGGGGGAAGAGGGGAGGGCTAGAGGGAGGCAGAGAGGGGAGGGGTAGAGGGGGGAGGGGCCCACAGATCAGTTTCGCACCGGGGCCCCATGGATTGTGTGTTAGCCACTGAACTAGGATATACAGCAAGGACGTGGGAATGTAATTCGGACTAGATAAGTGTGGGCAGATGATAGCAAAAAGAGGTAAGATGATCAGGACAGACTGAATTCAAGTACGGGAAGGCCAAATAGGAGATGTAGAGAACAGCTACAAGTACCTGGGGGTACCGAAAACACATGGAACAAGATATAAGCCATCAACACATATGCCTTACCAGTCATCAGGTACCCAGCGGGAATAATTACCTGGCCAAGAGAAGAATTGGTCACCATGGATTGGTCACCATGGATGTCAAGAACCAGAAACTACTCACTATGACACGTCTCGCTGTCTGTATGTTGTGGTGATAACCGTGACACTAAGTCCAGATACAGGTATTCGCCCATCAGCCTAACTCAGTTACAGCCTCTCAATATTCTGTTTTGGGTTACAGTCGGGGCCTCACCAGTCATGGCCAATCAAATGAAATCTTTAACAAGTCACTGAAAGGCCACATATGCCGCCACATCATTTCAGTGGCCTCATTACTTCGCTAAATCATAGAAAGCGCCTCTCTCAGCCACTTGGCAATTAGCAGGACATCATCTTTCTGTTGCTAGCTAATTTCTTCGCCCCTACGCATTTTGTAAGACACCAGTTAAACCAAGGTTTAAACATGCACTACTTATGTGATTTAATTTGTCATAGTATGTCTTACACCTCAGAACAAGTAGAGGATGTCTCCTTGCTAGACCTACCACCCTAGCAAGACCAAGCACACCAGTTGAGACACAAGAACCAGCTAGTCCCAGTTCTCTATGATCCTGGACCATCTCTAAAATTGCAGCTGAACTTAGACATAGAGGCATACCATTCCCAGCCACTGCTAGGAAAGCTGAATTGCACAGACTTATGATGGCCAATCCCAACAGTCCCAGATGAGGGACCAGTTCCCAAAAAGATAACTCACATAACCTGGCCGAAATGCATGCTATGATGACATCTATACTGTGTTCAATCAACACAATAAACTATAGAATGGAAAAAACTAGAATAACCTAATTCTGGCTTTCCAGTACCTTACCACAAACATTGTTTATTCCACTTCACAGGGTAACTTCACTATCACTGGCTCAACACAAGGCACATCTAGCCAAGTTATTACACCTGCTCTCTTAGTCTCCTCCACCATTAGGAGAGACATCCTAGAAGGCAAGGGTGTCAACCTAGTATCTGTATTAATAAAGCATTCTGTTACTTCTCCATAGTCCTTAAGGTTTGTGACCCCAGTCTCAATAAACAATTTATTTTTTCAGAGTTGTATAAGCCAAAGGCCAGTACAGGGACATAATTTGCTCCTCATTTAACCACCGTAGAGAAGAGCTAGACCTCTATTTACCTAAATTGGTGGATTTGGAGCACAAGTTTGGAGGCTTTACCTTTTATATTTAGCACAAATTCACATTATCCACTAAGGCAGCAGCTGCAGATTGGAGTCAATTGGATATAGAATTATTCTTCAGCTCAATCTACCCACCACAAGGCTGCTGCAAGTCCTGTAGAACAGATAATAATGGTATCAAAGACAAACCACAAAGTTACCTGTACATTTCCCAAATCCCTATGCATATTTAAATAAATGGAGGTTATTTAGTAACTCCAATAGCCATTAGATGCTGCCGCCCAACCCATGTGTTCCCTATTAAGGGTTAATCAGTATGTAGGGGTTTAGAAAAATACCCCTCTCTGTCTGACGATTTCTTTGCCTGAAGCTCAAGGAAGCAAGGTGAATAGTTAGTGTAGGACCCACCTAAGAACTTTGCCTTACTGTGGCAGGTGGGCTTGCATCTAGTGGCCATTGGAGATACTAAATAACCTCCATTTATTTATATATGCATAGGATTTGGGAAGTGTGCAGGTAACTTTGTTTTTCTCTGGTTTTTACTGTAGGTATTGGGGTTGATGTGTACTATGATCTACCAAACAGCGGGGACATTCGCTCCATAGCAGCCAGGCGGAGCGTTCTTCTGTGTTCGCACAGGAACCCCCTAAAGCCGACCGGCCATCCTGCCCAATCCTCTGGAAGTGTTTTGGGCTATCATCTCGTGGTCGGTCAGTCAAAATTTTATTCGAAAATAACTTTTGTTCTACCAAAATGATCTAAGTACTTTTTGGATATGTTGTGCTCTCAGATCGGGGCTATTCAGGAATATGATTTTTTTGGAGGTTCCTACATTCTTTTCGTGTATTTTTGGGGTATTTTAAAAATGTATGTAAGTTTCTGTATTTGATAGATAATTGAGCTATCCTAATTTGAGCTCAATTATCTCTGGTGTTCTTGATGTGAAAACCCAATGTTAGGGGCCAGTGCATAAAAGCCGTGTGTGGCAGAATAAACTTCAGTTGTACTCCCGGAACTCTGTGTCGTCCAGTTACTGGGGAGGAGGTGGACTATTTACTTGGCAAATTCTTGTCCCTGATTTATACTCTTGGTGATCCAGCGGAGGGAAGTCCTGGGCAGGACTAGGGCTCCTCTACATTAGTTGGCAGCATCAAGATCCAGAGCTCATGGTGTAACAAGAGCCACAGTGGTGGATAGCAGTACCGAATGGACCAAGGATGGAGATTGATTACACCATCCTGAAACGATCCACACTAAAAGATCTCCTGGATGCAAGAGGGATAGCGGCAAGTAATAAAAAAAGGCACCCTCATTGCTGAACTGATGGTGGAATACAGAACCGTCGGCGCTTCGTATCAGCGTGAACAGGAAACAAACAAATTCCGAAGGGACCTGCAATTTCACTTATCTTTTTATGGCAAAAACCAGTTGATGGAAATTCTTGTCCGAACCATGTCTGAAGTCCAGGAGTTCGTGCTGAAAAAATCTCCCGAAAGGACATAAGCGTTAACCATAGTGCAAGAGGGTAAGCCAAAAATACCATATTGAGCTTTTAAAAACTTTGTGGAGGTGGAGGAAGATATTGATGCTTTCCTCCAAGACTTTGAAAGATAATTTACTTTACATAGTATTAGTCCCGAAGATTGGGCTCCGCTTCTGGCTAGCAGACTGTCAGGGAGAGCACCTGAGCCTACCGAACAGTTCCAGATGAGGAAATTCAGGACTATGTTTGGGTAAAGACAATAATACTAGCCAGGTATGCCATCACTCCGGAGGCATACCACTGGCGGTTCAGAGAGATGAGGAAAGCGGAGACTCATGCCGAGTGGGCATACACAGAGCCGCCCTGGGATGGGTACAAGCCCACCAAGTGAGCACCATGGAAGAACTATTACAGCTGGTGCTATTAGCACAGTTCTTTAATGGGCTGGCACCAGAGATCCAGGAGTGGGTACGGGACCGCAACCCCACCACCATCACAGAGGCAGCGAGGCTGGCAGATAAGTACCTAGATGCCTGCCGACATCAGACCGGTCCAGCTAAAGTTGTTAGCCCGACCAGTGCAACCCATTCCCACACCAATGGCACAACCCAGAAGCACCCTGCATTCCATCCTCCACCGTCCGGCTTCCAACATCAAAGTAATGTGCAATGCCATCTGTGAAAAAAGATGGGGCACATGAGGAGGGAATGTCCACAGAACAGGGCCCGGGCACAATGGATCCATGCCAGACCCCCTCCAGCAGCCAGAGCAGCAGCCCACTACTACCAAACGGAAGTCCCCACCCGTTATTTCGCTCTGGGACAACCCAAGGAGAAATGGGAGGTCCTACATGAAGCAGACCCGGTCCAAGCTGCAGCCGACAACCGGTAATGCCACCGTCAGACTGTGCATCTACAGGGCAAGATGGTCCAAGGGCTCCGAGACACAGGAGCCACCCTTACCCTAGTAAAGCGGCACCTGGTCCCTGAAGCGGCGCGAACGGGAAATTCTGTTGCAGTTCAGGTAGCAGGGGGAGCTGTTTATTTCTTTATTTACATTGGAGAGCAGGGTCCGGAATGGTGGAGGTTGGGCTAATGCAGGATCTGCCTGTGGAGGTGTTATTAATGATCTGGGCAAACTCACGTCTGCTTTTGAGCCACAAGCGCAGCTGGAGGAACTATACCAGGTGGTAACAAGTCAGCAGGCCCGCACCATGGACCATAGCTTACATACGGAGGCTCAGGTAAGAAGCCCTTCCCCACCCCTAGAATGTTTACTCTGGGATGCCCCCCGCTGAGTTTAGGAAGGAGGTGTCCACTGACCCCACACTGCAGGTTTACAGAGACCTCCATTCAGGCTGGGTTAGAGGGAGGGCCAAGGGACTTCTCTACCGAGAATCAGAGAGTGTAGTGACCAGGTCGGAACTGATCCCCACCAGACAGCTAGTGGTACCTCAAAGGTACAGGCAGGAGCTGCTCTGGATAGCGCATGACATTTCGCTATCCGGGCATTTAGGGGTTAGCCGAACAAGATATCAGCTCACCCAGAATTTCTTTTGGCCAGGGATCTCTCAGGACATTAGGCGGTATTGCCAAACATGCAATATTTGCCAGAGAGTAGGTAAGAGGGGAGATCACCACAAGGGTAAACGTCACCCTCTCCCCATTATTGAGGACCCGTTTAGCAGGGTAGCTGTGGATCTAGTCTGACCCTTAGCCTAGCCCCTCCGGCAAGAAATACATCTTTACAGTGGTGGACTACACAACCAGATACCCAAAGGCAGTGCTGCTGACCAACATTCACGCAGAGAGAGTCGCAGAAGTGAATCTTCTCTTGCATGGGATTTAGTACAAGATCAGGGCTCCCAGTTTACCGCCGAGGTGACACACCAACTCTGGAGGTTCTGTGGCATTAAGCTGATTATGAGCTTACCTTACCACTCCCAAACTAATGTCCTATGCAAACGGTTCAATGGGACATTGAAGCAAATGCTCCGAACGTTCGCAGCCACCAGCCGTGACTGGGAGAGATTCCTGCCACACCTCTTGTTTGCGTGTATACCCCTTTGGTCACTCACCGGGTAAAGACACCAGGCCAACTCCCACTACACCAACCCCCACACCGAGTCCCTGAATCGGTACGGGAGAATATGCGGAAGGAGATCCAGGAGATGATCCAACTGAGGGTATTGAGCCCTGCGACAGTCCCTGGGCCTCCTCAGTAGTCCTAGTGCCGAAACAACGCATTTCTGCATGGACTACTGGAGGTTAAATTGTAAGACTGTGTTGGACACCTATCCTGTGCCTAGGATAGATGAGTTGCTAGACAGGATGGCAATGGGCCAGTACCTCACTACAATTGACCTTTGTAAGAGGTACTGGCAGATCCTCCTAGCCACCTAAGCCATCCCTAAGTCAGCCTTCGTCGCCCCGTTCGGCTCCTAGATGGGTTCTAAGACTATGCCTGTGCATAACTGGATGATATCACCATTTTTAGCGATACCTGGCAGGAGCATTTGGCCCATATAGGAGCGGTCTTAGATAGGATCAGGAAAGTGGGCTTAACATTTAAGCCCAGCAAATGTAATGTAGGCATAGCTGAAGTACAGTACCTCAGTCACAGAGTGGGATGCGGGCAGCAGAAGTCTGAGCCCGCTAAGATTGATGCAGTGGCCTACACCCAGAGCGAAGACTCAGGTGTTATACTTCCTTGGGACGACAGGGTATTATAGGAAGTTTTTGCACAATTATAGTGCTATGGCCAAGTCCCTTATGGATCTTACCAGTAAAAACCTTCCTTGAGAGGTAGTGTGGTTCCCTGAGTGTGAGCAGGCATTCCAGCAGTTGAAACAGGCCCTTGTGAATGCCCCTGTCTTGGCAGCTCTCCATTCAAATAAATGTTTTCTTGTTCACACAGACGTGTCTATGTTTGGACTGGGAGTACTGAGCCAAGTCGCCCCTGATGGCTGAGAACATCGCGTGGCATACATCAGCTGCAAGCTTTTACCCAGGGAAGTAAGCTAAGCCACCATCGAGAAAGAATACAGTGCTGTGGGCTCTGAAAAAGTTGCAACCCTATTTGTACTGACAACCATTCTCCTTGCTCACGAATCACAACCCGTTGGTATGGCTGAACCAGGTGACAGGGGACAACGCCAGGAGTTTGGCGCTGCAGCCTTTTGACTTCACGATACATTACCGCCCCAGAAAACAAAATGGAAATGCTGACTTTTTGTCCAGACAGACAGAACTTGAAAAGTGATCCATGAGCATCCCCCGGACATCCTCAAGCCGATCCGTCAGCCGGCTTGGGGTTACTGGGGAGCATTGTAGCAGACTCTATTCCCTTGTGTTCGGTTGTCCATATCCCCTTGTTCATCTCCAATGACTGGTGTGCGGTCCCCTTGTTATGCCCCAGCGAACACCGACCTCCCCTGGTTGTTAACCACAAATTAACAACTTGACACCTACGCTTGAGTGCTTTCCTTGGGTGGCCGCAATTCGTATAACCGAACGCACATGTTCCAGATGTGAAAACCCCATCTTGGCAGCTCTCCATTCAAATAAATGTTTTCTTGTTCACACAGACGCTTCTATGTTTGGACTGGGAGTACTGAGCCAAGTTGCCCCTGATGGCTGAGAACATCGCGTGGCATAAATCAGCTGCAAGCTTTTACCCAGGGAAGTAAGCTGACAGACAGCAGAACTTGAAAAGTGATCCATGAGCATCCCCCAGACATCCTCAAGCCGATCCGTCAGCCGGCTTGGGGTTACTGGGGAGCATTGTAGCAGACACTACTCCCTTGTGTTCGGTTGTCCATATCCCCTTGTTCATCTCCAATGACTGGTGTGCGGTCCCCTTGTTATGCCCCAGCGAACACCGACCTCCCCTGGTTGTTAACCACAAATTAACAACTTGACACCTACGCTTGAGTGCTTTCCCTGGGTGGCCGCAATTCGTATAACGGAACGCACATGTTCCAGATGTGAAAACCCCATGCTAGGGGTCAGTGCATAAAAGCAGTGTGTGGCAGAATAAACTTTAGTTGTACTCCCAGAACTGCGTGTCATTCAGTTACTGGGAAGGAGGTGGGCTATTTACTTGGCAATTTATTGTTCTTTATTTATACTCTTGGTGATCCAAGGAAGAAAGTCCTGGGCAGTACTAAGGCTCCGCTACAGAGTCTAAGGCTTTTTTGTTTTGTTTTTTAAACTCCTTAGACACACACGGTTACTTCCTAAATCCTGGACTGTTAGGTGTGCTATGTGGAGAGGGCTGAGGAGCACTGTTGTAGTCACTATAACCATTTCACCACACCGAGTTAGTTATAGTACCTGGATTCCTCTAGCACTGATGCTCCAATCAGTATTAAACCATTTTTAACAGTTTAACACTAAATAAGGCCCCTGGCCACCCACATCCTGGCCCTTACTGAAGGTATGTGTAAGGCATAGATTACACACTTCCTTCTACCCATACCAATTCATACCAGCAATGGGTTGACACTCTTAACCAATTACAACTGTTGGTTGCTGCTTAGCCAAATGTTTTCTCATTAGCCTAAGAAGCACAAAGGGGATGGGGCTGCTGAGAGCTCTTGTTTAACATTAAAACATTAAAAACAGTGAATGAAAGGACAGCGATGGGGAAACTCCAGACACTAAAACAACATCAATGAGATAAAGCAGTTACAGTGCCTACAGGGTCCTTTTCATTTTTTTTTAGTATTCTTCTGTATACAGGACGATGACTGAGTGACATTTCTCAATAAATATACATTGACTGAATGTACACATTTAACTGACTACCTGAGAGAGAGCGAGAACAAAAAAAGCACTTGTGAGACTTTTTTTCAAAAGCTTCTTTAATCACACAGTAATTGTTCCTGCTTTATTATGTGATTAAGGAAGCTGAAAGTCCCAGAAGTGCTTTCTCATTTGTTTTTTATAATTAAACATTGGAGGAAACACAAGGGCATACAATAGAAATGCAAGGTTTTTGTAGCACATACATTACATGATGTGCCTATTATTTCAAGTGGCATATCACGTTTTCAAATTCCATACTTTATGGTCTGTGATTTTGTACATTTAAAAACTGAATGTTGGGAGTTATGTATCCATATGGCATTTCGGTTTTGACAAATTTCATTTGAATCAATGATTCAGAAGAACCAAAATGGCATGAAAAATGGCCAATCTGGGCTTATTTTTAAAATATTATGTGCATATTTTGCACTACACCGATAGGTGAATTTTTACATCATTTGATTCATGGATCAGTTGTGTAGAAGTAACCAATAGAGGGGAAAAAAAGAAGCATTAAAATCGTTTTTTTTTTTTTTCTTCATTTAGCGGAAACAAACGTTCAAATCACAAAACAAAATGGTTTTGTCCATTTTACCTATTTATTTTTCATATACTGTGCCTCAATTTTGTGATTTTGGACTAATTAGCGATCGTGGAGATCAATGGAGGCTCATCCATAGGACACTTGGAACAACCCTCTAATTTTTATTTAGGAATAGTTTCAGTAGTTTAGAAACACTAAAACCCTTCATCTAGGGCAAGCATGTCAAACTCGCTGCCCACGGGCTGCAAATGGCCCACAAGGAATATCTTTGTGGCCCAGCGAGCCGCGAGTTTGACATGTTAAGGCAGAGTAGGCACCTGCTCTCCCCACATTGCAGGTGCCTACTCTGATAATATTTACCTGGCCGGGAAGAGAATTCGCTGGTTGCAGCGAGGGAGTGCAGTTTGTTCTTCCTGATCCTCATTGCTCCCTTCGTACACGCCCTCTGTAGTGATACCGAAATATGATGTAATTCCGACCCGGCATCACTAAACTGCAGGCGTGAGGGAGCAGTGAGGAGCAGGAAGGGAGGCCCCACACCAGCTCCCAAAGGTATGGAACAATACATAAAATGATTTGTGAGAGTGTGCAAGTGTGTGTGTGTGTCAGTGAGTGTGCGTCTGTCAGTGAGTGAGTGTGTGTCAGTGAGTGGGTGTGTGTCAGTGAGTGTATGTTAGTCAGTGTTGCGATGGCCGCGGCTGGACAGTGGAGAACCTGGAGGTGCACAGAGGCACACAATGCCACGTCACATTACGACGTGATGCAACGTGCTCCACCTTCACAGGGTTTTAAGGAGTGGCGAGAGGATCCGCTTTGTCACAGGGTGCGGACACTGGCAGCAGAAATGTGAAAGGAGTCTGCTTGTTGGCTAATATTGTTTTTGTTTAAACAAGGGAAGGGGTTTAGAATAGGGGGATGTGGGGTTTTCTTTTATACTGTACTTTCAAAATAAACCGACATGTCTATGAAACTTATTTTTTTAAATTTTTTTTTGCGTCCCACGTAAACTTAAACCTTGTTTATTTGGCCCATGCTAGCCTTTCAGTTTCACATGCTTGATCTAGGAGAATGGAGGTGATCTAAAAAATTTAGGGGAAAAAATTCCCCTCAATCATTGCCTATTTGTGTGTCAAAAAAATCTGTCTCTTTAATTCTAAAATAAATTTCAGTTCTGTATGGTCCCTCCTCCACATTACTGCTATTTGGAGAAGCTTTCTTGAGCCCAATATGCATGTAAAAAAAACGGGACACATTTGAAATCTGTCTTTTTCAGCAGGGTTGACACATGCATAGTGTAATTTAAGAGGGAATTTCAGAAGCCTCCCATTGAGTTGCCATTTAGGCCAGCTGTCCATGAATGTTGGCATGTTATTGGCCTCTCTATTCAGGGGCCATTATCAGCTCCTAGCACTAGGGGGTGGAATTACAATACCCACAGCAATGTTCTGCTGAGTATTGTATGGGTATCTCTTTATTGTACCTGGCTCTGTGTATTGTATTATTATCCCCATTTATATAGCGCCAACAGATTCCGTAGTGCTTTACAATATTATGAGAGGGGAGATTAAACTATAAATAGGACAATTACAAGAAAACTTACAGGAATGATTAGTTGAAGAGGGTCCTGCTCAAACGACCTTACAGTCTATAGGAGGTGGGGTATAAAACACATTAGGACAGGAAATAGCAATCAAATAAGGTGGGAGAGAAGCAGAGCTGGATGAGAAAGTAGAGTGCTGCCTTTTAGGAGAGAGCAAGATACAGGTATGTGAGGTAGAGGTTAGGCTGAGAGGCCATAAGCTTTCCTAAAGAGATGGGTTTTAAGGCACTTAAACGACTAGGTGAGAGTCTGACGGCGGTAGTCAGGCTATTCCATAGGAAGGAAGCTGCCTGCGAGAAGTCCTGCAAGGGTGAGTGGGCCGCACGGGTGCAGGCAGCGGACAGGAGAAGGTCACTGGCACAACAGAGAGACAGAGAAGGTGCATACCTATGGATCTGTGATAAGATATAAGAGGGACAAGAATTGTTCAGTGCTTTAAATGTATGGGTTAGCACTTTGAATTGACTCCTATAGGATACAGGAAGGCAATGTAAGGACTGAGAGATAGGTGAGGTGTGAGAGGACCGACTAGAGAGGAAAATCAGTCTGGCGGCAGCATTCATTACAGACTGTAGAGGGGCAATACAGCTTTTGGAAAGAGGAGAGGATTACGATAATCCATGCGGGAAATTAGTAGAGCATGGACAAGCTCCTTGGTAGCATCTTGCGTAAGTAAGGGGCCGATGCAGGCTATGTTTTTAAGATGGAATCTACAGGATTTGGCAACATACTGGATGTGAGGCTCAAAGGTGAGGACTGAGTGAAGTATGACGTCAAGACAGCGTGCTTGCAAGGATGGACTTACCGTATATACGCGAGTATAAGACGAGTTTTTCGGCACATTTTTTGTGCTGAAAAACCTCCACTCGTCTTATACTCGAGTCACTTTCTGTATTATGGCAACTTACATTGCCATAATACAGACAAGGACCGCCGGGCTCATTACAAGCCCGGCGGTCCTGTTGGGGGCTGACAGAGAGCTGTAACTTACCTTTCCTGCAGCTCCTGTTAGCTCCCTTCTCTGTCCTCCGGTCCGGTCAGCTCCCCTGTCAGCTCCTACTGTAAGTCTCGCGAGAGCCGCAGGGTCAGAGCGTTGACAAGGGTTACCGTGGCAACGCTCCGCGCGGCACACAGACCGCGAAACTTACAGGGGAGCTGACCAGACCAGAGGAGAGAGAAGGGAGCTGACAGGAGCTGCAGGAAAGGTAAGTTACCGCTCACTGCCAGCCCCCCTCCTACACAGCCCATCCACTGGACCACCAGTCTCGACTTATATTCGGGTCGACTTATACTCGAGTATATATGGTATATGGATACCACTAACTTGAAGGGAGAGCGAAAGAGGAGGATCAGTATTAGGAGGAGAAAAGACAAGGAGCTCAGTTTTAGAGAGATTGAGTTTCAGAAAGCAGGAGGACATCCAGTCAGATATGGAAGATAGGCAAGCAGTGACACGTTGCAGGACGGCAGGGGAGAGGTACGGCGAGGAGAGATATATCTGGGTGTCATTAGTGAACAAGTGGTAGTGAAATACAAAAGAGGTAATAGGTTTGCCAAGAGAGGCAGTATAAAGAGAAAATAGAAGGGGACCAAGGACAGAACCTTGGGGGGGAGGTATCATTAGAAAAGGAGACACTGAATAAGCATTTGGCATAATAAGAGGAAAACCACGAGAGGACAGAGTCACAGCGACTGAGTGATTAAAGAGTTTGAAGAAGGAGAGCATGATCAATGGTGTCAAAGGCAGCAGAGAGGTCAAGAAGAATTAGTATGGAGTAGTGGCCTTTGGATCTAGCCGCGATTAGGTCGTTAGTAACTTTAATAAGAGCAGTCTCAGTAGAGTGGAGAGGGAGGAAGCCAGATTGAAGAGGGTCAAGGAGATATTTGGAATTGAGACATACGGGCAAAGACAAGTCTTTTCAGAAGCTTTGAGGAAAAAGGGAGTAGGGATATGGGACGATAGTTAGAGGACAGGTCAATAGATGTTTTTTTCAGGATAGATACTACAGTGGCATGTTGAAGGTCAGCAGGGACAACGCCAGAAGAGAGAGAGCAGTTGAAGATGCATGTTAAGAGAGGCACAAGACAAGGGGAGAGAGATCTGATAAGGTGAGATGGAACTGGATTGAGCGTGCAAGTGGTGGGGCGAGAGGAAAGGAGAAGCGCAGCCACCTCTTGTTCAGTAGCCAGGGAGATGGGTATCTCTGCATTGTACTAATTTCTGTGTATTGTATATGCATCTCTGTATTGTTCCTATCTTTGGGGTATGGAAATCTTTGTATGGAAATCTGTATATTATAGATTTTTTCAATGGGTAACTCCCTATTGAAAAGCGACTGATTTGTTGTTGGGTACATGAGGTTAAGTGGAGAGATGTCACAGATGAAAAAATGGTGGCTACAGAGTTAAAGGGTGGAGTCAAATTCTGGGGGACATATCTGGTGCCCCACTGTCTTAAAAGTTCACCAGCTGCCTTTGGAATAAGCAGAAACCAATTACAAAAAGATGACCAACACATTTAAGCAAATGACAGAAGTTCCAATGACAAAGTTTAATTAAAAAAATGGTGAAATGCGTAAAACGGCTTCCATAAAAATATACACTTAGCATTTTTAAGGTTGTTTCGCGTCCAGATGTGATGACATAATGAATACTGAATAAAGAGGTGATGGGCATTTATGCACTGCTTTCCTAAGGGGAAATTTGATGTGCGCCCAGCAATCAATTAGCATGCGCATTGGGTACTCCCTATTCCCCTTTATGAGAAACATTATATTGGATTGGATTTGACTGACTTCAGAGGAGTACATGCCTCCTCCATGTCATGAGAGGATAGGTGATCAGTACTGGAAAAAGGTAAGTAAAATATCTTTTTTCATGTCAAACGGCGAGGGGGCACCGAAGCATAGTGTATATTTTACTTATTCACTAAAAAAATATTTGGTATATTGGTTATTTGTTAGAAAAGTCCTTTGAAATTTTGAAATTGCTTCATTTGCCATAGTCCGGTAAACCTAAATTCTCTTCATCAAGATTATGATATCTAAAAATTGAGTGCTTCATGTAAAGCCTTTTTACATCAATCCAATAAAAGTAAAAGTGCTGTTGAAAAGTATTGGAACGGTGGGATGTGATCACTTCAACATATAACAAAAATCTTCCTATAAAAGTTGAGATTTTTAAAGAAGCAAAGGCGAAAATAAAGTCTGTATTATTACTCTAATTTTTATGTCTAAGTAGTAATCATCTTTTAGCTGCTAATGCCATCAAGTGGACAATCTTTGTTATTGCATGATCTGAGATGTCCTCTTTTCCAAACTCAATTTCTTTTTCAATATTTTATTTATGTACGGAGGTGCTTTAATCAGAATTCTCACAAAGCTTTATTTAGTAAACAAAAATAGGACTAGAGGTCAGGTTACTGCAGCACCTGAACATAGCTAAAAAAAACATTAGAGCCCTGTTCTGCTTGTTCCTATACCACTAGGGCTCTCAACACTAGAATGAATATGCAGAAAAACAAACAAAAAGTTTTCAAAAAGCACGAACAATGATATGCTGTGCACCACAGTGCTAGTACAAACATTGAAGGACATGTGTAATACCAATGTTTTGGGTACAGAAACCCATTATCTAAGTAATACCCTTGATAAAGAGTTCCTGTACACAAAATGCATGTATTATGCATGTCCTTCTATAAATGTGGTATCACTTTGGTGCACAGCATATTCTTGTTTGCACTTTTTCTAAAATTTTGTTTATAAGGGAAAAGATACTTCTAAAATCAGGAGAACATACTTTGATTGTCCTATACTCCACAGGTATTGGGATAATGCCAACTAGATCTTCCAAACCATGGATCTCTGGATAGTTCTTGTCTGTGGTGGGTAGACTCTCCACTTTGTCTTGGGTTGTCCATGGTTCAAATGGACTAATCTCAAAAAAATCTCACAATTACAAAGGTCTAGGAAGAGCAAATGGAAAAAAAGATGTATTTGACCAGAGCGTAAGGAAGATATGCATTAGGGCCAGCAAAAAGAATATATCTTACCTTTTTACCAAAGGAAATCAACTGCACACCAGCAAACCTGCACATATTTGCATAATGATTAAAGGGACACTATAGTCACCTGAACAACTTTATCTTAATGAAGCCGTTTTGGTGTATAGTGCACCCTCACTGCTCAATCCTCTGCCATTTAGGAATTAAATCCCTTTGTTTATGAACACTAGTCACACCTCCCTGCATGTGACTTGCACAGCCTTCCATAAACACTTCCTGTAAAGAGAGCCCTATTTAGGCTTTCTTTATTGCAAGTTCTGTTTAATTAAGATTTTCATATCCCCTGCTATGTTAATAGCTTGCTAGACCCTGCAAGAGCCTCCTGTATGTGATTAAAGTTCAATTTAGGGATTGAGATACAATTATTTAAGGTAAATTACATCTGTTTGAAAGTGAAACCAGTTTTTTTTCCATGCAGGCTCTGTCAATCATAGCCAGGGGAGGTGTGGCTAGGGCTGCATAAACAGAAACAAAGTTATTTAACTCCTAAATGACAGTGAATTGAGCAGTGAAATTGCAGGGGAATGATCTATACACTAAAACTACTTTATTTAGCGAAAGTAATTTAGGTGACTATAGTGTTCCATTTCTGATGGTTTAAGCATTATTGCTTCACAACCTGTTCTCCAACAGCCTTTATTCTCAAATACTTTAAAGGACTCATAATGTCAGTATTAAGGTGGGACACATGGATAAATTTCTGCACTTCTGTTTACATGATATAGTAATGATTACCTTTGTTATATTCATAAACATATCATCAAAATCAAAGTTCTTTGCTATTCTCTCCCAACTATGTCAAAGGGGATTTTATCATGACTCCTATAACATTTGCTCTTTTGAAAGAGCATAAAATTCCATCTATACGTTGTGCTAGCAGATTTACTAGCAAATGTATGGATTGGGAGTAAAAGCTATCAAAATATCAATTTGTCTCCCCTTTGTCAACCAATTCTTTGGCATAGACTCTATGCCAAAAAATTGACTGACAAGGGAGAGCAGAAAACCTCCCACTGCTCTCCACACATAGCAACCACATTGCATGCGCCACAATTGCTATGGTAACTTCTTTTTTTATGCTGCTAATGCTGATAAGGATCTTAGAAACAGAGGGACTAACGTCACTCCATTCTCACACTGTCATACTGGCTATAAAAAAAAACATCATGCCACGGAGGATCACAGATGAGATCGAGCAGAGTGAAGGGTGGACCACAAGTGGACGTTACAAAGACAGTAACACCAACAATGCTGAAGTCATGGCTTGCTGGAATGGAAGTGAGGAGAGTATATCTTAAAATTTGACGTGGAATACATGTATGTCTGTGATTTGTATACAATGTATTTGGGGATGATTTAAGGTAAATAAAAATTTCACAATAACTTAATATAAGCATGTAACATTTCTGCAACACTGGTCATCTGGCAGAGGGTAATTATCATAATTTTCTTCCAAGTCCCACAATTTAATGATAAGATCAAGGAGTCTGTTTACTAAGCCTTTGTAAATTTGGCTGATTTAATTTCATTCAGCTTAGTTCTTCATTCAGATGTTAAAATTAATCTGTGGTTTACTGAATTCACTAACAACTGAATTATTAACAAATTGATCCGAAAGAACCCCTACAATATTCATAAGAATTTCATTGCTGATTTCGACATTTACCGCACAGACAGTGAATTTAGTCATAAGATGTTTTGGCAGGGAGAAACAGATACGAAAACAACCAGGAGTCCTCAACACAACCCCAGACCCCACCAATACCACCCACATGCAGCTCAGGACTCAACTTCCCTCATATCTGTCAAAACTGCCTGATTTGACCTACACTTCACTTGTTAAGAGATAGCAGATTTGGCTGCGGCAGAGAGCTTTCTGGGCACCTCCTGATTATGGAATTGAAGGAACCATGTCTCCACATTATATCGTCCTCCAAGAGATTGAGACTTATTACATTTGCATAAAGCAGAGAAATGGACAATTATTTACTTACTATGGTGTGTTACATGAATAGCAATATTAATCTCCAGTCACTGAAACATAGAATGAGTCGGCAGATAAGAACCATTCGGCCCATCTAGTTTGCCCAATTTTCTAAATACTTTACCTTGGTCCCTGACCTTCGTGTATCTAGGATAGCCTTATATCTATCCCACTCATGCTTAAACTCCCTCACTGTGTTAACCTCTAGCACTTCAGCTGGAAAGCTGTATCTATGGAAAATGGAGCACCAACATCTTACCATTTAATCAGTGCTCACTACAAGGGTGAACTGCTTGTAAATAGCCAAATGAGTTATATTTCATTAAAATAGCTAAAATGTTAAAACTGAGCGGCATTATGTTGCCATTTGGAGTTTTGTAAGTAGACCCACCAAGACAATTCCATGTTGATTTTATTTTATTTATTTTGCTCCAATATCCATTAGCTATTACTCATACAAACAACACAACACGAAACTTGCAATGAAGATAAACTAACCAGTTTGTAAAGTGTTTTTATACACAATTTTATTTTTGGCCCCTTATGTATGAAAGCTATAAAATTGCAGATCTCAAATTTATTGTCTAGATTCACAGACCTGTTTACAAAGAGATCAAAGGCACTTGTACAAAAATAAACTTCATTGCTCATTTTCAGCCAGACTTGGAATGTATTGATTTCCACTCAGAAGACTTATCTCTGTAGCCCCCTGCCCCACAGGAGAGCAAGTCTAGAACCTGAGAGGTACCAAAAGCTGTATATAGCCTGTAATGAAACCTGGAAAATGGGATAATCCATTTTGAAAACCAAATCAAATTTGTAGTGGATTTCCTTTTCCTTATCAAAGTGTTATGTCAGATGGACGTCTCCAAAATGGTATGCATGTTTACATGCCCCCGTCATGGAAAATAAACCGGTGTTGTCTGGGACATGCAGACGCTGATCACAGTATTTATCAATGTCGTGATTTTGCTATTCAGTAACCAAATATGAATGCCCACTGGATTTCAGACTCTCCAGACATCTGAAGTCTGGATGCTAAACTTCCAGATTTTTTGCTGGCAATCATCAGCATCTCTGGGGGTATATAGGGGCTAAAGATCCAGTTGTGGGATTACCTAGCCCTCTGACATTGCTGGAGAGAACGACAGGTTAATAGAGCCAAAAATTAAAGAAACACTATAATTAATGTCATGTCGTCCTTCACATTCAAACCCGCTACTCTTCAATTACAAGATTTTAGACACCTTATTATTAATATCTGGCCGTATTCTCTTTTTCATTTGTTATAACTCAGCCAAGCATTAATGTTCACTGTCTGGAATGACTAACATCATTAGCTCTGATGGGTGTAGTGCAGCCCTCTGCTGCTTAGTTACAGGGCTTCCTACCTGCTAGGAAGTGAATAATGCCTGATTGTTTCAGCCCAGGGCACAGACACAGACTTGGTTGGGCAAGTATATCAAATTAATACAAATAATTACAGGTGTTTATTATTACTGAATATGTTATGCCTCATTCTACTGCCCTAACATTAGGAAATAACATGGGAAGCTGTGGTTATAGAGGTAAATCTGACACTGCAGATACGTTTACATTTCCAATGATGCTTAAAGGGACACTATAGTCACCAGAACAACTACAGCTTATTGAATTTGTTCTGGTGAGTAGAATCATTACCTTCAGGCTTTTTGCTGTAAACACTGTCTTTTCAGAGAAAATGCAGTGTTTACATCACAGCCTAGTGATAACATCACTGGCCACTCCTCAGATAGCTGTTAGAGATCCTTCCTGGGTCATGGGAAACATTCAGTATCTCCTCCCTCTGCATGCAGACACTGAACTTTCCTCATAGAGATTCATTGATTCAATTCATCTCTATGAGGAGATGCTGATTGGCCAGGGCTGTGTTTGAATCACTATATTTAAGGAGGCATGGTTATCCTTTAACCAGCCAAATTCACTTCCAATGATGCTTAACCAGCCGAACATGAGCTTTCAGTGGTGACAAAGAAGCTAAGACTGGGGGCGTGGCCAGCAGCTGAACCGAGGACACATCTCCTCGCAGAGCTCCACTCAAAATCATAGACATAAACTATTAAAACCACAGAAAAACAAAAAGAACACACCGAGACAAGAAATACCCCCAAGCAGAGACAATGGGGAAGAAGAACAAAAAGAATCAAGGCTCAGCTATGCCTAAGCAACCCGACTTAAGACTATCATTTGAGCCCCCACGGAGACCTAAGATGGCGCCTGAGGCCTGCTACTCACCCGAAGCCTCTGCAGAGGAAGTGGAATCACTGCTATCACCTCGATCAGAGGCCTCACCGGTCCACAAAGGGGATATAAAAAAGCTCTTAGTCTAGCTGAGGCAGATTTGGAGAGAGGACCTCCAGAAGGTCCAGACAGATGTGGAGGACGTATGCCGCACGGTCCGCGGCCTAGAGACGCGGGAGACCTCCAGAGACAAAAAAAAAACTCTGTGATACGGATCAGAGCCTGCAGGAGCTCAAGTCACAGGTACAAGACCTAAGGCGCACGGTGACCACTATGGAGGCAAGGCACAGGCAAAAAAACCTGCGCCTCAGGGGTGTCCCCGAAACCATAGAAAATACACAGCTCCTACCCTATGTCCACGACCTCACGGCAGTCATTGGCATTAAAAGCCCCACAGACAAGGCACAAATCACCACAGCTTTCAGGGTGCAGAAATCGGCAGCGGCACCTAAAGATGCACCCAGAGACGTTATTATTGTCACCACGGACATCTCCGTGAGGGCCGCCATAATGACCAGATCCAGGGAACTGGGAACGGTTATTCACGAAGGCCACAGAGTGGCAGTGTACCCAGACACACTGTTTTCAGCCCTAATGGAAATAGGAAACTGGCCAAGAAATTGAGAGACGCTAGCATAAGATACCGGTGGGGCATGGACGGATCCCTCACCACTGTCATCAAAGGGGAAAGCCACACACTTACCTAAAAAGATGACCCCGACAGCTTCTTGCAACTCGCCGGTCTGACAGTACTGCAGCAGCAAGAGACCACACCGCCCAAAGACATACCGGTGGAACCAGAGAACAGTAACTACAACAAGTGCAAGCAAGACAGAACACCCGGCACCATAAAAATAAAGAGACTGACACCTGCACTCAGAGGAGAGTCAGAACACAGCATAACTAGACAATCGATTAGATGAGTAAAAAAAATCTGTAATGACTGTTCAGGAGGGCGACTAACATGGCGTGAGCTTCCTCTTCACAAAGGGCCAATGCATGCCTCTATATTAGTTATATGTCAGTTGAATGTTTCTATACTATTTGATGTATATTGACCCATATACCACATACGACAGATATTGATGACAATCATAAAATTTTCAATAAAACAAATTGAAAAAAAAAAAAGGGATGCTAAGACTGGCTGAATACAATGGCCAATTTATAAGCAAGATTTAACCATGCTTTTATGATGCTTCTTATTATAAGACTGATATTAGCTTCCCATTCACTCAACTTCTTATTCATTTTGGGTTCTTGATCATCCAGCTTATTTTTCATGAAAGTGATTATTTATTAAGCAAAAATCTGAAAACCTTCAAAAAGTTCAATCAAGCTTGAGGAAAATTATATTGAAGATAACTTTTGGCAACAAGCCAGCATCCACGCATTGCAATGGGACATTTTGAAAAAGCAAAGCTTGTACCCAATGAAAACTATCTTTGGCTCACCCAGATTTGGCTTTTTTTTTTTAAACTAAATTGGGCATCTCTCCATATTGTGATCCTTGTCTGCAGGTAGCACGGTCCTCTTGGGTACAAACACGCACAGTCTTTTAACCCCTTAAGGACAGAGCTTCAGAAGCTTGTCTTTCACTTAAAGACAACAGCATTTTTTGCTGTTTCCGTTCAACTGCAATTTGCATTTTACTAATTTATTGCACCGACACATATTATACACCGTTTTTTAAAGGACAGAAAGGGCTTTAATTTGATGTAACATATATATATATATATATATATATATATATATATTGGAGAGGAGGGGAGAAGGAAATTGGAGAGGGGTGCGGGAGAAGGAAATTGGAGGGGGGGAGAAGGAAATTGACGGGGGGGGGGAGATTGACATCCATCACACACACACAATCACACACAATGCACCCCTTGCACACAGAAAAACACACAATGCATTACACACACAGACACACATACACAAGCAATGCATCCCTTACACACACAGAAACACACTATTCATTCATTACACACACTCAATGCACCCCTTACACACACTCAATGCATCCCTTACAGACGCACACATTGCATCCCATACATACACAAACACACCTCGCAGCCCTTACACATACAAACAGATTCACAGAATGCATTCCTTACACACATCAGGACTTCCCCTACACACTCCACCCCTGTGAACAAACTCATTGGTGGAACATGAAGGTGGACCCTGGGACCCAGACCTTGAGCTGTGTAAAGGGCCCCCAAAAAATGGAGCTGCTTCCCGTTCTCCCAGAACATTGATTTTTGTGACCACAGTTACAAACTGCCTCCAGAGAGCCTGTTCTACAACAGACCAGTGGAGCCAGACTGCAGCTAGAGCCCATCATCATCCTCATCTGGGTGTAAGTAGGCAATCTAGTATATTATTCGTGGCACTAATCTCTATTTACCTCACATTAAAGAAACACTACAGTCCCCAGAACCACTGTAGCTTAATGTAGTGGTTCTGGTGTCTATAGCCTGTCCCTGCAGGCCTTTTAATGTAAACACGGCGGCACTGCAGCACTGGTGTTAGTTAACATGGCAGATCATATGGGTTGGGCATTGTGATGTCACATGGGGGGGGTGGCGGCAAACTTTACTTTTGCCTAGGGCGGCAAAAATCCTTGCACCGGCCCTGCAACTGTGGTCACAAAATTCAATGTTCTGGGAGAACTGGAAGCAGCTCCATTTTTTTGGGGCCCCTTACACAGCTCAAGGTCTGGGCCCCAGGGCCTGATGGTGAGTATGGCCATATGGCCCACTCATAAGTCCACTTATATATTCCAGCCACCCATGAGTTCGCTCACAGGGAGTGGAGTATGTAGGGGATGTGTTATTGTAGAGGATCTAATATGTGTGCTTATGGTATGTAGTGTATAGGGATTCTTCTTCTTCTTCTTCTTCCCAACAGCACAATGGGTTTCAACCAACAGCTTATCATGAGGGGCATATAGAATCCAATCCTAATTACAATATTGATAGGGGCCATTTGTTCCATCTTATTCCATGTCATGTGAACATCAGAGTCAAAGGGTGTTCCTCCATCTTCTAGTTTGAATCACATGATCTCAGCAGCATCATGTCTCAGGGTCCTGGCAATGCACTCATTCAAAGAGGAAATACCTCAGACATCATATAAGGTGGCCCGCTCCCGAGTGCCCTGATTGGTCGACACTGTGAGTGGAAATGTCTGTATGACGTACAGCCAAGCAAGGAGGGCACATAGGTGGACGTAGCCCCCCCCCCCCTGCATGTCCGAACTGGTCCCACATCGAAGAGTGGGAGGAGGAGTGTCGGACAAAGACGGGTTTAAGTGTCCACCAACAGGGGCCAGCGAAAACACTGCCATTAAACATAAAAGATTTGCAGATTGTTAATCTGTCATCTATCACCCTTTCAAACATACAGATACATTTACATCATTAAAGGGTTACGCCCTCACTTTAGGAGCTCTACAATAGTTGGTTACAGGGAAACAGCCCATGAGCCCTTGATCTATATCTGGGTTCCTGGACCGTACTTCTGTTTATTTCTCTACTCTGAGATAGATAGATAGATAGATAGATAGATAGATAGATAGATAGACAGACAGACAGACTTTGTGGGCTTTAATGTTAGCATGAAATGGAATGTGCTGAATTGTGTATGTTGTAAAAAAAAAAAAAGGTTTTATTTGCGTCTCCTGCTAAGTCTTCTGTAGGGAGTCACTATGATCCTGTGGTGCTGCAGACTGCTTGTCCAGTGGGGGAGCTTGTGGTCTACACCTCAGGTGGTTACATAGTTGCATAGCTGAAAAGAGAATGTGTCCATCAAGTTCAGCCTTCCTCACAGGCAAAAAACCCAATCTGAAGCAATTCCAATTTTGCAACAGAGAAAATTCCTTCTTGACCCCAAAATGGCAGTCAGATATCTCATTGGATCAAGCAGCTATTACCCCACTAATTAGAAATTATATCCCTGTATGTTATGTTTTCGCAATTATTTATCCAATTGCTGTTTGAACATCTGTTTGGACTCTGATAAAACCACCTCTTTAGGCAGAAAATTACATATCCTTATTACTCTTACTGTAAAAAAAACTTCCTTGCCTTAGATGAAATCTCCTTTCTTCCAGCCCAAATGCATGACCTTGTGTCCTATGTTTATGAATAGATGTCCAGATAATGGTTTGTACTGGCCCCGAATATATTTGTATAATGTTATCATATTCCTGAGGTGCCGTTTTTCCAAACTAAATAGATTTAAATGTTTTAACCTTTGTTAGTAACTAAAATGTTCCATTCCTTTTATCAATTTTGTAGCTTGTCTCTGTACTTTTTCTAATGCCATGATATCCTTCTTTAGAACAGTTGCCCAAAATTGCACAGCATATTCAAGGTGTGGTCTTACCAGCAATTTATAAAGAGACAAAATTATATTTTCATCCTGATAATTTATGCCCCTATTTATACATGACAAAACCTTACTGGCCTTAGCATCTGCAGATTGACATTGCATATTGCTGCCTAATTTGTTGTCTATAACAATTCCCAAATCCTTCTCGTCTGTGGTTATCCCTAATTCATTACCATTTAGGGTGTAAGTTGCTTGTGCATTCTTGACCCCGAAGTGCATAATTTTGCATTTCTCTACATTAATTTCATCTGCCAATTTAGTGCCCAGTCCCCCAATCTATCCAAATCACTCTGCAGCAAAGCAATGTCCTGCTCACATTTTATTACTTTACAAAGTTTTATGTCATCTGTAAGCACTGAAATATGTTTCAATGCCTATTTCAAGATCATTTATAAATATGTTAAATAGAAGCGGTCCCAAAACAAAACCCTGAGGGACACCACTTACCACTTTTGTCCAGCTTGAAAATGTACCATTAATGACAACTCGTTGTACTCTATCATTAAGCCAATGTTCTACCCAAGAACAAGAATATTCATCTAGACAAATTTCTTTTAGTTTGAAGACTAACCTATTGTGAGGAACCGTATCAAATACCTTGGCAAAATCCAAGTAGATCACATCCACTGCAACACCCTGATCTATACTTCTTCTTACTTCTTTGTAGAATGCAATCAGGTTAGTTTGACATGACCTATTGTCATGCCAAAAGCATGAGTTGGTGTTTGATGTGTGTTGATATATGTTGTATTTTTGTAAACCTTGGGATGACATTTATTGTGGTCTTTGATATTGCACCAGGCCTAGACCATAAAACATCTAGATAGCCATCACCAGAACTGAACACAGGGAATTGCATAGAGTGGGCAATAAACTGCCAGACCACCCCCTCTGATCCTCCCCCCCAGGGGTCTGCCCACTGAGAAACAACTAGTTTAGGTATATAATGAGGGTGCTGGACTATCCAGGGAGTTATTCATTTTTTCTTTGGTCAGCAACTTCTAGGAGACCTATACCATCTAAGACTCCCACAAGAATACTATATGGGGTAACTACATGTAAGGAATTTCTTGTTTTTTCTCTTATTTTATTTTATGCACTGTTTTGCAATTTGTTATCTGTATGTCATTTATTTCTGTATTTTGTACTCAGCACTGTCAATCTTTTTTGTCAGATTAAATGTTTACTTAATCAGCTTGTGTCTCTGTTCTCTATGAGCTTCACTCTCCAGAGGAAAGCTCAGGTAAACACGTTACCAAAAAGGGTTAATTATATGTGTTTGATCAGTAAAAGTAGAACAGTGATTCTATAATTCTCCTGTGTGTGGGGTAATCTAAGACGCCCGCAGGGGCGGGCTGGGCCGGGGGGCAGGGAGGCAATTGCCCCCCAGGCCGCCCTAAATTCTGTCAGGGCCGGCCGCTGCAGGGCCGGCCCTTTAAATGCTGCAGCCGCCTGAGCGCTCTGTTTAGAGCCTCAGGCGGCTGCAGCACATATTCTCCCCTCCCCTGTAGCTGGCCGAGCTCCTCTGCTATGCGCGGTGCCGGCCGGACTGATAGGAAGGCGCACACTCAGTGTGCACTTCCTGTCAGTCCGGCCGGTTACAGGAAACAGAAACTCCACGCGAAACAGGAGTTTCTGTTTCCTGTAACCGG
>OW240916.1:57645310-57702432 GCA_933207985.1 Pelobates cultripes
GGGGGAATTAAGAAGAAGGGGGTAATTAAGAAGGAGGGGTGGGGGATTAAGCAGAAGTGGGAGAGGTGGGGGGATTAAGAAGAACAGGGGGTGGGGGATTAAAAAGAACAGAGGGGTGGGGAGATTAAGAAGATTAGGGGAATTGGGGGAATTAAGAAGAAGGAGGAGGGGGAATTAAGTAAAAGGGGGGATTAAGAAGAAGGGGAGGGGGGAAATTAAGAAGAAGAGGTAGGGGGAATTAAGAGGGGGGAGGGGGAATTAAGAAGAAGGTGGGGGATTAAGAAGAAGGGGGGAGGGATTAAGAAGAAGGGGGGATTAGAAGAAGGGGGAGAGGTGGGGGGATTAAGAAGAACGGGGTGGGGAGATTAAGAAGAACAGGGGGATTGGGGGAATTAAGAAGAACAGGGGATTAAGAAGAACGGGGTTAAGAAGAACACAGAGAGGAGGGGAAGAGTAAGAAGGACACAGGGAGGAGGGGAGAGAAGGGGAGATGAGGAGAACACAGGGAGGGTGGGGGAGTGAGAAGAACACAGGGAGGGTGGAGGGAGTGAGTAGAACACATGGGGGGAGGTGAGGAGAACACATGGGGGGGAGTGAGAAGAACACAGGGAGGGAGGGGGCTGAAAAGAATACCGGAGGTTTGGGGAGGGGGATGAGAAGAGCACAGGGAGGGTGGGTGGTGTGAGAAGTGACTGCTAGGGAAGGGGGGGAGGAGAGACCACTAAGGGGGCAGGGGAGAGCTCTATAGGACAGGGGGCAGGACAGGGAGCTCTTTCACACTACGCGCACACACACACAATGCATCCCTATACATACACAAACACACAATGCATCCCTACACACACAGAAACACAACATGCTTCCCTTACACACAGAGAAACACACAATGCATCCATTACACACAAAGACAATGCATCCTTTGCACACATACACAGAAACACACAATGCAAACCCTTACACACACATGCAAACACACACACTGCTTCTCGTACATATACACAGAAACACAATGCATTTCATATACACACTCAATGCACACACTACAGACACACACCTTGCATCCCTTATGCATACAAACACAGATTTACACAATACATTGCTTATACACAAACACATACTGCCTCCACTACAAATACACTGCATCACCTACACAAACTGGTATCCCTATACACTACATACCATAAGCACACACATTAGATCCTACAATAACACATAACACATCCCCTACACACTCCACTCCCTGTGAGCGAACTCATGGGTGGAACATGTAGGTGGACTTTTAGGTGGGCCTTATGGGCATACTCACCGTCAGGCCCTGGGACCCAGACCTTGAGCTGTTTAAGGGGCCCCAAAAAAATGGAGCTGCTTCCCATTCTACTAGAACTTTGAATTTTGTGACCACAGTTACAAACAGCCTTCAGAGATCCTCTTCTACACCAGACCAGTGGAGCCAAACCGCAGCCCATCATCATCCTCATCTGGTTGCAAGTAGGCAATCTAGTATATTATTAGTGACACTAATCTATAATTTACCTCACATTAAAGGGACACTATAGCTTAATGAAGTGGTTCTGGTGTCTATAGCTGGTCCCTGCAGGCTTTTTAATGTAAACACTGTGTCTACTGGTGACCCACAGGAGGGGATTGCACTGCACTCTCCTCCTGCCCAGACCTGTCTTTACCGCAGTGCAAGTGCCCTCTGCCCCTAATTTACAGTGGCTCACACTCACAGCAAGCAGTGCCTGGATCCCTTTGCAGCGATGGGAACAAAGAGGTTCTGCGGCAGGTGGCCGTCCTGCAAGCATTACATTAAACAGCTGTTCCCCATGCAGCCACAGGTGGCGCTGTGCTGGGAGAATGTGATTACTCTTCACTTCCTCCCAGCCTACAGCGCAGCGCATGGGAGAGGGAGAGGAGGAGGCATGATTTAATCTTACAACAAATCCATTCAGCAATTCTTTGGGGGATCAGCTCTGTTTGCACAGTTTATTGGTGTTTACTCTGATGTCTGTATTAATATTGAGGGATTTCTAAGTAGTAACATCAGTATGTGCCAGCAGGGCCAGACGTTGGGGGTGTGCAAGCTGTGCGGTCACGCAGGGTGCCATGACAACAGAGGCGCCCAGCGGCCAACACAGCTCACAAGTTGGGGACACCAGCATATTCAATTTAAATGATTCGCTGGTGGTCCACTGGTGTGCACCAGCAGTAGGTGCAGTCAGATTATATCCTCTCTCTCATGGTTCTGGCGCTCAGTTAGTGAGTCAGAGCACAGGCTCAGAGATTCTCAGCCTGCGCTCTGACAACATTGAAAGTCAGAGCCGTGAAGGAGCGGGTATGGCAAAGAGCTACTGATTAGCATAACATCAATATCCGTTATAAAACCAGATGGGCATGGATGGTGAACTGATTTGATGGTGCAATGGGCCACTTGACTGGTTTTGCCCCCCAGGCCTAAGGCTGCCAGCCCTCCCCTGGAAGCCCGGGTTTAAAGTCTTGGTGGTGGCAGTAAAGTGTGTACTAGGGGGTTAGTGTAGAAGGGATTGCAGGGTTTAATTGAGTGGTTGCTGGGACTAACAACAGGTAACCAGGAGTCTGGTGTCATTAACCCTGTCACTTCCACACTCTCCCCACTGTTTCGGCTGGGCCTATAGCCCACGCTCGTGACACCTATGTTTCATAAAACCATGTTGATTATTGCTAATTACAAAGTTCTTTCCAATGAATTCCTGAATATTATACCTTAATAGCCCTTCAAATATTTTCACAGTCACAGAAGTTAGGCTCACAGGTCTATAATTTCCAGGCAAAGAACAGGAAGAGCCTGAGTGGTCGCATGGCCTTGGAGCTCCTACGATATAACTCTATTAAACCCCTAACTTGGGCGACTACATCTAGCCAAAATGCCATAACTACTGGACAGACAGTGGCTAATCGACATGGGTCAAAAGATGAGTCAAAAGCCAGATAAACTGCGGTTCGGAGCAAACAATACTGATCTGCTCCGGCAGGCACATGAGGCGATTAGGCCCAAGATGGCCGACTACCCAGACACATACTCTGAGCTCTCGGGTGATTTCTTTCTGGGAGAAGAGGCACCAACCTTACCTGTCACTGTGGCACAGACACCGCATCAGTAACCATCGAGGTGTTAAAAAAACTCCTGGCAGACCTCCAGATGGCTATTCAGTCGGATGTGGCCAACCTCCGCACCGACATACAAGGAATAACGGTCCAGCTGAGTACCCTGGAGACCACCTCCTACACCAACTCCGCACACATAGCCTCCCTCCAACAGGAGATACAAGGGCTACGCTGTCGCAATGACGAATGTGACCGTAGATTTGCAGCCCTGGAGGATGCACGCAGAGCAAACAACCTGAAGTTTCTTGGCATCACGGAAGAGATACCAACAGTCGAACTGCCGCACCTCATATGCCGGCTACTGCCAACATGGCAGGTTAAAGCAATAGGCCTGGATGGTGTCTTCCGAGCCCCAAAGCTAGCCAGAGCCCCACCTACGGTTCCTCGGGACCTCATAATACGATTTCAACAATATAAAGACAAGTCATTGCGCCATATATTGTCGCATGTAATATATAAGGCTATGTCTTGCCACAAAAGATGATTGAGTAATATATATATATATATATATATATATATATATATCGCTTTTATATAAAAATATTGGTCCTTTCAGAGTAAAAACATTTAATTATACAGTAAGCATACTCACATGCAGATACAGACAATCTCACTGACACGCACAAGCTCATTGATACACAGCCTCATAGACAAACAGTCTCACTGATATACATAAGCTCATTGACATAAAAACACAAGCTCACTCACTAGCAGGCACACACACACACGCAAGCAAGCTCACTCACTCACTAGCAGGTGCACACACACACACACACACACACACACACAGCTTAATGTAGTGGTTCTGGTGTCTATAGCCTGTCCCTGCAGGCTTTTCAATGTAAACACTGACTTTTCAGAGAAAAGTCAGTGTTTACATTGCTTCCTAGTGACAGTCACTTAGACGGTCACTAGAGGTGCTTCCTGTGTCAGTGCACACAGTGTGCAGCGCCTACATTCAGAGCCTCCACACTCTGCAGGCGCTGAACATTCCCCATAGAGATACATTGATTCAATTCATCTCTATGAGGAGATGCTGACTGGTGTAGCGTTTTGCAGCCAATCCTATGGCAAAGCATTGGATTGGCTGAGATCATCAAGCTTGATGATCTCAGCCATAGAGACAGGGCCAGTCGAGGGGAGACCAGCACAGCGTGGGGGAAAAAAAAAAGGTGAGTAAAAACACTATTTTTAAACACACACATACACCATGACAGAGACAGAAACACACATATACCATGACAGACACACACATCATGACAGACACACATACATGATGACAGACAGACACACCTTGACAGACACACACATACCATGACACACACACACCTTAACACAGACAGACACACACACCATTACACAGACAGACACAAACCATGCCAGACAGAAACAGACACACACCATGATAGACACACACCACGACAGACAGAAACACACACACCCCAGGAAACACACACCATGACACACACAGACACACACCATGACAGACACACACACACACGCCATGACAGAAACACACACCATGACAGACACACACACCTATTGTACAGTGCTCCCCCTGCGGCCGCCATCACAGCTCCCCCAGCGGCCGTCAGCACAGACAGCTGTCTGCCCGGTCCCAGTTGCCAACAGCCTACCAGGAAATTTTCCGGTATCCCGGTGGGCCAGTCTGGAGATGATCTCTTAAGCCATTCACTTCACTCCTCAGACAACAAGCGATACAATACCGCTGGCGCTCAACACGATCCATCCCGGTCCTAAAAGGGGAAGACAAGCACAAGATATTCGACCCACAAGGTGCACAGAATATAATGGCTACTCTGGGACTATCTCAAAATCCCCTACACACCACCGAACCTCGAGGCACCAGCAGACCACCGCAGGGCTGGGACCTGGAGAGAGTGACGGCATCTGTTCCGCGACAGCCCAGACAGGGCTCCCACGCAACAGCTACCACCTGAGGCTGTCACAGAGCCCTAGAACCACAATCCCATACTGAATGCTGTTTTTTTATTTTTCTTTCATGTTGATACTTGCTCTTTGTTTAGCTATACCTCTCAATTCCTATAGCTATGATGTTAATGCTCAAACACTTATACCCACAGTTTAGCTCAGCTCCTGGGGCCATGACTGTTCGGTAAACATCCCACAATTGCACCTCACCCCCCACCCCACCTGATTTCAGTCTTAACCAAATTACAATCTTAGCAACGTAGAGGCCAGGCGGTAAACACTTACTCTCGAGGTACACTTCACACCAGTCAGCTTAGTTAGCCACTTCGTCAGGGACGACATCAGTGATGTACCACTTTTTGCTCAATAGTTACCCTGTGCGACCTACCTCTTATAACAAAACGTGCTAGGACCGTACATGCCAAACCAGTGTTTCTCTAATGTTTAAGTAGCTGGCATCAGCTGTTGTGGCAGTGCCAGCCTGTTTGTAATAACAATGCACAAATAAAATAAAGAATTAAAATATAAAAAATAAATATAGGAACAACATCTGCCTTCCTCCAATCCTGCGGTACAATACCTGAAACAAAAGAATCTTGAAAAATGTAAATGTTCTTCCAGATCATGTTTACACTGATTCAGTGAAGGCGTTGCCATAGTAATGTAGCAGCATGTTTGGTCTTGGCGATTGATTTAATATCTATTACCTTTAGATTGTAAGCTTGTTTGGGCAGGGCCCTCTTCAAATACTGTTCCCGTATGTCAGATATGTTGTTAGAATTAAATGTTTGTCTTATTTCCTATTGTACAGTGCTGTTATGCTGGCGCTGTATAACTAATTGTAATAGAAATGGTGTCGCTTTGTTTTGAGGAGCGAACATTTAGTGAACTGCTATATTTTCTTGGGTAGCTAGGGGTCGCTCTTTAAGCATGCAATATAGTGGTAACGTTAATATGTTGCAATGAAATCAGTAAGAATTTTGTTGTAAAGTGTCCTGCTGGAGTCTATTGGTTGCAAGGTGCATACCTTGTAGCAGATTATAACAAAAGTAATCAATTACTTGAGTGACAACTTAACTAAATTATAGTGGTTCTCTTCAAATGTAAAATTTACTGAATGAGTTACGTGTACTGTGTTCTTAGCAATAGGGAAAAGGTTTCATTTTCCTCAGGTTAATTATTTATGAACATTGACAATGAAAGGTTTTATCGGATATTGGATAAATGTATTTTAATTATGTGCCTTGTAGACGTTATATGCACTCTACAGTTGTAATCTCCTAGTTACATTACCTCACATTGTTTGTTTTAAAAAAAAAAAATGAATTAATTGATTTATATAACTGCTTATGACCATTTTTTGCCATTCTAGTTGGGATTTTATGATATATGTAAATATGTTTTTTGAGGTTGTGCCTATTTGTTTATACTGAGGCTTACGTTACTACAGACTGTGCAGGTGGTAATTTGTTTGACTTCAATGATATGTCGATAGGAGGCGTGTTTGAAATTGGGTATGGTATTCTCCTGGTTATACAGGAGCTCCTTGATTGTTACTGTTACTGTTGGCATTCTGTTACTGATAGGGAGAAAAATGATCAGTTTCCTGTATAATGAATAATAGAGTATGTGTGGTTTAAAGGCACGATACGTGTCTATAAAGGAACTGAGGTCTGTTATTTTGCTCCCATGTATTTGCACTTTTTGATACAATAAAGCCTTTGAACTACTCGGATGTACTGATGCAAGATTATTACAAGGTTACCCCAACCACTATGACCACTTCAGTGATTTGAAGTGGTGATGGTGGTAGGAGTCTGAATGTGCGGTGTTTCTGCTTCAAACACTGCACCTTCAGAAATATTTGCACTTGTGTGCCAGGGGCTAGTTACAACCAAGGCAGATGTTAATAAAGCTGCTTAGAACTCTGTTCCCTTCCACTGTGCACTTTCTCCTCCCTCTCTCCTTTGCGTGTATTTTTTTTCTTTTAATTAGACTTCCCTCCCAAAATACCTCCCTTCACTCAGATTGTGCCAATGGAAGAAGGTTGCCTGGTCTTGTAAATCATGCTTTCTTTTAGATCAGGTGTATGGCAGGGAGTGTGTGTGTCATGTACGTGGGGAAGAGATGGCAGCAGCATACACTATATGGGAAGAAGGCAGGCTGGGGGGGCAGTGTTATGCTCTGGGCAATGTTCTGCTGAGAACCCTTGGGTCCTGGAATTCATGTGAATGTTGCTTTGGCATGTACCACCTACCTAGAGATTGTTCCAGACCACATACACCACTTCATGGCAATGGTGTTTCCTGATGGCAGTTGCATTATTCTTTTCAGGATGATGCACCCTAGAACACTGGAAAATTGTTCAGGAATGGTTTGAGGAACATGACAAAGAGTTCAAGGTGTTGTCATGGCCTCCAATTTCTCAACCCAACTAAGCATATGTGAGATGGTGGAGGCCCCACCTTGCAAGTAGCAGAACCTATAGTATCTGCTGCTTATGTCTTGGTGCCAGATACTACAGGACATGCTCAGAGGTCTTGTGGAGTCAATGCCTCAGTGCATCACATCTGTTTTAGTAGCATGTGGAGGAACTATACAAACATTGTTTTAATGTTGTGGCAGATCCAGTGTATATTATACACCTAAGTTATCACAGATTCTTTTAATCTGTTGACAGCAATTACGCTAGCTTATTCTCAAGCTTTGTGATTGTTTTCTCACTCACAATCACCCATAATCATCTGAGGTATTCCAGATTTACATACTTGGCTACTCACTAGCCAAGTATTCTCTGAGAAACTACAGGGAAATTGCAAATTTTATGTCCTGACATATCACAACATGTCTTTTTCTCTATACCCATGAACAGTGTGCTGCTTTTGCTATACAGGCTTTAAAAGGGACACTGTGGGCACCATAACAACTTCATTGGAGTGAGGCTGAGTGTGTCAGCACAATAATAGTGCAATACAATGTACACACAATATAAAATAAAAAAGAAAATAAAAATATCATCCTGTCCTTCCACAACCCATAGAGATTCAGGGGTAAAAAGTCACACAACCAGGGCTTCAGGACCCCTCCTAACCCCTGCTCCCCCACCAGCACGTATGACAACACATCCTCCCAGTGTGCAGTTGTAAAAGGAGCCTTACACTTTTATAGGACATTCTTTTTAAGCTCTTCAACGTGGTCTAGCTAGTGAAGCTATTTATATATCTTCAGAAGGAAATAGAAGGGCTTCTTAAACAAGTGCCATCTACCCTGCGTAACACCTCAAACTAGTGAAATGTTGTGCTTTTGCCATAATGTTTACTTTTTGATATTTATTGTGCTGTACCTGCACAAGCTCCTCTATTTAACACAAACACTCACATAGGTAGTGTGAATGACAAGTAGTTGTCAATGAGTGCTATTAGAATTAAACATACATGCAATATAATGTTACACACATGCACATATATGAATTACTTCTCCAAGTCTTTTGAATGAATGAGAGGGAACTAGAATATTTCAGTCATTTCCTCTGCTCCAGAAATCGTTGACAGTCTGCAAAAAGGGTACATTAGGTGGAGCGTGTTGTATCAAAACAATATATAGGTAATAGTTGCACCGGACAGAGATGTGCATATTCAAAAATTACCAAATCCTAGGGCAACATTGTAAGTCTTTGCAAATAACAGAAGATAAATATTGTGTGAATGTACTCACAAGTATAGAGACAGTAACACTATGTTCAATTTGGGGGCTTGTTGTGATATTTGCAGGGATCCCACTCCCTTCTCTGTGTACTGGTAACCGTTCCTCTAACTTCCCGTACAAATCCACCGGCTATCAGGTGCAATAACAGGTACACTTTATTTGTACAAAAAAACAGAGAAATCAATACAATAAAATTAATGTTCTTACAGTTTTAGTAGTGCAAAAAGTTATATACGACTCAAATTGCTTACACCCGGCTGGAACGCACCGTGTCCTCGCTGGAACGCACCATTACGCTGGCTTCCTGCGTTTCAAATTCTAGTTGGAACGCATACCTGCATTCCAACTTGTACTGTGGATTCGGATTGGAACACATCCTTGCGTTCTCTCTCTATTACTCCTTCGTAGCCTTTTGGACTTAGCAGGAGTTTTTCGGATATATTCTCCAAATGTCCATAGTTGGTTCATAAAATGAAGGGAAGCAAAAAAAGCGAATTTGTATGTGTTCCTATAGCTGGGATACGGCATAAATAAGATATTTAGAGATGAAATATAGTAAATGCATGTTTCATACTTAAAAGAGATACATTTGATATTTAAGAATGTAGAACATATTACATATGAAATTTACATAATGTGTTACTGAGTAACAAATAAAACACATAGAACATGTATGATTCATGGATCAATATATCTAAAATATATTGCATATAAAATTTGCGTTGTTTATTATTGGGTAATAGGTAAAACGCATAAAACATATACAACATATAGTGCATATATTTTTTTAAGTGAATAATAAGATTTGGAAGAGGGGGTCAGAACTTTATTAAAAGGTAACTTATTTTCAAAGAGTTTGTATAAAAAATATAAATGTAAAAAAAAACGATAGAAAATATATAAAAAGCTTTGCTTATTAAATTGGTCTATTTGATGCATAAAAATTCTTCCAGTGGTGGACCTGGAGTCTGTTCCATAGATTGTGCAACCAGTTCATGTGTTGATAGTCAATATTATGTTAAGAAGTGGCAGATCTCGAAATTCAGTCCGCGTGGAATAAGTGTATTGAAATTAAAATTAAACTTAATTTCTTCTTTCCCTAATTTCTTTATATAGTTTCCTCCTCTCCAATCTTTCTTCACTAACTTCAAGGCGCAAAAAAATATACCCTCTGGATTTTGGTTGTGTGCTATCTTGTGTTGGGAGATGGTGTGAGTGTCTAAGCCCTTCTTAATGTTTCTAATGTGTTCTGCAATTCTCACATTTAATGGTCTGATGGTTCTACCTATATACAGAAGTGTGCATGGACATTTCAAGATACATATCACGCCTTTGAAGTGGCATATCAGATGATCTTTAATTTTGTACTGCTTCCTAATGATATGGCTTATATCTGTTAAATGTCTTTTAGTGCTTTTGGTTTCTCTACATGGAAGGCAATTTAAACATCCATAAAAAGACTATCAAAAACGCTGCTCGGTTTTTCTGTTTCCAAGCAACTCTTGACTAAAATATTCTTGAGATTCTTCGTTCCTCTATAAATAATCTTTGGTTTACATGGTATAATTTCATTTAAAATCAGGTCGTCCTTTAAGATGTGCCAATGCTTTTTTAAGGCTCTTTGTATTTTCTTAGTATTGCCATTATAATTGCAAATTAAGGGGACTTCATTTTTCCTAAAGAATTATTTTTATATTTCAGAAGCGTTCTTCTTGGTAGAAGTTGATGTCTATGAAACTTTTGGTAAATGTTAAGGTGATTCCCCAATCAATGGTATTTAAATATTGGATAAAACGATCCAGCTCTGTTGTATTGCCTGTCCAGATAAAAAAGACTTTAGAGGATACCACACAGGTGTTAGAGTGTGTTACACCAATTGCTACACACCGGGATTTTGTATATATTTTGTTAAAATAGTCTGCAAAAAGGAGCCATTCACAAATGTGTGTGTATATGTATATATGATTACCATACTATTAATTATGTATATTTGTAATGCATTAACTAGATAAAACATTAATAAAAAAAAAATCCCACTTGAGTGACCTATAAAAAGCAGTTATTGTCTATGCCATATGAGGTTGAACACTGTCTTAGAAACACATTACTTTACTGAATCATTAATTATCATTTCCATTCTATATACGCATGTAGGAAGAATGTGCGTCATCTCACATCTGATTTACATTTACTTCGTTATCATTTACTATAGAATAGATTAAGCAGCTGTAAGGCTGTTTATTATTGGCCTTAATATTCCAGTCTTTGAACCACACTGGTTATCTGTACAGTTTGTGCAAAGAGCAGTAATTGCTATAATTGCCCAATTGAATGTCAGTCCACACATCCTGTGGTGTAAAAATGCTGAATTGTACTGCTCTAGTGTTTTTCTTCAAAGAAAGCTTTAAGCAGCACTTCATTTACAATTTGAGAGAAGCGGAAATGTAAATCAATCACTTACATATCGTATTCTTCCCTCAATAAATAAACAAAACAAACATATAACAGTGAAAGTGAAGTGAAAGAAACTACAGCACTTCACACATAACGACACATTTGTTTGGGTTGTATACATATTTCCTGGCCATATCCATGGCAGCACAACAATGGGTAGCTCCTTCTATCCCTAATTAGACTTGAACTTTAATTAAAAGAAGGGTATAAAAGTTCCCTCCCACCCCTTCCTCTCTTAGTATTTTTGTTTTGTCTTATCCCAAAGGACATACTTGGTCTTTTCAGAATAAGAGATTTTTCTTTCTGGCTTACCTGAGGGTTGTTACCCTCGACCTCAAGGGAGTTCAGCCTTTCTCGCTTGGGGAATCTTCAGTACACAGCCCTACGCAATGGTGACCCCCTGAAGAAACCCCTTTAGTGATCGGGTATTATAACTTGCTGTGACCCAAGGAGTAGCAAGTAATACAGCCTGGCCCAACAAATTGCAATGTCCCAAGGGGTAGCAATATGGCAGAATACTGAATAAAAAAACAAAACGTTCATTTAAGGAGGCTCTCCTCTAATAAATCTTTTATTCACCATAATTGCAAGTGACCTACAAGAAGGGTATTTCATTATTTACAGAAGTAATGCAACTCATCAGCATGAAGTTGGTTACTGGCTTGCTATGGAGGCTTGACGTTACTTGTAAAGTACATAGGAAAAGATTTGTGGTGGGGAAATGAAAACCCCTTCAACCTGAAGTAAGTGGATAGTTAATACATTGCTAAACACAAATACACACACCAGTCAAACCATAAGACTTGCTTTTCCCACATAAATCTCACCGTAACAGTGCTCTCACTACTGCAAGGGATTCTGGGTAGGTGTATGCAAATGAGCTCAACAAAGAACCACATTTTTGCTTCAATTCCACTTTATACATGGAGTCTTCAGAGTATGTGTCTGCTGTATACAACAGCTTTGAAACACAACTCAGGAAGAGGCACAAAGCCAGTGAACTACTCATGGACAGCTGTTTCATTGTTTATGCTAGTAATTTTAGATTTAGTAATTTTAGATTTAGTTGTTAAGTCTTAACAACTAAATCTAAAATTACTAACTTTAAATCTAATCAAACAAATAAAAGTTATACCATAAAAGACTTAATTGGTTGCAATACTACCAATGTTATCTAACTATTGGAGTGCCCTTGTGGCCTCCAATATGTAGGTATGACCACCAGGTGTCTTAAGATAAGACTCGCAGAACATTGTAGGAATATAAGAAATGGGTACCTAAACCACTCTGTATCCAAGCACTTTATTAACCACAATCAAGATCCTAAATTTCTCAAATGTTTAGGAATTCAGAAATGCCAAATACCTTGGAGAGGTGGTAATATAAAAAATATTCTTGGTAGATCAGAGATGGAATGGGTATATAACTTACAAACCCTAACTCCCCAAGGTCTTAATGTAGATTTTGATTTATTTAATTTTTTATAATTTTTTATAATTCTTTACCTTTAAATATTTACATTATTGGATTTTATTCATTAATCTAATTTTTATTATCGATGCTACCTACATGGATTTATTATTTTATGCTTCTCTTATGTGACTTTTATCTTTTTTCACTTTAAGGCTGTATATACAATATGTGTAATTTATTTATGTTGTATTTACAAGGCAGATTATTTTATGCAAATTCCACTCTTATTCACTACATTCTATACCATCTTTTATTTCAATATCTTATGTTTTAATTGCCAGCATTTTACTCATTTAATTCATTTTTTATTTATAATACAATTTTTTGCTATGCAGCCTAATACACTACAATTCCCACTTTCCTCTGCGGCTCTAGTCACGTGGCCCGCGGGTACTGTTGTTATATGACGCCGCAGGTCACGTGACAGAGCCTAAACCCGCCCTGCTGCTCTTGCGTCCGTGCGAGCCGTTTTCTCTAGCGCCGGCCGCACGGACTTTGTGTATATCGGCGGTCACGTGGCCCGGCACTACAGACCCGAGTGCATTGCGGGTCACGTGACACGCACGAACTTGGCAATTTTGTACTTTTTTCATATTAAATAATGCTCGTTTTTAAATCATTTTTATAAACATACTATCTTATGCTCCTATATATTTATATTATATATTATTTTTTATCATTTGTATGTATACTTTTCTTTTATATTTTATATTACTCTGATTGGCTGATCATTTTTTGGCGCCAATTTTGAATGTTTGTATTAGCTATATATACTCCTTATGTGCCAGGTATCAATACTATTCCAATTTGATAAAGCCTCTACGGCGAAACGCGTTATTGGTTTTAATATATTGTATTAATAAATAATTTTACATATATTACCTATTATATTATTATTTTTATCTTTATTTATTGTTCCTGGCATATCCTAAGGTGGGGATTATACCACCCACGTGAAAAATAGAGTGCAGACTGACCTGCACTCTACTTGTG
Source organism: Pelobates cultripes (assembly GCA_933207985.1). Taxonomy (NCBI): domain Eukaryota; kingdom Metazoa; phylum Chordata; class Amphibia; order Anura; family Pelobatidae; genus Pelobates; species Pelobates cultripes. The sequence continues at coordinate 57,659,033 of OW240916.1, forward strand.
AGTATATTTTATTTATTTTTACATCTTCCTACTAACAACCTCAACAGAGAGCATTATTGGCTGTTTTTATTTCCTTTTCCTGAGAATTGGATACCATCTCCATAAGCGGAGGGTTATCCGCCGTATGCCCATCATACTAGAGTTGGTCCTAGCTCATGGAAATGGGAGTGTGTAATTTATATTTTAATTTTCACAATTATTATTTATACACTCTGCACGATTGGCCCTTTCCCATTGTGTCTTTCATATCGTGAGAAGACACCATATCAGTTGAGGCATCATCCATTATTGGGACTCTTTTATTAGAATATTTTATTTCTATTTGATTTGGACTTGTTTTATTACCCCTTTGCCGCAGCCTTATTCTTTGTTTCTGTGTATACTTTTATTGTAGAGGGTTAGAGGGTGACCCCCTATAGGCTGCTGCCTCCTATTTATTTTATTTATTTATTATTAGCGCTAACCTTTTGATCTTTTTTTCTGGATTTTAGTTACACCTCTGCTCCTTGATTACTCATATCTTTATGAAAATTAGGTTTGTGCAGCTCTGTAATGGGTTTTTATATCTGTTAGCTATATATTATTATTATTTTATTATTTATATAGCGCCATCCAGGGCCGGACTAGGAAAAAAATTAGGCCCGGGCATTTACAATCAGAGCGGCCCCCTAAGAAGGGGGCGGGGCCAGAGAGGGTGTGTTTTGTCATCACTAATGACAAGCACGCCCCCTCTCAAAGTGAGCATGTTGGTTCAATGCATGGCATTAGAAAAGGGCCTTGTATTTGTTATGCACAGCGCAAGCAAATTTAATAACATGCTTGCGCTGTGTTTGCTTTTAAATTGTCTCTGGTGTCTCCACAAGTGGGATACCAAAGGAGAAAAGGGCCAGGAAAGTGTATGGTGCATATGTTTGGAGCCTGCTTGTGGGATTGTGTGTGTGTAAAGTGTGGTGTGGGCAAACATTTGCTTGGGCCCCCTGAACCCTGTTATCCCCTCCCTGGCATGCAATCAAGCTCCCCATCCCAACGCAAAGGCGGACATAAAGTAGAGAGGGCTCTGGTGCATGAATTATTTTGGGCAAGAGGGGGAAAAAGGTAGATCCCCATCTGTCGTGCAACTCCAACAATGCTTTGACAGCTAGGGCTCTACCATTTTCCCATGAATGGTTGTATTTAGCACTGAGTGGGATTTGTGTGTTTGAGTGTAAGCATGTTTTTGTATGGAGTATGTTTGTGTGAATGTCGGGTTGTGTTTGTGGAGATGGCATTTGAATGCAAGCATGCATTTATGTGTAGTGTTGGTTTATGAATGCACTGGCGTGTTTATATATAATTGTGTTATTTAAAAAAAAGAGATGTGTTTATATGTAGTGTTGAAGTTTGAATGCAGGTGTGTATTTGCGTGTAGTGTTGGCGTTTAAATGCTAAGATGTATGCACATATACACATGCACTGCCACAAACACACACACACAGAAACACTGGCAGATACACCGATATACACACTCATACAGATGCAGCTATACAGACACATTTACACACATACACACACACATACAGACACACAGATGCACACACTGGCACACATGCAGATACACACATTTGATACTTACAGATACATGCAGAGGTATACACACTGGCACACACACAGATACATACATACTACAACATACAGATACACATTGGCTACATACAGATACATGCACAGACATACACATTGGCACACACACAGATACTGACACATACACAAACAGATATACTGACACACACTGTGACAGACATGGATACTGACACACACACAGGCATTCATACTGACACATACACACTGATACACATACATACTGACACACACAGACATACTGACACGCACAAATACTGACACACAGACAGACATACTGACACACACAGACAGACAGACATACTGACACACACACAGACATACTGACACACAGACAGACACTCCAGTTTCGTACCTTTGCAAGAGGCTTCCTTCCCTGGGGTCCAGTGTGCTGGCTGGGTTAGTTGGGAGTTGGGGATCTGGCTCTCCTTGCTCCCCCTCCTCACTGGATCCTGGCTCAGCCTCCCGCGCGGCCCGATGTCTTTGAAGTGGGAGGAAGTGATTTGCAGACGTCACTTCCTCCCATGCAGCCGTTAAGCAAGGGGCCCGGTCGCACTCTTAAAGAGCCACAGCGCCGACCGGACCCCAGCTGGAACATGCTCACCAGGTGGCCCTAACTGTATGTATGGGCCACCCGGTGGGCCCCCTCAGTGTGCGGGCCACGGTGCAGCCGCAATGCCAGCACTGCGGGCCCATTAGGGAAATATTTGATTTTTTTTTTTTTAAATTCATGCCGTCGGCGGGGCCCACGGGGAAGCTGCTTTTGGCCCCCCAGGAGTAACTGGGCCCGGGGCAGCTGCCCCGTTTGCCCCACGTTAAAGACGGCCATGCTAGGGGCTATAGAGAGTGTGTGTATAGGGGGCATAGTGTTATAGGGGATGTAGCGAGTGTGTGCATACAGGCTGTAGTGTGTGTGTTGTAGAGAGGGTGTGTTTAGAGAATGTTGTATGTGTTTGCTGACAAGGAATGTAGTGTGTGTGTAGGTGGTGCAGTGTGTGTGTGTGTAGGAGATCTAGTGTGTAAAGGACCCAGAGTGTGTATAGGAGATTGTGTGTGTGTGTAGAGGATTAAGAGTGCATATACCCTATTTCCTTTACCCTATATGCACTCTTAATCCTCTACACACACACACAAAATCTCCTATACACACTCTGGGTTCTTTGCACACTAGATCTCCTACACACACACACTACATTCCTTGTCAGCAAACACATAAAACATTCTCTAAACACACCCTCTCTACAACCCACACACTACGCCACCTATACACAAACACTACAGCCCGTATGCACACACTCGCTATATCCCCTATAACACTATGCCCCCTATACACACACTCTCTATAGCCCCTAGCCACACATATTACACCACAAACACAAATGATCTAGCGTGTATCTGGAGCGTAATGTGTGTAGTGGTGCAGTGAGGGGTGCTGTAGTGTGTGTGTGTGTGTGTGTGTGTGTATATATATATATATATATATATATATTTGGACGTATTCTATGTGTATGTAAGAGGGTTGCTGTGTGTGAGGGTGTTTTTATCTGCCGTCACATTCTAGGTTTCTAATTTCACTGAGGGTTATTTTATATTATATATATATATATATATATATATATATATATATATATATATATATATATGTGTGTGTGTGTGTGTGTGCGCTGTATATATGTGGGAGTGTGCTGTGTGTGTCTGAAGGTGCTGTGTGTCTGAGGGTGTGCTGTGTGTTTGGGGTGCTGTGTATGTTTGGGGGTGCTGTGTGTGTCTGGGCGCTGTGTGTGTCTGGGGGTGCTGTGTGTTTCTGGGTGCTGTGTGTGTGAGGGGGCTGTTAGTGTGAGTGTGAATGTATTTTTTATTCAAATTTAAATATATTTTTAAATTAATAATAAGTTTTTAAAAAAGTTATATCCCCCCCCTTCTTACCTTTAGCCTGGAAGGGGAAGGGGGGGGGGGTTGCCAGGTATCCATTGAGGAGCATTGCCGCAGTAACCGGTGCTCGGATAGCGCTGGCCCTGCAGGGGCTGGCCGGGGGGATCCTGTGATCTCCCCTGCCGGCCTCAGCCCCACGGTCATCGCGGCCCACCGGGCATTTGCCCAATGGCCAGTCCGGGCCTGGCGCCAACAGATTCCATAGCGCTGTACAATGGGTGGACTAACAGACATGTATATGGACTCTGCCCCTCCCAATATATATATATATATATATATATATATATATATATATATATATATATATATATATATATAGCTTTGGTTATGTTAGTGCTGCCATGCTTGATCAGGAAAAAGGAAAAAAAAATATTCCTGATCATTAACACCTTAAGAGCGGAAGCAATCATAAAAGTTATGAACCAAAACAACACCTGTGATTTAAGCTATGTGCCTGTTCAACCATAATTTAACTCTTTCATATTAAGTGTACCCACACTTATTATGTATCATTTTGTTTAGAATTACATTTCCTGTCCTGTCTGTGAAGGGAGGATCTAACCCATACGTTAATGATCAGGAAAATAAGATTACGGTATTTCTGAAACAATTTACCTCATTAAATGTATATATTGCATCACACAAAGCCATAAGCTTACAGACAATTCATTCCCATATCTATACAATGATAAGAGGTTCTTGATTCAACATTACAGAACATTTCTCACAGATCATGTAGCATACCTCATTAACCCCTTAAGGACATATGACATGTGTGACATGTCATAATTCCCTTTTACTCCAGAAGTTTGGTCCTTAAGGGGTTAAGACCACTATAGTGCCAGGAAAACAAACTCCTTTTCCTGGCACTATATGGTCATTAGGTCCCGCCCACCCTCAGGGCCCCCACTCCCGCTGGGATAAAACCCCTTCAGCCACTTACCTTTCTCCAGCGCCAGTCTCCCACGGCGCTGGGGAACTCTCCTCCCTCTGCTAACGTCTGCTCCGAATGCGCATGCGCGGCAAGTGTCAAACCACCCATAGGAAAGCATTACTCAGTGCTTTCCTATAGACGTCCAGCGTCTTCTCACTGTGATATTCACAGTGAGAATCGCGGAAGCGCCTCTAGCAGCTGTCAGTGAGATAGAGGTTGGATTAACCTTCAGTAAAACATAGCAGTTTCTCTGAAACTGCTATGTTTTCAGCTGCAGGGTTAAAACTATATGGACCTGGCACCCAGACCACTCCATTGAGCTGAAGTGGTCTGGGTGCCTATAGTGGTCCTTTAACTGTCCTTGCAGTTAATATTACGTAGGTAAGACTGACACTGTGGATGTGTGGACACCAATGCGCTATTACCACGACATATTGGGATTCTAAAACAGATAAACCAGTAGCAAAACATTTCTTGGAAAATCAACACATGCCATCTAATTTAAAATGTATAGCCATTGATCACGTCTCCCCCACTGTCTAGAGGTGGGGAATGTTATTTAAGAGTTAGACATTTTAAATCAAAACTTTGGATGCTGTCTACCAGAGGGTTAAATTAATACATTTTGTTCTTTTGCTTCTTGGAAACTCAATTATTTATTTATTTATATAATATTATGGAGGAAAGGAGCTCTGGTTTGCCTTCCAGCTTTTTGTATATCATAAACTCAATACATATTATTAGCCGGGATTTTACTATATTGTCATATTGTTTTTGGAGTCATCACTTTTCGCTTTTTTTTTTTTTTTTCATGTATTTTTTCTAATTCTGTCATGCATACTCTCACATGCATATCTCTTAATTTCTGTGGTAACTTTTTTTCTTGCACCTTTTGGATTTATTTTTATGGCTCACCCTATATATAAGCACCGTTTAAGCGATTTGCCCCATTGACAACATGTAGCTATATTACTTTATTTGAGTCAGTTTACTTATCGATGTAAATTTAAGACTCATTATTGCTTTTTATTTGTCCCGTTCATGTATATAAGGGACACCTATATGACTTATTTGTTTGCTGGTATTCCTATGCAACACCTATATGTGAGCATGTGTATTCTCATATTAGTCTAAAATAAGTAAATAGGTACGCAGATAATTTTAAAAACAAAACAAAAAAAACAGGTGTAAATAACTAAATATATATATATTGTGTAAATTTGATAGGTATAAGTGATTACATAATTAAATTAACTAAAAAGTGGGTAAACTGTATTACCTGTGTATAACAGTAGATGCAATGTTATGTTGTGAAATAAAGTTAATTTAAAATATACTTGCAAAATCTTTCAATTGATGATCTCAATGATCTAAAATATATAAACACAGAAACAAATCCAACTGCAATATTGCAGTAATAGACAAACTGTATGTAAAACTCTGCTGAAATTAAAATCACAAATGTGGAGTGGCTGTAGTTCCACTCCAAACTATAGAACCCAGAGAGGATCAAACCTTTGCGTTCGTTGGATCCAATACAGATATCTACACCACCAGCAGAATGATGGATTCAATACTTTATTCCTCATATAAAATTAAAACAAAGTATAAAGGTGATTGTAGCTGGACGTTGATGGCGCCAGTCGCACACTAGCCGAGCTCCTAGGCCTAAACCGACATAATTAGCCTTATACCCCTCAATATCGGCGATGGTGCGGACAAAGAAACACACCGGCACCGGGAGCATGCCCTCGGGGTCCCCGAGACGCGGTACGGGCACCCTGGATGATTTTCTCAGCACCCCGGCGGGGCTCCGGGGCACTGCGCCCTCAGACAATATGGCGGCTGTCTCCCCTAGTGCAACCAGCGGGGGGGATTCCATGTCCGACTTTAGCCCCGATGACGCCCTTCTGTCCATCAGGGCTGAGCTCTCCAGGATTGGGAGCAGCATGCTCACCAAAGCAGACACGAGGGCCCTGGTCCGGGAGATAAGGGAGGTGGTCTGGGAGGACCTGCAGGGCCCCCGAACAGACCTCACGGCCCTCACGGAACGAGTGGATGCAGTGGAGGCGGAAGCACGGATCTGCTGTCAGCAGCACCGAGCAGCAGAGACAGCGGCCACTAGACAGGGTAACATGCTGCTGAACCTAAGACGCCAGGTGGAGGACCTGGAGAACCGCAGCCGGAGGCACAACGTCCGGATCAGGGGCCTGCTGGAGCCTGACACAGAACCACTGGCGGTCACTCTACAGCAGCACTTCTGCCAGCTCTTGGGCCCTGATGCACCGCCCGACATCCGCATAGACCGGGCCCACCGCGCCTAGGGACAAGCTAGAGCGGACGGCAGGCCCAGGGATGTGGTGTGCTGTCTCCACTCCTTCCCGCAGAAGGAACAGATCATGGCGGCGGCCAGGAACCTACTGACAGTCACTTTCAGGGGAGCTGACCTGGCTCTCTTCCAGGATCTTTCCGGCCTCACACTAGACGCCAGAAGGGCGCTGCGGCCTATCACCACGGCCCTACGTGACAAGGGGATCCCCTACAAGTGGGGGTTTCCCTTTAGCCTACAAGCACGTCAGGGATCCTCCTGGCACACACTCAGGATGCCAGATGATGCCCCGAGATTCCTTCGGGCGCTTCACCTTCCCCCTATCCGGATCCGTAACTGGCTGCTAGACGAACCTTTGGGCCCACGAAGAGAAGAGGCAGGCCTGCAACCCTCCGCTACCCATTTGGGCCGGATGTCACCGCCGCGCCGCTGGGGAGGACCAGCGGGGGCGGAGGAGTGATTTGGGACTTTGAACCTGCATCGGAGCGGACGCCCCGTGGCCCCTCTGCACGAACTTCAGCGGTTGGTGGGCCTCTCCCCCTTCTCCCCCCCATCCCTCTCCTCCCCGGGTGGGGAACATTGGTCCGGAGGTACCATTGGACTGAGGTGGTGTGGATTTGAGGGAGATGGACCGTGGGACTTGCACCTGGGGTGGGTGGGGGGGTTGGGTTTGCATTATGAGGCACTCTGTCCTGGCCCGGTGCACCTTGAGCGGAGGACTGAACCCTAAAGTACGTGCCCGGTGCCTCGGGGGGGGGGGAGGGGCTGGGGGTTGGGGGGTCTTGGTCTCGGGCCTTGCTGGGGGGATTTGGCCCACAGGGCATGCCCGGAAGGGAAACATAATAGCGGGGGGGACGCGCGGGGTGTGCTTGCGATGCAGAAACCGGATCCCACGTGGGACCTTGGCCTATCCACAATGCTCTCACACATATAGTTAGGAATATTGACCGCACCCTCATAGTATTCGTCTGCGGGGACTACACTACCTGGTAGGGCGGTGACAGCCATGGGCGGCTGTGGACACCACAGTACCACACACGACAAGGCGACGGACCCTTGACTACAGACACGCCCCACGGGCAGACGCAAACCTGTACAGGCACCCAAGGTGCGACCTAGGGACGACTGCCGACAGTTGGAATGACTCCCCCGCTACACACCAAGTGCGTTGAGCCAATACCGGCACCTCACAACTAGGACGAGGTGCGGGGACGGGGGTGGGTGAGATCGGGGACCTTGGGCCGACTCCTGGTCGCGGGACCTGACCAATGCCGGGACCTGACTCCTGACTCGCCCCCGCTCTCAGTCCCCACCTCCTCTCTCTCTCACTCTCTTTTCCCCCCCCCTCTCTCTCTTTCTTTCACGCTCTCTCCCCCTCCCTCTCACGCTCTCCCTCTCTCTTCTTAACAGCTACCTGCTTACCCTCCCCCCCCACGCCCCATATTCGGGGATGATGCCCGGTCACTTTAAGCAGGCGGATCTCTGCCTATGGTCGAACAACGTTTGGGGCCTTAACGCACCAGAACGACGCTCACACCTTCTCCGCACTCTGTGGGGGGCACGCTTGTCGCTTGCATTCGTCCAGGAAACTCACTTCCAGGGGTGAAATGCACCGGCGCTGCGGGACACCCGCTTCCCAACCGGATACTTTGCCAACCACCCACATGCCAAAAAGTCGGGGGTGGCAATTCTCATAGCCCGCACAGTGCCCTTTCAGAGCCACGCTGAATTGGCAGACCCAGAGGGCCGCTACATATTCGTGAAGGGCACGATTGCCGGACATCCCTATACATTGGCGTGTGTCTATGTGCCCAATACAGCACAACATAACTTCCTGACGCACACTGCACGCCCTGGAACGCTTCAGAGAAGGCATGCTGATCCTGGCGGGGGATCTCAACCTGGCCCTGGATCCACGTCTGGACACCTCCCTGGGAACTAGCTCCCTACCAGCTTCCTACCAACGCAAGGCCCTCAAGAACTCGGGGTTGGCAGACTCATGGCGAGTGGCCCACCCACTAGGGAGGGAGTACTCCTACTACTCTACGGTCCACAACCGCTACAGTCGGTTGGACTATATCTTCCTCCCCATTGAATATCTCTCGCTCTTGCAATCCAGTGGGATCCACGCGGCAACTTGGTCGGACCACGCACCGGTCTGGACTAAGATTGCCTCCCCGCTGTACAGACCACGGGAGAGGCAGTGGCGGCTCAATGAGCAAGTCTTGGAGGAGCTGGCGGCGACAATGGAGATGGGTGACGCACTGCAGAAGTACTTTGAGGAGAACACCACCTCAGACGTGGAACCATCGACGATATGGGAGGCACACAAATGCATGATTCGCGGCTATCTCATACGTTACTGTACTCAATGGAAGAAAGCCCAAAGGCAAGCAGTCACGGACCTGGCACAACAAGTGGCAACCCTTGAAACCCTACATAAGACTACCCTATCAGAAGATACCTACAGAGAACTCCTGGAAGCGCGGAGAAACCTCAAACAATTGCTCTCACAAGGCCTCCTCCGAACCATTCGCAGATCTCGTAGACACTTCTACAAATACTCGGATAAATGCGGGAGACTCCTGGCCAGGCGCCTGCAAAGGGAACGAACACTCACACACATAACCAAGATCCGTGATCAGACCGGCGTGCTCACAACGCCCAGACAGAATAGCGACGGCCTTTCACCACTTCTATATGGAATTATATAACATCCTGGAAACGCGAGGTGCAGCGGCCCGGAAGAGGCGCGAAACCGAGTTCGCGAACTACCTGGAACAACATATCTTCCGGACCCTTACGGACGATCAAAGGACTGAAATGGAAGAACCCATCTCACTAGAGGAACTCAAATACGCTCTTAAGATCGCCAAAGCCCATAGGGCTCCGGGCCCGGACGGCCTCCCCGCGGCATATTACAAAAAATTTCAAGACATCCTGCTGCCACACCTTCTAGGTAACCTAAATCACCTACTGGACGGCGGCCACCTCCCAAGAGACACACTGGCTGCCACAATCTCTCTTATCCCAAAAGACGGGAAGGACCTGACAAACTGTTCCAGTTACAGGCCGATCTCCTTACTCAACTCTGATTTGAAGCTGTTCACTAAAATACTGGCTTTGCGAGTGGGGCGTGTATTGCCGGACCTGGTGCATCCGGATCAGGTGGGATTCATTCCCGGCAGGGAGGCACGCGACAACACCACCAGGGCTCTCAACGTGATCCACCTGGTGGGGAGCGGCCAGAGGGGGATCCTCCTCCTCTCGACCGACGCCGAGAAGGCGTTCGATCGAGTGGATTGGGGATTCATGCTGGCGACACTCCGTACGATGGGATTCGGGCCACACATGCTGACCTGGATAACTGCCCTTTACACGATACCTACAGCTCCCCTGCGCATCAATGGTGCCCTAACACAGCCATTCAACATCCGCAATGGCACGAGGCAGGGGTGCCCCCTGTCCCCCCTCCTGTTTGCCCTCTCCCTGGAACCATTCCTGGGGGCGGTCAGACGGGATGGGGGAATCACGGGCCTCGTCTATAATGGTCTGGAGCAGAGAGTTGCGACATATGCGGATGACCTTCTCTTCTTTCTTGCCAACCCACTCATCTCCCTCCCGAACCTACTAGCAAGGTTCCGGGAGTACGGCCTACTCTCTAACCTTAAACTCAACGCTGAGAAATCGGAAGCCTGCCCGCTAAACCTATCTGCCGCTGACACGACTCATCTACGAACACAGTACCCATTTAAGTGGTGTGCGGATAAGCTCAAATACCTCGGCATCTGGCTCACCGGAGACACGACGCGCCTATTCCAGGAGAACTTTGTACCCATTCTCCGCACGCTGCAGCACGACATGACGAACTGGGGCGGCCTGTGCATTTCATGGTTCGGGAGAATCAACGCCTTAAAACTAAACCTTCTCCCTCGACTTCTTTACCTCTTCCAGACCATCCCAATTATACCCAGGACCTTCTTCCAGACGCTCAATACTGCGATAATAAAATTTGTGTGGAAAATGGGACGACCTAGGGTTAACGGGGCGCTCCTGTCCCTGCCCAAAAGGATGGGGGGCTTGGCCCTCCCCTCGCTAATCCACTACTACAGGGCCACCCACCTGCTCCGGCTGTTGGACTGGCACACACTAAACTCAGACAAGCTCTGGAGGGAACTAGAGAATAGCCAAGTGGCTCGAAGGTTGCCAGCCGCGGTATGGACAGCACACCCCCTACAGGACCCCAGAATGACCCACAACCCGTTTATCCGGGCCACGACGCAGGTATGGATTGCCACCCGCCTGAAGGACGGACTCACTACAACGACAGGTCCTCTGACACCTATAACTCATAATCCAGAGATCGCGGACGGCCTGCGACCCGGGGATGTGACGGGACTCGGGGACCCGGACTGGACCTACATGAAACAGCTATGCTCCACAACGGGACTGAAAACATTGAGAGAACTGATCCCAGACGGCACCACCTCTTTAATGACTAGGTTCCGCCATCATCAGATCCAGCACTTCTACCGAACCACGGTGGGCAAACACCTGTTCCATAGAGAACTAACCGCCTTTGAACACATGTGCGTAGCCAGGGATAGACCACTGAAAGGAATCACACAACTCTACTCCCTACTGCTCACAACCACACCACGCGCACCACCGCGATATATGTCCAGCTGGGAACAAGCTACAGACCAAACAATAACAGACCAACAATGGGAGAAGATCCACGTGCTGACACACCAAGGCACGCTCAGCTCAAAAATACAGGAACTTAACTACAAAATTATTGTCAACTGGTACAGAACCCCAGCGAAATTACATCGCATGAACCGAGAAATTCCTGACATCTGCTGGAGATGCGGAGGCGAGGGTGGGACAGACTTCCACATATGGTGGTCGTGCCCTACAATCCAGCAGTGCTGGAAACTAATCCATTCCAAAATTCGGAGCATCGTAGACCCGGACCTACCGTTCCAGCCCTTACCGATGCTACTCCACCACACCACACGCCCTATAGCTACATACAAACGTTCCCTAACCAAACACCTACTTAATGCAGGGAAATCTCACATCCCCACCAAATGGCGCGCGTCGGAGCCACCGACGATGGAGCAATGGATGGAACGCGTAGAGGACATATACAGCATGGAATCCCTCTCGGCATCGCTACACGGCACGGGAGACAAATGTGCTATCACCTGGCTCCCCTGGTGCACCTATATAGCCCAGAGATTAACTGCAGCGACCAGGGGCGAAAGCCACTAGGTAGCGGAGAACTAGGGAAGCTCTACACCCGCTCCACAGAGACCATACGAGATATAGGAACCCTCCTGCCTCCCCTTTTTTTTTTCTCTCTTTCTCCTTGCTTCTCTTCTCTCTCTCCCTCCCACTGTTCCCCTCCTTCCCCCCCCTCCTCCTACCTCCAGGCCAGACCCTTGGCCCCCCTTTCCTTCCCCCCAGTCAGGAGGTCATAGGCACGACGGTGATGGACAGGGGATGCGGGGGGAACCCATGGCCCAAACGTACGGTCCTATGGGGGGCGTGGGAGGGGGGGCACACTGGAGGGGGACAGCTACTAGAGCAGAACCCTGGACCGGGAACACAGTTATGCCTAACGGGGGGTGGGGGGCGGACAGACGTCCCACACCAGGTACCCTGTCCAACCCAACGAGTACGCAACCATACAAAATCCGACATGGTGGGCTGGGAGCTGGCACGCCCCACCCAGCACTAATATACCCTCGGCTCCCCATGACTGCACCACGCCTGACCACTAGATTGGTCCATTAGCTAGGGGACACCTTCCCAACTTAACAAAATGGAGAGAATTTCCGCCACGACACCGACCTGACCCCAGACCTACGCTGACCAAACACCCTTCAACTATATACGTAGCTTACACTTTTGCATACATGCGAGATAACATGAAACAAGACGAGCGTTCCACCATGAAGGCAGCCCACAACTAAAAGCCTTCTCCCACAAGGGCTTTAATGTAGGGCATGTTACAGTTAGATAAAAGTTACTAGTTACCCTTACTCTCTAAGATGACTGATAAGAGCCTTGAGACGGGATGTTATGTATACGGCCATATCTGATCTGTAAAACCCAGAATGTTATCCCTTTTTTCCTTCTGTATCCCATACACTTTATTATCTCAATAAAAACTGATTGGATAAAAAAAACAAAAAAACAAAACAAAACCAAAGTATAAAAAGTTGGGCTCACAGTACTTGAGTGGAAAAGGTATCTGGCAGCTTAGGATACAGTCCCAGCGCGCTCGCTTGTCTGCATCAACCAGCTGATCTCTGACTTCAACTCGCTGTACTTGTGTGTACACTTCCAGGTTCGGTAGGCCTCTTGTTTCGTCCCAATTTGTTTCTGTGTTTATATATTTTAGATCATTGAGATCATCAATTGAAAGATTGTGCAAGTATATTTTAAATGTATTTTATTTCACAATATAACAGTGTATCTAGTAGAGTATACACTGCTTAGGTATTAATTTAATTATACCTATCAAATTATTTTATTTACACAAAAAGTCATCAAAATTCTCCAGTAGCTCTTGCAATGTGCGACTGGTCACCATGCCAGTTAGGCCCTGCTCCCTATTTACTTGTTTTAGGACTTTATCAGGATTCTTTTTAGGTTGCTGCATGTGTATAAACTTGCCACTTTTTTTAGGGTGTTATTACTTGCACTTTAGTATTGCTTGCGCCATTTTATTCTTTTTACAATTTTTCATGTTAGTCTAATATTTAGTTTATATGGGATGCATTTTTTTTTCCTATCCATGCCCAGGTGTTTGGATGTGCCGGTTATATATATATATATATATATATATATATATTTTGTATGTATGTATGTATGTATGTATCAGTTAATGGTAAGTTTTTCATTATATATATTGAGGTACGAGTTGCCATATTATTTTTGTAGATCTTTTTTAATCTTTGGGTATTTCTTTTTTTTTTTTTTTTAAATACTAAGCACTCTACAGGTTTCCTGGTACATCTTGCCTCTATTTGCACTTAATATCTCCCTTTGCTGTCATGGATTCACATTTATATATAGGTTGCCTTAGCAACCACTGTATGTACATCATCACACATTACCTTGTGTATTTGTGTGAATTATTCATCCTCACCTTGCGACATCAATAACGATTGCTTTGCCAACAAGTGCGGATCTACATCAATTAGTAGCCCCATGTCCGCCCACAGTATAAACGACGTCGGCATGTGTGTGACGTCACGCAAAGGACATGCACACACGTTCTGGGGTCAAAGGCCTCCACCGGAGGGTTATTTAAACTCCTAATTCTTCAACTCATTGCCCTGTCGTGGTTTCCCTAGTGGTTTATTTCTGGTATTTGACTTTGGTTTCATTTGACGTCCATGGATTCTGGTATACCTGACTTTTGGCGTTCTCTTATAGTTGTGTCTCGTTCTGTACCCCCCGACCTCATCAAGTATCCTGACTATTCTTTGGTGCATTAAGTCCGGCCATTCTAAGGCCCGGTAATACGTTACCTTTTAGTCCTAGGTGTGACACAATTCTACGTGCTGGATCAATCCTGACAGTTTGGTCACAGGATTACTGTGGTTTGTTGACAACAATTCCTGTTCCTAAAGCACTGTGGTAGTCAGTGGTGTATCCTGGTTTTGTGCTGCCCTAGGCAGGACAAAACCCGGCACCCCCTCTTCCCCCCTGCGCCAGCCCCACCCAACCCAACCCTTCCCCCCGCCCTGCCTTCTAAATACACACACACACACACATTCACTGACAGATATGCATACACACGCTAACAGACAGACACACACACAGTCAGACACACAGACACACACACAGTCAGACACACACACTAACAGACACAAACTGTCAGACACACACACACACACACTAACAGACACACACACACACTAACAGACACACACACACACAGTCAGACACACACACACAGTCAGACACACACACACAGTCAGACACACACTAGCAGACACACACTAGCAGACACACACTAGCAGACACACACTAGCAGACACACTCACACAGTCAGACAGACACTAACAGACACACACTAACAGACACACACTAGTAGACACACTCACACAGTCAGACACACACACACTAACAGACACACACACACTAACAGACACACACACACACTCACATTTTTTTTTTTTTTTAATCTACCCCCCCTCTTACCTTTGGGAATGCTGGGGAGGGGGAGGGTTCATCTCCCAGGTGGTCCAGTGGCTGCGGGCGGCGCTGGGCGGCCAGCGACGGAGCTCTTCCCCTGAGCGCTCTGCTTAGCTCCCTCGCGCGCCGCAGAGTGAGGCTTGGAGCCGGAAGATGACGTCATATTCCGGCTCCCAGCCTCACTGTGCGGTGCACGAGGGAGCTGAGCAGTCAGCTCAGAGGAAGAGCTCCCTCGCTGGCCGCCCACCCAGCAGCCCGCACGCCCGGCCGGTCAGTTAGCCGCAAGGCTAACTAGGCATTTGCCCTGGGCATTTGGGGGCGGCGTTTTTTGCCGCCCCCTGAAAAATGCCGCCCAAGGCAAATGCCTTGTTTGCCTCGCCGCTAAAACACCCCTGGTGGTAGTGGGGGTTTGATTGCCTCTCTAATTATTGTGTGTGTGTGTATATTATACATACACATAAATCCAGTATATAGATTGCACTCTGAGGCCTTCTACAGCAAAATTAGTTTAAAACATAGGTTTTATCGTTTCCAATAAGATGGTCATTTCAGTTTTAAGCCCAAACCGTTTAAGACATTTGCTTGGTTATTGCAGTTCTTCTGGATACTGAATCTGCAGGGTTAAAACATTGAACTGCACATTTTCTGTGTTTCTAATGTATGGCATTTCACACAATAAATCACATTCTAGAAGTCCTGGGAGTGCTACCATTATATATATATATATATATATATATATATATAAAAAATATTAAATATATAAACATATCAGATCCAACGCACTAAACACCAACTTCAAAGCTCGAAAAGTTAGTTTAAAATAAAAAAAATATAAACACCTGACTTTGGTAAAAAACCATTGGTAAAGATACTGGTACATCATATTCATCATGCCCCTGGAGGTAAATGTCCATAGTAATGGTTTACTGCAGCAGCTCTGTTTTCCACACAGAAATGAAAATAGCATTACACAATGGGAAAAGTTTAAGTTTGGTGTTTTGCAGAATTTTCAATACTACATATTATGTGACAAATTATGGAGGAGTTCATAGAACTGTAGAATGCATTACAAAGTCAATGTTGGGGACATAGTTAGCTTCCTCTGAAATAGGGAGGGGAAGAGTCAACAAAAGAAAAACTATTTAAAAATTGATCATTTAAACTAACTATACAGATGGAATATTACTGCCTACAAAATGGCACAATGCTATCTTTTGTCGTGACAGGTGAATTTGAAGTGTTATAATTTAGCAGCTCTCTACCTAACAATCTTCAAAATCTGCAAATAATTTATACACTTTTAGACCTTATTTCATTTCCATTAGAAGGAGATTAATGGGAATTTGTGTGGAATTATGTTTTCAACAGGATCTCAGAGTTCCATAAATGGGACAGAACATTAAACCTATCTATTAGCTTTGGTGAAAAGGCATTGGAATGTGTTCTTTTCTTTTGTGATCACTGTGGAACATTTATTTAAAATAGGTTTAAATTGACATTTAAACAGCAGTTACCTCTGTAATCAGAAACTGTAATCCCTACAAAATTATATGTACATAGTAAGCGATTTTAAATTATCTGCTGCTTCCAAAATGGGACAAAGCATAAGCCTTTTAAACTGAACACTTTTAGTCTGATCATCTTTCTACAGATTTTACCGCTGTAGAAAGATGATCAGACTAAAAGTGTTCTTTTTATTCTTTTTACAACTTTTCATGTTAGTCTAATATTTAGTTTATATGGGATGCATTTTTTTTTCTATCCATGCCCAGGTGTTTGGATGTGCCTGTTATATATATATATATATATATATATACACAAAATATATATACAAAACTTGATCACCATTTTATCCCAATCCTGTTAATTATTTGGAGACCTACAGATTTTACCGCTGTAGGTCTCCAAATAATTAACAGGATTGGGATAAAATGGTGATCAAGTGAGTATTGAAAAACTTTGTAAATAAAATTGTCACAAAAAACTCTTATCACCAACATCTGTAGGAAGTGTATCATGGGTACATTAACAGTTATGAACACAAACCCATAAAGCTTCACTCAATCAATATATTCAATTTGTCTCTAAATAAACAAAAAGGGCAACAATGTACTGCAGATTTGATGTAAATAGCAATAGCATGAAAGTCAGTATATTCTTAAGCATTTTCAATATACATTAAAAGCAATTTGCAAAACAGGATGATAAGCTGTACATGGTGGGGATTTTTTTTATAGCCTTTGTAAGACTGAAGGCTATAAATCAAAGCTTTACCTATTTACAGGTTTTCATTGAAGTTCAGTTACTCTGTAGGCTAAATCTGTTTGTTGGGGGTTTTTTTAGGACTAAAAGATTGATGTTCTTTGTACAAATAGTTTGCTTCTTTTTCAAAAGAGTTTTGTCTCCATGGAAATAGAATCTATGAAGGTGATGTAGAAATGGTTTCTTTTGTAAAACATGCTCTGCAATCAAGGTTTCTTGGAGGGCACAATATAGCTTGAGAGACGGTACGATATAGTTACATCTCGGGCTCCATCTTATACTTTGCATTGTTTGACGGAGACATTTTGCAAATGTGTCCATAGAGCAACCGCTATTTCTAAAGCATAAATGAAGGACATTGCAGTGCTTTAAATTTTATGGACTCGATAAGTGTCAAAGATGGTAATGGGACATGGTCAGTCTAATGGATGAAGGTCAAGAGTAAGTTATGGGCAACTTTCTCCACAGTCCACCGCAGAGACAAGTTTTTATCCACCGCTGTTCCCATTGTTTTACTGCAGTGGCCTTATTTGGCGATTTCAACATAGTGACGCACCCACATCTAAAAAGAGTTATAACAAAAAGATGGAGAAAGTCAGGACTATGGTTGAAAATGTCAGTTTAGTGTACAATGCTGTGAATATAAAAAAAAAAAAAAATCTACTTGTCCAAGCAAAAGAGAGAGAGTCTTTGTGTGTATTTTGTTGTGCTCCCTTAGCCTTCACTGTGGTTCATGGTCCATGGGTGGAATAAAAGTCACACGTGGTCTAGTGCGGGAGCTTGAGTTTTGAACTTCCACCAGGTGCAGGCCACAGTACTTGCTCGCTCGTGCTCTGGTGCTCACTAATGTTAGTGTGCACCCTGGAAATACAGCACCTGAGTTTAGACACATAACTGAGCTCCAGACCGCAAGGGAGTAAATACTGTGCTCAGTGCAGACCACAAGATCCTCATCCTGGCACACACCCCCCAGGCTTCCTTACAGCAGCCCTGCAACAGATTGCTCTCTAATTACATTAGAATTTACTACAATCTAGATGACGCATGTCAACCTTGCGGCCCACAATGGATATTTTTGCAGTCCACCTGCCCTGGGGCCACTTTGTGTTTTGGCTGCGATCGACTGTAAGACAGGAAATATATTTCCAGTCTGATTCTTATTTTCTCTCCCACGCCGAATCGCGTGCTCCCGCAGGCCAGCCACTACCCTTCCCTCCTGCTCGCAGTGCAGGGCTGGAACTGGTAGACGGGCGGCTCATCTAAAGGTAGGGGAAGAAGGGCTTGGGGGACCTTCCTGTGTAATGTGCTAAATTGGGGAGGGGGGCAGTGTATTAATTTGAGGGAGTGAGGCAGTGTATTAAATTGGGGGATGAGAGTGGGCCAGTGTATTAAATTGGGGGAGGGAGTGGGGCAGTGTATTAGTATGGTGGAGGGGTAGTGTGTTAAATTGGGGTGAGGTCACTATTACATTGGGGGGAGGGCAGTGTATTACATTAGAGTGGAGGGAGGAGGGGCAATGTACAAGATTAGGTAGAGGGGGCAGTGTATTGGATTTGTAGGTAGTATATTAGATTGGGTCTGCATGGAGGCACTGAAAAGTCCCCATGGAGATGCTGATTGGCTGTGCAGCTTTTTCCATGGAAAGAATTGGATTGGATGAGATCATCAAGTTTAATGATCTCAGCCAAAGTATAGAACACACTTAAAGGACTTAAAAATCAACAAGATAACATCATTTGTTTTTTACAGCTGTGGAACAGCATACATTCACTATTTCAGTCCCATTACCAAACTTTTCTTATTATGTCAAGGTATTTGGTTTGAAACATTGTTTATATGCACATCTCCTTAACATAAATTTGCTCTTTTGTTTACTTTGAATCCCTTTAAGTGTGAGGATGTCCAGTGTCAGTTAGGCAACATTTTTATACTGTATTTTTCTAAATAAACCTATGTTTCTATGAAAACTGAAGTTTGTTTTTTTGCACACTCATCAACTTAACCCCTTAAGGACGGAGCCAAATGTACACGTTGTGAACAAAACAAAACGTAAACAAAACCTGGCATTTGCGCTACAGTCTGTCCAACCGTAATTCACCTCTTTCATAGTAAATGCACCCACCCTTATTATATATAATTTTATTCAGGGGAAACAGGGCTTTCATTTAATATCAAATATTTAGCTATGAAACATAATTTAATATAAAAAAATGGGAGAAAATACGATTTTTATTTTTATTTTTTTAGTTCTACATGACATTTTAACGGTCAATGTCATAATACTGTTTGCTTTTACTGCAATAAAATACACATATTTGTATTCAGCAAAGTCTCACATGTAAAACAGTACCCCCTATGCACATGTTTTATGGCGTTTTGGGAAATTACAGGGTCAAATATAGCACTTTACGTTTTAAATTGAAATTCGCCAGATTGGTTACGTTGCCTTTGGGACTTTATAGTAGCCCAGGAAAGAAATTTACAACCATAATGGCATATCATTTACAATAGTAGACAACCCAAGGTATTGCAAATGTCCAGTCTTTTTTAGTAGCCATTTGGTCACAAACACTATGCCATCATGGGGGTAATTTTCATTCTTGGGCTACCATAGGGTCTCAAAGGCAACGTAACCAATCTGGCGAATTTGAATGTGAAAAAAATGAAACACAAGCCTTATATTTGACGCTGTAACTTTTGAAAACACCATAAAACCTGTACATGAGAGGACCTCACTCTCACATGGCCGGGGGGGCTGCCAGGGGGTCGGACGTGCCGCGGGGGGGCTCCCTGGGAGTCCCCCCAACTGCGATCGCCGGCGTGGGATCGCCGGCGACCGGGTAAGTATAGAAAGATCGGAGGGCGTAAGGGGTTAAACCTTGTTTATTTGGCCTGTGTTAGCTTTGAGTTTGACATGCTTGATCCAGACTATACATTTGTATGTAAAAGAACACTATAGGGTCAGGAACACAAATGTGTATTCCTGACCCTATAGTGTTAAAACACATGTAGACCCCTGGGCTTGTAACACCAAAGGAAGGGAGATGGAATCCCCAGCTTCTAGCTTTATCACCCCCCACGATACCTGCCTCACAACACGTGAGGTAATTGCACCGCTATCCTGAGATACTGAAACTCGACAAACTGTCTCCTATGCTGAGGAACCCTCCAACTCATTAAACAAAGTTAAATTTCATATATGAATAACATGTGATGTACTATGTTTCCACTCAAATCTTTTGTCAAACCCTGCCTCTTAGCTGGACATTATTAGAATTGATGATCTCAGCCAATCACAATACTTTTCCATAGGAAAGCATTGAATTAACTGCGATCGTTAATTCTGATAATCTCAGCCAACGAGGTAAGTCAGGGCCAAAACACCACCCTAGCCAATCAACATCTCCTCATAGAGATGCATTAAATCAGAGTGTGCAGACACTGAACAGCAGTGCTGCACACTGTGCAGCAGTAACCCACGAAGCACGTCTAGTGGCTGTCTGAAGAGTTCTCTGAAAAGGCAGTGTTTACATTAAAAAGTCTGCAGGGCCTAACTATCCTCACCAGAACAACTACATTAAACTGTAGTTGTTCTGGTGACTAGAGTACCTTTAAAGTAAATTTGTTTCGCTCTTCCTTCTGAAAGTAGATGCCAACCTAATATGCTGTACCCACTTGTCATGTCCAGTGCAGTAACTATTCCTAATCTAATACTCATGCACTCCTAAAGATCTGAATCAATATCCCAAATTGTAATCCCCAACACTCAAAGAATCATAATCACTACAGTGGTATAGTGGTTATGGTGCCAAGAGCACTGGCAAATGCCTAAAAGAAATATTCCTTCATTCATGTGTAACTTATGCACTACCATTTGATTCCTGTCTTTATGATCTCCTTCACATAGATACTATGTGTACCACCCTGAACATCAGCCTCACCTGGTGCAAGATTTGCATGCTTCTGTTGGGAAAGTCCCCAAGTGGAGTCTTCTCAAATGGTCAATCTTTGCCTGTGTTGGTGACCTAAGAGAAAAAAAAAAAGGAAAGACACACATACATGCTTAGCTATATAAAACTGCAATAAGTGAAGGAATGAATTCCAGAATAACACTCATTATATACATTTCTATACAGATTACTATTTTACCGTGTGTAGGCATCGTACTGAATAGAGGCATGACTGGCTACTCCAGGAGGTCTCCCAAACTGTAATCGTAGGGGAAGCTTGCTTTGTAGCCGGCTAATAACTCCATTCCCGAGGGGCAGCCAGTCCATACTGGGTATGAGGAGTTGGCTAGGGAGCAGACAGCACTCATCAATCAGTGCTTCATCGGGTTCACATGGGTGAGACTCATCCCGAGCTAAATGGGCAACATCAATAAATAAATAATCAGTACAACACTTCACATCCACCAGAACTGAAACAATGACATTTGTGATTTACTAATAACGAGAACTGTAGTGAATTGAAAATTCAAATTGCAAAATTTAGACAAAAAGTGCTGATTTGGAAAAATCAGCCTAGCTATAGAATAGCTATGTAATACTACTTGATTTTCAATTTACTATAATTCAGATTAGTAAATAAACCTCTTTCTGCTTCTACATGCACCATACAAAGTTTTAAAGATGCACTCCAAGCAACATAACCACTGCCACCTGCTGTAGTGATTATGGTGCTAGAAGTGTCCTGGTGCCCTCCCAGAGTAAGTGGTTGGCAATTTAGCCAGGGTCTGCTATTCACCTACCCCTGAGCTAAGTCTTGCAGTGCAGTGATGGCTCACTGC
Source organism: Pelobates cultripes (assembly GCA_933207985.1). Taxonomy (NCBI): domain Eukaryota; kingdom Metazoa; phylum Chordata; class Amphibia; order Anura; family Pelobatidae; genus Pelobates; species Pelobates cultripes. The sequence continues at coordinate 57,681,113 of OW240916.1, forward strand.
CTGACTGCATCAGCTAAATGATCTCAGCCAATTAGCAAAGCCCAGAACGATTGGGCTTAGCCAAGTGCAGGAACTTCTGAGTCAGCTGCCAGACCTCAGGTCTTTTACATTTTAGTCTGAGGAAATGATGGCTATAAACAATGAAAAAATAAACAAAGTCTATCTTCTTTAGTGGTCGCACAAAAAAAAATTGGATTTTTTTTTTTTTTTAACACATAAGCAATCTCTCTAGTTTTAATGTGATAGTTTCATTTTTCTCATGATGGGTTGATCCAGAAGAGTTTGTAAATTTCTCTACCACACAAACACAAAACTAAACCCCCCTCAAATAATTTGGCAATTGCTGTACAAATGTTGTGATTCAAAGTTATACACTACTCCACTAAAAGAAATAAGAAACACAAACCATGTAAGGACTTGTTTTTACTACTAACTGTGTTTATATGAACAGCAACACATTTCATGAGCGTGCACAATATTGTGTGATCATATGGCTGCATGTGTTTCTGCCTGTCAATTAATATTTTTCCCCTTCTTTGATGAAAGAGTATTTTTAGTGCCAAATTAATACATATGGATAGGTTTTCCATTACTGACTCCTCCGTTTAAATTTTTGCGACTTTTTTTTTTTAGAACAGACCACTTTTCATAAATATATTTTTACGATGCTTGGTTAAGACTAGTGTTCACTTTGCATACGTTTCAGAAGGCTGTTTTATTCCCGTATCTCAGAGGGAAAGGCAGTGTTTACATTCCTGCCTAGTAACACCTCTAGTGGCAGTTACTCAGACACCACTGGAGATTCTTCTATTTCAGTGCTACACATGGCACAGTACCTACATTCAGTGTCTCCACTCTCTGCATGGAGACATTGAAAGTTCCTCAAAGAGATGTATTCATTCAATTCAGCTCTATGAGATGCTGACTGGCGCAGTGCAGCATTTTGCCACACATGCGCTATAGCCTTCCAATGCTTTTCTAAGGGAAAGGATTAGATTGGCTGAGATCGTCAATACCGATTAGATCAGCCAAGGAGACGGGGTCAGTTGTCGCGAGACCAGCACAGAGATGGAGAAAATGTACATTTAAAATCTTTTTACTCCGTTCCGAGGGGAACCAACTACCTAAACATGTACATGTTTGTATTCCTAACACTACGGTGTTCAAGTAAGTGATGAGATGTTATTTGCAATTATTTTTAGAAGAGTACACCAAAGCCAGAGTGTATAACATGGGCCATTTCTGATCCTTGTAGCAACAGGTAGCTGTTGTGTAATCTGCTCATTGTTTACAATGTGCATTTTTAGTATTATAAGATACTAAAGCAAAATATGTCAAGCCTCCCCCAATATATTTCCACAGATTAATGCTCTATTTTCAACTTTACAATTTTCCATCTGAATGCATTTTTGTACAAAAAGTAATGCATTTAATGTTGTTTAGGTAATCTATATTCACATCTGAGATAAGGATGGTAATGTTTAAATGGTCTAGTCATTGAAAGTGTTTGTTCTTTCTTACAGCACAACCAAAGGCGAGTGAGCAGACGAAAAAGCAGGGACATGCTGTCCTGTGTATCTGAGGTGGCCGTGTACACTGGAAGACAACTGGACTTCAGAAGACCCCAAATCCGGATCATCACCATCATCTCGCGTAATGTACCGAGAGAACTTCCATCACGAAGGAAACTATGCCCAGGTCGAACAGAGGAGCCCTGTTGGGAAATAAAGGGTGGAGGTTAAAAATAATTCTAGTGGGCTATAAAATGAATTTCTACATACTGTGTAATGTATCATTAGGGATCTGAAACTGCATTTGAAAAGGGCAGAAGTAGGGGGGAGTTTAAAAAAAAAAATAAAAGTCTTGGATCAAAAGCATATCCTAGTGGAGCAATGCAATGATCATTCCACCCACACAGGGATGATCGTTTGAATGGCCCTTCAGTAAAGTGGTTAGGTTCAAATAAGGAAAGTAAATTGAAAGGTACCTGGTTAGGAAGGCTGGCTAATAAGTACAGTACGAAGTCCCCCAGCCACTGAATTAACTGTTGCAGGGATTGAAGAGTTGGCATGTCCAGCACAAACTCCTCAGTCTTCAGATTAATCATCACTTTGTCTATATCTGAAAAGAGACAACACTTATACCAATTCTCAACATAGGATAAAGGTAATCACAACAAAAAGCAACACACTTACCAACATCTGTGAACTTGTTGCAGATCTCAGTGAGTCGATCCCCTGGACTCTTGTCAGGAGTGTTAAGAAAGTGGGGGCGTAGCAGGGATTTCAAAGTACAACTAATGGAAATAAGAAATAGTTTGGCATGGTAATCACACACTCGAGTCACAGTACTTGGGGACAGCTTGCAGAGGGATGCTTTCATTGCCAAGATTCTGGTGGAGAGGACCTAAAAGTAAATGTAAATTAGAAACTTGGAAATGGTGCAAAATACTCTATGCTTACATGATAATTGCCATAACTATATGGGTTTACATGTTCCAAAAATACCACAAGTAAATCGCTCACCTGTTGGAGGGCTGCATTTTGTCTGGTGTATTCTTCATGCAGCTTCTCTACCAGGTTGTGCACCATGCCTGGTAGAACATGAAGAAGAATATCCCACCAGTCATATCCAGTAACCATACAATATTCAAGAAGGAAAAGCAAATGACGCAGAGAAGTGGTCATATCCAGAGGGTGTCCCATTGAGGGAGAGACTCGCAACATGCTGAGCTGTGAAGATATGGAGTTATGGATAATTCAAGTGATTTACCAGGATATCCATCCTATAAAATGTACCCTTTGCAGAATTACACATCCTGTACATAATACAAGTTATTAATATTGTCATTCATATAGCAAATTTACAGGAACGATAGGTTGAAGAGGACCCTGCTCAAGCAAGCTTACAGTCTATAGGTTTTATCTATTCATTGTAACAGATGCACACATTACTTTTTGCAGATCTACTTATTTAGGGTTATGATTCAGAAAACAGTAACATTGTATTTATTTCACCAGAACTAGAGATCTGAATATGTATAAAAATTGTTAATAAAAAGCCCCAAAAAATAAATAAACCAACACTTAGGATGTGCAGGCGCCCAGAATGTTCTAAAACCGTATTTTAAAAGAACAGTATTTTTAAACTAGCAAGTGGTACCTAGAGGTACTATAGGCTACAATGTTATTCTGTCCTAGCCATGTGCACTTCTTAAAGCACGTCCTACAATGTCCTATAACGTAGTGCCAGCATTAATTTTACTCAACTGACCTTGCCTTGTGTGTCTAGTCCAACCAACGCCAGGGAAGTCCACGACATTTGCAAAGCCTTGAAGTGAACGCATGGGGTAGGTGAACGCTGACGTTTCAGACTTGGCTCTTCAGAAGGTCGCATAGAAGAGCCAAATAGAACAGCCATTGTCTGCAAAGACAGTCTGTGTACAATATGTACATTGCCATCGTGGAAGGCCAATGCCAGGCCTGCAGGAAAATAAAAATAAAAATAATTTAGAATATTAAAAGGTATACTCGAAGCACATGTCACCATGCATCCATTAAAATACATTGACAAAAAAACAAACAAAAAAAAACTCAGAAGGAGAGCCCACCTCCTCTGACATGCCTGAATCCGCTACTCTTCCCTTGCATGCCATAGGTACAGATGTGAATGAAATATTTAGAATTTGAATCCAAATCCCAATAAAGTCAAATGCAAATATACACTCTCTATGGCAGTAGCAGGTGAACCGTGCCTGATGAGGTGGACAACAATTGCTGTGTTTTAAACGACTATTCCATTAGCATGAAGATACGGTTATGCTGCCAGCATACATCACAAATAGCACTTTGTGTGTATGTAATAACAATTTTGCATCTAATTTTACACATACCTAAAAAACGGTGGACGGTGGACCTACAGTTAATTGCAGGGTACACTATAGCTTTAGGAAAACAGTTTTGTATTTCTGCCGCTAGAGTATTCCTTTAAGATGGGAAGGAACACACTGAGCAGTTGACTCACATGAACTCATTCTATTAACCCCTTTCATCTGCAACACACTCGGTGAGGGGAGAACCAGTGAGAAGTCACTAAATTTATCAAAATGATTACAAGTTGTTTTGCTTTACAACCATATTCTGTTTGCAAGTATAGCAAAAAATAACTGCTCCCAAGAGCCTGTTGAAATATAACAAATTAGTACCTGGAAAAATACAGAATCTGGATATACAGTATGAAGTTTCTTTAAGGAAATATAAACCATAGCTATACAATTTTCTCTTCAATATTCATAGGAACAAATAGAGATGCAGCACAGTAAAGTTACATATCTCACCTAGACCAGGATAGAACTTGGTTTCATTTGCCATCTTAATGTCTGCACTAGTGAGGGAGATAGGTAGCTTTGGCAATGCTACAGCAGAGACCCGCTCAAGCTCATTGGTAGCTGAGAGAATGCGCCACTTCAAGATCATTGGCTGCTTATCACTCGCTAAAAGAGAGGAAAAGAACATAGATCATAGAAGATCATTTAAAGGAAACATCAGAAATGTGAAAACAGGTAAAGAAAAAACAAACAAACATGGAAAATGAGAATTAGCATGAGTACGTACCACCTGGGGGCAACTGCTGAAAGATATTATTTAGGGGAAGTCCTTCTTTTCGCAGAGACCAGCACTCTGCTACACTGGAACATTGATTGGAGGCACAGAGGAGAACCTGCCACAAAGAGAGTGATTTGTAACACTGCATATAAGAGTAACTTACTGAAGCTTTTCACACTATAACAAAAATTGTTCTACATCACATTTGTGCAATGTCTTCCTTTAAAAGAGAACTGTTACATAAAATAAATCATCACCACCCAGACCCACAACATCTAGAAGCGACACAAGTCGACACTGACACAACTCGATACCACAGGCAGAAAACAAAATAAGAGAAACAGAGGCAGTGAGCGGCCCACGGAGGACCTCTCACCACGGCACAACCCACACGTAGATGATAGGGGATAGGAAATTTGCCTCCATCGAACGGGAAACAAAAGCAACCAGCTATGAATACAACTAAAAAATGAACAGGGAGCAACACACACACACACACACACGTACAGACAGACCTACTACGAGACAAGAGAAATGAATATGGGCAGAACAAAAACGGTAAGAGGCCTAAAACACACACACGGAAGGAAGCAAGGCACATACCCTGAACTTACACACACAGAGCTAGACAAATCAACTAAATAACGTAACAAAGCAAGGACCACCTAGCTCGCCGCTTTGATCAGAATACCTCTACCTACTAAGCGAAGGCGAACTCGCCTGATAAGGACTAGAGGAGAAACTAGGGATGAGGGCCTGACGCAGACAGCACCCCAGTTGGGCAGGATTAAACATAAAACATGCCCTGACACTTAGCTAGGAGTTACGGAACGCATCCAACCCCAATTGGATAATCATTGACTTCCCACAAGACGCACAGACCATAATCACGAACGGACAGCCCAAGCTTTGTTTAACCGACACAAAATGAATAACATTGAGCGCACAAGTAACCAGTTGGGGAACACCAAACCAGCTCTAGCTGCGAACCCAGTACAAAAACACCGATCAGATAAATCCCGGAAGCCACACGTGCTATGCGTAAACCTACAGAACTAGTCTGTAGTGACAACTCCAACACCGACCTCATTACACACTACGACTCATGCGAAGTGTTCGGTATTTGTGAATATGTCTATTGATGTAGGAATAAAGTTGTAAATTGAAAATACACATATGCATTCTTACCACTAACCCTCCCAGCCCCTCTTGATCCTTGTAACATATTCTACACACTTAATAGTGGGAGCACCACAAGGGACCTGTGTGTCCTTCAACATTGCGGGCCTGCGAGCTCAGATAATTATGTACATCACCTGTGTTTAACTTTTGACTACACCTTTTACTTGTTATTGAATTACAAAAAAAAACAAAAAACCTTTTTTTATTTTTTCTGGGGATCTGCGAATCTCACGGATGTATAAATACTGCATAAACAAATAAAACTCTGATTTAAAAAAAAAAAAAAGAAAGAAACCATACTACTCAACGAACACTTTAGTATAAAAATGCCATAGGTAGTATTTGCTCAATATTTAACAAATTGTAATTTTCTAACCGGGTTATGGTTTGAAGCGGGGGTGGGCGGCGTTTGGCGCTCGGGTGTTGTGGACTGCACTTTCCATGGTGCTCTCACAGGCATAATGCTTGCAGAGCATCGGGGGAGCTGGAGGCTTCCTTCCTGTGCTTTAACGCAAAGTAACAAATTCTACACTGACTTTATGACCTGTATTTTACCTATGATTGTGTCCTGAATTTGATTAACTTTGTATTGCACACATTAAATACAATTATTTTTACGTATCTTTGCACATTAAATGTAAACTTATTAATGAGTACAAATTTATCGATATGAAATTTGCGATAATAAAACAAAGCAGAATAATCAAATTTAAAAAAATAAATAAATAATCGTTGCTGTAAAACATCTATAACTTTAACGGACATCATTTTATCCTCAAAAAACAAACAAAAAAACCCAAAAAAACTGTATTTGAAACAATCTGTTGCATTTTCTTCTCACACCTACCTGCTCGGACATATCTCGGGCTAGGAATTTGAGGTGTGTTACAGCAGGGAACTTGTCCTTACGTCCCGGGTCTGTGGTACAACGCATGAAAAGGGAAGGCAGGATCTCTGTATCAATTTTGCACTTCTCACTCACAACAGAAACACACACTTTGTAGAACTGCACAGGGGATGTGCTGCTCCCATCACAAGTGGCCACAACAATGTTTCCACCACCTGTGAAAGCAATGTCCGCAAGTGCGACACGACATCGTAGTCGGCACAGACTCTCTGTTGCTGTAAGCACTTGACCGTTGGGTTTCAGCAGAGATACTGTTACCAAGCCACTTATCGTCACTGCAATCCATCCTTCCATAGGCTTCCCTCCAAACAAAGTGAGGGATGGAGAAAATTTGACACGAGAGAACTTCTCTCCAAAACTGGAGACACCAGACTGCAAGGTTAAAGGTAAAAACAAAACATTTACCACATAATAAGAGAAAAACAATTTAATGGGAAGTGACCGATAAAAAGTATAGAAATATAAGATGTGGCATGGAATTATGATTTAATTGACTAATACTTTATAATTCTTGGCTTACCTTCTCAACATGTAGAGCCAGTTTTACTCCATTATGCAGCCAGGAGAGAGCCACAATAGGGTCACCATCTACTTCGCTACCCACCAGGCTCTGCCAGCTGTTGGCCAAATGATCAGTCATTCCCCAACACTTAATTCGCCCATCTGCATCAGCCGAAAGTAAACGGGATCCTATGATTCCAATGAAAGTACAAAAAAAGTTATGGGACTTAAGTATACCGTGTCTGCTCTACATTACACTCTTTATTATTACATACAATCTTGATCATCGATAGATTTACCCTGCAGTCTTGCATAATCCTCCATAAGCCTGTGTTACACACTCACATATTTGTGAGAGTACAGCACTGACGCAGCTCCTGGCTGATGAAGTGCAAGGAGTTGAAGAAGGAAGATGGCATTGCCCACAAGGAAGAACTTCAGGTAAGAATATATACCTTAGGTTTCGCCTCATGGATCTCACACACAAAGCAAAAATGTCAGCTTTGGGGTCTTTGCAAAGATCATCATAAGTAACAGAGCAGCTTTAACAAAACACTCCAAACATCTAAAGCAGTTAAGGTTGCAGAAGTACTTTATGTGGGAGGAGTGTGCCCTCTTTCCATTTTACAATAAGTGCAGATTTCAAATTAGCACTTTGATAATTTAACCTTGTTACACCCCTTTGCTGTCAGACTACTGGTACTTTTTCTTCCTGGTAGTATAGCTCAGTGGTGCTCAAAGCAACACACAGGCAATTGCTCACAGCACTTGCCTTGCACAAACTACTAAATGAGCTGCATTAGGAAGTATGTGACTGAACAGCCACAGAAGGTCTGGGCTGGAGAAAAAGTTGGGGAGGGGGGTGTGAAAATGCTGTATTCAAAAATATTGCAGCTTTTGCAAGTTGTTTTTAAATACATATTTTTGGCAGTGGATATATACGTATTTTGGCAGTGGAGTGTCCCTTAAACACACACACTCGCTTACAAGTTCTGTAGCTAGATGCATTTCATACCTGACTGATCCCATTCTAAACTGGTAATAACTTCTTGATGGCCTGAGTTGATTGAATAAACATCCCATGGATGTTCTGTATCCAGTATGTGAATCATGTGAGTGAGATCTGAAAGAAATGACAGCTCAGGAAATCTGCCAGTAGTACTTGAAACAATGTGTAAGGCAAGACATTCATTAGACATCTTACTGATACATTTGTGTTTTATATATTGTCTTGTGGTACAGCCTTTACTTCATGTGAATAAACAGGGGAGTGGCAGGCTAGACAATCTTCGGAACTCCAGATGATGTGGACTTCATCTCCCATAATACTCTTACAGTAATAATGCTGGCAAAGCATCAGAGGAGATGTAGTCCATAACATGCTAAAGGTTAAATACCCTTGAAATAGGATATCTAAAAGGGCAACTCTCTCCTTTTCACTTTGTTTTTTTAAGTTGTATTACATTTAATAAAACAGTGATTCGTTTGTTTAAATAATGTATATGAGAAAACATATTGAGAAAATTGCAGTATTAAAAAAAAATAATATTTTTTTTTTTAAACTAAGCAGCCATGTTTGATCAATCTCTATTGTTATCTGACCAACTGCTGCTCAACCTAACTGGTCTGCCTAGATTGAGAAGCAGTTGACCAGATAACAGCATGGTCACAGTGACATTTTCTCAAAAAAACACCAGAAAAAAAAAAACATAAATAAATTGCTTTTTATTAAATGTAACAAACTTTTAAGAAATGAGATCTGAAAATATGATGTCCTTTAATAAAAGGATAAGATTTATCAAAAACGGTCTTGCTGAGAAATGACACATACAAATAAACTCTGTCATCTGCACAAAAATGCTCCATTTAAATTAATAGTTATACATCAAATGGGCTATGCATATCACCAAGTAACAATTAGAGATCAAAATCTCTAGTCATCTAAATTACACACCGGTAAAGGGTTATTGCACCATAAGCATATGCTTATTCCAGTAAATAATTATTAATGATATCCACTTCAATACATTACATTCATATTTATTTTATTTTTTTAATTGAAACAGTTTAGTAGATATACCACCAAATAAAACAAGCATGTCATTCGCTTTGCATGTCTTATTTGAGAGTATGTGAAATCTTGCAACAGGGACAATCTAGTATTTGTATCCAAATATAAATATGTGAATTCCTGGTCAGTTTTAAGTCTACTGAATAACCCTGGCTTACAAAACAACAATGATCTAGTTGTACTGCAGAACAATAAAATTATAAATCTCTAAAAAATAAAAAAGGCAGATGTTGTACCTTTCTCCTCCTCATTGCGCTGATCTGTGGTAAATGCAACCAGATTTCTACATGACCAGGCGCACACCAGTGGGATAGATGGGCAATGATTGGTCCGAGGACGCCGGTCCCACTCACATATGTATGCCACATCCATTGTGGCAAAAGCTTATGTAATTATAGAGAAAAATATATATAGACGTTTATATACTGGAACTTTTACTTAGATTTAGAAACATATAAGCACCTAAAATACAAAATTATTAGGTTAAGACAGGCAATAAGAAATGCAAAATGATTGTGTTAAGGGGGAACAATAAGAAAGAGAAGAATATATGAGCTGGTGAACTAAGTTTCCCATAATGCTCAGGCAGCCAATCTGACTGACTATTACTTAAAATGCAGTCCAGGGCACCAGCAAGGCTATTCAGTAGAGTGTATTAATTCTAAGTGAATATCAAACGTTCTCACCTTAGTGATTAATCCTGCAACAGAACCAGGGATAATCACAGACTGGTTTATTGAGTGAAGGAAGAAAGCACATAAACAAAGATGTCCCTAATATGAAATATAAATCTGGCTAACTGAGAAAAATTGAATCAACAAGCAGAAGCAATGCAGGAAGGTTGATGTGAATGGTTAAAGCTCTTATAATAGAGAGGAAAATGAAAACAGGAAAAAGGTAATCACAATGAACTAGTGATTCACACACACATGGATACAGTGAAACAGAGCAGCAGTGGGAATCAGAGCGATACATACGGTGTTATTAAAATATAGTCAGTAAAAAATCAGATGGAAACGTGAAACAGGTAAGAAAAAGCATGTAAAGAGAAACTCTTTAAACATACAGACTTGTGCTATTCAATATCTATCAGGCTCAGGCGACCGTCCACGGCGCACACCGATGACCTCATAGGCAATTAGCATATTGTCATTCCCGGCATGCATCGCGGCAGAACGTTCATTCACGTTCGCCGAACTCAAACCGCTTTTAAAGAACACCTGGAAAATAATTAATTGATTGGAATGGGCGAAAGTTTTTTGACCGTAATGAGTAATGTATGTAAAGCGTTTAGAAATAAATAGTTATCACCGGAAGGTTAATGTATTCGAAATGTCAGGCTATATATACCACTTGGATGGGCTAGGAGTTTGTGCTCGCTTCGGCAGCACATATACTAAAATTGGAACGATACAGAGAAGATTAGCATGGCCCCTGCGCAAGGATGACACGCAAATTCGTGAAGCGTTCCATATTTTTGTTTTGCACCATGTATATAGTACTGCTTTCGCTAAATCCTATCACTTTTATTACTTTCAGTGGCAACACCCAAATCAGTATGCCTGTCGTGTGTATATCAAATCAGTGAGAGTGTGTGTCCGTTTTCTCTGTGTGGAAATGTGTGCAAGTGATTTGTGTGTGTGTCTGTGTCCTATGTGTAACTGTGTGTGCCAGTGTCAATTTGTCAATGATAGGGCAAGATGTTGCCATTGTCCCCCCCTATGGCCTCCCAGTTCCTACCTCCGGTCCGACACCTGGAGGGGTCCGGCGGCTTCTATTGTGTGCCGCCAGTTGCGGGAACCCTCCGCTCCGTCTGCCCGGGAGGCGGGAGCTGGGATGCGGAGGAGGGGGGGCAAGTAAACTTCAGTCTGCAGCTCTACTAGGTGCAGAGCTGCAGACAGTGGCAGATCTACCGTGGTCGCAGATGTCGCAACTGCGACCGGGCCCGTCACCCTGTTGACCCCTGCGACCAGGGTGCCTGCTGGCCATGTTGTGCGGCCCTGGCCTGCACGGTATAACTGCCGGGGCTGCACATTCAGTGGCTCATGCTGTTAGGGTCACCAGATGGCAAGATATTTCCAGGGGGCCCGGCCATCGCTGCAGCGCTTTTACAGCGTGACCGAACCCCCTGTGATGAGGTCAGAGCTGGGAGGAAAGAGAGGAGGGAGGCAAAGTGGAAACTCTGATTCCCATCAGCCTGAGCCACCACTGGACCCCAGAGAAGTCACCCTCCTACACCTAAAAGGTAAGAAACCTAAAAGGTAGGAAACAGGAGGATGACTAAACCATTTTGCATGTGTGTGTGTTTATGTGTATATGTCTGTATGTGTCTGTGTGTGTGTTTCTATGTGTATATGTATATCTGCCCTAGGTATCTGCATGCGTGTCACTGTTTGTATCTGTATGAATGTCATTCTGTGTATCTGAATGTTTGTCCTTAAGTGTCTGTGTGTCTATATGTGTATCTGTCTGTATGTGTGTCTGTGTATCCGCATGTGTGTCAGTGTATCTGTATGTGTGTCACTGTTTCTATCTGTAGGAGTGTCATTCTGTGTATCTCACTGTGTCATTCTGTGGGAGTAGGAGTGTCATTCTGTGTGTCTGTGTATCTCAGTGGCGGATCCGGGGGGGGGGAGGGGGGCAATGGGGCAATTGCCGCACCCCCCGAGAAAACCGAGGGTCTCCCTCTCCCCTGCCAGCACATGCAGGCACCAGCCCTGCAATGTGCCTTCGCGGACCGCAGAGGAGATCAGAGATCTCCCTCCCCGGTCCGTAGGCACTGTGCTGGCAGCCGGCGTACAACCTTCACACACACACTGCTCACACACTGTCCCCCTCACACACACACACACACACTGAACCCCTTACACATTGCACCATTCACACACACCACATCTCCTATGCCCTACTACAGCCCCATTTCCCAGCAGACCTCAGGTAAGTTGTCAAACTGTTCTTAAACGGTTTGACTACTTACTCTGGGAGGGGGTTCAGGCACTATTGACACCATAACCACTACACTGAGCTCTAGTGGCTATTGTGTCTGGATTATTTCTTTAAATAACCAACAAGTGCCCCTCCCGAGATCAGGCTCTGGATCCGCCACTGGTGTATCTGTGTGTTAGTTTGTGTGTCTGTGTATTTGCATGTGTGTCAGTGTGTGTATCTGTGCGCCTGTATCTGTATGTGTGTCTGTATTAGTCTGTATGTGTGTTCGTGTATGCATCTGTAAGTGATATATGGTGTGTATCTCCATGTATGCCATGCATGTATGTATTTATTTATGTATGTTTTGTCTGTTTATCTGCTTGTGTGTCAGTGTATGCACCTGTGTGTCTTTGTAACTGTCACCCCACCACACACTGTCACCCCCCCTTTATCCTGCCACACTCACAATAAATCCCCCAATCCTGTCACTCACCCATGGCATGCTAACCTCCCATCACTCTGCCATGTTACCCCTATAACACTCACCTTTTCTAGCACTGTCACACTCACCCTCCCAATCCTGTCACATTTATTCTCCATCACTCTGTCACACTCGCCCCCTTTCACCTGCTGTTGTTGTATTCCTTTAAAAAAAAAGAAAGTCTCAAATCTTATTTTTAATACTCATGTATTCTTATAACAACAACATAATTAATGATACAACATAATTAATCTTACTGGATTTGCTGCATTGCTCAGGCACATACTGTGTAAAGGGTATAAAAACCCTTCACATAAAGAAAATAAATAGAAAACATAAGAAAATCATGATTGCTCCCATTTTAGAAATTCAAGTACTGCTAAGGAGCTCTTGAACAGAGGTGGACAAAAAGGTCACATCCACAGAATTTGTGTACAGAAAGCAAAACAAATTGGCAAAACAGTAGAATTAAAAAAGGTCACATTTCAGTGAACGCAGAATTAGAAGATCCATTTTGTAAGACAGTATAAAATGCTACATAAACTGTTGATGATTTATCTCTAAGTTAATTCTACAAAGAATGAAAACACAGGACTCTGAAGCAGCAGGGGGGAGCAATGGAACATTGGTAGGAGCTGCCAATCTGATGTTCTCTATAGAACGTAGCAGTATTTCGCCAGCAGTGCCAGACAGCAGGTATCAATCCTTCCAATTTGAGACGAAGCATGGCAGAACCAAAAGAGAGACTGTGTTTGTTTGCCAACTGAATATTTTTCTCATGTCTAAGTAGGTTACAAGTAATTGAAATGGTATTTACAAAATTGGTTTTCTGAGAGACATGGTAATTATCCTTGTTCCGAGATGCTCATTTCAGGTTAGGGAATAATTTTAAAATGTCATTTGGTCTGAGTAATACAGACAACATGTGTAAAGATCTACATAATGCAAATCTATTATAGTAACTTCTGCATCAAAGACATATGAAAAGATCTTTCGATAGGTGTATGAGTAAAATAATTTTATCAAAAAAATTAGAGTATCATACTGGGATATTTCTTCCATAACACAAAGAGAATGTAAGTACTAAATAAAGTTATTTTTTTTTTCTGTTTTTTTTTTCTTTGTTCCTGAATTCATAGACTATATGTATGTGAACACCAGACCATCACACCTGTATGGGCTTGTTGGATATCACATTCCAAACCCATAGTTATTAAATGGTCACTATAGGCACTGTAACTGCCTTTTCTCTTTGTAGTGGTTATAGTATCTGTGTAGTCCCCTGGTTCTTTCCTTCCAATAAGAGTCAGATTGTTTTTAATGTTTTGATGCAAAATGAGAGACTTCAGCAATCTATCCCCTCTGTGCTGCTTGTGTTAATAGTTAACTGTGATTTGCCAAGTGTGTCAGTTGACTGCTTTCAGTCTGTCACAGTGCCTATTGCTGGTATGAATAAGTATGGCTGGAAGGAAATTTATAGTCTTTGCCTTAGCCAGTGGGGGCTGGACTGTGAGTGGCCAAGGATCCTTGTTTAAAGTTGCTTGAGATTTAATAATGGAGGGACAGCACAAGGGGACTCCAGGCGTTACAACCAATTAATTGAGATCAAATGGTTATAGTACAGTATCCTTTTAATATTTAGTTGGCGCCACCATTGCTGTCATAACAGCCACACTCTTCTGGGGCTTCGCAAAAGATTTTTGATTGTGTCTGTGGGAATGTGTACAGTCAAAACAGCATTTGTGAGCTCATGCAAGATCTGGCTTGCAATTGGCATTCCAATTCATCCTAAAGGCACACCTCCCAAGTGTCCCTAATTTAGCTCCAAATCCCTCTGTCCCACTTTTTTTTTTTTTTTTTTAATTCTTTATTTTTGTAGTGCAGTTATTAGGTACAAACAGGCTTGAGGTACCCCAACGGCATTCCTCGAGCTTTGTGACATGTTTCACAAGTGGGGTTAAGATAAGCAGTGCACATTTTTTATATAACAGGTACATGCGAAAACATTAAGCTTTTGTTAGTGTATGTTGCATTGAGATGACAGTAGTTGCTGTGTCTAAGATGCTTTCCCAACCCTGTGCCGTAGAAAGCGGAGCGATGGATGTCAGGGATCTGCGGGCGGCTAGGAGGGGAGGCTGCACGCCACTTGCAGCACTCACCCTCAGTCCGTCGCCGCCCGCGGTCTCCCCTCGTCTCACCTGTTGGCGAGCGGCGTCTCCTCTCTGCTGCTCGCCGCTCGCGTCCTCCACGCCCCCCAGCGGCTGCATGTATAACGCTGCACGCTGGGAGGTCACTAAATTATGCAAACGCCGGGGTCACATGAGTGACCCGGCGTTAAAGAAACAGTACCACAATCACAGTGGGAGGTATAGATATCCCCCACGTGTGATTGTTAATTCTGATTGGAAGTTATCCAATCAGAATTAAACCAAGGGTATTTATACTTACCTTTCCTGTTCCTCAGTGCCCTGTTGTGGTCTTGTGATACCTGTAGTGCTGTTCTCTCGTGTTGCTCTCTGGTTTCCGATTATTTGGCTTGTTTTTCCGATTAGCCTGTCTTCTCCACTCCTTTGACCTCGGCTTGTTTCTCATTCTCCCGTTTTCTGGCTCCCTTTACTTGGCTTGTCTCCTGACCATTCTTAGTGTGCTTAGCACGGCCACTCTAAGGACCGGTATAGCACCCTTCCTCTCTGTGACCTGTTAGCGTGTTAGGTTCCGGAATCGTGACAATGGAGGTGTTACAAGTGGGCCCATGGTGTGGTGTGTCAGTGTATGAAGTGCCTGAGTGTGTGCTGAAGGTGTAGTGCCTGTGCTCGTGTTTTGGAGGGTTAACATAGAGATCCCAACTATTGCTTGTAATAAAGGGTGACTCATGGTTTACACGTTTTAAACAGGCTTATGTGAGTTCTAGTCTATTTTTCTCTGACAGGCTAGGCAGTCTGACCAAGCTTCGAGCATATGTATATATTGGCTTACTCCGGCAAGTTAGGAAAACATATTATGTTGAGAGCAATTATAAATTAGGCTATTCTGGCCAGCCAGGGAGACAGATCATGCCAAAAGAAAAACAAAACAAAACATTTATATCTTAGGCTATTCTGGCGGGCTAAGCAAACGCATCATGTTTAAACATTTATGCATTAGGCCACTCTGACAGGCTAGGGAAACCTCTAGCTAAGACCAACTGTATATGCAGTCATTCTGGTGAGTCAGGAATCGGCAGTGTCCAAGTCCTGGTGGCTGTCTCCCTTATTTTATCAAGGCAGGTAGGGTTTTGGTGGTAGCCTGTGGCATCCCGACTCTGCGCGTTCCGTGCCGGCTGTCAGCCCACTCCATTTCGAGGCTGGGTTGTAGAGTCCTTCGCTGCATGGAGAGAACCAGAAAGGAGGTGGCAAAGTAGTGGTGTCAGGTGGGCTCTCGCTTCTCCGATGTGCTGTAGCGTTTTGTGAGCTGAGAGGAGCTCCGTCGCTGATCGGCTGTCCGCATGTAGTGCCGTGTCTTCATTGCTGGTCGTGGTGCGGTGTGTCGCCATCTTGGTGCAGGGTGCAGCATTAGGTGTGTGAGACCGGTTCGCCGATGTGTCAGAGGTTCCCGCTTCCGTGCCTTGTTTGGCAGTGGGTTCCTCCGTGGTGCGGGAGCTGGCTAATTGCGTCTCCGTCATTTCCGCCTATTGCCGCCATGAGGTGAGCGTTGTGCTGGGATGCCTTGATGGGTGTTTACCGGTGGTCGTTGTGGGGTGTTGGTTTGCATGCGCCCGGTTGCTTTGCCGTGTATTGTGGGCGTCTGGGGACTGCATGTTCTCTTGCTGGTTTTGATGCACCCGGTGTCCGCCATCTTAGGTACAGTGCCACAGATCAGGCTGCTGATGCTGCTGGGTCCAAGCTGGCTTACCACTTTCGGGGTCACAGGGTGGAGGCCGGGATCACCCCCGCCGGCCCAGAGGGGGGGGAACAGGGCCAGGTCCTAGCCGGTCCGGTCCTCTGGCCGGGCACTGTCAGGCAGGATACCGGGGCAGCGGCTGTCCGCCCCGCTCACTGCCGAAGAAGGCCCCATCTGGAGCGGCAGTTTCTCCTGCAGGGGACTGCAACTCTGGGAGTCAGCCTCTCCCTGGGTCCAGTGGTCTCAGCACATGGAGGACCGGTCCTGTCAGTCTGCTGTCCCAGGGTAAATCATGCTTTAAGGGCTTATAGAGTGGGAAAGTGCAGGAGCTGAGGTTGCTTGTGACCATCCAGCTCGGCGGTCCGGCCCCGCCCCCCTCTGTCCCACTTTTACACAGTATCCATACTCACATTATCTTTAAACTACAATATATGTATTTAGAAATCAGTCTATGTAAATGAATTGTTCGTGATTAGTGATGTCCAGAACGGTTCGCGAACTGTTCGTCACGAACGGTTCGCCACGGACTCATCATTGAGTAAACTTTGACCCTGTACCTCACAGTCAGCAGACACATTCCAGCTAATCAGCAGCAGACCCTCCCTCCCAGACCCTCCCACCTCCTGGACAGCTCACTAAGAATGCAGCTTCAAAATGGATGCTGTCCAGGAGGGAGGATCTGCTGCTGATTGGCTGGAATGTGTCTGCTGACTGTGAGGTACAGGGTCAAAGTTTACTCAATGATGAGTCCGTGGCGAACCGTTCGTGACGAACAGTTCGCGAACCGTTCTGGACATCACTATTCGTGATATAAATTACATTTTAGTTGCATACATTGTTATTAGTAAATTACCTAATGCAACAGCCATGGCCTTCGCCACACTGCCAATCACACTCCTAAAATGAAAATTTCCCTCTTTGTTAGGATGTGAATTTACTTCCTAAAAAGCCTGTTAGGAAGTAATGGTATGTCCTACCATTCTATTGATACCTGAGTCTTCACTCTGTCAGCTGGAGTAATATTTAGCAGCCCTGGACTGACAATAATCCTTATGCAGATTTAAAAGAGAGTGCTGCATAAATCCCCACCGCTGTGAGATCACTCTCTTCCACAGTGATTTTCAGGCTGCATGTTTTCCAAGGGAGACCCTCAGGGACTCTGCATGCCCCCAGCTAGGTTTTGCCAGCTTCTCAGCACCAATCACAGTGTAGTGGACAGAGGAAGCATGCCAGAGATCTCAATCTTGTGGTCTCATGCTACAAATAGCCAGTAGGTGGCGGTCACAGACCACTCTGTACTGTTTTAACTTTATCATTATTGACATTAGCAGAGGGAATCCCGTATGGCTATGGCCATAGGTATGGGGTGCGTCGGGTGTGTCCAGACACACCCAAGTGCGACTGCTAAACAAGCGACAGGGAAGATCTCCCTTACTGTTGCTTGTGCTGTAGCTTTTATTTGAGCTGCCACTGCCTGTGACATGGAGGGCAGGCTGGGGGGATCGAGGACAGGCTGAGGACAGGCATCACCATCACCATGTTGAGGCATCCAGGTTTGGGTTTAAATAACCCTCCTTAGACTGTAATTCGCTGTTCTTGACCTGTGATCCCAAAACGTGCATGTGCGTCTGTGACATCACACGCACGTTGGCACCATCTTTAATGTGGGCAGAGGTAAGTCTCCTATTAAAACTGGAACTGCAGCGGCCGGCGTCTCTACTAACGCCGTACTCGCTGGAGACTGGGATAGAAGGAGGTCGGGCAGCGATTTGCCGTGACCAAGGTAAGTATTTGATTTTTCTGTCGGCATAGCTGCTATGTCTCAGTGCGGCCATGCTGACAGAATCGCGGGGAGATGTGACAGTTCGTGCCAGTGTCTGTGTGTGTGTTAAAGAGTGTTCAGGATTATGTTTGCAGCAGGGCCATGATAACAGCCACTCTGGGTTAACCAGAAAGCATGACCACTATGACCACCAGGAAGCATGACCATGGCCCTCAGGAAATTAAGATCATAGTCTCACAGGCCAAAGTTAAGAAGGGACAAAAAAATACATTTTATTTTAACAATTTTGATGTACACAACACATTCAGCTACCCACACCCACAGTAACACACATGACGTATATACCTACCCAGGGCTGGTGCATCCATAGGGCGGCACAGGCTGCCGCTTAGGGAGTACCAGCCCTGGGGGGGCGCTAGATTAGAGAGACCGGCAGGAAGGAAACGCACAGCGCTCCTTCCTGTCAGTCACTCAGTGCAGTGTTGCCAAGCGGAGCAGACGGCGGTACAGGAGCTTCGGTTTCCTGTACCCGGCCGGACTGACAGGATTTTGGCCTCACCTTTGAGCTCACATCCAGTCTGTTGCCAATACCTGTGAATTCCACCTTAAAAATTGTCCACGTCCACCCCATCCAAAGGAGTTTGTTCATGCTCTGGTAAATTCTTACATTGATTACTGTTATCATCTCCTAATTGGTCTCCCTTAAGACCTTACTGCCTCACTACAGTCTGTAATGAATGTTGCTGCCAGGCTGATTTTTCTCTCCTGTTCAAAAGAAACTCGTGTATACTACGATTTTGGTAATGTTTATATTTTATTCTTTAGTACTCACTATGCTATAAAGAATATAATATATATATAGCAGGAGGGGTCAGAACTCTCCATCGAGGAGTTTGAGGGACACAGGAGTTTGTGTGTCTTGTGACACACATCTGACGCTTGTCTTTGAATTCAATATCTACAAAGGGGTGGGGAAACAAAACGATGAAGGCAATTTAAATAGTCAGTCAATAACTACAGGCAATAAACAAGTAATCTGTTTCAATCATCTAGAGTTTGATTGACCAATAATCACATAGAGCTTCCACGCATTCCCCATTACTGCTTCAATAAGGATACAGATAGCAGATCTGCAGGTTTTGCAAACTAAGATTTCATATACGCCCAAAGAAAACATGCATGTAATTGTTTTTGCGTATCTAATAAGTTTTTTTTTTCTTTTAACAGAGTGTTACTTTAAAGGATGCAACCATGTTTTCATACAAGTGGCTTTGTGCAATACTCCATATAACATTTTAGTGCACTTTTCCATGCCCTATTATAATTCATCAAGTTCTTACTGACAGAGACAAGTGCGAACGTGACTCTGTCAGTATTGGGACACAGCATGCAACAGGACTCAATTTGATTTTCAAGGTTCTATAGATTTTCACAATGTTTGTGGATTGCCAAAATTATTTGGTTTGGTTATTAGTCCCTGTATTTTAGACATCCTGAACTCAATTTGTCCCTGCATATGGAATTATTGTCTGGCAGACGGAACACTGACCCCTTCACGTCGCATCTAAAACCAGTCAAGGTCAGTGTGAGGCTGACCTTTCTCACAAACTCGTCCTCTCAAACTCCCAGGACCCAATATGTGGGCGACCTTTAGAAGATGACGTAATCATGCTACAAACCACCAGAAAAAGTGTGCAATTGGGCAATGTGCTCACCCCAGAGATGAAGAGACTCTTAAACCCTTTCATTTTCTTGTGTCCTGGCATACTGCCTGCTTTTGGTAAGAGTACGCATACTACAGGATGACAAACCAAGGTTTACATAACAGGATCACTAGACACCAAAGAGTTACTTGTCCTTGAAAGCAAGACCTTTAGTTTCTGAATTTATAAAAATATATAGATATATTTTAAATACCAATCAAATAGATGAGGTACTTCAAAGAAATGTGCAGGGTGTTCACTGTCAAGATGAAACAGAATACAGTGTTGTGCTCAAAAGTTTGCATATCCTTGGAGAATTGGTAATTTATGTACCATTTTTATAGAAACCAAGAATGAGCAGGCAAAACACATTTCTATGATTTCTTATAGGATTCATATTCCACTGCAGGTTGTAACAGAATGACATAATCATAAACAGGGCCGGACTGGGAAGAAAATTCGGCCCGGGCATTTTTTAATTACAGCGGCCCACTCAAAAGGGGGCGGGGCCAGATAGGGTGTGTTTTGTCATCACCAATGACAAGCACGCCCCATCACAAAGTGAGCATGTTGGTTCAATGCTCTTCCAGGGTAGACCATGCGCAGAGCTCTGCTGAAGAGCTCTAGCATGAGAAAAATACCCTGTATTTGTTCTGCACAGCGCAAGCAAATTTAATAACATGCTTGCACTGTGTTTGCTTGAAATTTGTCTCTGGTGTCTCCATAGTTGGGATACCAGGAGACAAAAATGCCTGGAAAGCATATTGTGCAGTGTGTGTGAGGGTGCTCTGTGTGTGTGTGTGTGTGTATAAGGGGTGTAGTGTGTGTGAGAGAGGGGTGCAGTGTGTGTGTGAGTGATGGGTGCTGCGTTTGCGTGAGGGTGCTATGTGGGTAAGGGTGCTGTGTGTGTGATGGGTGCAGTGTGTGTGTGCTGTGTGTGAGTGGGTGCTGTGTTTGCATGAGGGTGCTATGTGCATGTGAGGAAGCTGTGTGTGAGGGTGCAGTGTATTCATGTGAGGAAGCTGTGAGTGTCAGGGGTGCAGTGTGTGTAAGTGAGGGTGTGTGATGTGCATGTCAGGGGTGCAGTGTGTGTGTGTGTGAGGGTGCTGTGAGTGTCAGGGGTGCAGTGTGTGTGCTGTGCGTGTCAGGGGTGCAATGTGTGTGTGTGAGGGTGCTGTGAGTGTTAGGGGTGCATTTTGTGTGTGCTGTGAGTGTCAGATGTGTAGTGTGTGAGTGAGGGTGCAGTGTGTGTGTGTGAGGGTGCTGTGAGTGTCAAGGGTG
>OW240916.1:57716406-57730949 GCA_933207985.1 Pelobates cultripes
ATGAATTAGAACAAATGCTTGGGATGTGATTTATGGTTATAGGGATACTCTTACTGAAGTGGTAATGGTGCTGGGATAATGTGATTTAGATTTAAAGGAACATTGTTACTGAAGTGTACAGACTCTCATAAAACCACTTCTTTATGCAGAGAATTCCACATCCTTATTGTTCTAACTGTAAAAACCCTTTCCTTTGATTTTAACTTCCTTAACGGACCACTATAGTCACCCACTCAATGAAGTGGTCTGGGTGCCAGGTCCCTCTAGGGTTAACCCTGCCTGCTGTAAACATAGCAGTTTCATAGAAACTGCTATGCTTACACTAGGGTTAATCCGGCCTCTAGTGGCTGTCTCATTGACAGCCGCTAAAGGCGCTTCTCACTTCATGCGCATTCAGCGGATGACATCCAAAGGAGGAGAGTCCCCACCGCCGAGGGAGCCCGGCGCTGGAGAAAGGTGAGTCTTTAACCCCTTCCTCCAACTTCAGCAGTGGGGGCACCCTCAGGGCACTATAGTGCCAGGAAAACAAGGTTGTTTTCCTGGCACTATAGTGGTCCTTTAATTAACCACATACTAACTTATGGTGGTGGCTGTGTTATGGTTTAATAATGCTTTGATTCATCAGCACTTGGACCTTAATACTGATCTGGTCATCACCCTGTGTGAACCTGCAGCAGCAGGCCAAGTTAGATTGACCATCAGTCAGTTGGATAACAGCAGAAACTTGCCCAATATAGCTGTGCAGCCAGATAAAGTGCCAGTTCATTTTACAAGCTTATTCTACTGCCTGCTAAGGAGTATATGAACGGAGTGACGTTACTCCATTATGATGATGGCACGCAGTCAATGAAGACACTGTGCCAAATTCACTGACTAGATTTGCCCTGCTTGTGGACGGGTCCAAAAATAGCAAATCAAAGAAGAACAGAGGTGGAACACAGCCACGAGGTGGGTGTTACATGAAGTGTAACACCCATAAAGCAGTGCTGGAAAACGGAGCAAATCTTTATATTTTACATTGAATAAACCATGTACCTTTATTCAATGTATATGGAAGCGATTTAAAGTAAGATCTGTGATCTTCTAATCGATCAATATTATACATGTAGCAGACTCATTCCCTTTTGTTCGGCTGTCCCTACCCCCTTGTTCATCTCCCGAATGGATGATGTGTGGTACCCCCTTTTATACATCTCCGAACACCGACCTCCCCTGGCTGTTAACCACAAATTAGGTGATTAACTCAAATGCTTTCCCTGGGTGGCTGTCATTCGTATAACCGAAAAGCACGTGGTCCAGAGCATAGTGGTTATTTTGTCTCCCAAACACAGGCAACGGTACATGGTCATCGAGATAGGAACTAATGACTGAGGGAGCACTCGCTCCCTCAAAGCCAGGGGAAGTGTTATTCGGTTATCGCACATGAACCCATGAAAGGAGACCGGCCGTTGTCCTCAATTCTCTGGAACGGTTTTGGGCCATCGCCTCGTGGTCAACAAGTCAGAACTTTACCTGAATGTCGATTCCATTCTACCTGAGCACTATTTGGATATGTTGTGTGCTCAGATCCGAGCCATTCAGGGATATAAAACTTATGGGGTTCCTGTAAAATATGAATATATTTTGGGGTGTTTTTGTATGTTTTCTGTATTTTCCTGTAACTGAGAGATAATTGAGTTATTCAGTTTTGACTCAATTATCTCTCAGACAATGGGTCGCCTGGGAGGAGCTTGTGTATATTTTGTATGGAGACCCCATGCTGGGGGTCTCTGCATAAAAGGCTGTGTTTGAGCTGAATAAATCAGTTGTATTCCCAGAACTGTGTATCGTCCAGTTACTGGGAAGGGATAGAGCTATTCACATTGCAGCGCCTTGTTCCAGAGTTCCTGTCTTGACGGATCCAGTAAAGGAAAAGTCCTTGTCAGGACTGGCTCTCCACTACAATACAATATCACATACTTCATCTATAAGGACATGTCCCATTACACGCCTTAAACTGATTGTTTTAAGTAATACATTTTGGTTGCTTGGTTATGAAATTATACTCCGTTATCATCCATTTTATGAAAATTAAATGGAATAATAATTGGAACCATTCATTGCATTGATTTTTTTTTGGCATTTTTGAAATTAAGGCTTCTAGTTTTTGTCCCTTGAAGAGTTTGATTTTCCCATATGGTACAGGCCATGGGTCTTTACAACAGGACCCCAGTTCCTTCTAGCAGGACAAATTTATATGGCTTAAAGTTGTCCAAGCAGCATTACATTTAGGAGTAGTTCATAACAGTGTCTTAGAAAAACTTTTTATTTACAAAAATCTCCTTTAAAGTCTACAACGCTTTAGGCAGAACAATTATTTCAAGATTGTAACCAAGTTTCCGAAACGTTCAATGGCTACCCAATTAAAATGCACCCCATGTCATTGAATGCCAGCTAACCAGCAGTTATATTGCTTGTGAAGAAGCTTGGAGGCCAGCCTCCTTCTTTGAGACTATGGGTCCTCTATAACCATGTTGTTATACACTGATCAGCAGCAACTTTAGATGCAGCTACCTAATGTCAGGTAGGTCGCACTCGTGCTGCTAAAAAAGCTCTGATGCATTGAGGAATGGACTCCACAAGACCTCTGGACATGCCCAAAGGTATCTGGCACCAAGACATTAGAGGTAGATCATTCAAGTCCTGCAGGTAACGAGGTGCGGCCTCCATTGATCTTAATTGTTGTTCCAGCACATTCTACAGATGCTCAATTGGACTAAGATTTGGGGAATTTGGAAGCCATGTTAACACCTTGAAATCTTTGTCATGTTCCTTAAAGGACCACTATAGTGCCAGGAAAACATACTCTTTTTCCTGGCACTATAGTGCCCTGAAGGTGCCCCCACCCTCAGGGTCCCCCTCCCGCCCGGCTCTGGAAAGGGGAAAGGGGTAATAACTTACCTTTTTCCCGCGCTGGGCGGAGAGCTCTCCTCCTCCTCTCCGCCTCCGATCCGCCCCGCCGGCTGAATGCGCACGCGCTGCAAGAGCTGCGCGCGCATTCAGCCGGTCTCATAGGAAAGCATTTACAATGCTTTCCTATGGACGCTGGCGTGCTCTCACTGTGATTTTCACAGTGAGAAGCACGCAAGCGCCTCTAGCGGCTGTCAATGAGGCAGCCACTAGAGGATTAGGGGGAAGGCTTAACCCATTTATAATTATAGCAGTTTCTGTGAAACTGCTATAATTATGAAAAAATGGGTTAACCCTAGAAGGACCTGGCACCCAGACCACTTCATTAAGCTGAAGTGGTCTGGGTGCCTAGAGTGGTCCTTTAAAACATTCCTGAACAATTTCTGCATTGTGGTAGTTTGCATTATCCTGCTGAAAGAGGTCACTGCCATCAGGTAACTCCATTGCCGTGAACAATCTCTAAGTATGTGTCAAAGTAACATCCACATGAATGCCAGGACTCAAGCATAACATTGTCAGGAGCATAAAACAGCTTCTGAAGGCCTGCCTTCTTCCCATAGTGAATGCTGCTGCCATTTCTTCCCCAGGTAAACAATGTATCATGGCATCCACCTGATCTCAAAGAAATGATCATTCATCAGGCCAGCCAGTCTTCAATTGCTCCATGGTCCAGTTCAGGCGCTTATATTCTCATTGAAGGCGCTTTCGGTGGTGGACAGGTGTCATTATGAGCACTCTGACCAGTCTGTAGCTATGCAGATACATTCGCTGCAAACTCACTGCGTATTCTGATACCTTTCTATCATGGCCAGCATTATGTTCTTTCAGCAATTTGAGCTACAGTGATCAGACCAGACGGGCTAACCTTTGTTCATCAATGAGCCTTGAGAGCCCATGACTCGGACACCCGTTCATCGGTTGTTCTTCCTTGCACCACTTTTGGTAGGTACCAACTACTGCATACCAGGTACCCCTCACAACACATCATTTTGGTAATGCTCTGACCCAGTTGTCTAGCCATCACTATTTGGCTCTTATCTTTTCGCTTGCCCATTTTTCCTGTTTACACAAGAAGTGTTCACTTGCTGCCTAATATAGCCCAACCATTGACTGGTGCCATTGTTACAAAATAAATTGGTTATTCACTTCACTGATCAGTGGTTTTTAATGTTGTGATCAGTTTATAAAAGGTTAATACTGTAGGAATATTGTAGGAAAACAGAAATTTCTACTTACCGGAAATTCTTTTTTTCTTAATATGGTGGCAGTAACTGAAGGGTTATACTTCTCCCTGTTGACAAGACATCTAGCAATTAAAATTAAAAAGGACCCTCCCCCTTTCCCTATAAAGAGTGATACCTCTCAGATATTCCCCAGTACGTGACAAGAAAAACAATACAGCCCAAATTCTACTGCAAAAAATGTTTTAATACAAAAAGGGGGGGAAGTAGTACTGCCACCATATTAAGAAAAAAAGAATTTACGGTAAGTACAAATTTCTGTTTTTTCTGTCATATGGTGGCAGTAACTGAAGGGATTATAGCAAGAAACTTCATCTGGGCGGGATTTAGGCAACTACTGCTTGCAACACCTTACGCCCGAAAGCTGCTTCAGAGGCAGAGTATATGTCTAGCCGATAATGTTTGATAAAGGTGTTGAACGATGACCAACATGCTGCTTTGCAGATGATCTCCGGTGATGCAAATGACTTCTCTGCCCATGAGGTGGCCATAGCTCGAGTCGAATGGGCCGTCAGTGTAGTTGGAGATTGAAGACCAGCCGAAGAATATGCCAATTCTATAGCCTGAATGAGCCAAAGGGACAAGGTGCCCCGGGAAGCTACCATGCCCTTGAGGTGCCCCTGAAAATTAATGAAGAGATGATCTGATTTCCTGAATTCTTTTGTTCTTGTTAAATAAACGAACAATGCTCTTCTGACATCCAATTTCTGCCATCTGAGCTCATGAGGAGATGTAGCATTGATGTAAAAGGAGGGTAAAATGATAGGCTGATTAACCGACTTAGAAGATAATACTTTTGGTAGAAAGGACGGTCTAGGATAAAGAACCACCTTGTCATTGTGAAAAATGGTGAACTCATCCGAGGAAGAAAGGGCGTGAAGTTCTCCCACTATTTTTGCTGAGGTAATGGCTACCAGGAACAAAACTTTGAGCGACACAATTTTTAATGGAACCTCTTCCAAAGGTTCAAAGGGATGAATACTAATAGATTGTAGGACCAGGGTCAAATCCTATGTTGGAAATCTAGATCGTTTAGGAGGTCGTTTGAGACTGATGGATCTAAAAAATCGTCTAATGAAGACATTGGTGGGCAGATTTTTAATTAGAAAGAAACTTAAGGCCGATATCTGAACCTGCTAAAAACCCGTCTTGCAAAAAATGGAGAATGTTATCTATAGATGGATACAAAACTGGGCTCTGGTGTTCCTTACTCCAGTGAAGAAATTTAGACCAAATCCTAAAGTAAATCTTAGAAGTAGATTTTCTAGTTGCATGGAGTAACATTGTTATTCTGTCTTCTTGTAAACCTTGGTTTTGAAGGATTAGCCTTGCAGTAGCCAAGCTGTCAACCTGAACGTTTCTAGGACTTTCAAGGGCAGGTCCCGGTTCACAATAAACAGGTTTGATCTTGGAAGTTCCCAATAATTGATGGTCATTTCCTTTACGGTCGCAAACCAGACTCTGTTTGGCCAGTATGGGATTATCGCTATTACCCTCGCTCTGTCTGTTCTTATCTTGAGAAGGACCTTCGGTATTAAGGGCAGAGGTGGAAAAACATAAGCTAGGTGGAAGTTCCACTCTATTGACAAAGCGTCTAACCAATTTGGCCGATCCGTTCTGATTAGAGAGGCGAAATTGTGAACCTTTTTGTTTGAGGCTCTTGCCATCAAGTCTACTTCTGGAAGACCGAAGATTTCTGTCAGGTAACTGAAGATTTCCGGGTTCAAAGACCATTCTTTTTGGTCCCACTTTCCTCTGCTTAGATCGTCGGCTATTATATTGTCGCTGCCTTTTATGTGAACTGCTTTGATATCGTCCAGGTTTTTTTGTGACCATTGCATAATATCTGCACAAAGACCGAACAGCTTCCTTACTTTGGTTCCTCCTTGACGATTGATATAGGAGACTACTGTGCGATTGTCTGATTGTATCATCACCGCTTTTTGTAGTATCCAAGGCCTGAGGTAAAGAAGTGCGTAGAGTACTGCTAACAATTCTTTGAAATTTGCGGATTCTTTGGCTTCTTCTGATGCCCATCTTCCTTGGAACATGGTGGAACCTAAGTGAGCTCCCCAGCCTGTGCTTGAAGCGTCTGTAGTGACTACCAACCAATCCCTTGGTTGAAAAGACAATCCTCCTGAAAGGCATTCTGACGTTTTCCACCAATCTAGCTGATTTTTTACATGAGATGATAGCTTGAAGATTTCGTCTAAATCTTCCTCCTTTTTTGACCAGGTAGTGAGGATATTCCATTGCAATGGTCTGACCTCCGACCTTGCCCATTTGACAGCTGGAAAGGTGGCAATTAGAAGACCCAAAACACCCATTGCCTGTCTGAAGGAACAAGTTTCCATCCTAGAGATTGGAAATTTCTTCCCTGATTTTCCTCCTTTTCCGCTTGGGCAGAAAAATTGACATGTAGACTGAATTTATCGTGAAACCGAGAAATTCTAACTCTCTTGTGGGGATGAGTACCGATTTTTTTCTGTTTAAGATCCAGCCATGGTTTTGAAGAACACTTAAAGTGACCTGCAGGTCCTTGTGCAGCTGTTCTTCTGTATGAGCAATGAGGAGCCAATCGTCCAAATAAGGGATAATTGAAATCCCTAATTCTCTTAAAAGCGCTGTTAGAGGAGTAAGGATCTTTGTAAATATCCTTGGGGCTGAAGACAGACCAAATGGTAGAGCCCTGAACTGGAAATGAACGGTGGATCTTCCCTTTTTTATAGCAAACCTCAGAAATTTTCTTGAAGCGGTCGCGATTGGAACATGAAGATAGGCGTCCTTTAAATCTATTTTTGCCATAAAGTCGCCTCTTTGTAAAAGGGGAAAAATCAACGTGATTGACTCCATACGAAATCTGTGATAGAGGATAAATTGATTTATGTATTTTAGGTCCAGAATGGGACGAAACGAGTGGTCTGGTTTTGGCACCAGAAATAATCTTAAATAGACCCCCTAAAATGTTTGTTTTACTGGCACTCTATCACTCTTTTTCGTAACAGCAGCATAGTTTGACAAAACAGAGCTTGTGATTTCCTTGCAGACTTGTATGTGGATATTAGAAATTTTGTTCTTGGTTTTTCTGAAAACATTATCTTGTGTCCTTTTTGGATAAGGTTTAGCACCCAAGGATTCCTGGTGGAGTCATCCCATGCAGAAAAAAAAAAAAATTGTTGGAGCCTTCCTCCTACACTTCTGGCATCAGAAACGTCTCTCTTTATCTCTGAAGGTTCTTTTAATATCACCCCTTTGTTCGAATTTACGATTTTTATCCCTTCTTTGAAAAAATTGCGGCCTCTCTTGATAGAATTTTCTATTTTTATTCTGATAATTTCTGTATCCTGATCTCTTCCCAAACAACTTTTCCTTTCCCTAAAAATGAGATCGACAAGGCTTTGCTGTACAAAGAAACCCTTTTTAGGATTCTCACTATCCTGAGGTAGGATTTGTGACGAAGTGCCCTTCACCACTTGGTCCTGGAGAGG
This sequence comes from Pelobates cultripes, assembly GCA_933207985.1. NCBI lineage: Eukaryota > Metazoa > Chordata > Amphibia > Anura > Pelobatidae > Pelobates > Pelobates cultripes. Next base: position 57,724,085 of record OW240916.1, read on the forward strand.
CCTACTTGCCAGCCTCCTCCCCTGTGACTATGACTCTTTCACGTATCTGGCTTTAAAGCCCCTAGTCTACCTTCAGACAGACTATTTATGTAGGCTGCTTTATTTATCTTATGTTTTAGTCACCCTGTACCCATTATAGGTGCAGGGTGTGTGTGTAATGTAATTGTTTATAGTGTGTGTGTATGTACTGTGTAATGTATTGCCTGCTCTCTTGTATTGCTGAGGTTTGCTACCAACTAGGTGGGTTTGGCTATGGAGCTTGTCTAGTGCCCTCTGTTGGTAGCAACAGCAATATGCACTACCTGAATTGCAAAGACTGGTTCATTTGCATATTCGGGTAGATTTGCATATTGCTAATTCTGCAGGCAGGTGAGATATTTACTGTTAAATATTGTCTCCCCCCACCCCTTTAAGAATGTGCCATTGTGTTGTGACAGGTCACTGTGTGTTGTTTGATATGTTTTGACTGTTTGTGATTTTATTGAGGTTTCACAACAATGTTATTGTGGTGACCCTATTGGCTTGTCCCAAGGGAAATAAAGGTTTTGACAGTTCTTCTTGATCCCTCTAAACGTAGCCTTGTCTCGTTATTGGAGGGAGTTGTTATAATCACACTGGGGATTGCTATGCTCTGCATGCTCCCCTGAGCTTGAATCACTTAGCTCTTTTAAGAGCTTGTTCCTGACACACTCTCCTTGGAGGAGGGGTCTTCACCACACAGTCCTGGATGCTGGAGGTTCATACAGGGTGGAAGGAAGAGTTCTTTCCCACACAGTCCTGGAGGACAGAAGCTGATCCAGGGTGGAAGGAAGACGGCGAGACTCCAGTCAAGATACGGCGGTTGCAGAGTCTGCGGTGGTTGTGGTGTCTGCTGCAGCGCTTGGAGTCCTCAGGAAGCGCTAGGAGCATCTGTCAACGGAGGGTACTCAGTTGGAGTACAAGGAGCTCCGTTACATTGGTGGCAGCGGTGGGATGGCGTCCTAGTGCGAAGAGAAGCAGCTCGGAGACACTGGTATCGTATGAGAGGTTATTGAGGGCAACGCTAGCCACTGTGCAGCGTCCCTAACTACAGCAGCATGGAGCAGGGATGGACAGAGCCCTGCGAAGAGCACCTCAACATGATACGTCGCTACGAGGACGACGCTTACATTGAGGAGGTAAAGAGGCGGTTGGTCTGCTATGGCCCAGACCTTTCGAACGAGGTGGTCCACCAAGTAATGTGCCAGTTGAGTGCTGAGAACAGTGCGGCAATGGCCTTTGAGCGACAACTGTGGAGGTTGAGGATATGGACACCTAGTCTCCAGCGGCAGTGCAAGTTACAGGGAGCCAAAGGTGTCGTCCTTCCTCCCCAGCGGCAGTGCAAGTTACAGGGAGCTGAAGGTGTCGTCCTTCCTCCCCAGCGGCAGTGCGAATTCCAGGGGGCCGAAGGTGTCGTCCTTCCCCCCCAGCAGCAGTGTGTCCTACAGGGAGCAGAGACAGTTGGTCTCTCTCTCCAGCAGCAAGACAATGTTATGGGAGTGGAGATAGGCGGTCTCCCTCTCCAGCAGCAGCCTGTGTTTCAGGGAGAGGAGCACAGCACCCTATCTCCCCAGCGGCAGCTTACCCTACCAAGGGAAGACACCAATCTCCCAGATGGTGCAGATGGGACCGTGGTCTCTGTGCCTGACCTACAGGGATGCTGGACAGCCTGTCCAGATCACCAACTACCCTCACAGGGACAACAGGAAGAGGGGGTAAGTACGAATTCCCCTCCCCAGCTAACTCCTAACTTGGCCCCAGGGTTAACTGAGCCGGACTATGTTCCCAGCACCCCAGCGGAAGAGCTGGCAGCTGGGCAGAGTGCAGTCGGCCTCTGCCCTCCCTTTGTCCCTTGTCCAGAGCCTGATGTCCTGCAGGCTATACCAGCGGAAGAGCTGGCAGCTGGGCAGAGTGCAGTCGGCCTCTGCCCTCCCTTTGTCCCTTGTCCAGAGCCTGATGTCCTGCAGGCTATACCAGCAGAAGAGCTGGCATCAGGGCAGACCGCCGCTGGCCTCTGCCCTACCGATCCCCTTGTCACAGGACTGGCCTGCACCCCCCTCCTCCCAGCAGAAGCGCTGGCATCAGGGCAGAGCGCCGCTGGCCTCTGCCCCTCAAGTCCCCACAGCGTGTTGCCCCATCACCCCAGAGGAATACCCAGGTGCAGTCACTGTTTGCTGTGGGTGGGCTGCTCTAATAACTGTTTGTTGTGGGTGGACTACTCTGGCACTTGCTTATGGTCGGTGGGTGACTCGACTAACTTAGGCACTGACCGACAGAAAGTCAGGTGCCTGGTTAGTCTTCCCCCCAAAGGGGAGATATGTGACGAAGTGCCCTTCGCCACTTGGTCCTGGAGAGGCCTACTTGCCAGCCTCCTCCCCTGTGACTATGACTCTTTCATGTATCTGGCTTTAAAGCCCCTAGTCTACCTTCAGACAGACCATTTATGTAGGCTGCTTTATTTATCTTATGTTTTAGTCACCCTGTACCCATTATAGGTGCAGGGTGTGTGTAATGTAATTGTTTATAGTGTGTGTGTGTACTGTGTAATGTATTGCCTGCTCTCTTGTATTGCTGAGGTTTGCTACCAACTAGGTGGGTTTGGCTATGGAGCCTGTCTAGTGCCCTCTGTTGGTAGCAACAGTAATATGCACTACCTGAATTGCAAGACTGGTTCATTTGCATATTCGGGTAGATTTGCATATTGCTAATTCTGCAGGCAGGTGAGATATTTACTGTTAAATATTGTCTCCCCCCACCCCTTTAAGAATGTGCCATTGTGTTGTGATAAGTCACTGTGTGTTGTTTGATATGTTTTGACTGTTTGTGATTTTATTGAGGTTTCACAACAATGTTATTGTGGTGACCCTATTGGCTGGTCCCAAGGGAAATAAAGGTTTTGACAGTTCTTCTAAATGTAGCTTTGTCTTGTTATTGGAGGGAGCTGTTATAATCACACTGGGGATTGCTATGCTCTGCATGCTCCCCTGAGCTTGAATCACTTAGCTCTTTTAAGAGCTTGTTCCTGACACACTCTCCTTGGAGGAGGGGTCTTCACCACACAGTCCTGGATGTTGGAGGTTCATACAGGGTGGAAGGAAGAGTTCTTTCCCACACAGTCCTGGAGGACAGAAGCTGATCCAGGGTGGAAGGAAGAGGGCGAGACTCCAGTCAAGATACGGCGGTTGCGGAGTCTGCGGTGGTTGTGGTGTCTGCTGCAGTGCTTGGAGTCCTCAGGAAGCGCTAGGAGCATCCGTCAACGGAGGGTACTCAGTCGGAGTACAAGGAGCTCCGTTACAGGATTGTTAGGTTAACTTCCTTTATAAATTTTTGAATCTCATCTGCAGGAAAACCAACCGGTTCACTTGAAGAGGAACTGAATCATCTGAATCAAATGATGATATATATTCCCCAGATTAGCTTTCAGATGTAGATGGCGACCTTCTCCTTTTCTTGATTTTTTGTATCGGGGATTCTACCTTTTTTGACTCCTTAATCGTCTCCAAGGTTTGGGCCCGATTTTCTTGGAACCAAGATAGGAAAGATTGCATATCTTTTTCCAAAGAATTTGCTGTACACTGACTGCACATCTTTTTCCTTGATCCATCTGGGAGAGGTGTTGCACATTCACTGCAAACTAAATGTTTAGATTTTACGGTAGCCTTTCTAGGCGTAGCAGCAGCCAGCTTTTCTTTGTCCATGTCCAGATAAGCTGGGATAGACATATCTGTGAAGAAAATATGAAAAGGAGGTTTTAAAAGCTTTAAAATTGAAAGAATATTTTCAGAGAATATTTTAAAGTAAAGATCAATTTAAATCTCACCTCAAAATACCTCTGAGCTGTGTGGGGGGCAGGTGACACGGTGTACCACTTCTGACCTGCATCCATGCAGTCAGTAGGTACTGCACAGCTTCTTATATTTACCGGTTTCAATTTTCGCTTTTTTTTTGTGTGTATCTCTTTAAGGCTCCGGTATGCGCATGCGTGTTTGCACACCCGGACGCCTAAGTGGAACGCAATCACCACCCGGGCGTGCGTTCCGCTGTGCGCATGCTCAGCCAGAGCTCCACCTCCAGGAAGTAATGCCGGAACCATTCTCGGCATAAAAGGATCTCTCTCCACTTGCTCCGTAACCTTATCGGTTAGGAGCATGGTCACTCAGCTTACCACCCGGGCAGCTCTCGGACCGGGTCCCCCAGACCAACAACCCGTGTGTCTCACCTGTGGATGTCCTGTCCTTCCCTCTCGGGACAAGAAAGAAGACTGGGGAATATCTGAGAGGTATCAGTCTTTATAGGGAAAGGGGGAGGGTCCTTTTTAATTTTAATTGCTAGATGTCTTGTCCACAAATAGAAGTATAACCCTTCAGTTACTGACACCATATGACAGAAAAATAACAGTAATTAAATCAGTACAGCCTTTGTGTTATTTATTTACATCACTACCCCTGATGTCAGAAGCATTAAGTTATTGTTTGCTTTCCAAAGTCCTGTTACGGTTATTGATTGTTATGCTTTGTCCTCCATTTATATTTTCCTAGATTAACAAATTAAAAAAAAAGTTAATTGCTCCTCCCTTTACTACATGTTTTCTAGTACGTGCATCTGTGAGCCCATGCGGTATGCATCTCTCCCCTGCAGATTTAGGCCCAGCAAGGAAGCACACTTGCAACCTCTCCCCAGCAGCACAGTAAGGTCCAGGTAGAGAATGTGCTTGGTATTTCCAGTCAATCCTATTACAAATATTTTTTTTTTTCTGAAAGACTGACGTTATTTAAAAGCTTATGCAGATGATGGTATTGACCATTCAGTGACCCCTTAAGCACCAGGGAGCCAGTGACCAGGTTAGGTTTAATTATTTCAGAGGGTATCATACTAGGTTTCCACCATTGATTTTGATTTGTTGGTCTACTCGGCACCTTTCTGACTAGGAGTAGTTTTTATTCATTAAAACTATACTGGTGTTGTAGAATTATAGAATTCTTGAAATTATCTAAGCTAATGCTTTGTCAGGAAGAAATGTGCTGAATAATAAAATGTGTATTTACTAAAAGAACCTTGAAGCTAACAATACTAACTACTCAAAATGGCTGCCAAAGCACCCCTCCCATCGAGTGAACACCTCGTGCTAACAAGATGGCGCCTACATCTTGTGTCCACTCCCGTGTCAAGGATGACATCACCTCTTGATAGGAGGGTATCTAACTAACCACTTAACACCTGGACCAATCAATAGTGTCTATTTGCTGTTATCTTGAATTCTTCAGTGATGTAATAATGCCTTTAAAAGGGTCTGCGCACCCATTTTCTGTCAGAAGCCATTAAACTTCTCCGAAGTTCTTTCATTAACCTGAACTCTGTGTCTCAGTGTGAATTTACTTCTGCGTGCACGCAACTTTATTATCTTTAATTTGGACAGGAACAGATAGTCATTCAAACTAATTGGTTTGCAGTAAATCAACTACAACAGCTGGCGCCATAACGTGGGGCTCTGGGCTATGTCCTGCCTGGGCAGCTGTCCAAGAAGACGCTGGGGGGGGATGAATCCTGGGGGAAGGAAAAGAGCCTGATCACCTCTGAATACACGGTAGAGATTGCTGCAGCATGTTCCTACCCCTGTGATTGACCTGTCCCAGTGTCTGTGACTGCTGCCGAGAGGACATCAAAGTCAGGTAATAACTTGCCCAGAGTCTTTGTATTGTTAATGATACTTAATTTACCTGCATGTTGACTATCTGTTGCCTGGGTGTGTTTGTATTGGTTTGTGTTTAATTTAGTACCCGGGGAGTGTGAGTGCCTGTTTACTCCTTTTAGGTACCACATGGCTATGGTAGTAAGGAAAAAGGGGGGTGGACCTGTGGAAGTTTTCCTGGGGGTCCTCTATTGCCTGTTTAACTCTTTTAGGAGCCACGTAGCTGTGGCTGTAAGGAAAAAGAGTAGGGGGAATCTGTGGAGGGTGGTGTAGACTCACTGCTTCCTGGGGGTTCCCCATAGTGTCGCTTTGACTGCTTAGCTAGCCTCATCGGACACTTCTTCTTGGTAAAATTCCAGCCTCGAGCGCTGAGGCAGGTAAGATTCCAATTCTTTAGGCTATACAGGATTCGGGTTGGAAGCTGTTGCTGTTTCCTGTGGCTGCTGGTAGTGAGACTTGCGGGTGGGTCCGCAACAGGGACACTACGAGGTTGAGGGAGGTGGCTTTTGGCCACACGAGTAAAGGCAAGGGATAAAACTGTTGAACTTATTTGAACTGTGATGCATGCACTGTATTTACACTGAAATGTTATTGTCTTAATTGTCTGTCACACAGATTCCTGTGTTTACTTTTATCTTACTCACTGTACTATTTACACTTTCCCCTCCTATTTCTCTTTCTCTGTTGAGAGAAGTGATTGGTCACACACTTCTCGCCACGCTCCAATCCGCGGCTACCACGGGTAGGCGGAATCAGTGACTAGTCTACGTTTTGGGAAGATGTACTTAAAGAGCTTGCTCTTAAAGTAGCAGTCGAGCACGGTTGACGTTCTGTTCCTTTCTCTCTCTATATCTGGGACGCCTTGTATAGGGAAGATGGGACAGAAGTTAGATAAACCCAGTAAGGGTTGGTTAGCATGTGATCTAGTGGAAGACAGAGAAGGAGAGGAGATGGTTAAGAAAGTGAGTAAGATTGCTAAAGTATGTGGAATTACCGTACTTCTGTGCGGCAGATTGTAGCCAGAGAGCTGGCATAAGTTACTGACAGAGAAGAAAGGGAAGCTGTCGGACCAAGATTTGGTTTGTACAGCAGAAGCCTGGTACCGAGTAGCAAGAGCTATTCAACAAAAGGGATAGGTTGAGGAAGAAATTGATCACA
>OW240916.1:57731049-57751177 GCA_933207985.1 Pelobates cultripes
GGTATCCAGAGACACAGGGGTCATATACCACGCATCCCATATTTGTAATTTTCCACTGGTATCATGTTTTTGGAGACATAAGAGAACAGTGGCCAATCAGGACCTCCTCATAGAGATGCATTGAATCAATGCATCTCTATGAGGAAAATTCAGCGTCTCCATGCAGAGCGTGGGGACACTGAACGGCAGGGCTGCTTACTGTGCAGCCCTGAGCCAGAAAGCCCCTCCAGTGGCCATCAAAGGAGTGGCCACTTGGAGGTGTCCCTAGGGGCAATGTGAATATGAAAATGGCTGAACGGAGCTATTATACTCACCAGAACAACTACATTAAGCTGTAGTTGTTCTGGTGACTATAGTGTCCCTTTAAACCAAAAGATAGTAAGATATGCTATAAAAAAGAACTGTACAGGAAACCAAAAAAGAAAGGAAGGAATATCACTGGTTAGATGGGCTTTAAACGAGTAATTGATATAAGACACCTGGCTAGTAAAAGGCATTGCAAAGCCATCACAATAACAGCCAAGTTGGGAGTAAAGCCTGTGGACCCCTCAACCAATGCCTAGGGTAGGTAAGTTCCAACTGCCACCTCTATCCATGACATTATGGAGACCTCTCCATCCGGTCCAATCTGCACTCCATCGTTGCTCTCCTCATGGCATTTACCAGGGCTCGTCGCTGTGGTCCTGCAGGCTCCCTCACCCGGCTTCTGCCACTGCACTCCCCTCTGGGAACATGCTGGCGGGGCTCATGAGACCTAGGCTTTACAGCAGTGCGGTTCTGCTTGACTCCGACCTGGCTTGCAGAAATGGAGGTCGGTATCCAGAGCTGTGCCAAGAATTTTTCACAGATTCAATCGAAGGTCTGGAGTAGCAGGTCCACATGTAACTGCAGTGTATGTAGTGTGTATTTGCGTATGCAGTGTGTGTTTGTGTAGGGGGTGGGCATGAGCAGTTTGTATTTTATTGGATTATTCCCCCCTCCCTGTGTCTTACCTATAGCCAGGAAGGGGACACACTGGTTTTCTTGTTGGTCCGGTGGCCCTGGAGTCTCCACATTCGTTCCACCTTCAGCAGGACCCGGTCACAGCGGTGACCCCTGCAAACATGGTAGGTGCGCCACTGTTTACATTGCTGCCTTGTAACACCTCTAGTGACAGTCAAAGACACCTGCTAGAGGTGACTTTTAGTTCAGTTCTACACAATGTACAGCACTGATATTCAGCGAGAGTGTGGAGACCCTGAATGTTCCCCATACAGATCCATCGATTCAATGCATTTCTATAAGGAGATGCTGATTGGCGCAGCGTGTCGTTTGCCGCTCATGTGCAGTAGCCTCTCAATGCTTTCCTCTGGGAAAGCTTTTGATTGGCTGAGATAATCAAATCTGATGATCTCAGCCATGGAGGAGGTGCAGGATAGGGTCAGATGTGGTGAGACCTGCGCGGCATAGGAGAAAATGTGAGTAAAATCCCCTTTTTACTGCACAGAGATGGAGCGGGTCATCTAAACAGCCACTTCAGCACTATAGCGTCAGGAATACATGTCTGTATTCCTGACACTATAGTGTTCCTTTAAAGTGTCCATCTTTGTGCATTTTACAAGTTGGTTAAGTATGGTAGAAAATATATATATATATAAATCTGGACTCCTCCCAGCACTCTCAACAAATGGATGACATTTAATGTGGAAATGCTTAATGCCATTATTCATTATGAAGAATACACAGGGTAATGGGACCCCTTCCATGACAGTAACTTTTAACCTGAACTCTTGGTCTTCCATGACTCGTTTGTCCATAATAATCTGGGAGTAATGTTGCTACTGAAGGCAATAAAAGAGATAAGATTTAGAGAAAGCAGTACTATATACATGGTGCAAAACAAAAATATGGAACGCTTCACGAATTTGCGTGTCATCCTTGCGCAGGGGCCATGCTAATCTTCTCTGTATCGTTCCAATTTTAGTATATGTGCTGCCGAAGCGAGCACAATTAGGTAGATCATCCAAGTGGTATATATAGCCTGACATTTCAAATACATTAACCTTCCGGTGATAGCTATTTATTTCTAAACGCTTCACATACATGACTCATTACGGTCAAAACTCTCGTCTTCTTTAAAGCAATTACTTCTCAGGTGATCCTTATATGAAGTTATAAGCGGTTCGAGTTCGCCGAAAGTGAATGTAAGTTCTGCCGCGATGCATGCCGGGAATGAAGATATGCTAATTGCCTGTAAGGTAATCGGAGAGCGCCGTGGAGAGTGATGGGATAACATGTCTGTATTCATCAATAGGGGGAGGGGGGGGGAGAGAGAGCACTCTCTTTCTGTGTTAATGTTCCTTTCTATTATATGAGCTTTAGCCATTCCCACCATTAGTATTCACCAGAATTTACATTTTACTGAATAACATTGCTGGTGGGCTGGACTGTATTTCCAGTGATGCTCAGTCAGACTGGCTGCCTGAGCATCATGGGAACCTTAATTCACAAAATGATGGACCTTTTATTCTTGCATTGCCTCCCATAACACAATTTTTGGTATTTTCGTTTTTTGATTGTAACATAATAAAATGGTATATGTTTGTAAACTTAATTTAAAAATCCACTATATAATTAACCTCTGTAACTTTTTCTTTAGAATTGCCTAGACTTGCTACAATGTGGTGTGTGTAAATATATTATGTAATATATTATATTATATATATATATATATATATAAAATTAAATAGATAGCTTGGCACTCTCCTTACCAGAATTACGAATATACCTGCCTGGGTGCCATCCACAGTGCGTCCAATATGTAAACAAACAAAGATCCAGGATGCACTCACAGGACTTTGTCAAAAATACTGTGATTTATATAGATAGTGTGCATACAGGAAACAAAAAACGACGTTTCGACCCCTGCAGGGGAAAAGGACCCTCAGGGGTCGAAACTTCGTTTTTTTGTTTGCTGTATGCACATTATCTAAATAAATCACAGTATTTTTGACAAAGTCCTGCGAGTGCATCCTGGATCTTTCTTTGTTTATATATATATATATATATAATGTGTGTGTATATTGGAACTATGACTGTGGACCATTCATTGCTCATTTATCCCACTATCTGTCCACGGCAATATACACAATTTTGTGGGGTATCTCAAAAGGGATGTTACAGTGGTATGCTGTTAACCTGATTTAAATGTAATCCTAACACAATACTACTCTAGGATTTAGCTGCCATTTATACTCTTTATATATATCCCAAATACCCCATTTACCTTACCTGGCTCCCTGAGGACCTGTAAACTATTTACCCAGGCATTATATCGCCACTACCTCTTTGCTTATGGGTATATCTTTTTATACCTTAACTGAGGTAGGGTGTACTTAATTTGTGGTTATACTTGGTATTATTGTTCATTAATATGGATAGGGGGTAATCACACTGATTTTTAACCTCCTTTTAATCATATATTAATATACTTGGTCCAGCATTTGCGATTGTATTAACATAGCTTTGCAGCATTTATCCCCAAACCCTCTCCCATTCTAAAGCTATCTATTTTCTGGCTCCCCCTTTTCCCACAGATTACTGAGATTACATTGTATTGAATACTTTGTAGCTGTCAACTGGGAAAATAATTTAGAGACCATATTGGCTACTTGTTTGATACTGTCTTTATACTACAGACAGACTATTAAATATATATATATATATATATATATATATATATATATATATATATATATATGATTCACATGTACATACGAGACGAGTCTGGGCGGCTATCTAGTATTTCCCCTATGTTTTTATTATGATTTTTCACAATCACCTTTTTCCACATTTGCCTTTTTCCACTTTATGTGTGTGTTTAGTGTTAATAAAGATTAATAAAATACAATTTTTATTACTTCTATACAATTGAGTTGGTTCTATTTCCAGTGGGTAATCTATTGAGATTAGGCACCCTGACTTCTTTCTTGGGACTATTTCTCAATAGTATTCCTTTTTGTTGTCCTCCAATATAATGCTGTTATCAGCAGCATTTGGTTCCAGGATGGAGATTCATTCTATTCTAGAGGGCAAGGGCTCTAGTGGCTTTCAGGAAGACCGCCACTAGAGGTGTATTTAACTTTGCAATGTAAACATTAAATTTGGCTTAGATATCTGGCTTAGTAGCTATATTGGGCCAGACTCTATTCTTATCTAAACAATTGCAGCTCAAATTAACTGCTACTCCAGTTTCAAATTAAAAATCAAAGCAGCAAGTAAGTTGAGTAAATGTAAGCAAGCAAGTAAAAGTAAAAGCAGCAAGTAAATGTAATAAACTTTTTTTTAAATTGTGTCCTTTAAATTACATTCATAGCATTATCCTATGGCAGTGGTAGGCAACCTTTTAGTAGTACTGTGCCAAAACAAGATCTTAAAGTCCCTTGGCGTGCCGGTACTATTTTATTTGAATAGAGTTGTGTATGAATGGCTTCCCTGGGGTCCAGTGGGGACCTGGCTGCCTTGGTACACAAGGGCAGGAGCTGCGATACCTGCTGTGGGCTGCTCTACTCCAGTGCATATTCCTGTTCACAAGTGCTGGGTGGAAGCGATCTGAGATCACTTCCTCTAAGTGCTGCAATGCGTAAATTGAGGATTGTCCCCCACCACCTGCAATCACCGCTAGGTTTGCACTAGTAGATATCTGAAGTCCCACTGGGAACCATGATAGGCCAAAGCCTGTTTGGTTCTGGCAGCCTTGAGTGCCGTGCAAATGCACATTGAGTGCCATGCATGGCACATGTGCCATAGGTTGCTAAGAACTGTCCTGTTTTTTTATGGCTAAATGCAATTAATCTTTTTCTATTTATTATGCTTCATATGTTTATATTCCTGTTTAGACATGTGCAATTCGTTTCATTATGACAAGCAGGGGGGAGCCTGGGGTGGTAGATGACAAGCTGGGGGAGCCTGGGGCAGAGGGCAAGCAGGGGGAGCCTGAGGGGCAGAGGAAAAGCAGGGGGGAGCCTTGGGTGGTAGAAGACAAGCTGGGGGAGCCTGGGGCAGAGGACAAGCAGGGGGAACCTGAGGGGCAGAGGAAAAGCAGGGGGGAGCTTGGGGTGGTAGAAGACAAGCTGGGGAGCCTGGGGCAGAGGACAAGCAGGGGGAGCCTGAGGGGCAGAGGAAAAGTAGGGGGGAGCCCGGGGTGGTAGAAGACAAGCTGGAGGAACCTGGGGTAGAGGACAAGCAGGGGGGAGGCTGGGGTGGTAGAGGACAAGCTGGGGGGGCAGAGAAAAAGATGGGTTGCCGAGGAAAAGCAGCGGGAGTCTGGGGGACAGGGGAAAAGCGGGGGGAGCCTAGGGGCAAAGGAAGAGCAGGGGGAGCATGGGGGTTCAGAGCAAAAGCTGAGGTACAGTGGGGAGCCTGGGGGGCAGAGAGGAAGTAGGGGGAACTAGGGGGCGCAGAGGAATGAGGAGCATGGGGAAACTAGGAGGCGCAGAGGAATGAGGAGCAGGGAAAGCCTGGGCAGAGCAATGATGAGCAGGGAAAGCCTGGGGCAGAGGAATGACGAGCAGGGAAAACCTGGGGCAGAGCAATTAGGAGCAGGGAAAGCCTGGGGCATAGAATGAACAGGGGAACCTGTAGCAGAGGAGGAGCAGCATTGGACAGAGGAGAAGAAGGGGAGCCTTGTGCAGAGGAAGAGCAGGGACAGCCTGGAGCCGAGGAATGAGGAGCAAGGAAGCCTGTGACAGAGGAGCAGCAAGGATAGCCTTGGTCGGAGGAGCAGCAAGGATAGCCTTGGGGGGAGGAGCAGCAAGGATAGCCTTGTTCAGAGGAGCAGCAAGGATAGCATTGGTCAGAGGAGGAGCAGGGAGAGCCTGGGGCAGCAGTAAGAGGAGCAGTGAGACCCTGGGGCAAAGGAGGAGCAGTGAGAGTATAAGGCAGAGAAATAGAGGTGATGGGACAGAGCAAAAATGTATACATTAGAAATAATAGCAACTATATTAATTACAAACATTTCACTAATGTGAGGGGTATAATTTCTGGAAATGGACTGCCAAGTGAAAAAAGGTTGGGAACCACTGCCATTTCCATTGTAACATTGATGGTATTTCAATTTTAGTGTTACAAGTTAAGTCTATTCTTTCTTAAGCCCTGTTTCAGGAGCAAAATTTGCCTGTGTTAATTCGCCTGTGTGACATTGCGTGGTCGAATTCACCAGTGTTAATTTGCCTGTGTGAATTCGTCTGTTTGAATTTATCTATTTAAATTCATCTATTTAAATTCGTCTGTTTGAATTCACCAGTTTGAATTAATCAGTTTTAATTCGCCTGTGTGAATTCGCCAGAATGCAATTAGTCAGAAAGTTTTGAATTCTGCTCTGAATGTAATGCATCATCGAATCTAATGCGTATTAAAATTTTGGAAACTTTAAGAAAAAAAGGTGCCTTAAAAGATTTGAATAAATACTGTATTTGTTGCCATTTTCTTTCTAGATATCCAGCTGTATCCCTGTTCGAATACAATACATTTGATCAAAAACTGTAGCTGCACATAAATTCACACACACACAAATGCTGCACACTTTGAGGATATAAACTGCTTTATTGTGAAACAGTGTAATGCAACAAACACGTCAACATTTCTGTCCTTCATCAATGTTTGTGTGTGTGTGTGAGGTTTATTATGGCCTATAATATCTACTGTAGGTTTATTATAATGTCAGTAATAGTTGCTGGGGGTTTATTATGATTTTACTAATGGTTTCTGGAGGTTTTTTTATGATGTCAGTTATAGTTGTTGGAGGTTTTTTATCATGTCAGTAAGTTGCTGTAGGTTTACTATGATGTCATTATTAGTTGCTGGAGGTTTATTATGATGTCATTATTAGTTGATCGAGGTTTATTATAAAGTCAATGATGGTTGTTGGAGACGATACAATTGTTGTACTAGGAAAATTAGTAACTAAAGTCAGAAACAAGGACAAAGTAACATGCTTAAAGGAACATGCTACGAACGCTGGTATAGTAGATACCCTGTTCGCCTATTCCTCCCGAACTGCTGAGCCTTATCTTTTTGCATTTGTATCCACTTTTTGTATCACACAGCTTTGTTACAATGCTGCCGTCCATCCCATGTGTACCCTATAAGGGTTAATAAATGTATAGGGGTGTATATAAAAAAAACAAAAAAACCCTTCTGTTTCAATAGAGATGTCTTTGCCAGAAGCTCAAGGAAGCAAGGTGAATGGTTAGAGTTAGGACCCCCCTAGGGGGGTCTGTCTTGACGTTGGCAGGTGAGTTTACCCTTTCATGAGCATTGGAGGTAACTAAAAACCTCCATTTGTTTAAAGATACATAGGGATTAAGAAGAGAGCTCAGGTAACTTGTTTTTCTTTGTTTTTTTCTATATATTGGGGCTGTAGTGTACTGTAGTCATTGCTGCCGCCCAGTAGTGATGGGTGTGAGCGCAGGACTTATCTTTTTGCGATTATAACTGCAGTTTGGGTATAGATACGAATAGTTTCAGACGAATGCAGCTTCCAAGTAGTTTCTCCCCAGCAAGTAGATAGTTACCCAAACATGAGCCTGGACTTCATGAAGGGTACAACAGGAATTAATTTTAATGGTGCCACACTGGCTTTATGCAAGTCCCCATGCAAGGGGCACTCCTACATGGACCTTGTGGGGGACAGGGACACAAAGGTTACAGCCAATAATATTACAGTGGCAAAGATGAACACTCCCAATGCAAACAGACAATCCCCTCCTCTCTACCTGTGAGATAATTGAGTCCGCTAACCTGGTAACTCAATTATCTCCAGGCAGTAAAAACATATTTTCCCCAAAACTTGGAAAGTACCCTAAAAAACATAGTATCCCCATAAAATCTCCTGATAGCCCTGATCTGGGTGACCAACATATCCAAAAATCACCCAGATCAGTTCAGGGTTTTTTGAATTTTATGGAAGTCCCATTTGACCGACCACACACTAAACTCCTGCCCAAAGCAGTTCCATGAATTTAGGCTGTGCGGTCGGTCTATTTCGAAAAGTCATAAAAACAAATAAATGCATGAATGGAGCCCCCTGGCTCATAGGAGCGATTGTTCCCCTGGTTCGTGAGAATCAAACTACCGAACAGCGCTCTCCTGGCTGTTCGGGAAAAGGAAGCAGGCGTTCATATGGTTTGACCGGTGTTCGGAAAGTCGACTGTCAATTTTAGTTCCAGACACTCGACGACCAAGTCCCGCTGCCTCCGTTCGTGCAAACAAGATGGCCGCCGTTTTCTCTCGCACGTGCTGCTTGGCTATACGAATGGCGGCCACACAGGGAGAACACTTAATCGACAGTTTTCTTTGAAGATAATGAGCCAGGGGGTGGTCGGTGTTCGGTAGTTACAGCTACCGAACCAATAAAACATCAAAAGTCTCAAATAGCAATAAAAGTGTTTCTAACACCACAGTATAGTGTTTCTAACACCACAGTATCTCTCTGCACCCACTGCCAGCGCGCCCATCCCCCATGGCACTCGAAGGGTTAAATAACTATTTAAACACTCACCTCATTCCAGAGCATGAAGGCCTATGGGTCAGCTCTGGTTTTAATACAAGTGAGAGTTTGTGTTTACTTAAAGGGGCACTTAATTGTCAGAAACACAGTGTATGTGTTTATCTGCCCTTACCTTGGGTTAGAAAGGTGATTTATTCACCTTTTTCCAGCGCCGCATAAGTCTCCTCGAGTCTGTCCCCGCTCCTAATCATCCTCTTTTGCTGACATCATCAGAATTGATGATCTCAGGCAATCGCAATGCTTTCCCATGTTTGCTATCTATGAGTGAGCCCGCAACAGAATGTTATTTTGGAAGCTAAACCCACGCAAAGACAATGTAGGTATCCAAAGACACAGGGGTCATATACCACGCATCCCATATTTGTAATTTTCCACTGGTATCATGTTTTTGGAGACATAAGAGAACAGTGGCCAATCAGGACCTCTTCATAGAGATGCATTGAATCAATGCATCTCTATGAGGAAAATTCAGCGTCTCCATGCAGAGCGTGGGGACACTGAACGGCAGGGCTGCTTACTGTGCAGCCCTGAGCCAGAAAGCCCCTCCAGTGGCCATCTAAGGAGTGGCCACTTGGAGGTGTCCCTAGGGGCAATGTGAATATGAAAATGGCTGAACGGAGCTATTATACTCACCAGAACAACTACATTAAGCTGTAGTTGTTCTGGTGACTATAGTGTCCCTTTAAACCAAAAGATAGTAAGATATGCTATAAAAAAGAACTGTACAGGAAACCAAAAAAGAAAGGAAGGAATATCACTGGTTAGATGGGCTTTAAACGAGTAATTGATATAAGACACCTGGCTAGTAAAAGGCATTGCAAAGCCATCACTATAACAGCCAAGTTGGGAGTAAAGCCTGTGGACCCCTCAACCAATGCCTAGGGTAGGTAAGTTCCAACTGCCACCTCTATCCATGACATTATGGAGACCTCTCCATCCGGTCCAATCTGCACTCCATCGTTGCTCTCCTCATGGCATTGACCAGGGCTCGTCGCTGTGGTCCTGCAGGCTCCCTCACCCGGCTTCTGCCACTGCAGTTTCCTGCATCTTCTCCTCCTCCACTCCCCTCTGGGAACATGCTGGCGGGGCTCATGAGACCTAGGCTTTACAGCAGTGCGGTTCTGCTTGACTCCGACCTGGCTTGCAGAAATGGAGGTCGGTATCCAGAGCTGTGCCAAGAATTTTTCACGGATTCAATCGAAGGTCTGGAGTAGCAGGTCCACATGTAACTGCAGTGTATGTAGTGTGTATTGCGTATGCAGTGTGTGTTTGTGTAGGGGGTGGGCATGAGCAGTTT
Source organism: Pelobates cultripes (assembly GCA_933207985.1). Classification (NCBI taxonomy): domain Eukaryota; kingdom Metazoa; phylum Chordata; class Amphibia; order Anura; family Pelobatidae; genus Pelobates; species Pelobates cultripes. The sequence goes on from OW240916.1 coordinate 57,740,895, forward strand.
GTATTTTATTGGATTATTCCCCCCTCCCTGTGTCTTACCTATAGCCAGGAAGGGGACACACTGGTTTTCTTGTTGGTCCGGTGGCCCTGGAGTCTCCACATTCGTTCCACCTTCAGCAGGACCTCTGTTCTCATGGCATGCAAAAGCGTTGCCGAGGGTTGCCATAGGAACGCTCCAGCAGGCCCCTATCAACCCCTCACAGCCTCTCCATGTGTGCCGTTCCCAAACCCTACCCCTCCCCTCCTGTACCTGCTCACCGCCACCGTACCCAGTCTAACAGAAAGTGCTCTCCAAGTCAGCACTTCTTGTCAGACCGCTCAGCCACGCTGCACACAGGGCAGGAGGGGAGTAACACAGCACAGCTCTCCCTTCCTGTCGGCAACCACGGGCCCTAGGACATTGCAGCTGGGCACCGGCCCAGAAGGTATACAGGCGGCCCATGGTCACCCCACTCGAGTGACAAGCCCGGTCACAGCGGTGACCCCTGCAAACATGGTAGGTGCGCCACTGTTTACATTGCTGCCTTGTAACACCTCTAGTGACAGTCAAAGACACCTGCTAGAGGTGACTTCTAGTTCAGTTCTACACAATGTGCAGTACTGATATTCAGCGAGAGTGTGGAGACCCTGAATGTTCCCCATACAGATCCATCGATTCAATGCATTTCTATAAGGAGATGCTGATTGGCGCAGCGTTTCGTTTGTCGCTCATGTGCAGTAGCCTCCCAATGCTTTCCTCTGGGAAAGCTTTTGATTGGCTGAGATAATCAAATCTGATGATCTCAGCCATGGAGGAGGTGCAGGATAGGGTCAGATGTGGCGAGACCTGCGCGGCATAGGAGAAAATGTGAGTAAAATCCCCTTTTTACTGCACAGAGATGGAGCGGGTCATCTAAACAGCCACTTCAGCAGTATAGCGTCAGGAATACGTGTCTGTATTCCTGACACTATAGTGTTCCTTTAACCCCTTAAGGACACATGACATGTGTGACATGTCATGATTCCCTTTTATTCCAGAAGTTTGGTCCTTAAGGGGTTAAAGTGTCCATCTTTGTGCATTTTACAAGTTGGTTAAGTATGGTAGAAAATATATATATATATATATATATATATATATATATATATATATATATATATATATATATATATATATATATATATATAAATCTGGACTCCTCCCAGCACTCTCAACCAATGGATGACATTTAATGTGGAAATGCTTAATGTCATTATTCATTATGAAGAATACACAGGGTAATGGGACCCCTTCCATGACAGTTACTTTTAACCTAAACTCTTGGTCTTCCATGACTCGTTTGTCCATAATAATCTGGGAGTAATGTTGCCACTGAAGGCAATAAAAGAGATAAGATTTAGAGAAAGCAGTACTATATACATGGTGCAAAACAAAAATATGGAACGCTTCACGAATTTGCGTGTCATCCTTGCGCAGGGGCCATGCTAATCTTCTCTGTATCGTTCCAATTTTAGTATATGTGCTGCCGAAGCGAGCACAAACAGCTAGATCATCCAAGTGGTATATATAGCCTGACATTTCAAATACATTAACCTTCTGGTGATAGCTATTTATTTCTAAACGCTTCACATACATGACTCATTACGGTCAAAACTCTCGTCCTCTTTAAATAAAGCAATTACTTCCCAGGTGATCCTTATATGAAGTTATAAGCGGTTCGAGTTCGCCGAAAGTGAATGTAAGTTCTGCCGCGATGCATGCCGGGATTGAAGATATGCTAATTGCCTGTAAGGTAATCGGAGAGCGCCGTGGAGAGTGATGGGATAACATGTCTGTATTCATCAATAGGGGGACGGGGGGGGGGAGGGGAGAGAGAGAGCACTCTCTTTCTGTGTTAATGTTCCTTTCTATTATATGAGCTTTAGCCATTCACATCCATTAGTATTCACCAGAATTTACATTTTACTGAATAACATTGCTGGTGGGCTGGACTGTATTTCCAGTGATGCTCAGTCAGACTGGCTGCCTGAGCATCATGGGAACCTTAATTCACAAAATGATAGACCTTTTATTCTTGCATTGCCTCCCATAACACAATTTTTGGTATTTTCGTTTTTTGATTGTAACATAATAAAATGGTATATGTTTGTAAACTTAATTTAAAAATCCACTATATAATTAACCTCTGTAACTTTTTCTTTAGAATTGCCTAGACTTGCTACAATGTGGTGTGTGTATATATATTATGTATTATATTATATATATATATATATATATATATATATATATATATATATATATATATATATATATATATATATATATATAAAATTAAATAGATAGCTTGGAACTCTCCTTACCAGAATTACGAATATACCTGCCTGGGTGCCATCCACAGTGCGTCCAATATGTAAACAAACAAAGATCCAGGATGCACTCGCAGGACTTTGTCAAAAATACTGTGATTTATATAGATAGTGTGCATACAGGAAACAAAAAACGACGTTTCGACCCCTGCGGGGGAAAAGGACCCACAGGGGTCGAAACTTCGTTTTTTTTTGTTTGCTGTATGCACATTATCTAAATAAATCACAGTATTTTTGACAAAGTCCTGCGAGTGCATCCTGGATCTTTCTTTGTTTATATATATATATATAATGTGTGTGTATGTTGGAACTATGACTGTGGACCATTCATTGCTCATTTATCCCACTATCTGTCCACGGCAATATACACAATTTTGTGGGGTATCTCAAAAGGGATGTTACAGTGGTATGCTGTTAACCTGATTTATATGTAATCCTAACACAATACTACTCTAGGATTTAGCTGCCATTTATACTCTTTATATATATATCCCAAATACCCCATTTACCTTACCTGGCTCCCTGAGGACCTGTAAACTATTTACCCAGGCTTTATATCGCCACTACCTCTTTGCTTATGGGTATATCTTTTTATACCTTAACTGAGGTAGGGTGTACTTAATTTGTGGTTATACTTGGTATTATTGTTCATTAATATGGATAGGGGGTAATCACACTGATTTTTAACCTCCTTTTAATCATATATTAATATACTTGGTCCAGCATTTGCGATTGTATTAACATAGCTTTGCAGCATTTATCCCCAAACCCTCTCCCATTCTAAAGCTATCTATTTTCTGGCTCCCCCTTTTCCCACAGATTACTGAGATTACATTGTATTGAATACTTTGTAGCTGTCAACTGGGAAAATAATTTAGAGACCATATTGGCTACTTGTTTGATACTGTCTTTATACTACAGACAGACTATTAAATATATATATATATATATATATAAATAGGTTATGGTGGGGAAAAATTGTGATTGAAAACCCCTTCCACCTGAAGTATGTGGATAGTTAATACAATGCTAAACAAAAATCTGCACACCAGTCAAGCCATAGACTTGCTTTTCCCACAGAAATCCCAAATCAGCAGTGATGTTACAACCGCAAAGGATTCTGGGTGGGCATATGCAAATTAGTTTAACAAGGAATCACATTTTTGCCTCATTCCATTTTAAACATGGATTCCTTTTAATTTGTGTTTGCAGTATACAACTGCTTGGAACACAATTTAGGATAAGATGCAAAACCAGTGAACCACTCATGGACAGCTGTTTCGTTGTTAATGCAACTCTTCAGCATGAGGTTGGTTACTGGTTTGCTAATTGAGGCTTGGTAGTGCTTGGGAAGCAAGATCTAAATAGGTTATGGTGGGGAAAAATTGTGATTGAAAACCCCTTCCACCTGAAGTATGTGGATAGTTAATACAATGCTAAACAAAAATCTGCACACCAGTCAAGCCATAAGACTTGCTTTTCCCACAGAAATCCCAAATCAGCAGTGATGTTACAACCGCAAAGGATTCTGGGTGGGCATATGCAAATTAGTTTAACAAAGAATCACATTTTTGCCTCATTCCATTTTAAACATGGATTCCTTTTAATCTGTGTTTGCAGTATACAACCGCTTGGAACACAATTTAGGAAAAGATGCAAAACCAGTGAACCACTCATGGACAGCTGTTTCGTTGTTAATGCAACTCTTCAGCATGAGGTTGGTTACTGGTTTGCTTATTGAGGCTTGGTAGTGCTTGGGAAGCAAAATCCAAAGAGGTTATGGTGGGGAAAAATTGTGATTGAAAACCCCTTCCACCTGAAGTATGTGGATAGTTAATACAATGCTAAACAAAAATCTGCACACCAGTCAAGCCATAAGACTTGCTTTTCCCACAGAAATCCCAAATCTGCAGTGATGTTAAAACCGCAAAGGATTCTGGGTGGGCATATGCAAATTAGTTTAACAAGGAATCACATTTTTGCCTCATTCCATTTTAAACATGGATTCCTTTTAATTTGTGTTTGCAGTATACAACTGCTTGGAACACAACTTAGGATAGGATGCAAAACCAGTGAACCACTCATGGACAGCTGTTTCATTGTTAATGCAACTCTTCAGCATGAGGTTGGTTACTGGTTTGCTAATTGAGGCTTGGTAGTGCTTGGGAAGCAAGATCTAAATAGGTTATGGTGGGGAAAAATTGTGATTGAAAACCCCTTCCACCTGAAGTATGTGGATAGTTAATACAATGCTAAACAAAAATCTGCACACCAGTCAAGCCATAAGACTTGCTTTTCCCACAGAAATCCCAAATCCCATAACCTAATTGAATTTTGCTTCCCAAGCACTACCAAGCCTTACTAAGCAAACCAGTAACCAACCTCATGCTGAAGAGTTGCATTAACAACGAAACAGCTGTCCATGAGTGGTTCACTGGTTTTGCATCTTATCCTAAGTTGTGTTTCAAGCAGTTGTATACTGCAAACACAAATTAAAAGGAATCCATGTTTAAAATGGAATGAGGCAAAAATGTGATTCTTTGTTAAACTAATTTGCATATGCCCACCCAGAATCCTTTGCAGTTGTTACATCACTGCTGATTTGGGATTTCTGTGGGAAAAGCAAGTCTTATGGCTTGACTGGTGTGCAGATTTTTGTTTAGCATTGTATTAACTATCTATATATATATATATATATATATATATATATATATATATATATATATATATGATTCACATGTACATACGAGACGAGTCTGGGCGGCTATCTAGTATTTCCCCTATGTTTTTATTATGATTTTTCACAATCACCTTTTTCCACATTTGCCTTTTTCCACTTTATGTGTGTGTTTAGTGTTAATAAAGATTAATAAAATACAATTTTTATTACTTCTATACAATTGAGTTGGTTCTATTTCCAGTGGGTAATCTATTGAGATTAGGCACCCTGACTTCTTTCTTGGGACTATTTCTCAATAGTATTCCTTTTTGTTGTCCTCCAATATAATGCTGTTATCAGCAGCATTTGGTTCCAGGATGGAGATTCATTCTATTCTAGAGGGGAAGGGCTCTAGTGACTATCAGGAAGACCGCCACTAGAGGTGTATTTAACTTTGCAATGTAAACATTAAATTTGGCTTAGATATCTGGTTTAGTAGCCATATTGGGCCAGACTCTATTCTTATCTAAACAATTGCAGCCCAAATTAACTGCTACTCCAGTTTCAAATTAAAAATGAAAGCAGCAAGTAAGTTGAGTAAATGTAAGCAAGCAAGTAAAATTAAAAGCAGCAAGTAAATGTAATAAACTTTTTTTTTAAATTGTGTCCTTTAAATTACATTCATAGCATTATCCTATGGCAGTGGTAGGCAACCTTTTAGTAGTACTGTGCCAAAACAAGATCTTAAAGTCCCTTGGCGTGCCGGTACTATTTTCTTTAAATAGAGTTGTGTATGAATGGCTTCCCTGGGGTCCAGTGGGGACCTGGCTGCCTTGGTACACAAGGGCAGGAGCTGCGATACCTGCTGTGGGCTGCTCTACTCCAGTGCATATTCCTGTTTACAAGTGCTGGGTGGAATTGATCTGAGATCACTTCCTCTAAGTGCTGCAATGCGTAAATGGAGGATTGTCCCCCACCACCTGCAATCACCGCTAGGTTTGCACTAGTAGATATCTGAAGTCCCACTGGGAACCCTGATAGGCCAAAGCCTGTTTGGTTCTGGCAGCCTTGAGTGCCGTGCAAATGCACATTGAGTGCCATGCTTGGCACATGTGCCATAGGTTGCTAAGAACTGTCCTGTTTTTTTATGGCGAAATGCAATGAATCTTTTTCTATTTATTATGCTTCATATGTTTATATTCCTGTTTAGACATGTGCAATTCGATTCATTATGACAAGCAGGGGGGAGCCTGGGGTGGTAGATGACAAGCTGGGGGAGCCTGGGGCAGAGGACAAGCAGGGGGAGCCTGAGGGGCAGAGGAAAAGCAGGGGGGAGCCTGGGGTGGTAGAAGACAAGCTGGGGGAGCCTGGGGCAGAGGACAAGCAGGGGGAACCTGAGGGGCAGAGGAAAAGCAGGGGGGAGCTTGGGGTGGTAGAAGACAAGCTGGGGAGCCTGGGGCAGAGGACAAGCAGGGGGAGCCTGAGGGGCAGAGGGCAAGCAGGGGGGAGGCTGGGGTGGTAGAGGACAAGCTGGGGGGGGGGCAGAGAAAAAGATGGGTTGCAGAGGAAAAGCAGCAGGAGTCTGGGGAACAGGGGAAAAGCAGCGGGAGTCTGGGGGACAGGGGAAAAGCGGGGGGAGCCTAGGGGCAAAGGAAGAGCAGGGGGAGCATGGGGGTTCAGAGAGGAAGTAGGGGGAACTAGGGGGCGCAGAGGAATGAGGAGCATGGGGAAACTAGGAGGCGCAGAGGAATGAGGAGCAGGGAAAGCCTGGGCAGAGCAATGATGAGCAGGGAAAGCCTAGGGCAGAGGAATTAGGAGCAGGGAAAACCTGGGGCAGAGCAATTAGGAGCAGGGAAAGCCTGGGGCATAGAATGAACAGGGGAACCTGTAGCAGAGGAGGAGCAGCATTGGACAGAGGAGAAGAAGGGGAGCCTTGTGCAGAGGAAGAGCAGGGACAGCCTGGAGCCGAGGAATGAGGAGCAGGGAAGCCTGTGACAGAGAAGCAGCAAGGATAACCTTGGTCGGAGGAGCAGCAAGGATAGCCTCAGGGGGAGGAGCAGCAAGGATAGCCTTGTTCAGTGGAGCAGCAAGGATAGCATTGGTCAGAGGAGGAGCAGGAAGAGCCTGGGGCAGCAGAAAGAGGAGCAGTGAGACCCTGGGGCAAAGGAGGAGCAGTGAGAGTATAAGGCAGAGAAATAGAGGTGATGGGACAGAGAAAAATGTATACATTAGAAATAATAGCAACTATATTAATTACAAACATTTCACTAATGTGAGGGGTATAATTTCTGGAAATGGACTGCCAAGTGAAAAAAGGTTGGGAACCACTGCCATTTCCATTGTAACATTGATGGTATTTTAATTTTAGTGTTAAGTCTATTCTTTCTTAAGCCCTGTTTCAGGAGCAAAATTTGCCTGTGTTAATTCGCCTGTGTGACATTGCGTGGTCGAATTCACCAGTGTTAATTTGCCTGTGTGAATTCGTCTGTTTGAATTTATCTATTTAAATTCATCTATTTAAATTTGTCTGTTAGAATTCACCAGTTTGAATTAATCAGTTTTAATTCGCCTGTGTGAATTCGCCAGAATGCAATTAGTCAGAAAGTTTTGAATTCTGCTCTGAATGTAATGCATCATCGAATCTAATGCGTATTAAAATTTTGGAAACTTTAAGAAAAAAAGGTGCTCAAAAGATTTGAGTAAATACTGTATTTGTTGCCATTTTCTTTCTAGATATCCAGCTGTATCCCTGTTCGAATACAATACATTTGATCAAAAACTGTAGCTGCACATAAATTCACACACACAAAAATGCTGCACACTTTGAGGATATAAACTGCTTTATTGTGAAACAGTGTAATGCAACAAACACGTCAACATTTCTGTCCTTCATCAATGTTTGTGTGTGTGTGTGTGTGAGAGGTGTATTATGATGCCTATAATATCTACTGTAGGTTTATTATAATGTCAGTAATAGTTGCTGGGGGTTTATTATGATTTTACTAATGGTTTCTGGAGGGTTTTTTATGATGTCAGTTATAGTTGTTGGAGGTTTTTTATCATGTCAGTAAGTTGCTGTAGGTTTACTATGATGTCATTATTAGTTGCTAGAGGTTTATTATGATGTCAGTTATAGTTGGAGGTTTATTGGGATGTCAGTAACAGTTGCTGGAGGTTTATTATGATGTCATTATTAGTTGATCGAGGTTTATTATAAAGTCAATGATGGTTGTTGGAGATATATTATGATGTCAGCAATGGTTGCTGACAGACACACACCCTCATTGATACATGCACTGACATGCACTCACTGACAGATACAGTCATTGGCACACATATGCAGTTATTGGCACACACACTGTTTAACCAAAATACTTTCACTGACACATCCACTCACTGACAGACACATACACTCAGATACACATAAAATGACACAAACACATCCTCACTGATTTGACACACTCTGAAAGACACACAAACATTCACTCACTCACAGACACACACTGACAGCTTCATGCACTCACTCACAGACATACATACACACACACACTCACTATGACACAACACATTCACTGACTGGCACATACGCACACATTCACTGACTGGCGCACACACACACACACTTTATCTCATTCAATCATTACACTCACAAATTGTTAATATTTTTTTTTAAGTCAAATCCGCCCAGCCCCCATACATTTGGGAGAGCTGGAGTGGATACTGTCCTTGACAGCTGCTGGGCTTTCTCGGCAGGCTTCTTGTTGTCTCCTGCTGACTAGACTGGCTCTGCTGGGGCTGCTGACTGGGCTGACTCTGCTGGGGCTGCTGGCTCTGCTGCGGCTGCTGGCTCTAGTGGGGCTGCTGGCTGGGCTGGCTCTGCTGACTGGGCTGGCTTTGCTGGGGCTGCTGGCTCTGCTGGCTCTAATGGGGCTGCTGGCTGGGCTTGCTCTGCTGGCATTCAATGGAGGCGCTCTGCTTCCTCTGCACTGCTTAGTGATGCCAGGACCAGAGTGACATCATATTCCGGCTCCCAGCATCACAGATGGGAGCGCAAGGGAGCAAGAAGAGCGGAGATACCTTGGAGATCCTTTTCTTTAGCTTACATCTTAGTTCCCTGAACTCATTCTTTAGGACCTTCCATTTTCCTCTGACTTTGTCATTTGTACCAATACGGACCATGGCAGCTGGGTCATCTCCAACCCCTCCCAATAATCCATCCTCTCTGTCGGCAGCATGCCGTCCCCGAGCACCCGGGAGAGAGCAAACTGTTTATGATGTCAGCAATGTTGCTGGGGGTTTATTATGATGTAGGTAATAGTTAATGAAGTTTTATTATAACATCAGTAATGGTTGCTGGAGGTATGCACACACACACACACACAACATTTCAGTTCTTCAGTGTGTATCTACTGTTCATGGATTATTACAGATTTGTATTATAGTAATATAGTTCTGTGTCTTTCAACATAAAATGTGCAAAATATATTTAGTACATGTACTCTACCAAGGGAGCAAAGAGAAATTTATAACAGGCTATTTCAGATTAGGAGTGTTGCTTCAATTTCTTTCGTGTGAATACAGTTGTGCTCAAAAGTTTGCATACCCTGGCAGAAATGGTGAAATTATGGCATTGATTTTGAAAATATGACTAATCATGCATGAAAAAAATTATTTTATTGAAGGATAGTGATCATATGAAGCTATTTATGACCACGTAGTTGTTTGCTCCTTTTTAAATCATAATGATAACAGAAGTCACCCAAAATGCCCTGATCAAAAATGTATGTACCCTTGAATGTTTGACCTTGTTAGACACACAAGGTGACACATACAGGTTAAAATGGCGATTAAAGGTTAATTTCCCACACCTGTGGCTTTTTAAATTGCAATTTGTTCGTGTCTGTGTAAAAATAGTCAATGAGTTTGTTAGCTCTCACATGGATGCACTGAGCAGGCTACATAGTGAGCCATGGAGAGGAGAAGAGGACTGTCAAAAGACCTGTGCAAGGTAATGTAACTTTATAAAGATGGAAAAGGATTTAAAAAGATATCCAAAGGATTTAAAAAGATATCCAAAATGCCAGTCAGTACTGTTCAACCACTTATTAAAAAGTGGGGAATCCGGGGATCTCTTGTTACCAAGCCAAAGCCAGGTAGATCGAGAAAGATTTCAGCCACAATTTCCAGAAAAATTGTTTGGAATACAAAGAAAAACCTACAGGTAACCTTTAGGAGAAATACAGGCTGCTCTGAAAACAGACAGTGTGATTGTTTCAAGGTGC
>OW240916.1:57751277-57763231 GCA_933207985.1 Pelobates cultripes
ACCACACGACAATACTTTGATAATTAACAAATGGCCATAAATCTCTGTGTGTATATATATATATATATATATATATATATATTATTTTATTTTTTTTAAATATATTTTCAATGTACTTTTCATGCACTTTCCCATATGAATTCACAATTTATCGTGTTTTATTCAGAGACTATAGAAGATTATTGCTGATGAATTACTGTAATGTACTACTGTGGGGATGTTAACTCTAGCCCTGTTTAATTAGTTTGACTTTATTAACTTCTTGATTAATTTTATATTGTTGGAGAATATTTTTATGTATCTCATTAGTGGTGCTCATTGTGAAGGCTGTTGGCCGCCATAAACTTTATTACTCTCTAGTTAGTATGCAGTTGGTATTTAAAATATACCCAATATGCAGTTGGTATTTAAAATATACCCAATATGCAGTTGGTATTTAAAATATACCCAATTTCGACATTTGGTTGGGCTTTACTTATTTGCTCCCGCGCACACATGCACAATGATCTGTGGCGAGGGTTACACTGTGTATCGCCATCTCTGATATATTTCTGGGCATATGCGTACGTTTATGTGTTGCCGTTGCTGTGCAGATGTGCGCATGTGCGTCCGGTCGCACATGCTCGCTACTAATGGGGGTTAAAACGTTCATATTTAGACGTCCCTTTGTACGTTTAGCGTCATTACGCTGAACGTCATTACGCTTATGTCACGTACGAAGAGGAAGTAGTTTTCCGGGAGGATTTTACCAGATTGTCTGATTTAAACCTAATTATTTAAACCTAATTATGTTAACTCAACTCGTATCCTCTCCTCTAATCACTATTTGATTGAATTTCTAATTTATGGCACAGCTGTCAGCCTCCATTAATGGGTAAGCTATACTGAGGTATATGAATTTAGTCTATTAATTGCTTTTATGTTAATTTTGTTAATCACTTTTATTCTTAAAAAAATGTATTTGAAAGCTTGACAAAGACCGTGCAGGTCAAAACGTGAGTGGCAGTGAGTTCAATAAATTTGCCTTTTTAGTTCCTGGTACTGGGACTAGCCTGGTTGCACCCAGATACATATTACTGGGGATTGAGTGCATTTCCACATCATTGTCTTGAACTTTTGAACAGGGGTTATTTATTTTTTTTCCTTTTTAGCCATGTTTTGGTTTATGATCAGGCCCGGACTGGCCATCGGGCACACCGGGCAAATGCCCGGTGGGCCGCGGTGGCCGTGGGGCCGAGGCCGGCAGGGAGATCACAGGATCTCTCCTGCCGGTCTTTGCAGGGCCGGCGCTATCTGAACGCCGGCCCTGCAGTAGTCTACAGCGGGCGGTGGGGAGATCAGAGATCTCCCTCACCGGCCCACATAGAGAATACTGCGGCCGCCGGGGGAGAGAGGGAGGGAGCCAGCCTGCCAGCAGAGGAACCCGGCGGAGCTTTAACTTACAGCGCCGCCGGGTTCCTCTCGCGAGATTGGAGCCGCTGGCAACGCTCTGGGTCTCGCGAGAGTGAACTCTAGGACCACCAGGGATGGATGGAAGCCCCAGCAGCAGGATCCCCCCTCCCAGGCATAAGGTAAGCAGGGAAGGGGGATATAATCAGGGCACAGCAGGGCACATAACACTCACAGCACCCTCACTCACACACACACACTGCACCCCTGACACTCACAGCACCCTCACTCACACACACACACTGCACCCCTGACACTCACAGCACCCTCACTCACACGCACACACACTGCACCCCTGACACTCACACACACCCCTGCACTCACACACACACACTGCACCCCTGACACTCACAGCACCCTCACTCACACACACACACTGCACCCCTGGACACTACAGCACCTCACTCACACACACACACACACTGCAACCCTGACACTCACAGCACCCTCACTCACACACTGCACGTCTGACACTCACAGCACACACAAAAGGCACCCCTAACACTCACACACACACACTGCAACTCCCCTGACACTCACACACACACACACACTGCACCCCTGACACTACAGCACCCTCACACACACACACACACACACACACACACTGCACCCCTGACACTCACAGCACCCCTGACACTCACAGCACACACACTGCACCCCTGAAACTCACAGCACCCTCACACACACACACTGTACCCCTGACACGCACAGCACACACACTGCACCCCTGACACTCACAGCACCCCTGACACGCACAGCACACACACTGCACCCCTGACACTCACTGCACCCCTGACACGCACAGCACACACACTGCACCCCTGAAACTCACAGCACCCTCACACACACACACACCCCTAACACTCAATGCACCCACACACACACACACACACACACTGCACCCCTAACACCTTACAGCACACACACACCTAACACAGCACACACACACACACACACCCTCACAGCACAATAATAATCCCCTCAAGGCACAATACACACACACACACTTAACACTCACAGCACACACTGCACCCTGACACTACAGCACACACACCTAACACTCACAGCACACACACACACACACACCACAGCACACACCACAGCACACACACTGCACCCCTGACACTCACACACAACTAACACCAGCACACACACACACACACACTGCACCCCTGACACTCACAGCACCCTCACACTGCACCCCTGACACTCACAGCACACACACACACACACACACATACACACACACTGCACCCCTGACACTCACAGCACACACTCACTGCACCCCTGACACTCACACACAACACAACTAACACTCACAGCACACACACACACACACTGCACCCCTGACACTCACAGCACCCTCACACTGCACCCCTGACACTCACAGCACCCTCACACACACAGCACACACAATGCACCCCTAACACTCACACTGCACCCCTGACACGCACATCACACACACACACACAGACTGCACCCTCACACAAACACAGCACCCATCACTCACACATACACACTGCAACCCTCTCACACACACACTACACCCCTTACACACACACAGAGCACCCTCACACACACACACTGCACAATATGCTTTCCTGGCATTTTTGTCACCTGGTATCCCAACTATGGAGACACCAGAGACAAATTTCAAGCAAACACAGTGCAAGCATGTTATTATATTTGCTTGCTCTGTGCAGAACAAATACAGGGTATTTTTTTTTCCTTCAGCAGAGCTCTGCGCATGGTCTACCCTGGAAGAGCATTGAATCAACATGCTCACTTTATGATGGGGCGTGCTTGTCATTGGTGATGACAAAACACACCCTATCTGGCCCCGCCCTATTTTTAGTGGGCCGCTGTAATTAAAAAATGCCTGGGCCGAATTTTCTTCCCAGTCCGGCCCTGCTCTCTACTGGTATCGTATTCAATTTGGTTGGAGACAGCACCGGAGCATTAAAAGACCAGGAGCATTGAGTGCTGGGACGTATATATATTTACAATAATAAATAATTTTTTAAATGAAAATAAATTATATATACACACAAATGTAATTTCTTTCTAACTGTATTTTGTTATAAATATATATATATATATACATATAACAATATACACTTCGAATGACATACTATATATCTATCTTTATATAAAATACAAATAACTGCAAATATATATATTTATATTTGTGTTTGGAGCCATTTAAGTAATGGAAATGAAAAAGAGATTAAGTCATCTACCTTTAATAAGCAAAGTCGGTTGAGGTGTGCCGATACCAATGTATGTGGTAGGCCTGAAAATAAGGGGGCCTACCTTAGATAGAGTTGAATAGAGGGAGTGGATGGTGAGCCAGCAGTACGTCTGGAACCAATCTGGTAATGTAGGAAAGGGGGTGGAGTCCCTTTTAAAGTACACAGCCCCTCCCACAACTTCAGGCCCAGCCTTCCAATTTGTGTTCGGGGCCATTTCAATAATGGTAATGAAATAGAGATTAAGTCATCTACCTTTAATAAGCAAAGTCGGCTGAGGTGTGCCGATACCAACGTATGTGGTAGGCCTGTAAAAAAGTGGGAAAAAGTAATACCAATATAGCTCAAAAGATATTTATTACGAAACCACATGACATCATACCAACATATCTATGAGGACATCTTAACAAATGCTTTTCTTATTTCCTGTTTTGGTTGAGGTATAAAGACAACAGCGGCCTAAGGTTTTGATCACCTGAACCGGAATGTCTTGGCTTGAGGTAGTTGATGCTGCCCCTATCCTGAATAAGAGCCCCCAGAATATTTGTTGACGTTCAAGCCGAGTCGTGTCAATAATAGTCGTATGTTTACCATGAATTTAGAAGTGGTGAGGGTAGCCCCGTGAGGTGACAGGAGAGGGAGTGAGGCATGAGTTGGTACTAAAAGTAGATATGCGTCAAACACTTTCCAGGGTACCATGAATTGTCGGTGGGGTAGTAATGAATAATCACAGTTTGACCCATCTGACTAGTCTTAGTTGTGGGTAAGCTTCTGAACGTAATGGTCTTGTTGCTTGTTAAGGTATATTTTACCATCGTGTTGCCCCGTGATAGTGAATTCTCATGGTCTGAGAAAGCGGTAGAAAGCTGTAGATAACAAGTATATGGCTGTTTTGATAACAGAGTTTGAATGTGGTTCAAAAGGTGCCGTATCTAGTAAGCCTGATATACGCTTGAACAGATGTATGTCAATAGGCAACCTACATTGTGGAGTAGGACCATTTGCTTTGGATATCCCTTTAAGAATGGTTTTGATGGGGTAGAATGTGAGGAAGCCTGGGTTGTTGTGAAAAGTTGAAAACATGTGATGTTGGATGCCAGTGAGGGATAACTTGATGGTGTTATGTGACAGCTTCAGTTTGAGGTGGCAACAAAGTGGCAAAAGCCGCCAAGGTTGTAGTGTCAAACCAGTTGGCCAGGTGGTGATCTGTCATGAACCTGTTATACATAACAAAAACCCTGTCGTATGCGTCATGCGTGTTTTTTGATAACGCCAATTTTGCCAATTCTTTGCTATGACGCAGCACTTTTTCTAATCCATGATTAGATCTTGGAGCCGGGGAGTGGCTATTGTGAGGCTGTCGGTAGGGACCTTCTGAATGCCTGAAATTGCAGACGAGATAACTGGTCAGCAGCCATGTTAAAAATGCCTTGTACATGATAGCATACCAGAAAAACTGGTGACAGGCTGCCAACCACCTCAGTCTCCTGATAAATTTCATGATCATCAGGGAAGAAGATCGGCCTTTGTTTATGACGTGGCAAATTGCCAAATTATCAGAGAAACATCGCACCGGTCTCCCTGCCCATGAATGGCCCCTTGTCACTGCTGCAGCTACTATGGGGTATACCGCGAAGAGTGCAGAGTTCTTGTAGAACCCTTCAATCTGTCTTATTTCCTGCGGCCACCTACCCCAAAGCCATTTGTTCCCGAAAATGGCATCAAACCCAGTGTGAGGGAGTCTACAGATACCTGAGGGAGGAACACGCTTCTCCCATTCCAACTTACGAGAAACCTGTTCCACCTGTGTAGATATGCGGTGGCTTGCTGGTCAAGGGGTTGTAGTCGTTTCACAGGTTAATTATGTTTTTGGAGGGGGAGTATTTCCTGTTCTCACCAGGATACTCATGTGTGTTATTTGATTGTGATAATCCTACGTGATTAAGGCCTAAAGGCCCAAACATTGCATCTCTTTTTCCCTTTGATCCTCAGTAGAATAGCTCCACCTTCACTCTACATTGTGACGTCTGTGGACTTCTACTTTTAGACTATTTCTGGTGGATGGCGGACCACCCTCCAAAGTACTTTTAACTTGTGTGCAGTACTCATTGGTCTTTTTGTAGAGTTAGTTTGCAATTAATCTAAAAGGCTCAGCATGGGCCATACAACCCTCCATCAGGGAGCAAGAAAAAAAAGATAGAATGGTAACAAGAAGAAAAGCAGAGTAGAGAGTGGTGGGCTGGACGGGTACAGATAATGCAAAGACAATGATGGCTAGATCCCTCCAGCCATGGAGTCCAAACCCTATAAAAATGCAGATGTATGATGACGTTTGTCCATCTGCACATTATCCTTGATTTTACGAATATAACTTCCTTTTTTTGCGACATATATATATATATATATATATATAAATATATATATATATATATATCGGACATCAGCATTAACGGGACATATATTATTTACTGGGAACTGGTCCGTGATTCTTTAGAATAGCCGTTCTTCATTACATCAATTTATAATCTGTTCATTACCTTCACTAGTTTTGCGCAACGTATTTCAGACACATTGATGTACATTGTGTCTGATGGTTAGTGGAACACCATTGATGTTACAATATCTAGTGTCAGATAAACACCTGCTACACTGTTGTACTGACATTTACTGCTGCTTAGACAGCTATTGTTTTGTAGGGCTTGTTTGATTACGCCCAATCAAGTTAATCTCTCTTTTGTGTCTGTTTTTGATATTCAATATGACCCTCTATACTGAACTTTGGCTGATTATATGATTGCAGATCAAGCATTGATATATTATTATCTGCGTGCCAGTTCAATATAGTTTCGGGTTTTTCCTTATTATTTACACGTGTATGTGTTACTCTTCACCCCCCTTTCCTGTACCCCCCTTTTTTCCTGGTTGTAGCTTGCCTCTCTTGAGTCATACTATTTTATGTGTGGTAGCTACAGTTAGGTCTTGGCCTGTTTATTGTATGTTAGTTCTTTTTTGACTTAATAAAGTATCTTTGAGATTTTTAACTCATATCATTGTTTTATATTATAGGAGGGACAAATTTTCTCCTTCTCTTTCTTTCAGTTATCTGACACTGGCTTGAAGAACAACGAATAGTTTAACCCCTTCAAGTAAGCCGGCACCCGGGACCTTCTTGCACCATAACAACTTAATTCTGATAAAGTTGCTATGATGCCCTGATTGTCCTTTAAATTGCAGCTCTATTCGGCAGCCGGTGCGGTCACTTTGCCCACACGGCTTCCTTTATAACATACGGTGTGATTGCAGTACTGTGGGACCAGTCTATACTTTATCTACACTTATACCAGTCATCTCTTCCTTGTACCATACCAGGCCATTTGTAGCAGGAGTTGGTTATTTAGTTTAGAATACATGCCCTCGAAGGAACGTTCAGGGACAGATTAGGGGCTATGTACCATTTTATACCATTACCCCTGTCACTTCCACGTCTGGTTCTGACACAATCCGATACGGACTTCTCATTCTGTGCCCTTATTTGGAGATGTATTTTGTTTATGTAGAAACTGAAAGTCTTGGTTTCTCTGCTTCTGCCAGTAGCAAGCAACATGTATTTGACAGAATAGGTTTACAAGCATTGGATTGGGGTGTTATTGATCACATTGGTCCCCTGATTTTAGAATCATACAGAATGTCATAAAGGTTATGTTTTAAGATTGACTTTTCTAGGCTGCCTTTCCATGGTTCTTGTGTATTTCTATAGCGTGTCCATTGCATTTCAAAGTTGGTATAATGCTATTCACTTTCCAATCTTTTATTCAAGGTGTTACTCTGACTGCGTGTTCAATTAGCTACAAGAAGATACATATTCAGGGTGTGAATGATTATATTCCAGTCTGGCACGTTATCGAAAGTAAACAGTAGGGACTGATTTATTTATGATCTGCGCATTATTAGAATATTGAGGTGATCTGCTATAGTATAGTGGTGTTACAGACGCACGAAACCGCCGAAAAACCAGGAAGTAAAAGAGGAATCCCCAGTATAAAGACTCAGAGGAAGCCCTCACTAAGAATATCAACTGATACCAACTGAGGAAGCCCCCACCATAGGGTGAAACACGTTTTGGATATATACAGTCTACATATTGGACATACTAGTCTATTATAGACTTTTTTTTATTATTTGTATTTTTATTGGATTTTTTTCCATTAATATCATATTTCATTTTACTAATAAAGTTTCCTTCTTGTTGGGAATACATATTGGAATACTGCTATCTTCTTCAGCAAACCTCCAACCACCCAAGAAAGCCTAGGAAGAAGGATGTGGACACCTGATTAAGAGCCATATGTGATATTGGCTCTGGGCTTGTGAGTAATACTGCTCTATTGCTATTTATTACATTTCTATTTGACAGTATTATACTATGATATTCTGTTTCCTTTTTTAGAATCGTCAGATGTGTGTTCCACCTATTGTATGTGTAACAAATCACCTGGCACCGTTGAAGGATGCTCCTAGCGCTTCCTGAGGACTCCACGCACTGCAGCAGACACAACAACCACCGCAGACTCCGCAACCGCTGTAGCTTGACTGGAGTCTCGCCGTCTTCCTTCCACCCTGGATCAGCTTCTGTCCTCCAGGACCGTGTGGGAAAGACCTCTTCCTTCCACCCTGTATGAACCTCCAGCATCCAGGACTGTGTGGTGAAAACCCCTCCTCCAAGGAGAGCGTATCGGGAACAAGCTCTTAAAAGAGCTAAGTGATTCAAGCTCAGGGGAGTATGCAGAGCATAGCAATCCCCAGTGTGATTGAAATGGAAAAATCAATCAAGGTATTGATTATTTCGTTGTGTATCTGCCCCTGGCCAAATCAATGAAACAATGCGTGCACGCTCCCTGAAGTAATTCACACCAGACACAGGTTCCAGGTTGTTGAATAACTTGAGGAATATTTATTCAGAGGGGATGGCAGGTCCCTTTTAAAGCAAAATTACATCATAAGCATTGTCAGAGATAACATGGAATAATACATCAATTATTGGTTAGGTGTTAAGTGGTCGCTCTAATGCTCTGCCTACTGAGGGTGATGTCACCAGGGCCATGAGGGTCTCCCACGGTTTCCCGGCGCCATCTTGCTGCACGAGGTATTTAGTCGGTGTTAAGGGGAGGGGGAGGAGGGGAGAAGCTTCTAGCAGCCATCTTGATTAAAAACATGTGTGCATAGCTTATATTGTATATCGTGAAATGAGTAAATAGACATTTTCATTAACTAGGAAATATGTGCAGACCTTATTTCCACAACAGTGATTATAACAGTTCCCTCCAATAACGAGACAAGGCTACGTTTAGAGGGATCAAGAAGAACGGTCTAAACCTTTATTTCCCTTGGGACCAGCCCATAGGGTCACCACAATAACATTGTTGTGAAACCTCAATAAAATCACAAACAGTCAAACCATAGCAGGCAACACACAGTGACTTATCACAACACAATGGCACATTTTTAAATGGGTGGGGGAGACAATATTTAACAGTAAATATCTCACCTGCCTGCAGAATTAGCAATATGCAGATCTACCCAAATATGCAAATGAACCAGTCTTGCAATTCAGGTAGTACACATTGCTGTTGCTACCAACAGAGGGCACTAGACAAGCTCCATAGCCAAACCCACCTAGTTGGTAGCAAACCTCAGCAGTACAGGAGAGCAGGCAATATATTTCACAGTGCACACACTATAAACAATTACATTACACACACCCTGCACCTATAATGGGTACATGGTGACTAAAACATAAGATAAATAAAGCAGCCTACATAAATAGTCTGTCTGAAGGTAGAATAGGGGCTTTAAAGCCAAATACATCAAAGAGTCATAGTCACAGGGGAGGAGGCTGGCAAGCAGGCCTCTCCAGGACCAAGTGGTGAAGGGCACTTCATCACAAGTACCATTTATTGGGGGCATAATTTCATATAAGTGGGCTCAATAAATTCATCAATTACAAGTAGTTGCTAAATCTTTTTTTATTTTTACTATTTGCTCGCTCACAACACTTCGTCACAGTATGTCTTTATTGAATTTTTATGTAAGTGGTATAAGGGGTTTCCACTTAGGTGGTTTACGGCTATTTCAGCTACCACACACACACACACACACACTCTTTTCACTGTATTTCTATTATCTTACTATTTTCAATTGTGTTACAGACTGAGATGAATCTAACCACTGATAGCCTGTGTTACAGACTAAATACAGATAAAGGGAACAGCCAACACACACAAACACAGTTTTAACTTTAACTTTAACAGAAAGTGATTGAAGATGAAAACATGAAAAAAAAAATTTGCGTTTTTATTGTCATTATGATTCATTTTAAAGCGCTAACAAATTCTTCAGCACTATACAACAGGTGGGCTAACAGACATGTGTTTGCAACAAGATGAGTTGGACACACAGGAACAGAGGGGGTTGGTGGTCCTGCTCAAACAAGAGGGGTATAGTGACACAAGGTAAGGATAGAATGTATTAAATGAATGGGAAAAAGTAGGTTGCTAGAAAAGTGATGGTTAGTTTACTGGATGACACAGTTGTAGGAGAGGAAGGAGGGTGGGTTGCTAAGGTGCGGTGAGGGAAAGTTATTAATAGTTTAATTTATATGTGTAACGGAATGCCTGGCACCCTGACCGGGTACCTTCCGCTAACCGATGCTCCTAGTGCTTTCTGAGGGCTCCAAGCACTCCACCTGACACCATAACCACTGCAGACCCCATGAACCGCCGCAGCTTGTTTGGGGTCTCACCGTCTCCACCCACTCTGGACCCAAGACCAGGGTCCAACAGGTCGACCTCTCCAAATTCCAGAGAGCAGGAACAGGAACAAGCTCTTAGCAGAGCTTAGTGAGTGTACCCTGGGGAGTATAGTGATTATAGCAATCCTTAGATTCCCCCAAACATGAGTCGAAACGTCATGAAGGTACAATATGATCTGTTTAATGAGCACCAAAAGGACTCTTTTATACAAGTTTTTCCACAAGATTACCACCCACATGGGCCTTGTGGAACATCCAATCAAACAGTACAGTCAGACACTCCCAGCCCAGGCACACAAACCCTCCCCTCTGTCTGTGATATAATTACTCAACACAATGGATTAACTCAATTATCACAGGCAGGAAAATATACAGTTTTATACAATATTCATAACTTCCAAGCCATACATGCAATTCACATATTCTAAACTAGCATAAGCAGTATACAAACATATGTAAAAAAAAAATCATACAAATTGGGCCAGTGGTTCAAAAGTTAGGTGGAAGTCCTATTTGACCGACTGCAAGCATGGCTTTCCTGCCCAAAACAGTTCCACAGATTTAGGCTGTGCAGTCGGTCTATCTCCTCTATCCTGGAGATAACTGGCTTAAGTTGGTGTGGTAACTTCATTATCTCCAGGGACAGAAAATATCTCAATTTAAAACAACAGTAAATACAAGCAATACAAACCTGTATTCCTAACACTAAACACACACACACACACACACACACACAGACACAGTCATAACACTCACATGCAATATAAGGAATAAAAAGGTGTGCTGTGTCTTTAAGACAATAGATAATACAGCACTTTGCTGAATTATTTGGTATAGTGCACTGTAATAGGCATTGTTGCATTCTACTCATAGACTTTTTTTATTTTTATAAATTAAGTGGTTTGCACTATTTGTGTATTCATGGTCTTAAGGACACAGCGCACCTTTTTATGTTACAAATAAAAAGAAGGAAGATTGTTTCTTAGTGAATAATTAAATAGCGAAAAGGGAGGGAATAGCAGTAATTAAAACATAGCATTTATTATTGATTAAAATAAAGTCTAATAAGACCACCAATATTAAACATAAATATATACCTAATCAATTTTTTACAAACATGTATTCCTGGCCTTATAGTGTGAAAGACACTAGTTCGGTCTCTGGCCCCATTGCCTCCCTTAAATAGAGTAAAAACCTACCTTTATTCCAGCGCAGGATGGCTCTACCGGTGCTGGCTCCGCCCAAGTCATCCGAGAGAAAAAGAGAGAATATTTGGAAGATATAGACAGAATATAGAGAGAGCTGGGTGTTTCCGGGAGGGCCAGCTCTGGGATTTCAAAATAGTTACTATCTGTAACTAACTAGTGATGTACCGAACGGTTCGCTGGCGAACGGTTCCTGGCGAACATAGCATGTTCGCGTTCGCCACGGCGTGCGAACATATG
>OW240916.1:57763624-57848824 GCA_933207985.1 Pelobates cultripes
ACTTGGATGGTATAGACATTTTTAGCAGCTCCTGGCCCGAACACCTGACCCACATAGGAGCCGTAATAGACCGAATTAGGGAGTCCGGACTGACCCTAAAGCCCAGTAAGTGCCATATAGGAACGTGTAAAAACCTCCCCAAGATAGTAGTATGGGCCCAGAATGTGAACAGGCCTTCCAACAGCTCAAGACGGCGCTCATTAAATCACCTGTACTTTCTTCTCCTGATCCAACTAAACACTTTCTCGTCCATACAGACGCTTCTATGCTTGGATTGGGAGCAGTATTGAGCCAAGTCGGAGCAGATGGTGGCTAACAACCCGGGGCTTATCTAAGCCGTAAACTTTTGCACAGCGAAGTATATTCACTGCCATTGAAAAGGAGTGCATAGCGGTGGTGTGGGCCCTCAAAAAGCTGCAACCTACTTGTATGGACAACCGTTTACCTTACTCACAGATCACAACAAATTTGGGGCACTGCGCGTGCAATCTAATGTGCCACCAGATAGGAGTGGTGTGTTTAGTACTATTGTTATCAGTTTAATCACTGTTACGTCCCTATCCGTTGATGTGGAGCAAGACGCAGCAGCAGAAGAGGACTCAGCCGAGGAGGTTATGGAAGAGGATGGAGTAGGAGGAGTAGAGGAGGTGGCAGCGTACTGGCAGAGTACACGCTGTAGGGCTGACACACCTGCTTGGAGATAACTAACTGCTATTCAATCTATAACAGTGAAAAAGTTTTTTGTTTTCAAATCCAAATATTGTGACACCAGTAGGTGAGTGGTGGCACTGGGCACAATATCCACTGTGAGCCTGACACACCAGCTTTGGAACAACTAACTATTCAATCTATAACTGATGTTTGTTTCACAGGCAGAAAGTGCCCTAAAAGATGGCGGCTTGAAACCTAGTTGGTGGCGGATCAGTCACGCAAGTCAACAGGCATTCAGAGCTAAAATACAGCAGCGTGTGGACCATTTTAGCCCAAGGCAGCTCATCTCATCAGGCCTTTTTTAATCTAATGTATCGCCCAGTGTCAGTCCCTTCTGGATCCATCCCTCATTCATCTTAATAAAGGTGAGGTAATCTAGACTTTTTTGACCTAGGCGACTTCTCTTCTCAGTGACAATACCTCCTGCTGCACTGAAGGCCCTTTCTGACAGGACACTTGAAGCGGGGCAGGCCAGAAGTTCTATCGCAAATTGGGATAGCTCAGGCCACAGGTCAAGCCTGCACACCCAGTAGTCAAGGGTTCATCGCTCCTCAGAGTGTCGATATCTGCAGTTAAGGTGAGGTAGTCTGCTACCTGTCGGTCGAGTCGCTCTCTGAGGGTGGATCCCGAAGGGCTGTGGCGATGCGTAGGACTTAAAAAGGTCCGCATGTCCTCCATCAACAACACGTCTCTAAAGCGTCCTGTCCTTGCCGGCATGGTCATGGGAGGAGGAGAATGACTTCCACCTCTCCCCCTGTTAGATTCCCGTTGTGCTGTGACATCACCCTTATACGCTGTGTAAAGCATACTTTTCAATTTATTTAGCAAATGCTGCATCCTTTCATACTTGTTGTAATTCGGTAACATTTCCGCCACTTTCTGCTTATACAGGGGGTCTAGTAGTGTGGACACCCAGTACAGGTCGTTCTCCTACAGCCTTTTTATACGAGGGTCCCTCAACAGGCACGACAGCATGAAAGCCCCCATTTGCACAAGGTTGGATGCCGAGCTACTCATTTCCCGTTCCTCCTCCTCACTGATGTCAATGAAGGTATTTTCTTCCCCCCAGCCACGTACAACACCACAGGTACCAGATAGGTGACAACGAGCACCCTGGGATGCCTGTTGTGGTTAGTCTTGCTCCTCCTCTTCCTCCTCCTCAAAGCCACATTCCTCCTCTGACTCCTCTTCCTCACAATCCTCTTCCAGCATTGCCGCAGGTCCAGCAAGCGATGCTGATAAGGCTGTTTCTGGAGGTGATGTTGACCACAACTCTTCCTCTTCCTCTTCACGCTCATCTACGGCCTGATCCAGCACTCTTCGCAGGGCACGCTTCAGGAAGAAAACAAATGGTATGATGTCGCTGATGGTGCCTTCGGTGCGACTGACTAAATTTGTCACCTCCTCAAAAGGACGCATGAGCCTATAGGCATTGCGCATGAGCGTCCAGTAACGTGGCAAAAAAATTCCCAGCTCCCCAGAGGCTGTCCTAGCACCCGGTCATACAAATATTCATTAACGGCTTTTTCTTGTTGGAGCAGGCGGTCGAACATTAGGAGTGTTGAATTCCAACGTGTCGGGCTGTCGCAAATCAAGCGCCTCACTGGCATGTTGTTTTAGCCGCTGGATATCGGCAAAGTGAGCCATGGCCGTGTAGGAACGCCTGAAATGGCCACACACCTTCCTGGCCTGCTTCAGGACGTCCTGTAAGCCTGTGTACTTATGCACAAAGCGTTGTACGATCAGATTACACACATGTACCATGCACGGCACATGTGACAACTTGCCCAACTTCAATGCCGCTAACAAATTTGTTCCGTTGTCACAAACCACTTTGCCGATATCCAGTCGCTGTGGAGTCAGCCACTTTTCCACCTATGCGTTCAGGGCGGACAGGAGTGCTTGTCCGGTGTGACTCTCTGCTTTCAAGCAAGTCAAACCCAAGACGGCGTGACACTGCCGTATCCGGGATGTGGAATAGTACCTGGGGAGCTGTGGGGGTGCCGTTGATGTGGAGCAAGACGCAGCAGCAGAAAGGACTCAGCGAGGAGGAGTTGTAGGAAGAGGATGGAAGTAGGAGGGTAGAGTGGCAGCAGGACTGCCACAAGTAAATTGGCGGTGTCACCAACTCACTCTGCAGAGCCATGCATTCCATGCTTAGCAGCGGCAGTCCATGAGTTTACCCAATCGCGGTGTAGGGTATTATACCTGCCTGACCATGCTTGCACAGACCAGGTATCAGTGGTCAGATGGTTGCCCCAACACTGTGTGCCAGAGATGCTATTACTTCCTTTTGCACAGGTGAGTACAGGTTAGGATTACGCCTTTACTCTTGAAAATATTCGGCCGGGTACCTTCCACTGTGGTGTCCCAATAGCTACAAATTTTTTGAACGCCTCAGACTCCACCAGCTTGTATGGTAAAAGCTGGCGGGCTAATAGCTCGGACAAGCCAGCAGTCAGACGCTGGGCAAGGGAGTGACTTTCTGACATTGTCTTCTTACGCTCAAACATGTCCTTGACAGACACATGACTGTGGGAAGATGAGCGTGAACTGCTCAAGGCGGGAGGCGGAGTGGCGGATGGTTGAGAGGGGACAAGGAGGACAGCAGTGGTTGACGTGGCTGAAGATGCTGGACCAGGAGGAGGCTGGCTGGCTTAGAGTAGGCGAGCTGCTTGTACTCATGTGTTGATCCCATAGGCGTTTGTGATGTGAGATCATGTGCCTACGCAAAGCAGTTGTACCTGGGTGGGTGTTGGACTTCCCACGACTCAGTTTCTTTTGGCACAGGTTGCAAATGGCATCGCTGTTGTCAGAGGCAGACACACAAAAAAAATTCCACACTGCTGAGCTCTGCAATGATGGCATTCTGGTGGTGGACACAGCATGCGTTGATTGGCGTGCTGTCGGGCTGACCCCGGGTGTCGATGCATGCTATCTGACTGTGCCACTAGCTCCTTGCGACGACCTCCCCCTGCTTCCAACTCGTCTCCTCCTCCTCCCTGTCTCCCCATCTGAACTTTCACCCTGTTCTTCTTCTTGACGAGCGGGCACCCACGTGACATCCATGGACGCGTCGTCATCATCAACCGCTTCACTTGTATCTGACAACTCAGCAAAGGAAGCAGCAGCGGGTACAACATCATCATCATCATCACACCGTACGTCCATGTGTGTAATGCTGCCTGCCTAGCAGAGACATATCCCTCTTTTATCACCATCCTCTGGCAATAATGGTTGCGCGCATCACTCATTTCTTCAAGCGGATGTGTGTGAATAACTCCTCTGACATACCAACTGAAGCGGCTGTAGTGCTAGCGGATTTTGAGGTAGTGGCGGCGAAGCGGGTGAGTGGTATCTTGACGGGGCCTGAAGCTAAGCTGGAGGAGGATGGTGCGTCAAGGTTCTGGCCGGGAGGCTGTAGAGGCTTCAAGTATCCTGTGTTAGCCAGTCAACTATGTCCTCAGAACTTTTCAGGGCTAGGAGTACGTGGCCTCGAAAACTGGGCATTATTCTAGGGCCAAAGGGAATCACAGCACCAAGACCATGATGGCCCCTGCGGGATGGCCTGCCTCTGCCTGTCATTTTTGTTGGGATTAGTGGTACTATGCGTGCAAGCTACTGTGAGACCAGATATGAGTGGCAATGTGCACTGGCACAGTTGTGCAGAGCACAGGCTGTAGACCTGACACCCGCTTGAAGATAACTAACTGCTATTCAATCTGCATAACAGTGAAAAAAGTTTTTGTTTTACATCCTTCCTATCGTGACACCAGATCTAATTAGTGGCACTTGTCAGCGTATCCACTGTTAGCGTAACACACCCGCTTTAAGGACACTGACTGCTATTCAATCTATAACAGTGAAAAAAGTGTTTTGTTTTTTAAATCCCAAGCTTTGTGTCACCAGATCTAATTGGTGGCACTGGTCAGCGTATCCACTGTTAGCGTAACACACCCGCTTTAAGGACACTGACTGCTATTCAATCTATAACAGTGAAAAAGTGTTTTTGTTTTTAAATCCAAGCTTTGTGTCACCAGATCTGAGTGGTGGCAATGGTCACCGTATCCACTGTTAGCGTAACACACCCGCTTTAAGGACACTGACTGCTATTCAATCTATAACAGTGAAAAAAGTGTTTTTTTTGTTTTTAAATACAAGCTTTGTGTCATCAGATCTAAGTGGTGGCAATGGTCACCGTATCCACTGTTAGCGTAACACACCCGCTTTAAGGACACTGACTGCTATTCAATCTATAACAGTGAAAAAAGTAGTTTTTTTTTTTTTAAATACAAGCTTTGTGTCACCAGATCTAAGTGGTGGCAATGGTCACCGTCTCCACTGTTAGCGTAACACACCCACTTTAAGGACACTGACTGCTATTCAATCTATAACAGTGAAAAAAGTGGTTTTTTGTTTTTAAATACAAGCTTTGTTTCACCAGATCTAAGAGGTGGCAATGGTCACCGTATCCACTGTTAGCTTAACACACCCGCTTTAAGGACACTGACGGCTATTCAATATATAACAGTGAAAAAAGTGTTTTGTTTTTTTAAATACAAGCTTTGTGTCACCAGATCTAAGTGGTGGCAATGGTCACCGTATCCACTGTTAGCGTAACACACCCACGTTAAGGACACTGACTGCTATTCAATCTATAACAGTGAAAAAAGTGGTTTTTTGTTTTTAAATACAAGCTTTGTTTCACCAGATCTAAGAGGTGGCAATGGTCACCGTATCCACTGTTAGCGTAACACACCCGCTTTAAGGACACTGACGGCTATTCAATATATAACAGTGAAAAAAGTGTTTTGTTTTTTTAAATACAAGCTTTGTGTCACCAGATCTAAGTGGTGGCACTGGTCACCCGTATCCACTGTTAGCGTAACACACCCGCTTTAAGGACACTGACTGCTATTCAATCTATAACAGTGAAAAAAGTGTTTTCTGTTTTTAAATACAAGCTTTGTGTCACCAGATCTAAGTGGTGGCACTGGTCACCGTATCCACTGTTAGCGTAACACACCCGCTTTAAGGACACTGACTGCTATTCAATCTATAACAGTGAAAAAAGTTTTTTGTTTTTAAATTCAAGCTTTGTGTCACCAGATCTAAGTGGTGGCACTGGTCACCGTATCCACTGTTAGCGTAACACACCCGCTTTAAGGACACTGACTGCTATTCAATCTATAACAGTGAAAAAAGTTTTTTTGTTTAAATCCAAGCTATTGTGTCACCAGATCTAAGTGGTGGCACTGGTCACCGTATCCACTGTTAGCGTAACACACCCGCTTTAAGGACACTGACTGCTATTTAATCTATAACAGTGAAAAAAGTTTTTTGTTTTTAAATCCAAGCTATTGTGTTGTAGTAGATAATTTACTGCAAACCAATTAGTTTGATTGACTATCTGTTCCTGTCCAAATTAAAGATAATAAAGTTGCGTGCACGCAGAAGTAAATTCACACTGAGACACAAAGTTCAGGGTAATGAAAGAACTTCGGAGAAGTTTAATGGCTTCTGACAGAAAATGGGTGCGCAGACCCTTTTAAAGGCATTATTACATCATTGAAGAAAATCAAGATATAGACAAATAGACATTGTTAATTGGCTTAGGTGCTAAGATGTTAGTAAAATGCCCTCCCCATTCTTAGGTCACTATCCACGTCATTTCTTAACTCCTCCAGGTTTTAGCGCCATTTTGCTAACATGAGGAGCTCACTCGACGGGAGGGGCCTTTTGGCAGCTATCCATTTAGAGCGTAGCTGGCACTTAGTTAGTTAGTTAGTTTCTCAAGGTTAGGTTTCAAGGCTTTTAGTAAATACACATTTTATCAAAGCTATTTCTTGCTGGCATGCAAATTCTATGTTCTATAGACAAGGCTTTCTTATAAAACTATGGGGGCCTCTTGGAGGTATAGCAAGAGGATTTAAAGGGGCCTTACAGATTTATAGAGGCCTAATAATTCTACAACAGTGTCACCAGATCTAAGTGGTGGCACTGGTCACCGTATCCACTGTTAGCGTAACACACCCGCTTTAAGGACACTGACTGCTATTCAATCTATAACAGTGAAAAAGTTTTTTGTTTTTAAATCCAAGCTATTGTGACACCAGATCTAAGTGGTGGCACTGGTCACCGTATCCACTGTTAGCGTAACACACCCGCTTTAAGGACACTGACTGCTATTCAATCTATAACAGTGAAAAAAGCTTTTTGTTTTAAATCCAAGCTATTGTGACACCAGATATAAGTGGTGGCACTGACTGGGGAAATGGGCACAGTATCCACTGTGAGCCTGACACAGAAGCTGGCAGCAGTGGCAGACAACTGACTGCTATTCAATCTATAACAGTGAAAAAAGTTTTTTGTTTTAAATCCAAGCTATTGTGACACCAGATATAAGTGGTGGCACTGACTGGGGAAATGGGCACATTATGCACTGTGAGCCTGACACAGAAGCTGGCAGCAGTGGCAGACAACTAAGTGCAATTACATTACATAGAAAAAAAAATCAAAAAAAAGCATACCCTAACCCTAACCTAGCTATGCTTTTCCCTATCTAATGAACATCAGCTACACTTTCCCTCCTCTTACTAAGCATGCAGCTTGAGAATTAATCTAAAATGGATGCCTTCCAGGAGGTGGGAGGGTCTGCTAGGGAGGGTGTGCTGCTAATTTCCTGGAATGTGTCTGCTGACTGTGAGGTACAGGGTCAAAGTTTACTCAATGATGACGAATAGGGGGCGGGTCGAACCGCGCATATGTTCGCCCGCCTTGGCAAATGTGAACATGCTATGTTCGCCAGGAACCGTTCGCCGGCGAACCGTTCGGTACATCACTACCCAGAGCATTAAAGAGCCATCACCATGCTCAACTGTAGACAGAAATGTATTTTCAGTGAATGCTTCATTCTTCTTCCTCCAGACATACTGCTGATCCATTGAGCTGGAAAATTCCAGTTTTGTTTCATTGCTCAATAAAACAGAATGGCCGCTGTGAGGATATTTATGGGGTAATAAATATTAAAATAATATTTTCATAAATATTATCAAAAATTTAATTTTTATTATATCAAAATTGATATCTTGGCGCAGTTCCTCGAAAAATGATAATATAAAGCTGAGAATTACTCGTGATTTTAATTCTCTTAGATCAGGGCTGTCCAACCTGCAGCCCCCCAGATGTTGCTGAACTACAACTCCCATGATTCCCTGGCTATCTGTTTAATTGAAAGAATCATGGGACTTGTAGTTCAGCAACATCTGGGGGACCGCAGGTTGGACAGGCCTGTCTTAGATCCTAGAGGAAGCTCATTAGAGGATTTTACTTCACACAGTGATCACAATTTAATTATAAAAATATAATTTATTGTGGCAATAATAATAATATGTAACATGCGTGACACTAGTCAGTGAATATTTAGGTATAACATAGGCATACAATATGGTAATGGTTTAAACACAATACAGCGTCTAAAAGCGACCAGTTGTCAGCAATTAAACGATGGGGTACTGTTTAGAAACCAACTAACAGAAAACAGAACTTCACAGCAGTGCAGCATAAGGCAATAAAAACTCCAGCTGACAGTCAGATTACACTGATTAACCATTCCACTGCTGGCTACAATCTTCAGAGGCTAGATATCCTATTATGTTGTAAATTTATAATTAAAGTAATGTTCATATCAGATCATTTAACCATTCCTAGGACCATCCAATAAGAATAATTCTGCCAGATTTTACATTTGCCGAATTTTAAGTTTCCTAAATAAGATTCACTACCTTATATCAGAACAAGTCAATATTTCTGGATAAAGTGTGGCATCAGGGCCGGACTGGGAAAAAAATTAGGCCCGGGCATTTTTCAATCAGAGCGGCCCCCTAAGAAGGGGGCGGGGCCAGAGAGTGTGTGTTTTGTCATCACTAATGACAACACGCCCCCTCTCAAAGTGAGCATGTTGGTTCAATGCCCAGAGCCCTGCTGAAGAGCTCTGGCATTAGAAAAAGGCCCTGAATTTGTTCTGCGCAGTGCAAGCAAATGTAATAACATGCTTGCGCTGTGTTTGCTTTTAAATTGTCTCTGGTGTCTCCACAAGTGGGATACCAGAGGACAAAAGGGCCAGGAAAGTGCATGGTGCATATGTTTGGAGCCTGCTTGTGGGATTGCGTGTGTGTAGAGTGTGGTGTGGTATTGTATAAATAGGTCAATTTAATTTGTGTTTGTGGTGTTATATGTGTGCCTAGGGGCTGTAGAGAGTGTGTGTATAGGGGGCATAGTGTTATAGGGGATGCAGCGAGTGTGTGCATACGGGCTGAAGTGTGTGTGTATAGGTGACGTAGTGTGTGTAGGGGTTGCAGAGAGGGTGTGTTTAGAGAATGTTGTATGTGTTTGCTGACAAGGAATGTAGTGTGTGTGTGTAGGAGATCTACTGTGTAAATGACCCAGTGTGTGTGTGTGTGTGTGTGTGTAGAGGATTAAGAGTGCATATAGGGTAAGGGATCTAGTGTATCTGGAGCGTAATGTGTGTAGTGTGGTGCAGTGTGAGGGGTGCTGGTAGTGTGTGTGTGTGTGTGTATGTATATATATATATATGTTATATGTTAGTAGTTATATAAGGTTAAGTATATTTT
This sequence comes from Pelobates cultripes, assembly GCA_933207985.1. Taxonomy (NCBI): domain Eukaryota; kingdom Metazoa; phylum Chordata; class Amphibia; order Anura; family Pelobatidae; genus Pelobates; species Pelobates cultripes. The sequence continues at coordinate 57,772,969 of OW240916.1, forward strand.
GACTTATTGTATGTGTGAGGGGCGCAGTGTGTGTATGTAAGAGGGGTGCTGTGTGTGAGGGTGTTTTATCTGCTGTCACATTCTAGGTTTCTAATTTTCTTTGTCTGTTAACTCACTGAGGGTTATTTTATATATATATATATGTGTGTGCTGTATATGTGTGGGAGTGTGCTGTGTGTGTCTGGGTGCTGTGTGTGTATGGGGGGTGCTGTGTGTGTCTGGGTGCGCTGTGTGTGTCTGGGTGCGCTGTGTGTGTCTGGGGATGCTGTGTGTCTGGGGCTGTGTCTGGGGGTGCTGTGTGTGTCTTGGGGGTGCTGTGTGTGTGCTGTGTGTCTGGGGGATGCTGTGTCTGGGGGTGCTGTGTGTGTCTGGGGGTGCTGTGTCTGGGGCTGCGTCTGGGGGTGCTGTGTGTGTCTGGGGTGCTGTGTCTGGGGTGCTGTGTGTGTCTGGGGGTGCAGTGTGTGTCTGGGTGCAGTGTGTGTCTGGGTGGTGCTGTGTCTGGGGGGTGCTGTGTGTGTCTGGGGGCTGTGTCTGGGGGTGCTGTGTGTGTCTGGGGGGTGCTGTGTCTGGGGGTGCTGTGTGTGTCTGGGGGCTGTGTCTGGATGTGCTGTGTGTGTCTGGGGGGTGCTGTGTCTGGATGTGCTGTGTGTGTGAATGTATTTTTTATGTAAATTTAAATATTTTTTTTTTACTAATAAAAAAATAAAAAAAATTATTCCCCCCTCCCTCCCTTCTTACCTTCTTACCTTCTTACCTTCTTACCTTTATACCTTTATCCTGGGAGGGGGAGGAGGAGATCCGTTATGCCTGGGGAGGTGGGAGCCATGCTGCCTTCCCTGGTGGACCAGTGGTGAGAGTGAACTCTAACCTAGAGGTTAGAGTTCACTCTCGCGAGATCTGAGCGTTGCCGTGGTAACCGCGGCAACGCTCAGAATCCCGCGAGAGGACCGGCGGAGCTGCTGGCTAGAGCTCCGCCGGGTCCTCTCTCCTCCCTCCCTCCCTCCCTCACCCAGCCGGCGGCCGCTCTCCCTGTCTGTGGGCGGTGGGGAGATCTTTGATCTCCCCACCCCCACGGAGGCACTATCACGGCCAGCCTCGGATAGCGCTGGCCCTGCAGGGGCCGGCGGGAGATCCCCTGCGGCCTGGCCCCACGGCCATCGCGGCCCACGGGCATTTACCCGGTATGCCCGATGGCAGTCGGGCCTGTGTGGCATGCTAACCTTTTGGTAAATTTTACCGTTAATATATTATCTTTATTCCACCTGCAGGAATGAAATTTTTATAACCATATATTCCTTACCTAACCAAGATTTCTAATGATTGAAATCTGACCAAGATTTATCCAGATATATATTCCTGCTATTAGTAAAATTAATTAATTTAATTAAATAAAACCAGTTAGGTTGCAGATTTTCTTATCAGATGTGTAGATCTGTCCCAGGAATTGAATGCAAGTATGATGTATAGATAATTGTATGGACAGTAGAAAGGTTTTCAGAGTTCTGAAGTTGTGTTAATTTGGAAAAGTAATAGTAAAAATTAAGTGTCCGGAAAGTGTTGTTTCTTCACTATAGTCCAAGTGTTTCAAAGAAAAGTTTGAATGTGGTTCAAAGAGTATGAGTGTCCCAAAGAGCTGAGTGTTTGAATTTCTGACTCTTTGAATGTTTAAAATTCTTGACTGTTTGACTCCCCTCTTCCCTTTGTCCTTACTTTTTAAAGGGCCAAACTCTCTGCACGTCACTAATTGATAGGACCAATAGGGAACTGTAGGTGTGTCTTCCCTACAGACTATCATCTAGATTTTGGTCAGTAGATGTCGCAATTACATCACCCAAAATTTCTTGTCTGGGGGTCCATTTGCTTTTTTGCATAATGGGTTAACTGAAATCGATGATGCTTTTTACATCATTTTAAGCTATTTTTATGGCTACTATAAATAACAGGACATGTCACTCCAAAGCATTTTCTTTGTTTTTTCCAGTCTGGGTGTCTCCAATTTCAATCATAATTTTAGAATTGACACCTCCTAAACTTTTTCTTACAATGGGACTTTGTAAGATTATTTTTTTTAGAAAGTAAAATAAATTACTTAGTGTTATCTGTCATTGGTGTCTGGTTTTCTTGTGTGAACTGTGTTTAAAATTATTTCTATTGCACTAACATTATTAAATAATATGATATTTCTTCATTGATATTTATCCATTAGTAGTCTATATTATTAACATAATACTAATTATATATGATAATATAATAATAGTAATTATAAGTGGATAGTGTGTATAGGTATATATAATTATGTATACATTTCTCTGGATTAGTATTCCATCCCCTCCCCCCCCATTTGCTCTGAGACATCATGCCTTATCACTTGTCTTGTTTACATAATGCATTCCTTAGCTCAGACTTGAATGAATAGAGTTACAGAGAGAAATTTTGTGTTTGTCTTAGACAAAATGGAGTCCTCTGTTCTGAGAGTGATTGGTAGTACACTTTTAATTTCTATCTTAATATGTCTGCTGATATAAATATACTGACAATAAAACAGCTCATAAAACAGAATATTGCGGCTATGGTATTGATGCATGGCCATCTTTGGAAGGTCAGATACACCTCCATAGTGGATAAAAGCTCTGCGGCCATGTTGAGTGAGGCGGAATCATCCGGAAAACCAGCCGGAAACGCTGCATATATGGAAAAGAGGACGGCTAATAGATTTTCACCTGTTAAGTGTTTGTAATTATATTTACCTATTATGTATGATATATAAGAGTGTTTGCTCATATGTCACAAGATTTTCACCTGAGGAAGATCTATTGAACTAGGTCGAAACACATTGTGCCTTTTTTATTTATTTTATATTGTTAAATAAAAAGTACTTACCTTTTATTTATTTGGTTACCTGGTTCCTGATTTTCAAACAGAGGACTTATGACACCTCCTGAGGGACCAGACCTTATACCGACATATCCACATTTGATTGATGTATCTGCTGTTATAGTTTAGAGCCAACTCATAAAGGCTCTAAATATTGTGAGTGTTCCAAGTTACTTACTACTTTATTTGTGTTGGTTTTTTATACCCACAGAACCTAGGGAACATTGACTTAATGCAAGAATATCATCCAATGTGTGCGCAATCACCATGTCCCCATTTTTAGCTTCTGTATGTAAGTGTTATTCAGTGACTATACACTTTGGTGATTTTTGTATGCTGCACTTACCTGTGATATTTCACTATTCTTTAGCGCCACCTTTTTCTCTGTTTTTTTTAACAAAACAAATATGGAAGAATCCCTCCTCTCAAACATTCCAACAAAGGGAGCTATTAACAAGAGACAGACGGAGGACAACCAAGAGAGGGAAGGAAGGAATACAACCACCTACTCAGACATCTGGATAATCAATTTGAGAAACTAAGAGAGGAAATACAAGCCAACACCAGGGATATCAAGAAATAATTACTAACTATCAATGCACAAATACAAGGAAGAGATGAAAAACTAAATGTGATGAAACATAGGGGAAAAAATCCAAAGAGAAGAACACCTGGCATTAGAAAGAAAAATGACAGAAATGGAGAACACATTGATAGACCTGGAAGATAGATCAAGACTGAACAATTTAAGACTCAGAGGCATATCAGAGCAAGTAGCTGCAAAAAACCTGGAGCCATACATAGATTTTATTAAACATCTAGATGTGGAATGGGACTTCAGAATACCTAATATTGAGAGCGGCCATAGAGTAAATAAATCAAGAGGAGTCCCAGCACGGGAGAGATTGTGAAAGCACAAGGGGATAACCGATACCACAAATAAAGAATAAGGAGAAAAGTATAAATATGGTAGGATAAGATGAAGCACACAGACAAGAAGTTAAACACACAAAAACGGAAATATATCACATTTATAAAAATAAAAAAAAACACAAACCAATTTAAGAAGGAAACTGTATAATTGCACATTAATTAAAAGCTAAGGAAAACAAGAAGATATAATGATACAGAAAGATACACACCCACGGATATCTAAAAATAATTAAAGGGAAATAGGAACTCGGGGGGAAATACGTTTAAACAGAGATTAGATTATGAAGAACACAAGTTTTACACGAAGGAATACAAAAAATTATTTTAAAAAAAAGGGGAGAAAAGAAAGAAGGAAAAAAAATAAAAATAAAAATGATTAGATATAAGATAAAAAGAGGGCCCTATATTGTATTTAAACTTGGTAAATAGCTTTCCTTGATGCTTAAAAGTGCTTGAAGGTGGGCTCTCCCCAGATCGTAGACCCTCATCACGCTTTTCCAAAACGAGTGGGATCCATATCCGAGTAATGCTCGGCATTACTCGAGATACTGTTTGGCAGGGTATTTCTGCCATACAAAACCTACTTCTTAGGTTGATTCCAAATTCTTGGAACAACCTGTTTTTCAGTATAAATACAAATAATTTTCTTGTTTTTAGTTTCATAATAAATTTTGGAGAGAGAGAGCCCCAAGAACAGACAGAAAAGTTTAAATTAAAGGACCACTATAGTGCCAGGAAAACAAACTCGTTTTCCTGGCACTATAGTGCCCTGAGGGTGCCCCCACCCTCATGGCCCCCTTCCCGCCGGGCTGAAGTTGGAGGAAGGGGTTTAAACACTTACCTTTCTCCAGCGCCAGGGACTCTCCTCCTCCTTTGGATGTCATCAGCTGCATGTGCGGCAAGAGCCGAGCGCGCATTCAGTCAGTCCATAGGACTGCTTTCCTATGGACCCTGGCATCTTCTCACTGTGTGAAAATCACAGTGAGAAGCGCGGAAGCGCCTCTAGCGGCTGTCAATGAGACAGCCACTAGAGGCTGGATTAACCCAGCCTCTATGTTTACAGCAGGCTGGATTAACCCTAGAGGAACCTGGCACCCAGACCACTTCATTAAGCTGAAGTGGTCTGTGTGCTTATAGTGGTCCTTTAAGTTAGTTTCAATAAATGCCTGTGGGATCAACACACCCGGCAAAAGATCTACAATTTTAGATTTTCTAACAAAAAATAGCGTACAAATTTGCACCCTACAAGAAACACAATAGGATCATTAAGATACCCCACTATCATAAGTGCTGCTTTGGACAATAAAAGTAAAAAGAGGTGTTGCCTTCCTGTTTGAAAAAAATGTTTCCCTAAATATTAAATATGAAGAACTAGACCCACAAGGCCGGTATATCATCTTAGTATGCAAAATTAATAATAAGCTATTTACAATAGTCAACATATACGCATCGAACATACTGATTGAATGCCATATATAACGGATCCCCTATACTCAAGCTGAGTATATCCGTGCAGAATCTCCCGAAATCCAAGTGTTGCAGAAGGTGTAGTGAATTATAGCTCCCAATCCCCCAAACATGAGCCAAGACTTCATTAAGGGGTAAAATGATCTCTTTAATGGTGGCCACAGCTCGGCCTTTTATGCAGGTCCTCCAGCAAGGAATACTCCCACATGGACCTTGTGGAGGACTGGAACACCGTTTACAGTAGCCAATCAAAGTACAATACCATGTGAAACACTCCCACAGAAACAGTAAAATCCCTCCTCTCTCGAGTTAGAGCAGTGGTATAGATCAATTCAAGAATTTAAAAAATCATTGCATTGTTTAAATATCATAGAGCTCCATTATAAAATTCTTAATCAATGGCATAGGGTACCATAAATTCTAAATAGAATTAACCCTGATAATTCCAAACTTTGTTGGAGGTGTACTTGTGCTGAAGGTAGCTCTAAACATATCTGGTGGGAATGTAAGCTTTTAAGACCTATATGGAATAAAGCATTTAGAGTTATATCAGATTTAGTGGGAGAAGATTTGGAAGATAACTTAATGGTTGCTCTTTTTCATTTTAATTTAAGAAGATTCTCAACTCAAAATAGATATCTAATAATCCAATTTATGATGGCCATAAAAATAGAAATATCAAGATATTGGCTACAGAAAAAGACTCTATCTTGGACCCAAGTGCTATCTCAGCTTAAATACCAACACGATATGGAAAGGGGAATTTCTTTTCAATATGATAGCCACTTAAAATTTGATGAGAAATGGTTACCTTGGTTAGATAATCTGATATAATTATATACCTTGTTGTGTTCTCTGTTATGAATATTGTTATATATAAAGATCACTCTAGTTCTTCCCCGTGGTACTGTATTCAGGAAAGTTATAAAGTAACCTAATTATTATAGTTTAGGCCTGCCTAATCTGCTCAGTACTTTTAAATTGTGATATTTGTGTTTTTGTGTGTGAAGCTTACTCAACAGTTCATATATCCTTCTACTGTAAATCAAAGTCTATATGTCTAATTCTGAACTGTTTTTGTCTGTGATGTTACACATGTAAAATTTTCAAAAAGAATAATATAAAAAAAAAAATCGCTCCTCTCTATCCTGGAGATAATTGAATTAAGTGGCCGTAGTAAACTTAGTTATCTCCAGGTACAGAAAATATTAGTATAAATGTAACAAAACACATTAAAATACATAACTCATATTTCACATAACTGGACCCCCACATTCGACATATCCCCAGATAGCTTGGATCTAAACGCTCAATATATCCGAACAGTGCTCAGATCCCATGAACACAGTCGAATCGCCATGGAGTTAAAGAGTTTTCACCCACTGTTCGGCAGAAATCTGTCCAGAATTAGTTCCACGGCTTTTAGCTATCAGGGTCGTATAAACTGAAATGAAGATATGAAGTTTGGACGTCCCAGCAGTGTTCGCCCTGTCCGGTCCCTTCCGTCACCAGGTATAATAATCCCTTTTCCCACTGAAACCGTGCCTGACCTACATCTTCCTGTGGCTTATCTGCTGCTCTTCCGTAACCCCCTAAAGTGGGATCCTCCCTTTGTTCACTTTCAAAATCTTGGGGAGTATCCCAGTAGAGAGTGGGGTTTATGGCCAGGTTCGGGGTATTTTATGAGTTATTAAGTTACTGAACGGCGCGGCGTTCGTATAAACTGAAACAAAGAGATGAAAGTTTGGAAGTCCCAGCGGTGTTCGTGCAAAACAGTGACCGAAAACAGTTCCATGCTGTTGATGACCAAACACCGCTGGGAATTTGACGGTTTAAGATGGCCGCCACCACATGTTTGTTCATACGAACGGCGACCACCCAGTCGTTCGTCAATTAGTTGCGGTTAACCACAGCTTCTGGGAGGTTAACAGGCGGCACACTCCCATTGCGTGTGGTCTGGCTGTTCGTTAGTTTATTCGGTAAACTAAAAGGAAATAGATGCATGAACGGCATAGGAAAAAAAAGGGCACTGATATCCACAAAATAGGGGTTTTGTCACATAGCTCCCCCCTAGTTCCATGGGACGACATACCCGCCTAGACCCCAACAGGTTGGCTTGTGGATGTCTGAGAAGTAGTTGGCAGAGCGTCCAGTTCAGTTTGGCGACACAACCCATCTGCATTGGCATTCTGTTTCTTAGGGATGTGCATGGGGAAAATTTTCAGTTCGGTTCAGCATTCCGAAATTCAGGACTTTGGCAATTTGGAACTTCGGCAACATTGGCACTTTGGCATTTCGGAACTTCGACATTTCGGAATTTCGGCACTTCGGGACTTCTCTTGCAGCTGCTTAGTAGATAACTCCCTATTTCCCACGCTGTGTAATTTGACTCATAACAACACTCTGGTTAATTGAAAGTAACCATTTAGAGTTATGAGTCAAATTACACAGGGTGGGAAATGTCCAAAGAACTTTCCCACGCTGTGTAAAATGAAACAGAACACTCTGATTGGCTGGATTGGCAGAGTGCTCTGAGCCTAATTGCAGGGCGGGGCAAGGCTTTATAAGACTTCCCTCGTTCTGCCGAGCTCAGTCTGTGCGGAGCCCTCCATGGGTGAAGATGGATTATTTTTTTACGCTCAGGGTTTTTTTTTTTTTTTAAAGTTCAACGGTTATTATGGATTTTTATTTGGCCTCTTTTGGGGCTGAAAAAAGACCTCAAATGGTAAGTTTTATTTTTTTTACAGTTACTTAGCTAATGGTCCCCCCTCATTATATTTAGGGTGAGGGGGGTAGGTAGAGGTTAATTCATTTTTTCGGGGGAGGTGGTGACTATGGACCCCTAGTCACCTGGGGGGGTTATATTTTTATTTAGGGCCCCCACCCACCGCTCAGGGGTGGGGGCCGGGGGGGGACAATAGGTCCCCCCCTTATTGTTATTTAGGGCCCCCACCCGCCGCTCAGGGGTGGGGGCCGTGGGGGGAGGACAATAGGTCCCCCACATTATTTTACTTTAGGGCCCCCACCCGCCATTCAGTGGTGGGGGCCGGGGGGGCAATAGGTCCCCCCTTCAGGTTAGAAGCCCCCACTCGTGCGGCACGGATGGGGGCTCAGGAGGGGGGACACGTAGTTTGTTTGTTTTTTGTTTTTTTTACAGTGAGCAGCCACAGGCTGCTCACTGTTTACTAGACATGCCCCTACTCGCGGTATAACGAGTAGGGGCATAATTTACTAATACTAAGTAATCTTTACTTTACTAAATTGGTCTTTCAGCCTATTAGTAGATAGCTCCCTAATACCGTGGGAATTATGAAGTTATCTACTCATTCATTCCTGTCATTCCATTGACTGGCTAAGTAACTTACATTTTATATGAATGTGTGTTACTTGATTGTTGTAAGTGTTGCAAATGCTTACAGCTGAATCCTGGCTATGTTTGAATACTCTTTATTTAAAGAGACACTATAGTCACCTGAACAACTTTAGCTTAATGAAGCAGTTTTGGTGTATAGAACATGCCCCTGCAACCTCACTGCTCAATCCTCTGCCATTTAGGAGTTAAATCCCTTTGTTTTTGAACCCTAGTCACACCTCCCTGCATGTGACTTGCACAGCCTTCCATAAACACTTCCTGTAAAGAGAGCCCTATTTAGGATTTCTTTATTGCAAGTTCTGTTTAATTAAGATTTTCTTATCCCCTGCTATGTTAATAGCTTGCTAGACCCTCCAAGAGCCTCCTGTATGTGATTAAAGTTCAATTTAGAGATTGAGATACAATTATTTAAGGTAAATTACATCTGTTTGAAAGTGAAACCAGTTTTTTTTACATGCAGGCTCTGTCAATCATAGCCAGGGGAGGTGTGGCTAGGGCTGCATAAACAGAAACAAAGTGATTTAACTCCTAAATGACAGTGCATTGAGCAGTGAAATTGCAGGGGAATGAGCTATACACTAAAACTGATTTATTTAGCTAAAGTAATTTAGGTGACTGTAGTGTTCCTTTAAACTTGTATACAGTGTAACATTCTTAATTTTTCCACTGGGTAGGTATATTAGTTCTTCGGCAATACTACGCTTCGGGACTTTGGCACTTCAGGACTTTGGCAATTCAGCTACTCGGACCTTCGGAAGTATCCGAACGTCCGAATTGCCCAAAATTCGGCTGAATTTACATTCGGAACGAAACAAATTGCACATGTCTACTGTTTCCCTGGACTGTACTGCACAGTGAAGTTATAGGTTTGCAGTGCCAGGCTCCATCGCAACAGTCTGGGGTTGTGTCCTGCCACTCTGTTGAGCCAAATCAGAAGTCTTACATGTCCGTTTTGAAACCTGACCCTTCCCTGGGTATCAGTTTTCTGCTCAGATACGCCACTGGGTGCTCCATGCCATCCTCCTCTAATTGACTCAATGCAGCTCCCAATCCAAACATTGAGGCATCTTTATGGACGAGAAATCTTTTAGTATGATCAGGTGCCGCTAATACAGGTGCCTCGCTGAGGGCCATTAACTTCTGAAAGGATTCCGCACACTCTGGGGACCATACAACTTGTCTGGATAGGGACTTTTTTGTGAGATCAGTGAGGGGCTTCGCTATGGTACTATAATTCTGTACAAACTTCTGGTAATAGCCGGCGATCCCTAAAACCGCCATAACTTGGGTTTTGGTGCGGGGTTGGGGCCACTGGGTTATGGCCTCCACTTTGGCTGGTTCGGGTCTCTGCTTCCCAGAGCCCACTCGGTGGCCCAAGTACTACACTTCTGCCAACACTCCATGGCATTTGTCCGGTTTTAATGTTAAACCGGTGGTTTGAATTCTTTTGAGCACTACAGACTTGTGCTCCATGTGAGCTTCCCACGTGCAACTGAATATGGCTATATCATCCAGATATGCACAAGCAAAGCTCTGAAATCCTTCTAAGAAGGTAGCTGAGGCATTCTTCATCCCAAATCGCATGACTTTAAACTGGTACAGGCCAAATGGGGTGACGAATGCTGACTTAGGGATAGCCTAAGGCTCCAAGGGGATTTGCCAATATCCCTTGCACAGATCTATAGTGGTCAAATAATTCCTTTTTGCCATCTGGTCCAACAATTTTTCCACCTTGGGCATGGGGTAGGCATCAGTAACTGACCAGTTGTTGAGCCTCCGGTAATCGACGCAAAAGCGGGTCGTACCGTCTCGCTTAGGCAACAACACTACCGGGGACGCTCAAGGTCTCTGGGATGGTTCTATCACCCCTAAGGCTAGCATGTCCAAAATTCCTTTGTGCATGCTCTCCCTAACGGCCTCAGGGATGCGATATGGGTGCTGTCTGAGGGGTACCTGACCTGGGGTCTCCACTCTGTGGACTGCTATCGCTAAATTCTCCTAGCAATTGGGATGCCTGCTGTCTTTCTTCGGGATTTAAGTTGTCCCCCAAACTAACTTGTTCTGGCAATGGGATACCCTTGCTATCTTCGCCAGCCGGAGCGCATACTGCAGATATCTCCTCGGTCCTTTCTAAGTATGGCTTGAGCATATTCATGTGAAAGTATCTTCTGATCCGTTCATTGGAACAGCTCATTACCACGTACGTGGTATCGCTAATGCTTGTGGCTACCTTGTAGGGACCCTACCAGGAGGCTTGTAATTTATAATTTTTAGTGGGCCTCAAAGCTAAAACTTTTTGTCCTGGCTCTAATATACCCGAGGAGCTGGGCTAACTAAGGGGCTACACTAGGTCCACCGCTACTCAGTAGAATGGTTCTCCTATTATTGGGAGGGATCGGAGTTTGACCTTGTGGTGGTCACCTCTTTTCCCTATGCGTTGGCACACCTCACAGGTTCTACAGTAATCGTCTAAGTCCTGTGTAACTCCGGGCCAAAAGAACGTCTGTGTCAATCTATCTCTAGTTTTTTTTATCCCTAGATGCCCTGCTAAGGGGATGTCATGGCTAATCTGCAACAGTTCAGCCCGGTACATGCGGGGTACTATCACCTGACTGGTCCCGTGTCCGGTCCCTTCCGTCACACGGTATAATAATCCCTTTTCCCACTGAAACCGTGCTTGACCTACGTCTTCCTGTGGCTTATCTGCTGCTCTTCTGTAACCCCCTAAAGTGGGATCCTCCCTTTGTTCCCTTTCAAATTCTTGGGGAGTGTCCCAGTAGAGAATGGGGTTTATGGCCAAGGTCGGGGTATTTCATGAGTTATTAAGTTACTGAACGGCGCTGCGTTTGTATAAACAGAAACAAAGCGATGAAAGTTTGGAAGTCCCAGTGTTGTTCGTGCGAAACAGTGACCAAAAACAGTTCCATGCGGTCAAACACGGCTGGGTGTTCGACAGTTTAAGATGGCCGATGCCACATGTTCATTCATATGAACGGTGACCACCCAGCCGTTCGTCAATTAGTTTCGGTTAACCACAGCTTCTGGGAGGTTAACAGGCTGCACACTCCTATTGTGTGTGGTCTGGCTGTTCGTTAGTTTATTCGGTAAAATAAAAGGGAATAAATGCACAAACAGCATACGAAAAAAAGGGCACTGATATCCACAAAACAGGGGTTTTGTCACACCATCTATTTCTTTATTGTCCCTAATCATAATGGCCAATGACTCAATAGACAAAATACACTGCTAAAAATAAAGGCAACACAAAAATAACACATCCTAGATCTGAATTAATTAAATATTCTTCTGAAATACTTTGTTCTTTACATGTTGAATGTGCTGACAACAAAATCACACAAAAATTTAAAAATGGAAATCAAATTTTTCAACCCATGGAGGTCTGGATTTGGAGTCAAAATTAAAGTGGAAAAACACACTACAGGCTGATCCAACTTTGATGTAATGTCCTTAAAACAAGTCAAAATGAGGCTCAGTAGTATGTGTGGCCTCCACGTGCCTGTATGACCTCCCTACAATGCCTGTGCATGCTCCTGATGAGGTGGCGGATGGTCTCCTGAGGGATCTCCTCCCAGACCTGGTCTCACAAGGGGTCTGAGGATCTCATCTCGGTACCTAATGGCAGTCAGGCTACCTCTGGCGAGCACATTGAGGGCTGTGCGGCCCCCCAAAGAAATGCCACCCCACACCATTACTGACCCACTGCCAAACCGGTCATGCTGGAGGATGTTGCAGGCAGCAGAATGTTCTCCACGGTGTCTCCAGACTCTGTCACGTCTGTCACATGTGCTCAGTGTGAACCTGCTTTCATCTGTGAAGAGCACAGGGCGCCAGTGGTGAATTTGCCAATCTTGGTGTTCTCTGGCAAATGCCAAACGTCTTGCACGGTGTTGGGCTGTAAGCACAACCCCCACCTGTGGACGTCGGGCCCTCATACCACCCTCATGGAGTCTGTTTCTGACCGTTTGAGCAGACACATGCACATTTGTGGCCTGCTGGAGGTCATTTTGCTCCTCCTGTTCCTCCTTGCACAAAGGCAGATGTAGCGGTCCTGCTGCTGGGTTGTTGCCCTCCTACGGCCTCCTCCATGTCTCCTGGTGTACTGGCCTGTCTCCTGGTAGTGCCTCCATGCTCTGGACACTACGCTGACAGACACAGCAAACCTTCTTGCCACAGCTCGCATTGATGTGCCATTCTGGATGAGCTGCACTACCTGAGCCACTTGTGTGGGTTGTAGACTCTGTCTCATGCTACCACTAGAGTGAAAGAACCGCCAGCATTCAAAAGTGACCAAAACATCAGCCAGGAAGCATAGGAACTGAGAAGTGGTCTGTGGTCACCACCTGCAGAACCACTCCTTTATTGGGGATGTCTTGCTAATTGCCTATAATTTCCATCTTTTGTCTATCCCATTTGCACAACAGCATGTGAAATTGGTTGTCACTCGGTGTTGCTTCCTAAGTGGACAGTTTGATTTCACAGAAGTGTGATTGACTTGGAGTTACATTGTGTTGTTTAAGTGTTCCCTTTATTTTTTTGAGCAGTGTATATAATAATGGAGCCAATGGGCAACCTTGCTTCCCACCATTATTAATTGGAAATGTAGCTGATTCAAAAAAGGTTAAAAAATATATTTATTTACATCCAAATTTATGTAATACTCAGTCTAAAAATCTCCAATTGACCCTATAAAATGCTTTTTCAGCATTGAGGACCAAGATAACCATTTCTGAATTAATAAAGTTACTTTTAATTATCATATTAAGTATTCTGCAAATATTATCCATTGTACCTCTGTCCCTGATGAAGCCTGACTGATCTACCATAATTAGGTCAGAGATAACTAACTTCAATCTGTATGGGAGTATATTTTTATATCTAGATTTATTAAAGATATCGGTCTATAATGTATTGCGTTTGTGGTGTCTTTTCCTGGTTTAAGAATCGGAATGATAGATGCTTTCAGCATCTCTTTAGGAAAAGGATTTGTAGTAGAGATTTCCAGAAATAGTTTCTATAATGAAGGGGCCAAAATATCCAAATATGTTTTATGAAACACAGCTGAAAAAATATCCAGTCCTGGAGCTTTATTGGTTTTAAGGTTTTTTTATTGAGTTTGTTATTTCCAAAATATTAGAAGGTGCCTTCAACTCTCTAAGTTTGTCTTGGGATATCTCAGGGATACCTAGCTTATTCAATAAGTCATCCATTACCAATCTTGACACATTGGGATCTGGTAAGTTATATAAAGATGTATATGAGTCTACAAAAGCCTGGGATATATTATTAGGATTTAGAAAGCACTTATTCTTTTATTGCTTTATAGTTTGAAATGTTTTTTAGTCCATTCAAGAGAACTTTACTAACTTTATTATTATTGTGATACCACTTTTGTTTGAGAAATATCAGATTTATTCACATCATCCACAATTATTAAAATTTTTAATAATATCTTATTTCAGACTTATAATTTCATTAGTAGTATCTTGAGTTGTTTATACCTTATTTAATCTTTCTAGCTTGGCCAGCTTGATATACAATTTATAAATACAGTCATCTTTATTTTTCTTATGTCTCGAGGGGTGCTTTTATTAGGACCCCTCTTGCAAAGCTTTTAAGTGTGCACCAAACTGTAGATGGTGGGACCTCCCCATTGTCATTAATTTGAATAAATTGATCTATTCCCAAAGCTAACTCAGAGGTTACCTTATCTATTAGCAAGAGGCTTTCATTCAGTCTCCATCTATTTCTAATTTTGAAAAGAGTAGGGAATTTAATTGTTACAAAAACTGGGGAATAGTCTGATAAAACAATTGAACCAATCTTAGAGTCAATAATCAGGTCCAAAGGGTCTGGTCTTGCAATAAAAAAATCAATGCAGGAATAGGTCTGATGAATATGAGAAAAATATGTATAGTCCCTCAGCCCTGGAGTAACAGTTCTCCAACAGTCATAAAATGAATTTTTAGTCAAGAATTCATTAAAAATTTTAGCAGATGTTTTAATTTTAGGATCCCAATCTTTTTTATTGTTATTGCTTTTATCTAATTTTAGGTTGGGAACAAAATAAAAATCCCCTCCAATAATTAGATTACCACATTTAACCTTATCTATTTTCAGAACACAATCCTCTAGGAAACCCAGTGAGAAATTGTTCGGGGCATATATATTTGCCAGTGTAAATATTGTGTCATTTATCTTAGCAATTAGAAGTAAAAATCTACCATGAGGATCACTTTCCGAATAGATGTACTCAAATTTAAGATTTTTTGGCAAAAGACCAATTTCTTTAATTAACACAGATATGAAAATATACGCAGCAATATTAACAGGTAGATTAAAATCATTTGTTGAGAGAGTTGTTCATTCTGATCAGGTTGGTTTTCTGCCAGGTAGATCTTCTGATACCTGTACCAGAAGAATAGTGAACATTTTAGATGGTGCACTCCGTCGGGGGATTCCACTGCTGACCTTGTCATTGGATGCTGAAAAGGCCTTTGACAGGGTCAGCTGGGGCTTCCTTGACGGAGTGCTGACTTCCTTTGGATTCACAGGTTGGATTCACGACGCCATTTTGGCACTTTATTCTGAACCAATAGCTAGAACTATAGGAGTAAATATTCAATCAAGCTGGTTCCGTCTACATAATGGCACACGCCAGGGATGTCCCCTATCCCCTCTTCTTTATGTCTTAACTTTAGAACCCCTAGCAATTAATATTAGGAGGAATTTGAATATCAGAGGTTTTCTCACTAAAAATTCAGAAGCAAAAATATCACTTTATGCAGATGATATATTGTTAACACTTACTTCTCCAGAATCTTCTCTCCCCAAAGTTTTATCTGTTATAAAAAGCTACTCTAAGGTATCTAATTATAAACTTAATATATCTAAATCAATTGCTGTAACTACTAATGTTGATACCCACAGTTTAAAAGATCTGCAAGATAATTATGATTTCGTATGGTCTAACAATGTTTTTAACTATTTGGGCGTGATAATTTCATCTCAAGTTAACGATATTATGCAAACCAATGTATTGAATCTCCTAAAATATACAAATATAAAATTAAAAGAATGGCGCTTGACTGAATCCTCTTGGATCGGCAGGATCAACATAATTAACGCTTACAATATGCCCAAATGGTTGTATCTATTTAGGATGATTCCTCTACAAATTCCAGATATCTGGTTAACCATGATACAATCTAGTTTTCAAAAATGTATTTGGAAAACGACAAGACCTAGAATAAGTTCTAAAGTTCTTTCCAGGAAACCCCAAAATGGAGGGCTAAACTACCCAAATATCAGAAATTGTTATTACGCCAACATTATTGGTCACATATATAAACTCCAGGTTGAATCATTTAAAACAGACACATGGTACCTAATTGAATCCGGGGCAGTTGGAAAAGATAGATTGGTAATGTATTTATGGCTTAAAAACAACAAAGAAATTGGAATTTCTATGCAGTAAATCACTAATCTTGTCACAAATTATCAGTGCTTGGGAGATGATAAAAAAACACCAAAAAATCTCCGACAAAATAATTAAGTCATCCCATCTGATCGTTTTAGAAGATAATATAGAGGATATTTCTTTAAATAATTGGTCTAAATTTCAATGGACGATTGGGGATATCCTCCATGATGACCAAATATTACCTTTTGCTGATATTCAAGCCAAACTCCTTCTTCCTAACAAACAACTTTTCTCCTATTTAAGAATTAAAAAAATTTTGAATAAGTTCTTATTAAATACTTCACCAAAAATTGATATTCTTATTCAAACCATCTTTAGATATACTAAGGTTAATAAAATTCTTTCAAAAGCTACTAATTTGCTATCCACCCTTGATCAACAACCCTTAAATATACTTGATAAATGGAAAAATATCCTAAATATGGACATAACTGAGCAGGAATGGTGTACGTCTCTTAAAGATACTCGTAAATATATTCATTGTCAGAATTTAGTTGAATGTCAATATAAGGTTATGTATAAATGGTATCTGACTCCATATAAATTAAGCAAGATGTATCCAGGTCAAATTCCTCACTGCTGGAGTTGTGGTTATCCAGAGGGAACACTTATTCATATATGGTGGCATTGTAGTTTAGTTAAAAATCTTTGGGAGTGGTCTTTTGAAATACTTAAATGTTTATTTAATATTATAATTAAAAAGGGCCCGGATACAGCACTGTTACATTTAAATTGGAAACTTTCTTCCACCTCTTCAAAGTGCCTCGTAAACCACTGCTTTCTGGCGGTAAAAATAATAATAGCAAGACAATGGAAGTAGCATTTCCCTTTTTTGAGGAGTCAGTTTGTTAATCAAGTTTTATTCCAACTTCAAATGGAAAAAGATTTACCAGCCTCCTCTATACTTCTTATAAATAAACAAGAACAATACATTAACTGGATTCGAATTTTGGAAAATAAATGAATTATCTTTTTGTATTTTTTTTTTTTTTACTTAGATCTCGATAGATTTTGATAGATAATCTCACTACAGTGATATTTCTCTTTTCATGATGTTTAGACTGACCTTAGCCCATATTTATTTATTTTTATTTTGACAACAGTTCTATAAGATAAAATTTATCTTTTTATTAAGATATCTTTAGCTGTTTAGCTCGGGAATTACCTTATACTTAAAACTAGAACAGTTGTAATAATGTAAATTATATGTTTGTTATTGTCATATGTGTCTTTGTTTTGTATGTAAATTTCACTATTTTGTCATATGTATGATAAAATGAAAAAAAAATTCTCTAATAAAAAGAATAAGAAAAAAAAAAAGATTTTTTGACAAAAGTATAGCTACACCTCTTTTTTTACGATTATCTTCCAAATTAGCAGAATATACGACAGGAATATTATTGAAATGCCATAATTTAGCAGGAGAAGTTATCCAATGGGTTTCCTGGATAAAACCTATATCCAGCTTATCTTTTAAAAATTTACATATAGCCCCCCGTTTGTGAGGTGAGTTGAGCCCTTGGATATTTCAAGATACACATCTTAGTGGCATCAAAAACCATCTTACATAAAACACAACATTTTTTTTGTCTATACGATTTGTAGACATTTTTTTAATTTTAAACAAAAAGTTAGACAAATTGTCTTGTTCAACTGATACCTGTTACTTTTTTACGCAGGTAGTGAGGCTTAGGTGGTAACTAGGAGACTTAATACAATAGGAAACAAAACGAGAGAGAATAAAAAAAAGTAGATTTTATATTTCTTCCCTGTTTCAATCCCCGCTCCTCCTCTTCTTACACCGATCAATTATGTAATGTAACACCATACTGAATTACCCAACCTTGGGCTAGTGATTCTATAAATATGCAAACACCTATAGATTGATTTAGACATAATACATTGATAAATTGTTATTTAGTGAAACAGAATATTATCTCCTTAATATAGGAAAGCGTTCTCCTTAATCTTAAGAATTTACTTATTATCAAATACTTTCTGCTTTATGTGATGTGTCAAAATAACATGTGCTATTTTATATTGTTATTTTTCAAACTTAATACATATTTCCAAAAAATACGTAGATAATTGAGATAGTGTGCCACACTTAAAATAAAACATTAAATAACAATAAATTATACTGAACCAGCCTTTATCACCATAATAATACATTGTATTTTCTTCCTATTATAGTCTGTTAAGGTAGAGTTAAAAAAGTAGATTAATTCTCTACATATACTATATCATAACTAATTTATCAATATTAAACTAAACTTAGACCCAAGCCAGGGTCAAAGCTCATTTTTATATTGAATCAAAGAATGAAGTCTTATAAGGGGGAGGAGACAGAAAAATAAAAAACCAAAAAAAAAATCCTTCTTACTATCAATTAAAATAAATAATAATTAAAGTTTCCATTTTAAAATTAATTATTTTGCTGATGATGGATCTTTAAGTACATACATACGGCTGGTCTTGGTAGAGTATTACTAACACTACAGGAAAGTTCCATTTATATCTGATGTTGTTTGCTCTGAGAGTTGCTGTAATTTCGTTAAATTTTCTTCTTGCCTGACGAGTTGCTGTTGACAGATCTGGAAATAGTTTAATGTTCTTAAACAGAGGATCTGTGAGAGGAGATTTCTGGTTAGCTTGCATTACCAGTTTTTTAATGTAACCATTTGTAGATTTAACTATTGTATCTCTAGGTGATGTTGAAGAGATATGTTGTGGTTTAAAGAGAGGATGAAATCTGTCAAAGAGGTGGTTTTCCAGTTGGTGAGATGGTATTAGAGATGAGAAAAGGGATCTAAGATATTGCTCTAGATGGTCTTGAGGAATTGACTCAGGTATTCTTCTGATTTTAATATTATTTTTGGATCGATCTTCTATATCCATTAATTTATTTTCCAGTTTGTCAATTCTATCTTCTAATAATTTATTTGTTGAAAACAAATTATTATTTTCTTCTAGCAATTTCTGGATTATTTGATTTTGTTCTGTTAGACTACTGGTTAATTGAGTAAGCTCAACTTTAAACAAAGAAATATTTGAGTTGAGATCTTGCTTTATTTTAATGTAAAATTTATTTAGGGACTCTTCTAGTATCTGTTGTGTTATAGTTAGCTGTATATCTTGATACTAGATACTATATATCTTGATACTGTGTGGTATCCATAGAGAGATTTAGTTCTCCTCTATGTTCATTTGAAATCGATATTCTATTGGTCTCATTGGTTTTTGGGGAGTAGAAAGAGTTGATACTTTTGTTTTTTTCTGAGTGTTATTTTCTCCTTATCTTTTTTTTCTTTTTTTTCAATTGTCTTATAATTTTTATTTATTTTTTTAAATTCTTATTATTTTCATATATTTTTCTTTCTTCCTTTCTTCACTCTTCTTCCTTCTCTTTTTCTCTTTTTCCTCCTCCCTCCCTACATCCGTCTCGTTGTCATTGAGATGCGGGGAACAACCGCGTCACCATGGAAACAAAAATGTAAACAAAGAGTGTCTGTGCCTACAGATACATCTTGTAAAGTGTGGGCTGCAGTAAAAGTGCAACATTAACCCCTTAAGGACGGCAGGCGTGCTATGCCATCCTTGTGGACCTGGCTCTAAACACCGGCGGGCGGCATAGCATGTCCCAGCAGCCCTATGTACTTACCTGCTGGGTGGGGAGACTCACCTGGCATCCCAGGGAGTCCTCCTGCTGCCATTCCGGCCCTCCTGGGCCATGTGACCGCAAGGTCCTTGCGAGGACCTCACGATCACATGGACGGCATAGCCGTCCACATCAGTGCCAGCAGGGGGAATGCCTGAAAAAAGTTAAAATAAAGTTTAAAACAGTTTAAAATAAAATGATATATACTTAGATTATATATATATATATATATATATATATATGTATGTGTGTGTGTGTATATATATATATACACAAACACACATACGTACATACACATAATATACATATATATATATATATATATAAATATCAAAATACACATAGAATGATATTGATTAAATATATATAATTATAATTAGATATATATTATAAAATAAATATGTAACTACGTCTAAAAATAAAAAAATCATTAAAATATAGATGTGTAATTTCGTTATAACTGTATTTTGATATTAGTATATATAGATATCAAAATACATGTAGAACAAAATAATATATATATATATATATAGTTATACACTTACCTAATAACTTGGCTCGAAATACTATAAATTGAACTACAGCAAACAAACTTACCAGAGGTCCCTCTGCTATCTTCTCCAGTCACAGAGAGAGGAGGAGTGAGAAGCACAGGTTTGTTGCCATGGCAACTGAGATGTTTTTCTGCATTGTTTCCCATTTCTGACAGACATTCTGAGGAAATAGTATATAAGCTAAAAGAAAATAAGAAAAAAATGCACATGTAATTATTAAAAAAATAATCTATTCAGTCATCCTTTTTGGTTGAGTATTGTACTATTATATAAACATTGTTTTTAATATGATATAAAAGATACATTATATCTTGTGGTTTATTACAATGTCTCAAAAACCCTAATATGGCATTATTATACACTGCTCACCATTATGTTTTCACACCCCATTGTGCAAGGATAATGATATAAACCATGCATTATTTATTCCCTGTAATGAACAGGGAATGAGATGTTGAATTCTTTGCCACTATGCAGTGCAGGGTCCTAATCTTACATACAGGCCATAGTCTGTGTCTGATTACCGGGAGTTTTACTCTGGAGCATCAACTAATGTTTACAGCATCAGCTGTTTTAATTCAGCTCCTTTCCTGAGCTGAAGCAACCGTAGAAGCTACAAACAGCCATGCCCCATGAATGTAACTCACAAATTTTGGGCATACCAGGATGAGACACTGACCCCTCACCCTTCCTCTAACAGAGTAATCATGCTTTTCAACATAGTTAATTATTCATGGACAGAGTTTGTATTCCAGGTTGGCTGTACATACTGCATGAATAGCAGATCTGAAGCTCTCATAACTCAGTCTTCCTAAGGAACAGTGCACGCACACACACAAAAAAATACAGTTTTACATCTCAGTAAACAAATATTGTGATTCAGTTCCACCATATGGCCATATTGTGTTAAGCGCACCATTACTTCATAATACCCCAATATCAGTGGGTCCTACACAGAGGGGTAACTAGAAACCACGGGGCCCCAGTGCAAAAATTCCTTTGGGCCCCCCATACGTCTATCCTCCCCCTCCCATACGTTCCCCACACCCCCCATATACATGCAGACACACACATCTACAGAGACACATACAGGCACACACCTCCATACATACATACATACATACATGCATACACAGACATACATACAGATACACGTACACAAACACACACATACATACAAACACACACATATACAGACACATTTACAAAATGTTTGTCACCCTCCTGTTTCCTACATTTTAGGTGCGGGAGAGTAATGTCCCTGTGGTCCAGTTGTGTCTCAGGCTGATGGGAGTCAGAGTTCCCACTCTGACTCCCTCCTCTCCTTCCTCCAGCGTGGCTCCCAGTGTAAGCTGGGAGGAGTGACCAGGGTAGTCACTCAGTGGCATCACAAGTGAGGTGCGGGGGGTGCGGACCACACCAGGATGTGCACTACAGGGGGGGGGGATGACACCAGGGCTGTGTTGTGCAAGCTATGCGGCCGCACAGGGCGCCATGGCAACAGGGGCACCGGGCGGCCAACACAGCTCGCAGTCGGTCACTCACAGACCGGCCCAAGTTATTTGTCTGCAGTGCAGAGCGAGTCAAGTGCATAGTGCTGCTGTGCACATGACTTGCGAATGGCGAGGGGAGAGCCGCGGTTGGTAAAGGGGATTGGTGAAGGGGGGCAGGGTATTGCTAAAGGGGACTGGTGAAAGGGGCAGGGGACTGGTGAAGAAAGGGCGGGGACTGGTGAAGGGGGGGGCTGAAGGTTGGTGAAAGCGGCAGGGGACTGATAAAGGAGGCAGGGGACTGGTAAAGGTGGGCAGAGAACTTGATGAAGGGGATGGCAGGGGTTTGGTGAAGGAGGGTGTGACGAGACCAATCTCGCCACATTGCATTGGAGGAGCCTGGTTGCCTGCCTGCTGCCGTTGGATTATGGACCGTCAGTTAAACAGTTAATTTAACTGTGCAGAAAGGTTTATTCATGCCTTTCTGCACAGCCATTCGGTAGATTTAGTTTACCGCACAAACAGCCTTTTATTAGCCTACCCAGAGTCGTGGGGAGCTGGCAGGCGCTGGTAATTGGCCGCCCAAAAGCTGGCGTGTGCCGCCAATCTACCCCCCAGAAGCCGCAGTTAGCCGCGGCTTAACAAGCATGTGCCGTCAATTGTGGCTGCATTACACTTAGCGGCCGCTAGGTGGCGGTGTTATGGAGCTCCACGGACGGCCAGCGGTGCTCAGCCTGGATTCAGTGCACTAAAAGTGGATTCTTTTAAGTGCAGGCACCGCTGAGCCTCCAGCCTTCCCTGCGTCTATTTCGGTTGTTTAAATGAACGCTGGATTGATCGGGACTTTACTTAAGTGAATGTTTTAACCCAGATGGCTATGCCATGGAGCCTATTCGTGTAATTAAAGACTTTGGCTCCATGGCAATTGAACTGTATGTGTGGGATCTGAGCGCTATTCGGTAGTTATGTGCGCTCAGATCTAAGCTATCTGGGGATATGTGACATGTATGGATTTTGTGTAATAAATGTAATGTTATAAGTTTTAATGTATTTTACTGACTTTGTGTCCCCACGTGTATAATGGCGATTTGCCTAATTGGATTACTTCCCAGGATAGAGGGAGGGAAATTAGGATGCATTGTGGGGATGTTTTACTTCTGTGTGTCTGAATGTGATACATAATAAACCAGACCACTGCTTAACCCTCAACACGGAGCCTTGTCCCTTGTCTTGTCTTTGGGGGGATTTACTGTATGCTGTTAGAGACTGATTGCCAGGAGTGTTTGCCGCTTCCTGTTCGTCTGCTAGCAGCTATTTGTATGATTCCAATTCGGGAGTTTGGAGCATTCCCTTGTATCCAGTTCGGGAGTTTGGTGTTCTGCAGTAGCTGTGCCTGTGTCTCTGGAAGTGAAGATCTACTAAATGGTTTTAACCCCTTTTATGTCTGGGGGTGCCGTTACAGAGGGCAGGGTTTTGTAGAAGAGGTGGAGGCGGCAGATTGTGAATGTACTGCCTCCACACAGACGGCAAGAGTGGGGGGGGTGCGCTACAAATTGGCTCGCACATGGTGCCTGAACACCTAACACCGGTCCTGGGTGACACCATCGACACCAGCCAGGCAGGATCTTTACTAAGTAACAACTAACCTGGCTGTCCTGCGATGGTGTCCCCTCTGGATCGGATGCATCATGCCGCTATACCCACAGCTCAAATTGTATTGTTTTTTATAATATTGTAATTCAAAGGTCATTTTAATTTTCCTAGTTGTTGTTAATGTCACTATTGCTATTACATTTAGTGTTATGTGGAAGTTATGATTTATGAGTTACATTAGTAAAAAAAACAACAAAAAAAACATTATTTAGGGGGTTGGGGTGACACTGTGAGTTACCGCACAGGGTGACACCAACCCTAGTAACTCCACTGCAGTCACCTTCTCACAGCATCTGACATCATGAAAGGGGGCCCGGTCGCGCTGTTAAAGCGCCGCAGCACTGACCGGGCCCCCTGGAAATGCATTGCCATCGGGTGGCCCTAACAGCATGGGCCACCTGATGGGCCCCTGAACGCCCAATGGTAATACCGTGTGGACCAGGGCCATGTTACTTATGTGTTCAAAGGACACACAGCCCAAACACCAAATGCATCCACTGTAAATATATATGTTACGGGTCGCTGTGTTGTAACATATATATATATATATGTTACAGGTCTTTGGGTTTGGGTTCTTTTTGTCTAACAATAATGGCAGTCTTGAAAAGATCCGTGAAAGACCTTTATCCTTGGCAACAATATACCAGTTATAGAGTATCTTTTATAGGATACATGGATCCTCAAATAAATTATTGTACAAAAAAACACTCTTCTGTTTTGAAGTGGTTGTGGTGAAAGAATTCTTCCATATATCTGTTGAAACAAGGCCATTTCCAATGTAGATTTCTTGTATCCTCGATTTTAAAATCATCCCTTTATTTCTATTAGTTGATTCTTTCTTCTCTCTTGATGTGAGTTATACCTCAAAACTTGAAGAAACTGTGAAATGGGCAAATATTTTTTCAGGGTCAGTGGATGAAAGGTGTGTTTCCAATCTCTTGTTTTTTTACATACTGTAAAGCTCAATTTTCCATTCTCCACAAACACTAGAAAATTCAATAATTTAATGGAACTTTTAATGAAAGTTTAATGGGTGATCTTGTTCATTTAGGGACTTTATTGACTCATGGAACTACTTTTCCATGCCTTTCCATATTAGCACAATATTATTGAAGTAACATACGCAAAATAAATTTGTTCTTTAAACGGTTCCAAAATGTACTTGGTTTCAAAACTGTACATATATGCACGTATATATCAATATATGCACCCATGCATGTCCCTGTACATTGAAGATAAAATTGGTCTTCAAAACGGAAGTAGTTAAATGTCAAACAAAATTCCAGCACCTCCAAGACAAATTCAATAAAAGGTCCCTTATAATGTTGTATGCTGGTCAGAACATATATTATTCAATTGATCCCCTCTAAGTGTAGCACAAATTCGCAAGACGGTACCACCAATTTCTCAAGTATCTTTATTACTGCTGGGGTATCTAACACGTCAGGAGTGCCATCACTGTTTAAACAAGTTGTGTAGCTAATGTACTATTGGCTCTAACAGACTATTTATCGCTGACACTATTGGACATCCAGAAGGCTGTATTGGATTTTTGTGGGTTTTGGGTAATGTATGGTGATCCTGTATTGCAAATAGCACGGTCCTCTAGGGTATAAACATGTGCAGTCTTTTGATTTAACATAAATCCAAGGAACTTTTTTGTTGAAATTTGCTCAGGATACAGCAGCGAAATGAAAGAAACAATAATGTAACAGAAATCCCTGCAAACAAAATTCTAGTTTATCTGAGCTCTTACTAACATTCTCTATCGAGAATTAAACTTAAACAAAATACAGGTTTCACCAACCTTGTTTATTAGCACTGGCCAACCCTACTCTTCGAATGCTCCACCCTAGGGGCCCACGTCTAAACATTCATTTAGGTTACATACAACACATACTCCCCCTGGGGGGAGTCATATGCCTCTCTGAACAATTTAGCGGAAATATAAACTCCCTCACAAACACCATTCACCATATCACAGTATATAATACTGGACAGATTGGATGTTCTTCCAACAAATACTTTTTCCGATCTTCTAAAGCAGTAAAACATGCCAGAGGTCAGGAAGACTTCATGAGAATCAGGAATCACAAGTATAGCAGGGATGGAGCACAGAACAACTGAGCAATGATAGCTTAGCTGTACGATAGGTGGACTAACCGACAAGTATTTGCATGTATTTGCAACAAGTTGGAGGCACAGGAAAAGATGGAGTTGTGGGCCCTTCTCAAACAAGCTTACATTCTGGAGGGTGTGGAGAAAAGTGCTAGATGAGGTTGTATTACACGTACAAAAAGATATTGGTTGCTAAAACAACTTACAATGAAGGGTTCGTTTTTTGGATGGCAAAGTTACATGAGGTTAGAGCAGTGGTATGTAGAGATTTGTAAGCAAGCACCAGATTTTTACATTGAAGCCTAATCTTTCAGGAACCAGTGTAAGGACTGACAGATGGGGAAATCATGGGTGGTGCCGCCGCATTCAACATAGACTGTAACAGGGCAAGCTGTAAATGCGAAAGACCACTGAGAAGTGGATTGCAGTAGTCAAGGCAGGATAGGCTAGCAGCATGGATCAGAACCTCATTCCCATCCAGTGTAAGATAGGGGCTATTTTTCAGATGCACGCTGCGGGATTTGGTGAGTGACTGGACATGAGTGGTGAAGGAGAAGTTGGAGTCAAAGAGATCACCAGCAGTGAGCTTGTGAGGTAGAGCTGATGGTAGCACCACTGACTTGGAGGGAGACAGGCACGAGAGTAAAACCACTTGAGGGAGAAAAGATGGGAAGTTCTGTTTTGGATTTGTTAATTATAAAGAAATGAGCTGCCATCCAGTTAGCAGAGATCAGGATAGATCAAAAGAGGACAAAGATTTGTGTCTAATCCGCATAGAAATGATACTTGAAGCTATAAGAGCGTACCGCATGAGTGTACTAAGGGAGTCATAATGGATTGAAAACAGTAGGGAGCAGAAGGGCAGAAGCTTGGCGAAACCTGATAGAGAGGGGTTGTGGTGTAGAGGTAGAGTAGAGAAAGAAATACTGAAAGAGCGCTGAGCAAGGTAGAAAGAGAACCAAGAAAGAGCAGAGTCGTGTAGACAAAGATTATGGAGATCAGATGATTGTATGTAATTACATTCTTAAAGATTCAAATATACTCTTTTATCTATATTCATTAACTTAATATGACCTTTTTAAAAAAATATTTTAAAAAATATTTATAAACCAGGGAATGAGGATTGATCATCAATATTTTTGCTAATATTTCTGCACATATAATACACTTTAATAACGTTGAGATGAAAATGTCACCAATATAAACATTATTGCATATTTAACTTCTAATTCCCAAGTACAAATATAACTTTTTTTTTTCTCTTAAACTAGTCCACTATTGAACCAAATGGACTATTCCAAATGCCTTTTTTTTAAAAAAAATCTGACATATTGGAGACATTTGTCTTTTAGATTTGCTAGACACTAATTGTGTAAAGCTGAAACCAATGTGTTTTGTTTTGTTCCCCTTCTCTTTCCCCCTTCCTGCTTCTACGTTCTTTCGAGGTGAGAATATATATATAGATTGCCAAAGTAAGGGCAACCATACTATTACTTTCACCTTTTTCCTCATCCTAAATGGCAACTATGGTGAAAATGAAAAGTGACGTCTAATATTATAGCTATACGTCACTTCCGACTTTGATTTGTGGGGTACGTGCCCACAAGGACAATGGCGGCGACGGGATCGGAAGTGGCATGAATAGGGATGTCACATTACTTCTGATTACTTCAACTAACCGAAGGTGTGTAACCCAACCTCCCACCATTCTGAACTCTGGACGTATGTAAAATCTGGTTGGGATCGTCAATGTAATATCTTCTTAATTTCTTCTTGTCTTCAGTTGATTGATATATATACGTCTTTTGTATATATAGTCTTGGGCCAAATTTGCTTGCCACATTAATAAATGTCTATATTAATGAAAAGTACTAATACGCAATCTGACTTACGGTTTCTTCAGGTTTATTCTTAGTTACTGATACATAATAAAACAACAAAGGATGTTACATGATAATGGACATTCAACAGCAGATGGTAATTGCTGGACTTCTGATGGGAGAGTTACATCTTGTACAGGAAAGAGAGCCAAGAGCCAAGAGAGAGCCAAGAGCCAAGAGACCTTGTGTCTCTTTGTTCAGTTAATATATAGAAGTGCCATAATGACGTCAGACTATAACTCTAGCCATATAAGGACAAGACCCCCAAATCCACATTCCAGAGCTCTCGAACAAAGAAAGCCTTGTGACTTATACCATCTGTTACTTATGTCAATCCACACATCCATATATAATCAATAGAAGCATAGAATATGCAATATTCTACAACGTACCAACCCAAACCCGGCAAGTTTAAAAACCACAACAAGGAAGTAACTGAATATACTGATTGAAAAAGCCCATAGCACGTGGGCAAAATGTCGGACTTCAAGTTATTTTTGGACATTCTGCACTTTAGCACTTTTAACCTGTCCAGTATCTTTTAATTTATTTTATTTGTAAAGTTACAATAAATTTAATACACTTTATTGATTTTGTCCACTTCCTGCTGTAAAGAAGGGAAGGTGTCCCCTCAATAGACACCCAGGCTTGCAATCCAGAACCAGGTCTTATTGGCTCTTAACCAGGTGAGCACAACCATCATCACTTTTTGCTATTTAGATCTATTTGAACGTAATACACTAGAGATTTTTCCTTTTTATCTTGTTCTTGCAGGATATATATCACAGAAAAAGGGTCCAGTGTCACCAATGACACTACTGCTGATGTAATTTGAGCCTGTCCCTTAGAGGCTTTCATCAATGTGAATTGCTATACCTATAATTATGTCCTGTGCTTATACCATCTATTGTGGATTTAGGAAATTGGATCAAATGAACAGGTGGTGGAGCTAGAGGACCGAAGCAGAGAAACCTCTTATGGCATGTGTGTGAGCATAAAATGGGGATGGAACAAGTATTGGTAGTGGTAAAATAGAGATTAGAGATCTCTTCCCTGATTGTGGAAATCTTCTCAGTGAAGTGAGTTGTAAAGTTTGTAGTGGTCAAGTTAGTATGATCAGCAACAGGGAAACACAGAGAGTAAAAAGTGTGAAAGAGCCATTTGAATTCTCATGAGAGTGTGGTTCTAAGGGTATTGAACAAGTTTTCTTTTGCAGAGAAAAGAGCCAAACTATATGAGCGTAGCATAAATTTATAGTGGAGGAAGGCACAATTATTCTATGTATTGAAAATATGATTTACTGCTTTATAACTCAATGGTAAGACCACACCTTGTATATGCTGTGCAATTCTGGGCACCGGTATGTAACATATTCCTCCTCACCTTGCGGTATTTGCACTCAGTGGCTGTGCGTCTGTATCACTGACTCCTGCAACATGTTAATGGGCGCGGGCTGCTGTGGATCCAAGCCTTAATATAGCCCCACGTGCACCCACGTTAATGACGACGTTGGCATGCGTGTGACGTCACGTGGGAGACGCAAGCGCGCGTTCTGGTATCCCTGACTTTTGGCTTATCCTTATCGTTGCTTCCCATTCTGTGTCCCTGACGTTTGGACCTTTGGTACGTTAAGTCCGGCCATTCTAAGGCCCGGTAAGACGTTACCTTTTAGTCCTAGGTGTGATACAATTCTATTCAGGGTCAGTACAAACCATTGTCTGGAACTCTATTCATAAATAGAACTATATATAAGATACAATATCATGCAATTAGACTGGCAGAAAGGAGATTTAGTCTAAGGCAATGGAAAGGGTTTTTTACAGTAAGAACAATAAATAATTCTCTGCATGAATAGGTGGTTTTATCAGAGTCTGTAAAGATGTTTAACCAGCAATTGGATGAATACTTGGAAAAATAAATAGTTAGGGATATAATTTTTAATTTGAAGGGTAATAGCTTCTTGATTCAAAGAGAGATCTGACTGTCATTCTGGGGTCAAGAAAGATTTTTTCCTTGTTTGTTGCAAAATTGGAAAGAGCATGAAACTGTTATTTTTTGCCTTCTTTTGGATCAACCGTAAAAAAAAAAAAAGGATGTTAAAAAGGCTGAACTTGATTGGCTTTTGTCTCTTTTCAGCCTATGTAAATATGTAGTTAGGTATAGGCTAGGATATCAGGACCTCGCTCCCACACTCACCTACCTTGTACTCCCATGCCGTGTCTTCTTCTCACTTCCTTCACAAGATCTAAAATATAAGAAAAATCACACAATAGTGAAGCATGTACAGTCAATGTATAATACACTCCCGGAGGTAGAGAACTTACAGGACCAAACTGTAGATCTGAACTTGTCTCCCTTCCATAGGGTATGTGGATAAAAGGTTCTTCTCTTAGGAAGCTTGTATATACGGACCAAAGGTGCAAATTCAAGACGCTCAATCTTCAGAAGAAAAAGAGGTATATAGAGCAGTATTGTAGATAAAAATGGATTTATTTATACAAAATGCACTTACATCAAATAAAGTTCATAGCAGCATATCACCACTAACAAGTGGTACCCAGGAGAAGGAGTCTCTCTGTAGCAGAATATCCAACGCGTTTCGTCTTTTGAAAGACTTCTTCAGGGATAAAGAGTTAAAAATTCTGTTTTCTTTATATAGCCTTCACCATTTGAAATTGCCGCGGAAAATTCATTCACTTCCGGGTTCGGACTTCTCGGGTTTTGTATTGGACATCCATCGTGATCACTTCCGGTGGATGTAACAAGATGTTTTTATTTCCGCGTTCCAAGCTTACATTATGTATTTTTTAGTTTGTGTTTCATATAGTACTTGGATGTTATCCATATATTGACAGACATATTATTGTTTTTATATTTCTTTGTTTTGTATATTATGTAACCAGATGGTCATTGGTATTTTCTCCCTGTGTCCCACTCTGGGACGTTCGGTGCCCCAAATGCAGCTTGTGCGCCTGGGTCTGTCCGTGCGTTCCACGGTGGAACGCGGAAGTGTCATGGCATAGAGCCGCACGTTATGAACGCCATGCGTTCCAACTTGGAACGCGGAAATGAATACATCTAGCCGCACGTTATGGACGCTATGCGTTCCAGCTTGGAACGCGGAAATAAAAACATCTTGTTACATCCACCGAAGTGATCACGATGGATGTCCAATCAAAAACCGAGAAGTCCGAACCCGGAAGTGAATGAATTTTCCGCAGCAATTTCAAATGGTGAAGGCTATATAAAGAAAACAGAATTTTTAACTCTTTATCCCTGAAGAAGTCTTTCAAAAGACGAAACGCGTTGGATATTCTGCTACAGAGAGACTCCTTCTCCTGGGTACCACTTGTTAGTGGTGATATGCTGCTATGAACTTTATTTGATGTAAGTGCATTTTGTATAAATAAATCCATTTTTATCTACAATACTGCTCTATATACCTCTTTTTCTTCTGAAGATTGAGCGTCTTGAATTTGCACCTTTGGTCCGTATATACAAGCTTCCTAAGAGAAGAACCTTTTATCCACATACCCTATGGAAGGGAGACAAGTTCAGATCTACAGTTTGGTCCTGTAAGTTCTCTACCTCCGGGAGTGTATTATACATTGACTGTACATGCTTCACTATTGTGTGATTTTTCTTATATTTTAGATCTTGTGAAGGAAGTTTCTTGTATTATCTACAGGTTGTATATATTTTTTGTGCTACCCCTTTAATCTATACTAGTATTTTATACAGTATAGATTTACTTTTTTGTTCATATTATATTGGTGTATGTGAGGTACACTGTTGGGTGTTTGGCACGTTTCCTCTTGTCTTGGTTGGGAGATTATATAGTACCTTTTTCTTTCTTTTTTGCATATTCTTCTCACTTCCTCTCACTATGCCAAAGATACCCGGTGGAATGAGATTGGCCTTATCAACCAGTTCCGCCTGGGCCTCTCAGAACCCCTCAAAGATGATTTCACTCACTTTGGTGTTCCTGATTCCCTGGAAAATTTTATGCAACAGGCAATTCAGTTTGACAGACGATTACGTGAGAGGTGTCATGAGAAAGCAACCTCTCTTTCTCTGCCTGTAAGTACACTTGCTCCTCCTCCCAGGTTCAAGTCACTTCCTTTTCCACATTTGACTGAGGAACCAATGCAAATGAGATTGACTCAAGGTTGTCTGCCTGTAATGGACCGTTAAGCACACAAGGGGTTAAAATCCGTTTAGGCGATATTCCCCTTCCAGATAGACGAGCAGCTACTGCAATCACTGCAATCACCAATCTTTCGAACTGCAAACACATGAATACTCCAACTCCCGAATAGGAAACACACAAATGCTGTAAACAGCCGAACAGGAAAAACCATACAAACAATTTACACTCCTGGCAGTCGCACCGTAACAGCATACAATCCAATTCTTCCCAAGAACGAGACGACACTTCATTTGAGGGTCAAGCAGAACTGAAGCTTTAATCCAACACTCTGCTTTTATGCACACTGCCCACAGGGTTTTGCAGAACAACCAATCCATATGTACAATACACTCAGACACTCCCAGCAATTGCACACAAAATCCTCCCCTCTGCCTGTGATATAATTACTGAACACAATGGGCTGACGTAATTATCACAGGCAGGAAAATACACAATTTTACACGATATTCATAACTTTAAAAGTATACATCACATTCGCATACATTTTCAGAATCAGCATACTCCAAATACAAACACATGCCAAAATCATACAAATTGGTCCAGTGGTTCAAAAGTTAGTTGGAAATCCCTTTCTGACCAACTGCAAGCATGGCTTGGGTGTGGTAAGCCAATTATCTCCAGCATACAGAAAATATTTCCATTTACAACAACAGTAAAAACACAAAAAAATACATAAATCCTATCATACTGAACAGAACCCCCATATTCAACCTATCCCCAGATAGCTTGAATCTGAGCGCTCACTATATCCGAACAGCGCTCAGATCCCACAAACACAGTCAAGTCGCCATGAGGTTAAAGTTTAGCAACAAGTTCCAACTGGTCTGGCAGTGTCCCTGGGACAACGCACTCCTGGAGAACAATAGACAGGAAATGGGGGAGGGGCACACCTTCTCATGTATTCAAAGGGGAAGAAAAAGTGTTTAAAAATCCAATAAGCCCAAATAATGCTAACACAGGGCAAAGTCTCCCAGGAGCTATAGTCACATGGCAGGAGGCTGGCAATCAGTCTTCTCCAATGCCCAGTGGCAAGACTGGTTCCGCCACACTACCCCTACTGAATTACAACGTAGACGGAGAGAAAACGTATGCCTTTACTGTGGACATACACAACATACTGCATGGACCTGCCCTGAAAAGCCAACAACTACAAGGGTTAAGCAAATCTATGTAACACTCCTACTCTCCACTTTGAATATTACGACTCCTCCCTTAACTCTCTCTCCTTCCAGTGGACGAGGCTAACCATGAATGCAAAGCGTTAATCGACTCAGGACTCAGTGGATGCTTCCTTGATTCCTCTTTGGCTGCTGCTTTACAAATCCCAGTAGTCAATAGAAACGTTCAATTATAAATACAAGTGGTAGATGGGTCTTTTCTAAAATCAGGACCATAACTGAAACAAACCAAGCCTATTTTTGTCTCTATAGGGAAACATAAAGAGTACATTGTATTTGATCTCGTCCCCACACCTCTATTCCAGTCATTCTCGGTATTTCCTGGTTACGCAAGCACGATCCAGCTATCAAATGGATTTCACGAAAATTATCTATTTCCTCCACTCTCTGCACCTCTCAGTGCCTCCAAAACAACCTCACTACAGGCTATATACATTCCATACTGGATGTCGAAATTAGGAAAAGTCAAGATATTCTACTCCCCCAAGTATATCATGAATATGCAAAAGTTTTTGACAAGTAAGGGGCTGATACTTTGCCGCCACTGAGGAATACGATTGCTCCATAGACCTGTCACCTGGGGCTCCCATGCCATTTGGCAGGATATATCCTTTGGCAGAAAAAGAGCTTCTGACTCTCAAAGAATACATAAATAAAAATTTGGCAAAAGGTTTCATCCACCCTTCTACTTCACCAGCAGGAGTCAGGATCTTCTTTATGGTCAAGAAGGATGGTAGTTTAAGTCCCTGTGTGGACTACAGAGTTAGTGATTTACACAAAATGACAGTAAAAAATAAATATCCACTCCCTCATATTCACTCATCTGTGAATTAATTGAGAGATTGCAAGCAGCCTCCATGTACAACAAATTAGATTTAAGGGATGCTTACAATCTTCTTAGTGTCAGAGAAGGAGATGAATGGAAAACCACCTTGCGGTCCTGATATGGACACAGTGATGCCATCTGCAATGCCCCTGCCTCGTTCCAACATTTCCTCAATGACATCTTTAGAGACCTCCTGAATAGTGATGTCCTGAACAGTTCGGCGAACGGTTCGCCACGAACGGTTCGCCACGGACTCATCATTGAGTAAACTTTGACGCTGTACCTCACAGTCAGCAGACACATTCCAGCCAATCAGCAGCAGACCCTCCCTCCCAGACCCTCCCACCTCCTGGACAGCATCCATTTTACATTCATTGTGAAGCTGCATTCTTAGTGAGCTGGAATGCTGCTGATTGGGGAACCGTTCGGGACATCACTACTCCTGGACCAGTATGCTATAATTTATCTAGATGACATTTTAATCTTTTCACCCGACCTACCCACGCATCATTACCATGTACTGGAAGTACTGAAACGTCTCAAACAAAACAAGTTACATGCATAGATAGAGAAATGCATTTTTGAAACACCTTGTGTAGAATTCCTGGGATTCATCATCCGGCCTGGCAAAAACGCAAGGTCCAGGCAATACAACAATGGCCAGAACCCCAAACCAAGAAACAAGTTCGACAGTTTGTCGGTTTCGCCAATTTCTACAGACATTTCATACTAAATTTTTCTCAAATTATATAACCACTCACACACCTCACAAAGAAAGATGTAAAGTTGCATTGGAATAACCAGGCACAAACCACCTTCGATAAACTGAAACGCATGTTCACCATTGCCACCATATTGCGTATACCTGAAACTTCTTTCTCGAGGTTGATGCCTTTGATACAGCCTATCCCAAAGGGACAAGGAGACCGATACCCTGCATCCTGTTGCCTTTTATTCTAAGAGACTGACCAAGGCCAAATCAAACTATGACATTGGTGACAAAGAATTATTAGCTATAAAACGAGCCTAGGAAGAATGGAGGCATCTCCTAGAGGGTTCACATCACCCTATAACAGTATACACTGTCCATAAAATCTTGGAGTACCTTTGTTCAGCAAAATGACTCAATTAACGAAAGGCCCGCTGGGCATTATTTATATCTGGGTTTTTGTTCCATGTTACTTACCGGTCTGGGTCGAAAAATCAAAAAGCAGATGCCCTTTCAAGAATGTTTGCCCCAGATGAAACAAGACACAAAAAGAGGAAACTGGGCTAAACCCTTCCTGGGTATCATGACTACTGCAGTAAAAGACATAAAAACCACAGCTACTGCAACTAATCTGCCTCTTTCTCCAGAACAATTCCCACTATCTCTTGGAAAGATCTAGGTTGACGAACCTTTTCACCTGTGTGTCTTGCAACATTTCCATGATGCTTCGGTATCCAGTCATGGAGGACAGCAGAAAAACATACACGCCATCCAACAATACATTTGGTGGCTGACCCTTAAACAAGATGTAATAAATTATTTAAACACCTGCACTATTGCGCCAGGGCAAAGGCACTAACTATGAAAACCTGCACTAACTATGAAAAACGTCCAGTCACTTCCTCCCAGTTAACTCCGCGCGGGAAGGAGGAGAGAAAGGCCGCGAGGAGAGGCAGCCGACTCACATCATCTCCAGCCACCCTCCTGCGACGAAATGGTAAGGCTGAAAATGAGGTGTGTGTGTATATGTATGTATGTATGTGAGTATGTGTGTGTATGTATGTGTGTTTGCCAGTGTATGTATGTATGCCAGTGTATGTGTGTGTGTATGCCAGTGTATGTATGTATGCCAGTGCATGTATGTATGCCAGTGTATGTATGTGTGTATGCAAGTGTATGTATGTATGCCAGTGTGTGTATGTATGTATGCCAGTGTGTGTGTGTATGTATGTATGCCAGTGTATGTGTGTGTATGTATACCAGTGTGTGTATGTATGTATGCCAGTGTGGGTCAGTATGTATGTATGTATATATCAGTATGCAGTATGTATGTATGTTTGTCAATATGTATGTCTGCATATATATGTGTGTGTATGTGTCAGTATCTCCCTATGCATGTGTGTATGTCTGTTTCAGTATTTGTATCTGTTAGTGTGTGTGTATTCCTGTGGACGGGATTTGGAGGCAGGCCCTGTGGGCAGGCTTGAAGGGGGGCCCAGACCTTGAGCTGTGTTAGGGGCCCCAACATTTCTGATGGCAGCCCTGACTTCACACATACTTCTCCCTTTATGCTCAATTACGATTCCAGCCAACATGGTAAGGCTGAAAATGAGGTGTGTGTGTATATGTATGTATGTGAGTATGTGTATGTATGTATGTATGCCAGTGTATGTATGTGTGTTTGCCAGTGTATGTATGTATGCCAGTGTATGTGTATGCCAGTGTATGTGTGTGTGTGTGCCAGTGTATGTATGTATGCCAGTGCATGTATGTATGCCAGTGTATGCATGTGTGTATGCCAGTGTATGTATGTATGCCAGTGTATGTGTGTGTGTATGCCAGTGTATGTATGTATGCCAGTGTATGTATGTGTGTATGCAAGTGTATGTATGTATGCCAGTGTATGTATGTGTGTATGCTAGTGTACGTATGTGTGTATGCCAGTGTATGTATGTATGCCAGTGTATGTATGTGTATGCCAGTGTATGTATGTGTGTATGCCAGTGTATGTATGCCAGTGTATGTATGTGTGTATGCCAGTGTATGTATGTATGTCAGTGTATGTATGTATGTATGCCAGTGTATGTGTGTATGTATGCCAGTGTATGTATGCCAGTGTGTTTATGCCAGTGTATGTATGTGTGTAAGCTAGTGTACGTATGTGTGTATGCCAGTGTATGTGTATGTATGCCAGTGTATGTATGTGTGTATGCCAGTGTATGTATGTATATATGCCAGTGTATTTATGTATGTATGTATGCCAGTGTATGTATGCCAGTGTATGTATGTGTGTATGCCAGTGTATGTATGTATGTATGCCAGTGTATGTATGTATGTCAGTGTATGTATGTATGTATGCCAGTATATGTATGTATGCCAGTGTATGTGTGTATGTATGCCAGTGTATGTATGTATGCCAGTGTATGTATGTATGTATGTATGCCAGTGTGTGTATGTATGTATACCAGTGTGTGTGTATGTATGTATGTATGTATGTATGCCAGTGTATATGTATGTACGTATGCCAGTGTATGTATGTATGCCAGTGTATATGTATGTATGTATGTCAGTGTATGTGTGTATGTATGCCAGTGTGTGTATGTATGTATGCCAGTGTATGTATGTATGCCAGTGTATGTGTGTATGTATGTATACTAGTGTGTTTATGTATGTATGCCAGTGTGTGTCTGTATGTTTACAAGTGTGTATACATACAGTGTATTTATCCCAGTGTATGTGTGTATGTACGTATGCCAGTGTATGTGTGTGTGTGTGTATGTATGCCAGTGTATGTGTGTGTGTATGTATGCCAGTGTATGTATGTATGTATGTATGTATAACAGTGTATGTATGTATACCAGTGTGTGTGTATGTATGTATGCCAGTGTGTGTATGTATGTATGCCAGTGTATATGTGTATGTATGTATGCCAGTGTATGTGTGTATGTATGTATGTATGTATGCCAGTGTGTGTCTGTATGTATGCATGTATGTATATATGTATATATCAGTATGCAGTATGTATGTATGTTTGTCAATATGTATGTCTGCATGTATATGTGTGTGTATGTGTCAGTATCTCCCTATGCATGTGTGTATGTCTGTTTCAGTATTTGTATCTGTTAGTGTGTGTGTATTCCTGTGGGCGGGATTTGGAGGTGGGCCCTGTGGGCAGGCTTGAAGGGGGGCCCAGACCTTGAGCTGTGTTAGGGGCCCCAAAATTTCTGATGGCAGCCCTGACTTCACACATACTTCTCCCTTTATGCTCAATTACGATTCCAGCCAACATCCCTTCCAGGATTGTCCATTTCCTCCACTGTCCCTAATTTCTCCGCTCATGTTAATCAATCAACAGGGATTTCTCAGTGCTCAAAAAACACTACAGGATAGTCAATGTCTCTATAAATTGTATGCAGATCGTGACAGAAGAACTCCCCCTTCATTTAGAGTTGACCAACTCGTCTGGTTATCCACCAGATACCTAAAGTTACCCTGCCCTTCCAAGAAATTGGGACTGAAATACATTGGACCATTTCGCATCAAGAAGATCATTTCTCCCATCGTGGTTCTATTGGATCTAACTCCTTACTACCGCTTCCATCCATCCTTCCATGTATCACTCCTTTTAAAGACAATACCTTCCCAGATTGGGTCATGGCTCCTCCATCTCCCGTGATTGTCGCTGGAGAACCTGAATATGAAGACATCCTTGACTCCAGCATTCAAAAAGGAATTCTCAAATATCTTATACATTGGAAGTGATACGATCCAGAGGAGAGGTCCAGGGAACCTGTAGGTAACCTCAATGCTCCTCGTCTCGTCTACTCCGAAGGTTTCATCTCCAACACCCTTCTCGTCCTGGTCCTAGTAGTCTCCGATTGCAAGTCCTTATACAGTGGAGTACTATCAGGACCTCGTTCCCACACTCATCTGCCAGACAGCGCAGTCGTCTCAACCATGCATGCAGACCACTCACATTCAAATCAACGCCACCTCTGTTTGTACGAACGCCACTTACCAAACACAGCAAGACAGGAGGCAGAACTTCAGGAGAATCAAAGGACGTGTGCACCAAAACAGAACCTTTTAAAGGTACAGGAGGTGGAGATCAGAGAGGAGCTACTGTAGACAAGACCACCCACTCTCCCTATTTAAACCCCACACACCCTTGACTCCTTGCTCAGTTGGTCTGTGCTCCTGATTGTGTAAACACCTTCAGTGACTGACCTGCCGTATCGTGATTTTGACCCTTGCCTGTACTATCGCTTCTGAACCTGTGCCGCCTGTCCTGACCTTTGGCTTCCCTACTACTCTCTCCATTTGATCCTTTTGTACTGCGAACTTGGTCCATTGCTTTCAGCGCTCCTTTGCATTTTGAGTTTCGTCTACTAAACAGTGATCCCGGCATAGGATGACCAAGGGCTGGCAAATCATGGCATATTTTAAAGGGGTGGGTTCATAAAGGCATGAATGGCAAAGGAAGTAAAGGATAAGGCAGTGAAGATTGGTTGGAAAGATGCCTGCATCGCCTATATAGTTGTTAAGTCTGGGAGTGGGGGAGAATTCTAGGCAACTGATGCAAAAAGAATCAGGAGTAGCACTATCAGAGGGGGAGAGCAAGGTCTGAGTCAGTATTAAAACAAGAAAGTAGGTGTGATTTTTGCTAGGGAAAATAAGAAAGGCAAGTGTTTAACTGTGTTTAAACCTTTGTTAAAAAAAAGTTCAATTGGTAACTCACACTTTTTTAATGCCAACTTCAAGCGTTCAGATAATCTTTAAAGAGATCACTCTTTTGCTTCAGAACCTTGAGAGTCTCA
This sequence comes from Pelobates cultripes, assembly GCA_933207985.1. Taxonomy (NCBI): domain Eukaryota; kingdom Metazoa; phylum Chordata; class Amphibia; order Anura; family Pelobatidae; genus Pelobates; species Pelobates cultripes. The sequence goes on from OW240916.1 coordinate 57,812,210, forward strand.
GGATCATTTATGGGAAGAGAAACTGCATAAATGTAGTGCAAGTTTGAAAATAAAGTGCATTTTAAGGGTAGTAATACAACATGTTTCTCTTTGGGATTATGTTTTGGTTATGTTTCCTCCTCTCCAATTCCTTTCTATATCTTCCACTCCTGTAAAGAAAAAAATCTTTCCAATTACATTTTGGGCAACTATTGCAATGTATAGGGACAATATGTTTATTTGAATTCGTATTGATGTAATTCGTATATTTAAGAATCCTTTCTTTCTTGTTTTATGTCTATGGTTGAAAATCTTTGGGGTGGATTCATTGCTGAAGGGAAATTTTATTGATTTTATATTCATAATTTTTTGCACATAGTATATGCAACTTTTGCACATATATTTGCACTTGAAGAAGTAATAGGTTGTGATTATTACCACAAAAATTGATATACTCAGTCAGTACTTGTAGGATGTCTGCTACCCTTAAACATGCCACTGTAGTATACATCCTGAAAAAAACTAATCTCTTGACCCGTCCTCCCCTTCTAACTATATATATATATATATATAACTTTAACCATATCCGTGCTCCCTTTTTCCTCAAAGCTTCTGGAAAGACTTGTCTTTACCCATCTGGCTGACTTCCTCAATTACAACTCTCTCCTTGACCCTCTTCAGTCTTGCTTCCGCCCTCTCCTTTCTACTAAGACTGCTCTTATCAAAGTTACTAATGACCTAATCACAGCTAAATCCAAAGGCCACTACTCCATACTAATTCTTCTTGACGTCTCTGCTGCCTTTGACACTGTTGATCATGTTCTCCTTCTTCAAACTCTTCAACCACTCGGTCTCTGTGACACTGTTCTCTTGTGACTTTCCTCCTATCGCTCCCAACGCTCATTCAGTGTCTCCATTTCTAATGATACCTCCTCCCTTCGTCCTGTCTCGGCTGGAGTCCATCAAGGCTCTGTGCTTGTTCCCCTTCTATTTTCTCTTTACACTGCCTCTCTTGGCAAACTTATCACCTCATTTGGATTTCACTGCCACCTGTACACCGATGAAACAGATATCTCTCCCCCCCCCCGGACCTCTCCCCTGCAATGTGTCACTGCTTGCCTTTCTTCCATCTCTGACTGGATGTCCTTCCGCTTTCTAAATTAACTAAATCTCTCTAAAACTGAACTCCTTGTTTTTCCTCCTTCTAATAATGATTCTCCTCTTTTGTTCTCCCTTTAAGTTAGTGGTTCAAGTTAGTGGTACCCACATTAATCCATCCTTGCAAGCATGCTGTCTTGGCGTTATACTTGATTCTGGCCTCACCTTTGAGACTTACATCCAGTCTGTTACCAAATCCTGTAGATTCCACCTCAAAAACATAGCCCGCATCCGCCCCTTTCTTACACAAGATACTACTAAGGACTTTGACCGTGCTCTAGTAATCTCTTGCATGGATTATTGTAACCCTCTCCTAACTGATCTTCCCAAAGCCGTATTGCCCCGCTGCAGTCTGTAATGAATGCTGCTGCCAGACTGATTTTCCTCTCCACTTGGTCTTCTCAGCCATCTGTCATTCCTTACATTGGCTTCCTGTATCCTATAGGAGTCAATTCAAAGTACTTATACATACCTATAAAGCATTGAACAATTCTAGCCCCTCCTACATCTCTTCACTGATTCATAGGTATGCCCCTTCTCGGTCTCTACGCTCTGTCCATGACCTTCTCCTGTTCGCTGCTCGCACACATTTGGCCAACTCACGCTTGCAGAACTTCTCGTGGGAGGCTCTCTTCCTATGGAATAGCCTGCCTACCACTATCAGACTCTCCCCTAGTCTTCAGTCTTTTAAGAAGTGCCTTTAAACCCATCTCTTCAGGAAAGTTTATGGCATTACCAAGTAACCTCTAACTCACATACCTATCCATTGCTCTCTTCTAAAGGGCAGCACTCTCTCTCCTCCAGCTCTGCTTCACTCCCACCCTTTTTGATTGCAATCTCCTGTCCTATTGTGTTTTTTTTATCCCACCTCCTATAGACTGTAAGCTAGTTTGAGCAGGGTCCTCTTCAACATATTATTCCTGTAAGTTTTTTGTAATTGTCTTATTTATTGTTAAATTTTATAATTTTGTAAAGCCCTACGGAACCTGTTAGCGCTTATGAATGCCAATAATAATAATGATAACAAGGTGAGAGATTTTGAAATTAAGAGGTCAATGGAACTCTTAATCTCACTATTTAATTATAATAATTCACATTAAAGAACCCAAGTTTGATAGGTGTAATGGAGGTGATATCAGACACCTTGTTTTTGGTTTCTATAATCTCTTTGAGTCTCTGTGTTTTGATCTACAGAACTACGTCCAAGAAATGCATAGTTCGATGGCAGTGATTCATTGTAAAAGATATAATTTAAAATCACACATAAGATCTGAACTCATATACATGCCTTTTCTCTCCAAGTCCAAATTTAAGATGGAAGAGACCTGTATAGTCTTGGAGATATATATAAGAATGAACTGAAATTTGGCCTTAACCAGATCAATTAAGTGATTTGAAAGAGTTTTGATTTCCGAGCAACCACGTGGCACAATCTCCACCTTGTGTGAGCCCGAACAAGCTCAAATTCAGTCATGATTCCTTGTGCTGCTCCTGGCCCCAGAAAGAAAAAGGAGGATGGAATGAAAACGAGACATCTTTTTTTTTCTTTAGGTGTGGTCATATAAGCAGCTTAGTTTCCCGTAGTGGACGAGAGGTCTTCCTAATCATGTGTGCTCAAAAAATCCATAGGGATTTGGGATAGTGCACAGGCAACTTTTTTTATTATTATTATTATTGTTTTGGGGTTTATGTGTACTATGTGTCATTGCTGCTGCCAAGGAGTAGTGGGAATGTAAGCACATGGCTTACTTTTGTATTTTTGTTTTTGCTTTTGTATTACACAACCATGTTACAGTGCTGCCACCCACCCTATTAGGGGTAATAAGTGTGTTTAGAAAAATACCTGTCTCTGTCTCATTAGAGATATTGCCTTTGAGCTTTAAACAATCCAGGCGAATTGTTAGTATAGGACTCACCTAAGAGGTTTGCCTTGACATGGCAACTGAGCATACACATTAAAGGAACACTATAGGGTCAGGAACACAAACATGTATTCCTGACCCTATAGTGTTAAAACCACTATTTAGGTGGCTTGCCCCCCCTCAGCCGCTTAAAAGGAATTAAAACTCACCTTATTTCCAGCGCTGGCCCTGCCCAGATCCGCCTGAAAAGGCAGTGTTTGCATGAAAATGCCTGAAGGCAATGATTATACTCACTAGAACAACTACATTAAACTGTAGTTGTTGTGTTAACTATATTGTCCCTTTAATGACCTTTAGAGTAATACTAAATAACCTCCAGTTATTTAAATGTGCATAGGGATTTGGAATAGTGCGCAGGTAACTTTTTGTTTTTATCCTATGTATCAAGGCTGATGTGTACTAGGAGTAGTAATAGTTTGAGCGTGGGGCTTAATGTTGTATTTTTTATTGTATGTCTTAAGTGTAATGTGATTTTAAAAGTATTAATATATGTTCAATTTTTTTATTTTAGTTATTAATAAACTGCAAGTGAGAGAAAATATTTGAACATTGTCCAGTGTTCCATGTTTTTATTTCTATAGTTAGAAGCATATAACTACTTTTACTATACTATCTATGGTTACACTGATTTAACATGGTGGGTATCCCTTTTTGATGTATATTGTTTTTCTATCCATTGCACGTAACATACATATAACTAAATGTTATTGCTAAAAACTATTTATGAAAGGGTTGACAGCTTCAGCCTCAGTATTGATATTTTCAAATGTATTTCATTATAGCATTAGGATTCTTAACATGACCTTTCAGCAGTAACAAATCATCAAAATAAATTGGAAATTGGTCATACTCAAGAAACAGCTTATACCATTATTACATGTACAAGAATGTCTAAAGATACAGTGGATAATACACTGATCAGCCCAACATTAACCCTTAAGGAAACAGCTTTAGAAGCCTGTCTTGCACTTAAAGGGACACTATAGGCACTCAGACCACTTCATCTCATTGAAGTGTTCTGGGTACAATGTCCCTGTCCCACTTAGTCCTGCAATGTAAAGCATTGCCGTTTGAGAAACTGCAATGTTTACATTGCAGTACTAAGACTGCTTCTAGTGGCTGTCTACCAGACAGCCACTAAAGGCACTTTCAGGAATTCACCGGACTCTGGGTTCTTTAAATGATGCTGGACATGCTCACGCTCTGCATGCGCCAATAAAATCTCCTAGGAATGCATTGATTTAATGCTTTCCTATGGGGAGAGCCCGATGAGCTTGCGGTGCTCCTCATGCATGAGCAGTAAATTCCCCCTATGACTGACGTTTGAGGAGGTGCTGAGAGCTGACACAGCACTGAGGAAGATTGGTGCTGGAATCACGGGAGTAAATAAAGTATTTTTTAAGCTTTTATGTGCTGGGGATCACAAGGGAGGGTGGACCAGAGGGCACTAGTGTTGTAACATATTCCTCCTCACCTTGCAGTATTTGCGACCAACTGCCATGCGTCTGTATGACTGACTCTTCCAACATGTTAATGGACGCCAGCCATTGCAGATCCACACCAAATTATACCCCCACGTTAATGACGACATCGGCGTGTGCGTGATGTCACACGGGAGACGTGTGCGCACGTTTTGTGGTCAAAGGCTGTTTTCGGACAATCAGAAATGTAAAGCACTTATTTAAGCCAAATTTATTTTTCCTTATTGCCCTATCGTGGTTTTCCTAGTGGTTGGAAAAACAGAAAACAACAAGGACAGGGTGCGCCAAGAACAAAGTGAATAAATAAAATAATAGAAAAAAAAACCAGGGAAACAGGCAAATTAAAGTCTCTAATTCACAGGTATATTCTTCAGAATTCTCAAGACGTCTTGGGTCAAATCCTCATCAGCATATACGAAAGAAAAAAAAAACACACAGAGGGGACCAGTGGTGCAGTAACTGAAAGGAGCATGGCCACAGACAACACTGAGAAATGCCAACTCACATTTATGGGAGTTATAACCAACTCGAGTTAAAACAGCATACAGTGGTATTTAAACTCCCCACATGTAGGATATTCCTCTGACGATATTTTCAGTGTAGGTCATATGAAATAAAAATACAAGAGAAGGCCTATAGTGCTCTCTATAGTAAAAATTGCTGGATAAAACTGGAGATGGACTCACAATTTACAGAGCAGACAAACCGCTCTGTGTAATGCGCCTGGGTGAAAAAATACCCACCATGGATTCTTTGAATGGTATAAAAGCTTCTGATATTAGGCTATGCCAGGTAAAAAAAAAATAAGTATAAATATAAAAGTATTTAAAATTAAAGAGACTAACCAAAATATTAGGTAGTCAGATATGTGGTTGTCCGAGAGTTTGCTCCTCAGCATTTATTTCTGGTATTTGATTTTGGCTTCGCTTGACTTCCCTGTATTCTGGTATCCCTGACTTCTGTGTTTTCCTTATCGTTGTGTCTCATGCTGTACCCCCTGATCTCGGCAAGTATCCTGACTATTCTTTGGTGCGTTATGTCCGGCCATTCTAAGGCCCGATAATAAGTTACCTTTTAGTCCTAGCTGTGACATAATTCTATGTGCTGGATCAATTATTAATCCTGACAAGTGTTAGGAATACGTATTTCTATTCTTAACACTATAGAATCGCTTAAAGGACACTGCAATTTTATAACATGACAGGAGGCTTCGTATTGGCTTAAGTCTCTCTTTACTAGAACTCCACAGCAGCACAGAAAAACAACCAATCAGAAAAAAGTTAGGTACTATAAAACTCCTCTCCCCATGCATCATTTCCTCTTTCTTTGCTGCTCTGCAGTCAGTAAAGGTCAGAGTACCACTGCCTCCTGCTTCCAGTGGGTGGCTTTGGGATTGTCCCATCATGCCATGTTCTGAGGAGATGTCTGGCTTTGGCTTCTGGTATCCAGTACTATTTTTGCTGTCCTTGCTTGGTTTTTCTGTTTTTCTGGTCTATGTCTGGTTTTCTTTGTTGCTGGGTTTCTGGGTTCATTCTTATATTCTGTCCCTGGATTTCCCAGTCTCTTGGATTCACTTAAATATTTGTTTTATGTTGCCAAACCCGTTTGTTTTCCACTTTCCTTTTGTTTCAGCCTGGACCTGCAGCAGTGTTTCAAGCCTCTGTCCTTTCTTGCAGGTAAGTGCTATTGTGGTTTAGTGTGGTTGTTTTAGCATGCATTAGGCAGTGTAGGACCTGCCGAATATGGGGTACATTGGCGTTGTGGCAGGCTTATGCAATGTATGATCATATAATGTAACTAAATCCCTGTACTTTTCGTATATAGTGCTTAGTTATGTCTCCTCTTGTTTTACCTTGTATCTCTTGTCTTGTTTTATTTAGTCTTGTAATCCCAGTCCATGTACAGTCCTGTCCAGTCATGCCCATGTTATGTTATTGTTTTCCTCCTGTCTTGTGTACATGTTCTGCTTTCTGTCCTGCTCTGGTTCTGTGTTCTCCTAGTTTTGTCTTGTTTTCATGTATGGTGCCTATCTCTAGTCTTGCCTTGCTTCAGTACTGGATACATCCCTGCTGCAGAGCCTCCCTATTCAGTTCCTGGGAGGTCTGCTTAATTCCAAGCTCCTAGTTCCTGGGATCCTCATAAACTGCAGCAGGGTTCTGGTTGTGACTGCACAAACACTGGTGCTCAACACCAGGGGGCGTGCGCTTACGCTGCACCGGGCCCTGTAATCCATTACCACGCTGAAGACTCCCACTTCTCATCAGGCACTCAGGGGTCCCAGTTTCCGTACCACTCACCCGTGACAGGGATTTAGTATGACTTATTTAGGATTTATATTTATTATTTATATATTATATTTATTATTATATTTTATATTTCTGGTATTCAGTTATATCTATTATAGTTTGCTTCAGATTATGTATTTATTTATTTATATATATGTGTGTGTGTGTGTGTGTGTGTGTGTGTGTTTATTATCTTTATATCATTTGATATCGTTTTTATATTTCTCATATATATTTTATGTTGGTGGTATTTAGTTTTCCATTACATTTCACTTCATATTATTATTTTGTTATTAGTTATATATTGTATTTTGTATTTTCGGTTTGTTATAACCCCTCCCACCCCACCCCACTCCCTAACGCCATTCTATTAGTCCCCGCTACGGGCGCTCCGCTCGGGGTGTCAGGAGACTAGCCGCTTGGTTGCCTCCTCTGACTCCCCGAGCTCTAGTGATAGCCTGCCGGCGCCCGGCCGGATGCGAGTACCTGGCGACCGGGTCCGCTCACACACGTGGCCGCCTCGCTGGGGCCGATTTTTTTTAATTTTTTTTTCTTCATAGAGCCACGTGCATCCGACCGGCTAGAGAAGGGGCGCCTACTTGCGGTCCCTCCTCCTTCCATCGGTCGTCGGATCTCGGCTATGGTTGCCCTGCTGGGATTCTCCGGCTCATCCCTACATATTTCTGTAGTTTTACCTACAGATATGTCTTAGCACAGTTTACTGTGGTTTGTGTGACAGTGCATATCTCACAACTTGCTGTGTGGGTTATGGCTGTTTTCTAACGGATTACTGAGTTTCTCATGACCGTGTATATGTCACAGCTTGCTGTGAGGTTTTTAGGACGGTCTATATCACAGATCCTGAGCTTCAATGACTATTTACATATCACAGATTACTGTGAGTGTTATAGCAGTATGTATCACAGATTACTGTGAGTTTTAATGACAGGGTATATCTCAAAGATTCTGTGTGCTTTATGGCAGTATATATCACAGATTCTGTGTGCTTCTTGGCAGTGTATATCACTGATTCTGTGTTCTTTATGGAAGTATATATCACAGATTCTGTGTGCTTCTTGGCAGTGTATATCACTGATTCTGTGTGCTTTATGGAAGTATATATCCTGTGAGCTTAACTTCTGTGGCTGGTAAAATATTTGAAAGGTTATTAAGGGATAATATTCAAGAATTCCTTGAGAAGAACATGGTTATCAGCAAAAATCAGCATGGTTTTATGAAGCACAGGTCATGTCAAACTAACTTGATTGCGTTCTACGAAGAAGTAAGTAGAAGTATAGATCAGGGTGTTGCCGTGGATGTGATCTATTTGGATTTTGCCAAGGCATTTGATACAGTTCCACACAATAGATTAGTGTTCAAACTCAAGGAAATCGGTCTAGATGAAAATGCTTGTTCTTGGGTAGAACATTGGCTTAAAAACAGAGTACAAAGAGTTGTCATTAATGGTAAATTTTCAAGCTGGACAGAGGTGGCAAGTGGTGTCCCTCAGGGGTCTGTTCTGGGACCCCTTCTATTTAACATGTTTATAAATGATCTTGAAGACCGCATTGAAAGTCATGTTTCAGTGTTTGCAGATGACACCAAACTTTGTAAAACAATACAAAGTGAGCAAGATATTACTTTGCTGCAGAGGGACTTAGATAGACTGGGGGACTGGGCACTCAAATGGCAGATGAAATTTAATGTTGAAAAATGCAAAGTTATGCACTTCGGCGTAAAGAATACACAAGCAACGTATACCCTTAATGGAAGCGAATTAGGGATAACAACACATGAAAAGGACTTGGGAATTGTTATAGACAACAAACTATGCAACAATGTGCAATGTCAATCAGCAGTGGCCAAGGCCAGTAAGGTATTGTCATGCATGAAAAAGGGCATTCATTCTCGGGACAAGAATATAATTTTGCCTCTTTATAAATCACTGGTAAGACCCCATATTGAATATGCTGTGCAATTTTGGGCACCTGTTCTAAAGAAGGATATTATGGCACTAGAAAAAGTGCAGAGGCGGGCTACAAAATTAATAAAAGGAATGGAACATATCGGTTATGAAGAAAGGTTAACAAATTTAAACCTATTTAGTTTAGAAAAACGTCGCCTGAGAGGGGATATGATAACATTATACAAATATATTCGGGGCCAATACAAACCATTGTGTGGAAATCTATTCACAAACCGGACTTTACATAGGACACGAGGCCATGAGTTTAGACTGGAAGAAAGAAGATTTCGTCTAAGGCAAAGGAAAGGTTTTTTACTGTAAGAACAATCAGAATGTGGAATTCTCTGCCTGAAGAAGTGGTTTTATCAGAGTCCATACAGATGTTCAAACGGCTACTAGATGCATACTTGCAAGAACAGAATATTCAAGGATATAATCTTTCAATGTAGGGTAATAACTGCTTGATCCAAGGATAAATCTGACTGCCATTCTGGGGTCAAGAAGGAATTTTTTTCCTAGCTTGTTGCAAAATTGTGCTTCAAACTGGGTTTTTTTGCCTTCTTTTGGATCAACAGCAAAAAACAAATGTGAGGTAGGCTGAACTTGATGGACGCAAGTCTCTTTTCAGCTATGTAACTATGTAAATATCACAGATTCTGTGTGCTTTATGGCAGTATATAATCACAGATTCTGTGTGCTTTATGGCAGTATATAATCACAGATTCTGTGTGCTTTATGGCAGTATATAATCACAGATTCTGTGTGCTTTATGGCAGTATATAATCACAGATTCTGTGTGCTTTATGGCAGTGTATATCACAGATTCCTGGGAGTTTACTGGCGGTGTATATCTCAATCTGGGAGTTTCATGTATATACGAATCTCAGTACACAGGCTCTGTACAGAACCAAATTGCTAGTTAGCTCTAGGATGGATGTGCTACACAGTATATATTTTGTCTGGCCAGCTACGGAGTCCCAGATAAGACTACTCTGCAGTGGCGTACACATGACCCATGAGGCCCCGGTGCGAAAATTGATCCGTGGGCCCGGGGCCGGGCCGCAACATGGTGGTGGACACCTGGTCACAGGGGTTACAGGGCTGCGATCCCTGGACCGCGGAATGTACGCCAGTGCATGCATGCATGCACACACACTTAAAGGACCACTCTAGGCACCCAGACCACTTCAGCTTAATGAAGTGGTCTGGGTGCCAGGTCCAGCTAGGGTTAACCCATTTGTTCATAAACGTAGCAGTTTCAGAGAAACTGTTATGTTTATGAATGGGTTAAGCCTTCCCCCTATTTCCTCTAGCGGCTGTCTCATTGACAGCCGCTAGACGCGCTTGCGTGCTTCTCACTGTGATTTTCACAGTGAGAGCACGCCAGCGTCCATAGGAAAGCATTATGAATGCTTTCCTATGTGACCGGCTGAATGCGCGCGCAGCTCTTGCCGCACGTGCGCATACAGCCGACGGGGAGGAGAAGAGAAGGATCGGAGGAGGAGAGCTCTCCGCCCAGTGCTGGAAAAAGGTAAGTTTTCCCCTTTCCAGAGCCGGGCAGGAGGGGGTCCCTGAGGGTGGGGGCACCCTCAGGGCACTATAGTGCCAGGAAAACGAGTATGTTTTCCTGGCACTATAGTGGTCCTATAGTGGTCCTTTAAAGCTCCCTTGTGCACCGCGTAGGGATGCCGGCGCCGGAAGATGACGTCATCTTCCGGCTCTGGTATCAGTGCGGTGCGCGAGGGAGCTGAAGAGGAAGCACTGAGTGTTCCTTCGCGCGCCCGCCTGCCCAGACAGACAGACAGCCAGCCCGCCCAGGAGCCCGCCTGCCGGGTATCAGCAGGGCCAGCCTCGGGGGGCCCGGGGTGGCCGGCTCCTGGGCCCCCCAGGGGAAGTGGCTGGCCCTGTGGGTACATACCGGGTCGCAGGGGCGGCCGGGCCCCCTGGTGGGCCGGGCCCGGTCGCAGCCGCGACCCCTGCGACCCTGGTGTGATACTTATTTTGTAATACTTCTTTAATTGGAACTCAACTGCAGGATAGGTATTTTGGAGAACCAACCACGTATCATCTTCACTAAAGCACCCAATCTACAATTACTCTTGGCTCCAACTCTCAAGCAATGTAAGATCCAACAAGACACGATGGCCACAAAAAGTTTCAAGCGGTGTAAAAAATGTGTTGCGTGTACAAATAATCCTTCTCTGGATCTTGAAATCACTAAATTCACATCTATGGATGGCACGAAGGAATATGATATTAAGACCAACATGAATTGTGATTCAAAAGGAGTTATCTATCTCATCACATGTCCATGTTCTAAACAGTATGTAGGACGTACAAAAAAAGGAACATATAAGGAACATTAGAAGGGGTCTCCAAACCCATAATTTGTCAAGACATTTCCAAGACTTTCACGGAGGAGACCCCACAGGACTAAGATTCCTACCGATTGAAAAGGTAGATGTTAATTGGAGAGGGGGCGATATAGATAAGAATCTGGACCAAACAGAAGCTAGGTGGATATTCCACCTAGAGACTTTGGCCCCTAAGGGTCTTAATTTAGATTTTGAACTAAATGCATTCTTATAAAGTTTACCTTCTTTTTCTTCTTCTTCTTTTTCCCTGTTTTTTTTTTTTTCATACAACCCAGTTTTTTACACATACACATGCACATCTCTACACTGCGCACTTTATATTGAGTAATATCATCCATCACTCTCTAATCCTTTGCACTAAGTTCTTTTACTCAGTATATAGTCGTACTTCACATTTTAGGATACTTTATCCAACTATTATCTACCTCAGTAGAGACACTATATATGTAGTATAACATTACTGCATTCACATTTTCCTCTCTTTTCACATATTCTTTTTACATTTTTAATCAGGTTATTTCATTATGATAATGATATTGCGAAATCCCAATCTGGTTATTCCACTGGGATACTGATACTACTTGTATTGGCAATATAAGTTTATGCACAGCTTCTATCTGAATCTTTCTATGATTCTTCCTAGAATGCACTAATCACTACTGATATCATTTACATTTGTAATATGACTCTGTGCACAGCCTCTACTCTAATGCTTTTATGATCCTCTCACGTTATACTAATCACTAATGATATCATTTGGGTTTGTAATGTAACTTGGGGCACAGCCTCTACTTTAAGTTCTTTATGATCTTTTTATAATATATCCAATTTTTCCACAGATCGTTTTCTAAGTGCATATCCATTTCCCTTTTTGATTTATTTTTTATTATAATCAATTCTATAATTGCAAATAAGCCTACTAACTTCTAATTTCTAACCACTGATGATGATATAGTAATTTTAATCCACATATTCAATACTGTATTTGTGTATGTATCATTTCAATAAGTATCAAACCACTGTATTTTATTTTATTTTTAATTTATAATTTGTTCTTAATTCACAACTTGTTTTTTACAACCATTTTATGTATACAAAATGAGATTTACATGTCTAGTTAACAAATAATACACGCAGCCCATCAGCTCTGTATATAAGACACACATCCAAATCTAGCTGCAGCATGTCTCTGAAGAAGTGGGGCTGACACCCACGAAACGCGTTAGACCAGCAGTGATAGTGAGCAGGATACGACAGAGCAGCCAGACGCCAGCAGCAGCATCTCTCTCCTTCCCCCATACGGCACCTACGACCTGGGGACAGACGGACTGCCGAGCATCCGAGAATCAGAGTGAGGTTTGGCACGCACGCCAACCTCCCCAGCAGCCGGCAAGTAATTTCTTTTCGTTTTTGATACAATAGTATCCACTGTAATCCTTAACAGTTACAGTGTGGATGAAGCTATTTGTGCGAAATCTGCAGTGGCTAAAGACTTGCTAATCGTTCCTGGCTCCTATTTTTTGTATTTGTATTTTTATTCCAAATTTGGACTACTCTTTTATGTTTTTTATATGATGAATACATTTCTACATTATCTTTTTTTAAATATATTTTGTTAATAGTGGTTTTTTACTTTCACTTGTAGTTTTTGCTTAATTCTCAAGTGATTATAACTAATACAGTTATTATGGAGTTTTTCATATCTCCTTATTGAAATTTAATACTGTTCTGTGCATTGTCTAGTTTTCCAACGGATTACTTAAAGCAATATACACACTATTTCAAACAGTGTGTTAATTTTATACATAACAGGTAACCAGTTCTCATATGGTTATTTTGTATTTAGCAACAACTTTGTATTAAGCAGATCATTCGGTGTGTACCAAACAGATTCTGCCTGTAGCAGATTTAAAGGTATACACACCATACATTCTGGCATAGTTACCATCCAGCATTTTAGATACTTTATTTTACCATACCAACGAAGTCACATATAAAGTGAATTTGCTCCTGAACACATCACCTTTGAAGGTATCCCTGTTTTCTATATTTCCAGACAGGTTTTGGGTGTATTCCTGTCTTTGTTCAGTTTTGAGCTATTTACTTTAAGTCAGACTCCCTCACCCCTCTGTGTTTGCATTAAGCAGACCAGTTTCTATTTTTCTGCAGGAACAATAAGTTTCACCTCCTTTTATATTGAAGTGAACAAGGTTGACTGTATCTTTAAATACACATGCAGGAAAAAATGCAATGCTAGTTCCAACTTGATTAAGATGGAATAATTTATGAGAAATTTATTAATGAAGCTGGACAGGCTTGCAATTTGAATAAATTGATATTTGCAGGAAGAATTAGACTTAGTAGCAATCCCTTATTGACAAGTGAGAATTTTAGTGAAATTTAAATACTGTGTAAATTAATTAATATGAATTGGTTTCCTTGGCAAAAAGATTTACTTAACTTAGAGGCAGTTCTGGCACTGGAAGGGTTAATTCACCCAATGGAGGAGAAATTAGGAGTCTCTATTAACAAGCTGAGAATTAGGAGTGGAGAGTAAGTAAGTCCGTTTTTACAAGCCGAGGTCTGGGAGAGGAGAAGGTAGAAGTCCGTTTTACAAGCCGAGGTTGAGAAGTGGAGAAGGTAGAAATCCGTTTACAAGCCGAGGTCGGGAGAGGAGAAGGTAGAAAATCCATTTTACAAGCCGAGGTCGAGAAGTGGAGCCGGTAGCATCAAGTAGAACAGCTGATCTCAATGCAGCACCTGAGTGAATAATCCAGCCCTTTGAATCTGGCGCGGTCTTCCTAAGTATCGTGGAAGGACTGCGTCAGAAAAAAGGGGCGGGGCTAAGCGCCGTGAACCCGGAAGTGGGTTCCGGCGGCAGCATGAATGCTAGAGTATACCTGACACCTGGTATGTACGCCACTGCTACTCTGGTATGATTTCACTGTCCATGGCAGATATTTAAAGCCAGCAAACCTGGCCCTGGCTCAAACTGGTATGGGAGACCGGTGTACGCTGATATTATTCTATTTTATCAGGTTCTATGGGGAGGCTCATTGTGTTGGCTATGGTTTAGCCCTACTCCTGAAAGAGACCATTGGTACAATACCCTCCAGGTGGTACGATGATCTAAAATTAAGAGAAGAATTCTCAACAGATTTGTATGTACATGTGCATACCAATTCACTGTTTAAGGAAGATATCGGTCAGTATATCTTGATTTTATGGACACTATAATCACTGGAACTGCTTCGGCTTATGTCCAATACAGCTGGAATACCACTATTTTGCCTGCTGGGCATTTAAGGACTGCCAGTCCGGTTCGGGTTATTCACACCGTATTACGCTGTCTAAAAAGGTTGGTATCTAGGGATCCTAGGTCTCAAGATACCCTGAGGAGTTATAGATATTTAGGGGACTCTGCCCAAACTCAGGGGTAGTGATGTGGCGAACATTAAATTTTCGGTTCGCGAACGTGAACTTCTGCAAATGTTCGCGAACCGGGCGAACCGCCATAGACTTCAATAGGCAGGCGAATTTTAAAACCCACAGGGACTCTTTCTGGTTGAAGGGGGGGGGGGAGGATACCTACTCTCCTCCCCCACCCCACCCCTGAGCGGTGGGTGGGGGCCCTAAAATGAACAATAAGGGGGGGACCTATTGTTTTTTCTTTTTCGTCTGTTTTTTTTTTGCCCTCTGGATTTTTTTTTTTTTGTTCGACGGTTATGATGGTTTTTTATTTGGCCTTTTTTGGGGCTGAAAAATGAAGATTTGAGAAAAAAGAAGACATCGAATGGTAAGTTTAATTTTATTTTACAGGTTAGTTATTTTATTCCCCCTCACTATATTTTAGGGTGAGGGGGGTAGGTAGGGACTTTTTATTTGGGGGGGTGGGTGACTAGGGGCTTGGGGACCCCTAGTCACCTTGGGGGGGGGGATTTACTTAGGGCCTCCACCTGCAGCCCGAGGGGGGGCCGGGGGGGGAGGACAGTAGGTCCCCCCCACTCATTATCTTTATGGCCCCTACCCTGCCGCCCAGGGGTGGGGGCCAGAGGGGGGGTGGACAGTAGGTCCCCCCCCTCATTATCAATATGGCCCCCACCCGCTGCGCAGGGGTGGTGGCCGGGGGGGGCAGTAGGTCCCCCCCCTCATTATCAATATGGCCCCCACCCGCCGCGCAGGGGTGGGGGCGGCAGTAGGTTCCCCCCTTCATTATCAATATGGTCCCCACCAGCCACGCAGGGGTGGGGGCGGCAGTAGGTTCCCCCCTTCATTATCAAAATGGTCCCCACCCGCCGCGCAGGGGTGGGGGCGGGGGGGACAATAGGTCCCCCCCTTATTGTTCATTTTAGGGCCCCCACCCACCGCTCAGGGGTGGGGGCTGGGGGGGGACAATAGGTCCCCCCCCTATTAGTATTTAGGGCCCCCACCGTGGGGGACCCTTTTTTTAACATTGAGCAGCCACAGGCTGCTCACTGTTTAATAGACATGCCCCTACTCGCGGTATTGCGAGTAGGGGCACAATTTACTAATACTAAAAGTAATTTTTACTTAGTATTAGTAAATTAATAGGGGGCGGCCCGAACATCGCATATGTTAGCCGTCCGTGGCGAACGCGAACACGCTATGTTCGCCAGGAACTATTCGCCAGCAAACCGTTCGGGACATCACTACTCAGGGGTCCCCATTACTAATTTTATGCGCAACCCAGGATTGGCCTGCTATGTCTGTGCCCTTCTGACTGCCCTACTCTATCTGTGCCCTTTGTTCAGCTTGAGCTATCTGGGCCCAAAACCCCCTTTTGGCCGCAGGCCTGGAAGGATATCACTGAGAAAATTCCAGTAACCACTATTAACAAGGATATAGATGGTTATCCAGGCAAGCACTGCTGCCTTACTATCCAAAAGGACACCAGTATACGGGCACCTCAATATGAATGGAAGGGTGAAGGCCCTAAACCTCATGACCAGTGGGGCTAGGTTTTTTATGAAGATCCCCGGGCGCACCACCACGGTTTACACCGACCCGGGGGTGGCACATATCCAAAGAGAATTTCACACAAGCAGGGACCAGTGCTCAGATGCCAACAGGGGAGCATGGTTGCCTTGCCTTCAGCAACTAGCCATCTAGCTACTTTCCCGGTATCCATCTTAGGTTTTGGTAGTTGGTTCTACGTCATGTTTAAATCCTGCCCTTGCGGTTGGGTTTCCTTGACTTGCCGTTCCAATATGCTATTTACCCTCTTTCCGAGGTATATATTTTCCGTTTTTTTTATTTTTTTTTTAATTTTCTTGATTGTCGAGCCTTCCATTTGTCCTATCGCTCAGGTCGTCGAGAGTCCTGACTTGACCTCCCGGGCTCTCTTGGATTGCGGAGAACATCTCCAGCTTTCCTCAGACTACCAACGGTCTTCCTGGAGCCCGCACGCGCGCATGGGATTGGGGCGGTCAGTTGGTAGTTTCCATCATTGTTTCCGAAGGTTGCATTTGCGCACCATCCCTTTCAGTTATTAAGGATGGACACGGCCCGAGGTTGTATACTATTCCATCTGCCATCGGTTTGGTTTATTACCAGTTGATTCCATCTCAGGTGAGCGAGTCAGAGAGGTCTCATGGTCAGGGAGAGACCCACCTCCCAATCTTGATTGTATGCTGATATTAGTAAATGGTGTACCCCTACAGTTGGTCACCCTGAGTCTCTAAAGGACTCTAGTTTGGATTACAGGAGGGTGTGGCCCTCCATCACCTCGATCCGAGAATATCTTATTTTCACGAACAGAGAGCGAACCCCTCTCATATACGGGACTGGACACTGATTTGTTATTAGAAGGCGCAGCCCTCCCTCAATTTAATTAGATCTAACGACCGTGCTACTGATTTCATTATAGAGGGCTGCCTGTTCAGGCAAGATATACATATTTAGACTGGATCCCTCTGTTTCACCTCCTGTAATGGATCTGCTGGATCCAGAACTCTGTGCAACACACTCGAGAAATATTCACAGAGGTACAACGGGGGGAGACTCCCGCTTATTTGCACACACTCCTGGAGGCGGTACGGCTAATGGATGGGCCTCAGGTATTACAAGTGTGCAGGTTTTGGTATATATTCTGCACTTCATAAAACAGACAGTTGCATTCAACTAACTGCGCAGACAGTTTTTTTCCATATCAAGATGGCATGAGATACTGAGACCTTCATGGAGCAAATGGGCACTGCCTTGCTCAGGTAACAAGACTAGGGAAGGTCCACTACCCGGTCTGCAGGTACACCGTGTGCATGGATCGCATGGATAGACCGTGAACCCCATTGGCTTGAGTTCCCTGGTCATTACAATTTTGAGATAAGGGGACAGGACTGCCCCTACTCCTCTGAACACATATCTGGTATTCCTCTATAAGGGGACTTTGACATCAGTTATCAGACTCACATTCCTGGATCCCTTGACCTAGGGCCTACTCTGGTAGACACGTGCCCAAACAGTCAGGGGTACAGGGACCTAGGGGTTTCACCATTCTATACCCTTTCTTGTAGGTGCCGTGTAGACCAGGAACCCCCTACACGAATGTTGACAGGTCGGGCATGGAACAGGTTCGTACAACGGATAATCGGATTATTTCACTCTCTCACTACAGCACGTGAGGACTCTTTGTTGATAGACAGGTTCCATTCACCATTGGATCTATACATCTATCATTCTTAGACTATGACATATCTGGATGGAAATCTCAACTCCGGTTTACGCTTTCCGTTCCTTTGAATATTTCCGGGACTCACTATTCCCAGGATAGTCGACCACCGTTCCACCATGCAAGTTGAGTTTGGGATCCTGATGGGGTGCCCTTTTGGAGTTCTTTCTCTACCGCAACCGAGGAAGATCCTACTCGGTTCTATTATGGAATTGGTGGTGGACTTAGGCGCATTACTTGAGATGGGAGATCTTCCTGCAAGGCCACGACACCAGGTGACCCTGGCACGATCGAAGGAGCCACCTTACACATCAAGAGTTGAGACATGGTGGCAGTTTCTTCTCGCGGCCCTAACTCCGCAAATGACCTTCGACATTTTACAACTACAGGAAAATGAATAATAGGTCAACTTGGCAGCTCATGGACCTGCTGCTAGGAAACAGGTCGCAACCCCGCGTACAATGGGTCTATCAGCGGATGGTGTATGTTTCCATATTTGGGATGCTTCGTCAGCTGGCATCATCAGCGACCCGACTACTATCAGTTATCGCAGTTGTAAAGTCCATTTAGGATTACTCGGATATCTCCCGGAATAGGTACCAGCGAAACAAACAGCGTTGGATTTATTGACTGAGCGTTAAAACCGCAAATACGAAGCCTCCTGTCATGTTATAAAATTGTAGATTATGCTAGCTTTAGTTTACCTATAATCTTAATTTTATTAATGACAGGAGGCGAGTATTTCCCACCCGTTCTTATCCCTCCCTTGTTTAAATTTTATAGTTTGGATTAATCAGGTATGTATGCAACTCTGCTACCTGTCACCTGTTCTTATGTCTGTTTTTCATAAGTAGGGTTGGGTTATCTACAGATTAAGGTAATGTTGGTTGCTACATTGGGTACCTACATGTTTATTCGGAGTACATTTCATTGGATAATCAACCTGTTCGATTCTGTTTTTCTCTCGTTTCTGTTTACAGTCCATCAACACTATCTGGTGTGGCAGTTCTTCTCGGATGGTGGACATTGCTGTATTCATTGTATCTAGGACTTTGTTTCTTCCCCATTATGTCTTCTGCCTTTTGTTCTGTATTATTGCAACTTGAAAGAGGAAATGATGCATGGGGAGGAATTTTATAGTACCTAACTTTTTTTCTGATTGGTTGTTTTTCTGTGCTGCTGTGGAGTTTTAGTAAAGAGAGACTTAAGCAAATACTCGCCTCCTGTCATTAATAAAATTTAAGATTATAGGTACACAAAAGCTAGCATAATCTACAATTATTGCATTAAACTATTTAAAGTTTTTATGCTATCCAATTAAAATTTCTTCTTCCAAATCGAGAAATCTTCTCATATCTTAAAGTGAAGAACTTCCACTCAGTAAATTCTATTGTTCCCTTATCAGATCTGGATGTTTTAATTGGGAAACTGTGATGAACTGAACCTTGTCACGGGTGCTTGGAGGAGCCTGCTGGCCAGCCTCTTGCCAAAAGACTACGGGCCAAGTCAACAACTGTAAAGACCCATATTTTATTCCCCCTGGTTCTGCACTTTCCATGAAACAAAACGCTAGCCCCCTGGCAGCCATTCGCATGGACCAAAACCACAAATAGACTTCAGGGGGACTTAGCTGTGAATGCCTTGGAACTATTTTTGGCATGAAGATTTTGCGGTTCCCGGTTGATCGCCAGCGACACTTAGCCGCACTTCTATGGAACCGTTTTGGGCATGGGACCATGCATGCAGTCGGTAAAAACTATGACTTACAGGAAATTCCAGAACCCCTGGTTCTCCAGACACAGAAAACATACAATTTTATAAAAAAAACAAAATACCTTAAAACACACAACATTCCCACAAAAGTAACATCCTCTGATAGCCCTGATTTGGGTGACCAACATATCCAAAAATCACCCAGATCAGTTCGGGTGTTCAGGAATTTCCTCTCAGACACAAGACCCACACTAGGGCATTGCAACAAGTGACATGCATGCATGAAAATTAACACTGGAATGATGCCATGGAAATGGGCATGCTAGAATGGAACAGGGTTTCAGCATTTAGAAACGTATCAGTGTGGTAGTGAGCCTCATCAAAACTGATGCGTGAATGTTTCCGAGTATTGGCAATAATACTGGACCTAGATCCAGCGTCAAAACTGACCCAAATATATTTTGGCATATTGGCGTTATTATTGGAGCCAATTCCAGCATCAAAATTGATGCAAGTAAGACACATGACCAGAATCCAATTACATTAATGTGGCACCACAGAGGCAGGTACCATGATTAAAACCCAATCTAATTTTTGCCAAATTTGAATCCGTATCATGAGTAACACCACATGCCAAAGTTTATGCCATATTTCCATCAATAATAGGCCATTTTATATTTCATAGGTTCTATACTTAAAGGACCACTCTAGGCACCCAGACCACTTCAGCTTAATGAAGTGGTCTGGGTGCCAGGTCCAGCTAGGGCTCATTGACAACCGCTAGAGGCGCGAGAGCACGCAAGCGTCCATAGGAAAGCATTGATAATGCTTTCCTATGCGACCGGCTGAATGTGCGCGCAGCTCTTGCCGCGCGTGCGCATTCAGCCGACAGGGAGGGGAGGAGGAGAGCTCCCCGCCCAGCGCTGGAAAAAGGTAAGTTTTTACCCCTTCCAGAGCCGGGCGCACCCTCAGGGCACTATAGTGCCAGGAAAACGAGTATGTTTTCCTGGCACTATAGTGGTCCTTTAATATTATAGTCAAGTATGATTACTATATTATATAGTATATTCATTCGGCTATGCTATAGATGTACTATGAAGCTTCAGTTTTATACACTTTTCAGTTTAATTCAAGATGAATGATGAATCTCCACTTTACCTAGTATTTTAAGGTTAACAATACATACTGTGATAGCGTTTTTTTATTTATTTTAATAGACAGGCAGACAGATATTTTTTTTAATGCATATAATTTTTCCCTTTATTGGCAACTTCTCACTTGATCTATAAATAAAATCCACATTGAGTGACAGTCCCCTAGTCACCAATAATAATTTTTCTTATATCAATCATCTCTTTTTATGGAGCCACACATGGAATTCACAATCACATTAAATTAAAGTGACATGCTTGGCCATTGTGTGTTACAGTTGGATCATGAACTTGCTACATTTTGGCTAAGAGTTCAGGAATTCATAGGAAATCAACTATAAAAGAACACTATAACGTATATATATATATTTTTTTTTTTATGTAGTGTTCCTATTAGGAATTTCTTAAAACGAAGACTGGACTCTAGCAAATGAGGCACTTGGAGGAGATGGGGGTGAAGGAGACACATGGCAAAGCTGGGGCAGAGGAATGAGACAGTTACTGGGGCAGAAGAAAGATACAGAGGTGCTGGGAAAGGGGAGAAAGACAATGAGGCTTGGGCTAAGAGACACAAAAGGGGCTGGGTGAAAGAGACATACAGAGGAGCTGAAGAAGGGGGAAAACAGACACGCAAAGAGGCTGCATTCAATGCATCTTTAGAAGGACATGCTGATTGGGGCAGCAATTTGTCACGCATGCGCAATAGCCTCCCAATGCTTTGCTTTCGAAAGCATTGGATTCGCTGAGATTATCAACTTTGATCTCAACCAAAGTGAAGAACAGTCATAAGACTTCAATAGGTACCCCAAGGCATTAGCAGCAATCTTAAAGTAAAGCCTTAGTAGTAGGTATACATTATATTGCCCTATCAAACCCTTTGACGCACCCTATATCTTTGTCCACTAGACCTGGATGAGTCTAGAGATGTGAATATGCCTGCTACCTCAGCATATGCAGTAAATATAAGCTGAAAGGGCACTGATTTTTTTTTGATTTTTTTTTTTCATACTGGAGCTTGGTCACTTATGCTACAAACTTGATGTGTTTTAAGACTTTGTTCAACTCAGGGTGGAAGGGTAAATGGGTCATAAATTGCCCACTGACTTTTTGCTCTTTCCAAATTTAACATGACTTTCATTAATATGAGATTGCAAAAGGAAAAACACACTCATTATGAAAAAAGTTTCCTCACTTGTTTTGTAATGCAGAATCAAATATTATAATCTAATTTTGACAACTCAGCACTGGCATTATAAAAGTGCCTATTTTTGTGTAGCTATTACGCAAGGCAATATTGTAGCCATTTTTGCATAGCAGCACACTAGTAGGTGTCTTTTCCTGCCCTTTTGATTCATGAGAATAGTTTTCCCAAATCTTTTCCCTGAATGAAATTTGTCCAAAGTGAAATGTCATATGAATGAGATTTGGGCCACCAAAGCAATTTTTTTTCCATATGAATTGGTTTTTTTCGCAATGCAAAAGTCTTTTTAACCAATGATGTGTAACAACAAGGTTACAAAGTAGAGATTAGAGGCTTGCATAAAGATAAATGTCTATATTACTTATATAGAATTTAATTTAAAAGCCCATTTCTTGCTAGTAAACAAATGGACTTCGAAACACCTGAGGAAAGTGATGATTTTTTTTTTTTTTTCTGAAGAGCACAGCTTGTTTCTAAGGAAACCCAACATAGTGAATTATTTTACATTATCTTAACTAATCTTTGGAATTGAAATTTTTAAAAAAAAACTTGCTTTTGTCCTTCTCTTCTGTCCTTAGATCTGAATATTTAATGATTGCTTCCTCTCATATTCTCATTGATTTCATATGACCTTATTGGAGCCTTCCCTTCAAATCTCCTTGGCACTTGTTAGTTTTCTACATAAAAAATAAAAAGTGTGAACATGGATGCCCTTCAGAAAACAGGAAAAAAAAAAGGCATTACTTTTAAATATTAAAACATACTACTGTCTCTTATGTCTGCAAGCACA
Source organism: Pelobates cultripes (assembly GCA_933207985.1). Taxonomy (NCBI): domain Eukaryota; kingdom Metazoa; phylum Chordata; class Amphibia; order Anura; family Pelobatidae; genus Pelobates; species Pelobates cultripes. The sequence goes on from OW240916.1 coordinate 57,834,919, forward strand.
AAAAATATATATTTTTTTCCATCACTTGTGTAAAATGTAGTAAGACAGTAGCCAAGTATACTAATACTAACATTAGGCAAAACGGGAAAAAAAAGTCACTTTCTCAAAATTTAAAAAAAATCTAATACATTGGTGGTCCTTTCCAGCTACATACCTCTTGATTATTACCAGTAAGTTTTACCCAGATAAAGTCCACTAGATTATTAACCTAGACTCTCTGCTTAGGTCTAAGCAATGGGGAGTACCACTCTAGTTGTGTGTGTTAGATGGAAAGTACTAGGTTTTTACCAAAGGACCATCCTCCTAGGACCCACCTCTCCAACAACTTAATTGAAGACATGCCTCCCTCAAAAAATAATATTGTCATTCTCATGGTCATTGATAGGTATTCCAAGGTTGCTCACAACATCCTTTCCTTTATCTAAATTTGCTAACTGTGAATGAGCCAGAGTATTTTGAAAAACATTGTCTGACTTCATGGATTGCTAGCAGAAATTGTCACAAATCTGGGAAGCCATTCCATTTTTCAATTTTGGAGAGGTTTTTGGTTCCAAATCAGTTACTCAATTATCCTTTTCAACAGGTTTTCATCATCAAACTAATAGCACTGCAGATCTTTGTCATTAAAGCAGTAAAATGACTGTTATGCTCACACAATCAGGATGTTTGGATGGCTCTGATGATTGGCTCTGTAATTGTTTCTTTTTAGAAAGGTGATTTGTTAATAGGAATCACCTATGGTATAATCTTTATTTCAAGGCATCCAGGCCCTCAGTATGCACCTAGCCACATTGTAGGCTCTTTGTATGCAGGTTAGACACCATCTAAACAGATCCAATATGCTCTAGAATAAACAGGCTGGCCACCATAACGAAGTCACACATACGTATCATGTGGGTGATTTAGTATGATTATACAGAACACACACTTCCAGGTTCCTTCTCACAGGGCAGTTACGTATTGCTCACTGAGTCAACCCAATCTTATATACACATGGTTTTACCTCTGAATCTTTTTATCATTAATTATTTTCATTTTCTTCTCCTTCTGTTCCTGATCCTGTACGTGTCTTCACGCAATCTTGCCTTTTCCAGTGCCATCATGTCCTTAGGAATCATTTATGCGTGAGCATATGCACATGTTATAATGTAGACCGGATGGCACAGAATAATGAGGTCAAACTCTCTAGGCTATATATTTTGAGTCCACCTCTGGGTAGTTGAGCATTCATGGAACCTGATACTCTTAAGTTATGTGTTCTGCTTGAATTGTTTGGTTTGAACCCAGCTTCTCTTATCAATTGAATATCCTTCCTTTTAATATCCTGGGCTTGGCTTGCTCATCTAACTAGGATACCTCTAGCCAGAGGCGGCTCTCTAATTAGGCGGTTTAGGTGGCCACCCTAAGGCCTCGTGCTGGCTGGGGCCTCGCGGCCGCCTAAACCACCTTATGGCAGACTGTGTCTGGTCCTCGGTCAATGAGGCCCCTCCTGGCTGCCCGGCCAACATTACAGACACCGGTCTGCAGCTCCGCATTGAGCAGAGCTGCAGACCACGTGTCTCACGAGAATTGGCCAATCAGAGCGTTGCCGCGGGTTACCATGGCAACGCTCTGATAGTCTCGCGAGATTACACGTCTGCAGCTCTGCGGAGCTGCAGACCGGAAATAATGGCCACTGGACCACCAGGGAAATCAAGGTATGCAGTCCACCTCCAGCCCCCACCATCATCCCAACCCCACTCCCAAACCATCAGCCCCCACCATCACCCCAACCTCCCTCCCTCCTTCAGCATCACCCCACTTCCTCACCATCAGCCCCCACCATCACCCCAACCCCCTCCCTCACCATCAGCACCCACCATCACCCCAACCCCCCTCACCATCAGCTCCCACCATCACCCCAACTCCCCTCCTCACCATCAGCCCCCACCATCACCCCAACCTCCACCACCTCCCTCACCCCCCCACCATCACCCCAGCCTCCCTCCCTCACCATCAGCCCCCCCACCATCACCCCAACCTCCCTCCCTCACCATCAGCCCCCACCATCACCCCACCCTCCTCCTCACCATCAGCCCCCACCATCACCATATCCCCACACTCCCTCACTCACCATCAGCCCCCCACCATCACACCATCCTCCTCCTCACCATCAGCCCCCCACCCCACCTCCCTCCCTCACCATTAACCCCTCACCATCAGCCCCCACCATCACCCCAACCCTCCCTCACCATCAGCCCCTACCATCACCCCAACCTCCCTCCCTCGGCATCAGCTCCTTTCTCACCATCAGCCCCCACCATCACTAACATCCCCCTCCTCCTTCAGCATCACCTCCTTCCTCACCATCAGCTCCTCCCTCCTTCAGCATCACCTTCTTCCTCCATCAGCCCCCACCATCACCCCAACCTCCTCCTCCTTCAGCATCAGCCCCCCACCATCACCCCAACCTCCCTCCCTCAGCTTCACACCCCTCCCTCACCATCAGCCCCCCACCATCACCCCAACCTTCCTCCCTCAGTTTTACCCCCTCCCTTACCATCAGCCCCACCATCCTCAACCTCCCCTCCTCCTTCAGCATCACCCCCCCTTCGTGACCATCAGCCTGCAGCATCACCCTCCTGCAGCTTCCCTCCCTCCACCCCCCTCCCTCACCATCACTCCCCTCCCTCTCCCTCTCATCATCCCTCTCCCTTTCATCACCCCCCTGCTCACAGAGACATAGATTCATACACACACACACACTCTATCAGACACACTCTGAGGCACATGCACAGGTAAACATCTTTGGACCGGCAAGTCAGTTAAATGCTGCTTTGACAACTCTGCAGCCTGCGATTTCATTAGCAAGTGCGGTCATACTCGCCGCCACTGTGGCTGATTTGGCAGGTAGCAACCCCTCAGTTCTTTCTAGTCTACATTTTCATTCCTGGTGTCCACTACACAACCGCTGACATATTTGCACACTCTCAATTTAATTTTTTTTTTTTTTTTCAGGCACTCCCTATGATCCACTACATACCATCCAAGATACCACCATTCCGTGAGCTAATTTTGGACCAAACACACAATTTCACCACGTACAGGTGCACACGCTTCACGCAGTTTCACGACTACTCTATCACTCATGCCTGGGCCTCGTATATTGTACATGTCACAATTAGAGTTTGCTTGAATCAAGACATTTGCAGTTACAGTATGTTGTTTTTTTTGTTTTTTTTTGCCTCTCTCTCCAAAACTACAAATCAGGCATCTTACTTAAACCTCCTATGCTGTCACTCCGCTTTACATCTCCAAGGTCAACCACACACTATAAGTCCTAATCCACTACTTCATGTCTAAACCTTTCATTAGGGTGGAGCTACATCATGGCTTCCTTCGCTGGTCTTTCTGTCACAAAGCGCTGCATCAGCAGCTTCAAGCTCTTACACCCCAGTCTACATCACTAAGTGATGGGGCCACGGCTAATCCATCTGGCCTGAATTTGTGGGAGGAGTTATGATCCTATATAAACCCTACCCCCTACTTACCTTTGTCGTGCAAGCTGTTTGTCCCCACCCACCTTCACCCATCTATATTAACAATTCACCTTTGTGGACCCTCTTTTACAGGCCTCCTCGTACGTTGGTTTCGGCACACTTCAACCAACTTTGCTTCTCCTTCTACATTCCATTACGTATTAGATTCTGAGCACAAATATATATATATATATATAAAATAAAAAATATCCAAATACTTGCACTCCAGTTGTATTTTCATAAAGCCCGGTGCTGATCAAGCAAAATAATATATACAGGAAAGTAGAAAATAGCACTCTAAGGACTTCAAAAAGGTATTGTGAAAAAATAACTTAGCTTTTTATTCAGCAACTGCCACAATATTTCAACGTTTCAGTTCTTTAGCAGAACTTTCGTCAGGATAAGGTGCATTGTAAAAACAACAAATAAATAGCAAAAGGATACATATTACATTAGTACCATACATTGTATACAGGTGGTGCTTACCCCTTGCCTCAGTGTGGTTCCCCTAGAAACCGCCGAAAAAAACGCGGGTAGAAATGACCTTTGAGAGTGTATTCTGCAGCTGGATCGGGTGCCGAGATTCTCGGCTGGAACGTGATTAGATTTGTTTGGAGGTTGCTATGGCAACCAGCCGCGAGTGTTCAGCCGGGCGGGGGAGTCCGAGAGACTCATAGTAAAAAAATAATCTATGTGCGATCGCAAAGAGGCTCTGTGGCTCTCGTTGCTAACCATAGGGGGGAGGGATGGGAGGCAGTGGTCCAGGGGCAGGACCGGTAAGAAAATGTGCCGATCTCTATTGGGGGGCTGAGCACGGAGAGATTATATATTGAGAAGGGTGGCAGAAGCCCATGGGGTATAACATGGGAAACTACATAAGTAGGAGGGGTCAAAAGCAGAATAAGTCCTGCTGTAATATTGGGGAAAAGCTAGTTCTAAATTCGATGCTGCATGGTGGGCATATATGTAGAGAAAGAAATATTTTAAGAATAGGGTCAGAAATTGCACAAGTTGAATGTACATGTTAAGTAATCCACATAAGATCACTGCCCAGGTAGCATAAGGCATAGGGCATCTAGACTGATTCTGCATGGTGTATTTAGATAGTAAATAGTAATTTTTTTAGAAAAAGACTCTAAAATGTGTATGCACTGTACCCTCCTAATAGTGGCCTGTGAGGCAATGTAGAACTGGGTGGGAGCACTGACTTAAAGATTATTATCCCTACTGTTGTCCCTCCAGACCTATCAACTATTAATTCTCTGCCATGTAAGAGTTAAATCACTATGTTTATGGATCCCTAGCCACACCTGTGACTCACACAGCCTACCTACAAGCTTCCAGAAAAGAAGTCTTAATTATTTAGCTTCCCTTATTGTACTGTGTTCACTTTAGAACTTTTCCTGCTTTATAAATTGCATGCTAGAGGCTGCAGTAGATTTGTGTGTGATTAAAGTTCAATTAACACAGCAGGAAATAAGAACTTGTAAAGTAAACAGACGGTGATGTAAGATGTGATGAAAATAATTGTGTTTTGTATGTAGACTGCGTAAGTCAAAGCCAAGTTAGGAACATGAACTGTTTTTTTAAGATACATAGGAAAAAAACATTAGAAAGAATTTCGTCAGATCTAACTTTTACAGGGAAATCTTTTTTATTTACTCCTGCATGAGATTATAAAGCCACTGAATATGATATACCTTATAAACTGAACTGTCTGGCATCAAACTAGCTTCATAATTGTTGGTACAAACAATTATACATTTGTAAACGATCATTGTTTCATAATAAATTTTTAATTAACAGTTTAGCTTACTGAAGTACTTTATGTGTGAAGTGTCTTCTTTTTTTCATTTTACATAAAGTACAGATTTTAATAGAAATTGGCACATTTATAAATGAATCTTGTTATACTTCCCTGGCTGTCAATCAATACATGGAAAAAAAAAAAAAAGTTTCAGCTATTAAGGGAGATAGACCACAGACAGGCTCTTGCTATGCCAGGCAGTAGGAGATAGCCTGTGTCATTGATCATACTGCGAGACTACTTGGGTTACTGAGAATGGTGTGAGACTGGTTTTGGTAACAATGATGATAATAATAATAATGAAAGGTTTCTCTTTCCTAGCTACTGCCAGTTTGGCTTAAGCCAACTTTGAGTGGAAATAGCATGTTATCATTGATCCTAGTGTGAGACTGGTTAGTTTACTGTGGTGTCTAGAGCTGCTATCAGTGGCACAGTGCAAGTTTTGAAGCACTGATGTGTGCTGTGTACAGTGTAGTGTTTCACAGCACGAAGATCTAGTAATCTACAGGATCTCTTGGTACATAGCCACTTAGCACCACTTTCCACACTTGCTAACTGGCTTACCAATGTGAAAGGAACTTATAGGTGCGGTCACTGTAAAGCATGCCAGTACATTACTCCCTCTAAAACCGTTCAGTCTACACAATCTAAAATTAGCGTAGCCACTAATGCTCTGGTAAATTGCAGCACTACACGTGTCATTTATCTTATCACGTGTAGTTGCGGCATCCAATACATTGGCAAAACATTCCAGCAGTTCCGGAGGAGAATTTTGCAACATGTTAATTCCATTACCAATCTCATTACCCCCACACCTGTGGCTAGACATATCATCAATTTTCATGAAGGCAAAGTTGAAAACCTGAAGTTTCAGGCAATTGAAAGGTTATTACCTAATCCAAGAAAAGGTAACTTTAATAACATTTTATTACAAAAAGAATCCAAATGGATTTATCTCTTTAAGACTCTGACTCCATTGGGACTCAATGAAGAGTTTAACTATACACCTTTTATTCATTAACTACAAGCACTTTAAACCACCAAGGTTGATGGTATTGATAATTCCATTTAACATATTCTTAGTTGATTTATTGTTATAATGTTTCTTTAAATTTACTTTCACTAGCTCCTGCAATTATTCTCATTTATTCTGGACCTCTCAACCGTTTCAATATATATTTTGTACATCAATGACTCATCATTCAAATGTACCATTCGAGATTAATAGTGATCATTACTGCCTATATAACTCTTGCTACAATTGTTCTGAGTGGGCGATTTCACTATCGCTAACATTATTGACTGATATTGTCCTGTGGTAATACACTCTTATACTAGCAATGGTACACTCTATTTTTTATCCTTAACAGTACCAAACCATATATATTTTTTCCTCAGTCATATATCCTCCTCAGATCGTGACAAGAATCTTTCAGTATTAAAACGCCTTTCTCTCTATTATGAGTCTGTTGAGCCTCCGTAGCTTGGTAGGCTCGCCGATGACGTCATTGTGGTTGCCCCAATCAGGATGCCGGGCGGGGTATTTAAACTTACCGGAGTCAGTACCCCCTGATGTTCGGCGAAACGCGCATCGGGGCTCCAGACATCTGGTCCAGCACGGTGTTAGACCCTCTTATGCTACCTTGCGCCTCAGATTTTATTTGTGTCATTATTGCTACACCGAGGACCTGTCTACACTGGAACCTAGCTGAGAATTTAGTTTAGCTTTATGACTTAAACATATAGGTGCCCATGAAGGCACAGATCAGGGCTACTAGAACGCTGTACTGGGGATATTATTCCACTCTCAGGATTCTCCTTATATCTAGAAGCATAGCTGGCTAGTCCTTCTTACTTTATGCAGATAGGTGCCCACGAAGGCACAGAGTAGGACTTACTTTGCCACTATCCCTTTCTATTAGGACTATCCTTGTTTTTAATAGTACAGCTAGTTAGTCCTCAATACTTTACACAGATAGGTGCCCTTGAAGGCACAGTTGAGAACCCTTTTTGGCTACTAAATTTCACCACATATTATTGTGAATTCAGGACTCTATTTATCTCTTCTGGGTTCCATCGGGATATTAACCCTTTAGTTATATCTAGTAATTACATTATTCGATATTTGTTTACTCTTGCATTATAAGTTAAGTTGCCATTTATGGTGTTACATTTTGTGCACAGCTACCCTTAAAGATTATCTGGGGGCTCCTCTATGTAACTCCTCATCACCATTATTTTTTGTCATCTTGCTGATTATAGCAATATACGGCAACCATTGTTTAGGTGCTGATTCTTGCATACAGACATTTAGGTAGCCATCTAATCGGCAATTTTCCTTACTAGACATATGACAACTTAACCTATTTATATGCAAATAAATTCTAGCTACTTTTGTATCATTCACTCTTTGTATGACAACAGAGTTAAGTACCTTTCATGATCATTTGACTGCGCTTATTGCGCAGCTACTTAATAGTTACTTTTCGTATATACATATATAGTTTTTTCGAACAATATTGCTAAGTAGCTTTCATTTCTTTTTTGACTACACAAATTATGCAGTTATTTGTTACTATTATTATAATTTTTTTGTCCATGCTCTATTAATCTTTTGCATGGATTATTGTAACTCTCTGCTAATAGGTCTTCCCACAAGTCGTATTGCCCCACTACAGTTTGTAATGAATGCAGCAGCTAGACTGATTTTCCTCTCCTGTCGTTCCTCTAACACCTCTCCCCTCTGTCAGTCCTTACATTGGCTTCCTGTATCCTATAGGAGTCAATTCAAAGTACTTATCCACACCTATAAAGCACTGACCAATTCTAGTCCCCCCTATATCTCTTCACTGATCCGCAGGTTTGCCCCTTCTCAGTCTCTCTGCTCGCACCCGTACCGCCAACTCACGCTTGCAGGACTTCTCGCAAGTGGCTCCTTTCCTTTGGAATAGCCTGCCTACAACCATCAAGCTCCTAGCCCCTAGTCTTCAAACATTTAAAAAGTGCCTCAAAACCCATATCTTTAGGAAAGCTTATGGCCTCACAGAGTAACCTCTACCTCACACACCTGTCCCTTGCTCTAAAGGGCAGCACTCTACGCTCTCCTTCAGCTCTGCTTCACTCCTACCTTATTTAATTGCTACCTCCTGTCCTGTTGTGTTTTACACCCCACCTGCTAGACTGTAAGCTCGTTTGAGCAGGGTCCTCTTCAACCTATTGTTCCTGTAAGTTTCTGTAATTGTCTCATTTATTGTTAAATCTCCCCCTTTGATAATATTGTAAAGTGTTAAAGAATATGCTGGTGCTTTATAAATACCAGTAATATTAAACATAGTAGTATCTACATTGTCTGATCTTGGTAGTGGTGATGAATCTGGTAATGATATTGCGATCCCCACCCCTGAAGACATAGCACTTTTGCCTCTGGCCCAAAAGCTACTTAACTTTGACCTAGAGGAATTACTAAATGAAAATGTGTAGAGGATAGGCAGCAACCCAGTATATTCTCTGGCAGCCAGTGTGCACTCTCCTTTGGCATCTTATCCATCTTGTCAAAGTACTACAATTCTGTTTTTTAATCTCCTCATCCAACAGAGACAGTTGTGACATCAGCTGTGCCTGCTAGCACAAGGAACTCGCCCACTGTCAATGTTACAATTACCACCACAAGCACCCAGGATAGATACAGCCATTTCCCCACACATGAGATGAGACTCTATATTGAGGGTAAGCAAGAACAGAATTTTAATGGAGGCACGCTGCCTTTTATGCAAGTTTCCCTAAAAGGGTGACACCCAATAGAATCCCTCCTCTGTGCTTGGGAGATAATTGTATCAGGAACTGTACTAATCTAACCCAATTATCTCCAAGCACAGAAAAACATACAATTTTATGAAACCCCAAAAAGTGCCTTAAAAATGCATAAAACCCCATAAACATCCCCTGAAAGCCCCGATCTGGGTGAACAACATATCTAAAAATCACCCATATCGGTTCAGGAATTTCCTGGAAGTCATAGTTTTGACCGACCAGGCACATGTTCCTATGCCCAAAACAGTTCCAGGGAAATCAGTGCTAACAGTCAGTCAAGTTCGTTTCCCTGCAGGGCCCATAGTCTGTGGGCAGGAGACTGGCAAGCAGGCCCCTCCAAGTACAAGTGGCAAGGTTACTTTCGCCACACTGCTGTTTTGAATACTTCCCGCGCATGTTTATGCCGGAGATGTCCCTCTTGGCCCTGAGTGTCTGTAGGAGCGATTCAATGGAGAGGGCAAAGAATATCAGGGAGAGAGGGCAGCCCTGCCTAGTGTCATTGAGGATACAGAAGGAAGAAGGTTGTGAGAAGGACAAGAGGAGGTTAGCCGTTGGGGAGGAGTATAAAATGCGTATGGCATCCGTGAAGGGTTTGGGGAAGCCAAATTACGTGAGGGTGGCGAAAAGGAAGGGCCAAAGTAACCTGTCAAAGGCTTTTTTCGGCTTTAAGGGAAAGGATTAGGGTGGGGATGTGTCGGAAGTCTATGTACCAGATGAGGTCAAACGTCCGTCTGGTATTGTCCTTAGCTTGTCTTGTTGGTATGAACCCTACTTGATCGGGGTGTATGAGTTTGGGGAGGAAGGGATTAAGTCTGTCTGCCATTAGTTTCGTAAATATTTTTATGTCAACGCTCAACAGTGATATGGGACGGAAATGGCTTGGTTCCAGGTGGGACTTGTCAGGTTTTGGGAGAAGGCATATGTTTGGCTGAAACATATTGTGTGGTAATGTGTCTCCTTCAAGGAGCTAATTAAAAATGGGTTCTTAGGTGTGGTATCAGTAGCGGGGCAAACGTTTTGTAGTAGAGGCCCGAGAAACCATCTGGGCCAGGACATTTGTTTAGTTTGAGTGTTTTGAATGTGTTAGCTATTTCTTCTGGTGTAATCGGGGCGATCAATTTGTTGGCTCCTGCTGGGGAGAGGGTCGGTAAGTTAATAGATTTTATTTTATCTTATGTGCAGTTTCTTCAGGTTTGAGGCGTGTTTGTGGGCTGTGGTCATAGTGCGAGGGGAAGTACTCTTGTAAATTTTGGCTATTTTTTCAGGTAGGTCTAGATTTTGCCCTCTGGGGATTTTTTTTTTTTTTTTATGTGTTTGTAGGCAGCTCTGAGTTTGAGTTTGTGGGCTAGTAGTGTGTCAGCTTTGTTGGATTTCTCATAATAAAGCTGCCTTTGCCAGGTTAGGTAACTTGATCTGCACGGAGATGTCGGCGTGGTCTGACCAGGTTATAGAGCCTATGGAAGTGGTTTTAAGAGGGGCAGATTAAAAATAAGTCTATAGGAGAGTGGGAGTGGTGGGGGTGTGAATAGAAAGTGTAATCTAGCGAAGTAGGGTGTAGAGATCTCCAAGCATCTATCAGATGCGTGATAGATGCAATGTTTTGGAGGCGTTTATCCACTTTAGCCGTGGGGGGTTCACAAGGTGGCTGCATGTGGACCCTGTGCCTATCTGTGGCGGGGGATAGGGTGGAGTTGTAATCTCCACCTACAACCAGGTGGTGTGAGGCAAAGAGCAGAAAGTAGGCTTGTATGGCCTGCCAGAAAGATCTTGATGGGGTGTTGGGTGCATAGATGGAGGGGATGGCATATTTTGTGGGGCCCAATCCTGCCCGCTATGGTTAAATAGCGGCCCTGAGGGTCTGATACAGTTCTGTCTACAGCCAGGGGTCATGATTTGTGGAGCATGATTGCCACTCCGTTTTGTTTGCCGCTCTGTGAATTGGCTAAGAAGTATTTATTATAATGTCGACTCAGGAGAGAGAATGGTCTTGGGTAAAGTGGGTTTTTGGAGCAGTATAATTTGTGCCCTAGTTCTATTTCCCCAGCGAAGCATTTGGTGTCTCTTAGAGTGATTATTTTAGCCCCTTACAATTGATTGATACGCAGAGCAGGGATGCCGACATGCCTGGTGGTATGTTCCCTTGGGGGTGGACCGTGGCCATCTGTGTCAAATCTGTGGCAAAGGGCCCAGTGCGCTCCAATAGTGAGATTGTGTTCTGAGGCATCAGGCAAAAGGGCCAGAATAATTCCTTGCTAATAGGGCATCCGGCGCGACGGTTTCAGGTAAGCCCCGAATCCTTATGTTGTGCCTGCGTGATCTATTATTTAAGTCCTCCAACCCGCCTTCTAGCTGCAGGATCCGGTCTTGCATGGCATATATCTCTTGTTGTTGGGCCTTTGTAGTGTGAGTGAGGCCTGTAATGCAGGTTTCAGCTTGACTGGTGCAAGTGGAGAGGGCTTCAATGTCACCTCTCAGGCCTGCAATGTGCTTTTCTAGCTCGAGGCCGTGTAAGCCTTGATGTCAGCTGAGGTTTCTTTAAGCAATCTTTGCAGGTCCCACCTGGTTAATGAAGCTGCTGGGTAGATAGGCGCATCACTGTCCTCACTGTCGGAGCTCATGTCAGGTAGGCCGCGGGGGGGAGATTTCGCAACCTGTTGCGAAAGAGCGTGGCTACCGATGGGATATGCTCTTGCGCTTTTTGGTGCCTCCCATGGTGCAGGGATGAAGGGTCGACTTTGTCTTGTTGGGGTAGGTATGTTTTAGTGCTGATGTTAGCAAATTCAGATCTCACACGTCGGCTACCATTGCTGGCTCGGCTCCCACATTTTGATTTTAATTTTTTTCTCGTTCAAGCATGGGTAAACTGCATTCTTTAGACATTATAGGTCCTTAGCCATTGCTATAGAGCTACAGTTTTATTAAAATATCCCCTCAAATCCGTAGGGTTAATATTTCCATGGATCATTTTTTTATATTCATGTACATTGTATATTTATTTTTAATTTTAATTCTCAATGCATTTCTTTATTATTATTTTTTATTTATATATATTTAGATTTATTTTTATCTTTATTTTTTCTCAGTATCCTTATTCTCACTTTGTGATTCATCTACATTTTGCATCTATACAAGTTATATTGAGTATATTTCTATAAATGTTGTGTATTGTTGCTTCTTGCCACATTGATACATCTCTGTAAGGTAGTCTAAACCTTGCTGCAATATTATATCAAAGGAAAGTCTAGAAACCATATTAGTATACCTCGATAGATACATATTGTATCATAAGTATATTCAGGCATATTTCCGTCACATATCTGCTGATCAGTAGTCTAAATATTATCACTCTCAGCCTGTTTTTATTTTAACTATATAGACACATTTGCTGAACTATATTTGCCAAATATGTTGTTTTTGTTATTTTTTTTGTATATTGTACAATAGGAACTTCCCCACAGCACCAATATACACTCAGTCTCTTTAAATCCCATTAGCAATTTGTGTCATTACGGCACTGATAACAGCAGTAAAGTGTCATTCCATTACAATATAATAATAGCCTGCCAGCCTTGCTTTTATTATAAGGGCATTCCATTTATTGTTAATAACCCCCTTTTCTACTTGTAACATGACATTAATGCACAGGATTCCTTACCTTCACTCTCAGCCTGCTAGCGCCTTACTTCTAATATGAGGGTATTCCCTTAAGTTTTTTTCCCCTCTGTAGTGCACAGGCACAGATACACTACTGTAGTCTTAACGGATTGCAACTTTGCTTCACCTGGTCCTATGCGTTCCAGCAGTTACCATCAGAGGCGTAGCTAGAAACCATGGGGCCCCTGTTATAAAATTGCCCTGGGGCCCCCCATACATCTCCTACCCCAGTGGAGTGTGTAGGGGATGTGTTATGTGTTACTGTAGAGGATCTAATGTATGTGCTTATGGAATGTAGTGTATAGGGATACCAGTTTGTGTAGGGGTTGCAGTGTGTTTGTGTGTAGTGGAAGCAGTGTGTTTTTGTGTAAGGGATAGAAAGCAGTGAGTGTTTGTGTATAAGGGATGTATTGTTTCTTGTTGTGTGTAAGGGATGCATTGTGTGAATCTGTGTTTGTATGCATAAGGGATGCAAAGTGTGTTTCTATGTATGTAAGGGCTGCAGTGTGTGTGTCTGTAAGGGGTGCGTTGAGTGTGTGTAAGAGATGCATTGTGTTTCTGTGTGTGTAAGAGAAGCAGTGTGTGTTTGCATGTGTGTAAGGGATGCATTGTGTGTTTCTGTGTATATGTGCAAAGGATGCATTGTCTTTATGTGTAAGGGTTGCATTGTGTGTTTCTCTGTGTGTAAGGGAAGCATGTTGTGTTTCTGTGTGTATAGGGATGCATTGTGTGTGTGTGTGTGTGTGCGTGTGGTGTGAAAGAGCTCCCTGTCCTGCCCCCTGTCCTATAGAGCTCTCCCTTCCATCCCTTAGAGATCTCCCCTGCCCCTTAGTGGTCTCTCCTCTCCCCCCACCTCCCTTAGTGGTCTCCTTTTCTCCCCGACTTTCCATTAGTGGTCTCTCATCTCCCCCTTAGTGGTCTCTGCTCTCCTCTGCCCCCCTTTCCATTAGTGGTCTCTCCTCTCCCTCAACCCTCCCCTAATGGTCTATCCTCCACCCCCCTCCCTTTGCTGTCTCTCCTCACCCCCCTCCCCTAGTGGTCTCTCCACCACCCCTCCCTCCTTTAGTGGTCTCTCAACCCCGTGTTCTCATCTCTCTCACCCCCGTGTTCACTCTCC
>OW240916.1:57848924-57931172 GCA_933207985.1 Pelobates cultripes
CCTTCCCCTATAATCTTCTCCCCCCTCCCCTATAATCTTCTCCTCACCTCCCCTGCCCTGTAGCATGGCCGAGCTCCTCTCAGTGTGCATTTCCTGTCAGTCCGGCCAGGTCGCGGACCAGAGAGGAGCTCGGCCACACTACAGGGCAGGGGAGGTGAGGCAGTGCGGCAGCCGTCTGAGCGCTCTTTATAGAGCGCTCAGGCGGCTGCAGCATTTAAAGGGCCAGCGGGGGGGCAGCAAGCTGTTACTTACCTTTCCAGCAGCTCCTTTCAGCTCCCTGTGTAAATCTCGCGGTCTGCGTGCCGGACGGAGCGTTGCCACTGTAACTGGGAGGCTGAAGGGAGCTGCTGGAAAGGTAAGTAACAGCTTGTTGCCACCAACCCCCTCCCCCTCCCGACCGCCAGGCTTGTAATGAGCTCGGCGGTCCTGGTCTATATTATGGCAATGTAAGTTGACATAATACAGACCCTGACTCGAGGATAAGCCGAGGGGAGCTTTTTCAGCACAAAAAATGTGCTGAAAAACTCTGCTTATACTCGAGTATATACGGTATGCACTGCAAAACTAAAGAATGTCAGACATCATGACATCACTCTGCCTTTATCAGGGGCGAATCCAAAACCCAATCTTGGGAGGGGTACATGGTTACTTATAGAAACAATCTAGGCACAATAGCCACTACAGCTCACTGTAGTGTTTATGGTGCCAGGAGTGTTGTGGCACCCTCCCAGATTAAGTAGTCAAACCATTTAAGAACAGTTTGAAAACTTACCTGGGGTCTGTCAGGGTAGTGGATAGCGCCTGTAGTAGGGGACAGGGGCAGAAGCGTGTGTGCTTGACGGGTACAGTGTGTGTGTGTGTGTGTAAGAGAGGTTTAGTGTGTGAGATGGATACAGTGTATCTATGAGAGGTGCAGTGTGTGTGTGAGAGGTGCAGTGTGTGTGTGGGGGGTGCAGTGTGTGTAGGGGTGCAGTGTGTGTGTTTGTGTGAGGGGTGCAGTGAGTGTATGGGATGGCAGTGTGTGTGAGTAAGGAGTGCAGTGTGTGTGAGGGATGCAGTCAGTGTATGAGAGTCAGTGTATGGGGGCAGTGTGTGTGAGGGGTGCAGTGAGTGTATGGGGTGCAGTGTGTGTGTGTGTGTGTGAGAAGCAGTGAGTGTGTGGGAGTGCAGTGTGTGTGTGTTGGGGTGGAACTGGTGTGTACACCAGTAAGGTACCTCAGAGGATCTGTACTTGGACAAACTCTTCAATACTTTTATTAGTGATATTGCAGAAAGTCTTGATGGTAAAGTATGTATTTTTGCTGGTGATACAAAGATTTTCAACAGGAGGGATAAGCCAAATGGCAAATGATTTAGTAAACTATAAAAATTAGCAGAGCTGTGGAAACTGACATTTAATGTGGATAAGTGCAAGATAATGCACCTTGGGTATAAAACCCAAGGGCGGGGTATAGAATATTTAATACAGTCCTAACCTCAACATTTGAGGAAAAGGATTTAGGGGTAATTATTTCAGATGACTTAGAGGTAGAATTCATGGTTGTATAGGGATAGGTATTAGCAGTAGAAAGAGGGCCATTGTACCGAACAGTGATGAGACGTCACTTGGAGTATTGTATGCAGAACTGGAGACCGGATCTCCAAAAGGATATTGATACTTTGGAGAGAGTTTTAGAGAAGTCTACTAAACTGGTTCATGGATTGGGTAAAACATACCAGGAAAGGTTAAAGGATCTTCACATATATAGCTTGGAGGAAAGATGAGACGGGGTATATGATAGAAACATTTAAATACATACAGGGAATCAACACAGTAATGGAGTAGAGTATATGTAAAAGAAGAAAAACTACCACTACAAGAGGACATTTTAGATTAGTCTTTAATTAGAGGGGCAAAGGTTTAGAAATAATATCAGGAAGTATTACTTTACTAAGAGGTAGTGGATGAATGTAATAGCCTTCCAGCTGAAGTGGTAGATGTTAACACACTGAGGGAATTTAAGTATGCGTGGAATATACATAAAGCTATCCTAAATAAAAAAAATAAGGCCATGGACTAATGCAAGTATTTAGAAAATTAAGCCGATTAGATGGGTCAAATGGTTCTTATCTACTATCACATTATATGTTTCTATTCCATGTTTCTCGTTAACAATTTGAGTGCAGAGGGGATTGTAGAGCCGTACCAGGCTCTATATACTGCGCCCAAGGGTGCCTAAAAAGGCTATGGATACCACTTGCAGATGACTTTCAAGATCCAATATAGTATCAGGAACACCAGATTTGTTTTTCCTTCATTTGAGCCTCGAATTGTTAATAACGAGCCCATTCATAAGTATAGCCTTATGCACTATAAGGGTGTTGTTTACCTTGTGTTCTTTTTGTCACATGGTGTGAACTTTTGGTTAAAGGATCACTCTAGTGTCAGGAAAACAAACTAATTTTCCTGACACTATACAACCCTCAGAAAGACAGCCACTAGAGGCTGGATTAACCTTGCAATGTAAACATAGCAGTTTCTCTGAAACTGCTATGTTTACATCTGAAGGGTTAAAACCTGTGGGACCGGGGGCGTGGCCAACTGCCGAAGTAAGCGGTCGCATGGAGTGAGCGCTCCGTGCTTTGCATGACTTAAAAGCTCACTACTCACATCATACACCACCTCACCAGCGACTACCAAGCTTAGGAACTCGGTTCCCACGATGGCACCCGCCAAGCAAACCAAATTGACGGATCAAATCCGACCTGCAAGAAAAGACCGCGTGCGCCACCATTAGAACAACCACGCTTTTCACGAATTAGCTCGCCATCAACCACACAGTATGGATAACACCCTAAAAATTCTTTCCATGAATGTCAAGGGTCTTAACAGCCCACATAAACGCAGGTTGACAGCCCAGGAAATGGCCGGATCCAAGGCGGCAATAGTGTGTCTACAAGAGACTCATTTAAGCATAAGTAAACCACCTACCTTTATGGTCAAACAATTTGTCCAGGCCTACCATGCCATGTCCGAGAGAATAAATACTTCAGACTACAAAAAATATAATACAAAGAAGGCTACTAAAATGCCTATCTGAGAATAAATATGGGGATTTAGTTCCACCGTATGGCCATATGTTGTTAAGCCCACCACTACTTTCAGAGTACCCTAATATTGGTGGGTCCTACGCTAAAATGTGGGGGACAAATTAAATAGTACTAGTGTTGAAAATAACAAGTGTTAAATTAAATACTAATAAGAGCATAGTGAGTATACAAAAATAAGTGATGAAAGCAATTAAAAACAGTGTTAAAACTAAACAAATATGTTAGTGCTAAAATGAGTGCTAAAAAGTAGTGGTGGGCTTAACAACATATGGACATATGGTGGAACCAAATCCCCATATTTATTCTCAGATAGGCATTTTAGTAGCCTTCTTTGTATTATATTTTTTGTAGTCTGAGTGTGCTGCAACTATTTATTCTCTCATGTATGAAGTTTGGTCACTGTGGCAGCACCTTTCATGCAAAATGCAGGTCCCGGGAGTGCCCCTATCCTTTCTCTGTATACCATGCCATGTCCAAAACTAAATCCAAAGGGGTTTCAATATATTTTCACAGGGACTGGGTTTTCACGCCAGCCAAACAATACATCATTAAAGATGGCAGGCTGTTTATATTAGTGGGCTCATTAAACGGCCTCCAACTAACGATTGCCTCCCTGTATGCACTAAATGACACACAGAAAGATTTTCTGAACAAGGCGTTCCGCAAATTAGACCAATACAAAACAGGGCACAATATTGTATGCAGGGACTTTAACTGCACCCCTGACCCAAACATAGACATACAGAGGGTTCAAAGCCGACCCCCTAAGCAATCCTCACTCTCTCTGAGCCGACACTTGGCAAGCTTATTAAACTCTTCTGACTATTACGATGTATGGCGCAATTTATACCCGGGCGCGAGAGACTATACATTTTACTCCCCAGTCCACATGACATACTCCAGGATTGATTTATGCCTCTTTGACAAACGCACGATACCACACGCCATGGGCATGCACATTGGTCCTATCACATGGTCGGATCAAGCCCCACTGGTGCTAACAATGAAAATACCACACCCAGCGAGAGGGTGCTTGAATGAGGCCCTGCTGGAGAACCCGCAACATTTTACGCGATTTCCCGATACCCTAGACGCATACTTTAAGAGCCCACGCACATTGCGAAACCACACTAGCCAAACAATGGGTTACCCACAAGATAGTTATGAGAGGAGAATTTATCAAGCTGGGAGCCAACACCAAAAGAGCAGCGTGCACAGAACAAGCCAAACTCACTCAGGAAATAGCTGACACTGAATCTAGCCACAAATCAAACCATCCAAGCAAAACCATACACGCCTACAGATACTCAAAACCAAACTGCACGATCTGCAACTACAAACAACAGAGAAAGATATGCGATATCTGAAACAAACTCACTACACACTAGGAAACAAAGCAGGCAAACTTTTAGCAGGCCGTTTGAAACAAAAATATCTCCAGTCCAAGATTCCCAACATTTCCAAACGAGGAGACAAGCTTTACAACCCCAGGACATAGTGAACACACTAGCAGAATACTATGCATCACTTTACCAACTACACAAAGACCCAGAAACACACCAGCCTTCCGCAGCTGAGATAGACTCTTTCCTAGAAAGGGTTTTCCTTCCCTGCATTTCCCAGGACCTCAGCACATTCCTTACCAGACCCTTTACAGAAAAAGAACTCAGGGAAGCCATTAAATCACTCCCTAAGCACAAATTCCCGGGCCCAGATGGCCTCTCTAATTACTACTACAGCAAATTTACAGACCAGTTAGCCCCCCACCTCCTTCAACTGTTCAATGACATTAAGCAGACTGGAAAAATGCCTCGAGAAATACCGGAAGCATTTATTGTCACGCTACCAAATCCTAACAAACCTCCCACTCATTGTGCCAACCTTCGACCAATATCACTCCTCAATTCGGACACTAAACCATACGCCAAAATATTAGCAACAAGAGTTAAAGCACTCTTTCCCATGCTCATCTCCACTGAACAAGCGGGGTTCATGTTGGGAAAGCAGGTGGGGGACAACACCCGTCACTTTCTAGACCTCATTGACTGGGTAAACCACTCCTCTCAACAGGGCCTGGTGCTGGCGTTGGACGCCGAAAAGGCGTTCGGCCGCTTGCACTGGGGATACATGGAATGCACCCTGGCTAGGATGAGACTCCCACCGGCCTTCCTAAAAAGTATCATGGCCCTTTACCATCACCCATCGGCAAAGGTCTTCAGTACCGGCTTCCTGTCAGCACCCTTCACCATACACAATGGCACACGCCAAGGCTGCCCACTGTCACCACTCATTTTTATCCTATGTCTTGAGCCCTTGACGCGACTTATAAATGGCAACACACAGATACACGGATTGACAACCCCGGGCGGCATACAGAAGTTAGCTTTATTTGCCGACGACATACTCATGTTCATTACACACCCCATCAGATCCATCCCCGAATTCCTAGAACTTCTCAGAGAGTATGGAGGGGTATCATACTACAAGAATAACACCACCAAGACACAAGCACTACCGATCAACTTACCACACCAAACGCAAACACAGCTAACCTCTGACTACACCTTTGACTGGCGAAAATCATCCCTTACTTACCTGGGGATCAAACTGACGAAAACCCATCAGACCATTCTTAAAGAGAACCATTAACGCTTAGTGCACAAACTAAAAATGACCCTAGAAAAATGGGAGAACCTAGATATCTCCTGATTGGGCCGGGTAAATACGATTAAAATGATGGCCCTGCCCCACATTCTATACCTCTTCCGCACAATACCAATAACGCTTCCTAACAAACTGATCAAATTAATGCAATCCACCATAAATGCGCATGTATGGAAGCGAAAATCCCCAAGAGTGGCCCAGCGCAACCTAGGACTTGTCTACATCAAAGAGGGCCTGGGCCTGCCTGATATCAAGACATACTATAGGGCCTCAACTCTAGCACAGGGAGTACACATACTGAGGCTGAAGGACAATTCCCAAAAGCCACTGTGGCTGACACTTGAAGATGCCTGCCTGCACCCACAAAACACGTCCCACACACTATGGGCGTGTACCCTCACCAAACCTGAAGGGGTTTGGTGAGGGTACCCGGTTCCTGCTGAACTCATGGCGGATCTGGAGCTGTCTAATTCTGGATCCACACTTGCTCATCAGAGAAGTACCACTAGAGACCCTGACCATATTCTCTCCAGACCTGCCCATAGCGGGTTGGATAACCAGGGGCATACATAGGGTAAAGGACCTACTGGAGGGAAACAAGATCAAAACGTTCCCTGACCTCCAGCAACAATTTTCCCTACCCCAAAGGGACATGTATCTCTATCTCAGAACAAAAAACATATTACTACCTCACATACGAAGAATGAGAGAAGTGACCAAAGATCCACCCCTGCTAATCAATCAGGTCCTCACCACTAAACTTAGGAAACCACTGTCCCTGTGCTACAACGTGCTTATGGAGGGCCAATCATGTGAGAAAAGATCCTACATGATACAATGGGAGGGAGAGCTAGGCCCCCAACTGACTCTGGTACAATGGCACGAGGCAATGGCAAATACAAAGAGCGCCTCAAAGAGCCTCTTGCTGTGGGAGGCATACTGTAAAATTGCCATGAGATGGTACCTGGTCCCACATAGACTGTCACGAATTTACAAGAGCTCATCTGGGCTCTGCTGGTGATGTGAGGGGGGAGCGGGTACCATGCTACACATGTTTTGGGACTGCCATTTATTGGGAACATTCTGGACACAAATACAGGGCCTCATCTCGAGCACTACCAGCCTCCTTGTCCAGTTGCGACCAGAATATTACCTGCTACACATGATACCTGAACTTTCACTGCACCCCCATAAGAAAGTGTTAATAAACATACTCACCATAGCAAAGATCCTACTAGCCCAAAACTGGAAAAGCAAAAAAGTACCCGCCATAGAGGCAATCAAAGACAGAATGGATGGAATAGGCTCCTATGAGTGGATGGCTAGCAGGGTGCAGGGTCAGGAGAATAAGCATGATAAAGAATGGACAAGCTGGAAACTCAGGCCATGAGCTCCTGCCTCTCATAGAGTAACTAATAATTCAGACACTAATGATCACAGAGTCGACCCATCCAAATGTAGAAAATAGTGCCAAAGGGAATACAACTGACAACCACAAGAACCCTAGCTCGAACAAAAAGACACTGGGTAGCAAGGCTGGGGGACTCTAAGTCTCCACTCTCAAGTTAAATCCCCCTCCTCCCCCCAATGTTCCTGTTCTCCCCACAAAGTGCCAACACACTACCTAATGCACACATGTCACATCACGGCAAAAAAGCCACCATAGCCCAGGTGTGAAAAGCTGGCTCATATACATATGTAGAAAAAACAACAACGAGGGAACCGGCTGATAATCTCTACAAAAGTAAATAGAGAGAATATAGTGTAATACAGTTTACAGTATAAACATTGCGCAAATTGAAATGCACTCACTGGATTTTGGACAAATTGAAGCTTGTAAGGTGCCTTCCCCGATAGTATGGGGGGCCTAGGGAAATCCCCTGGATGTTTTCACTCCAACACAGGACTCCGGGTGAAGTTTGGAAAAATGGCTTTAATTCAATATTAAAATGTGTTTAAAAATAAATAAAATAAATATAAATAAGGTCCTACGCGTTTCGTCCCTTTAACAAAATAGGGACTTCCTCAGGGACCACAATATTAAGAAACAATTTGATACCATACAATCAAAGTACAGCCTAACAAATCCCCACCCGAAAAGTCCTTTAAATAGGGCATCTTAATTCAGTCACATGTTATCCTTAGACTCTCCTCATTGGTCCTCCATTAATAGGGTTCATCTGTTGCCGATCTTCCGGTCCCGTCAACGTGGTTTGAACGCACATCACTTCCGGTCCCGTCAACGTGGTTGGAACGCATGCAACTTCCGGTTTAGTCAACACAGCCGGAACGCATGGCACTTCCGTGCCGGTAGTTGTCGGAGGACTATTGAATAATTCCGAAATCAGCTGTGAACACTTGGAGCCGCGATCGGCAACAGATGAACCCTATTAATGGAGGACCAATGAGGAGAGTCTAAGGATAACATGTGACTGAATTAAGATGAGGGATTAGCCCTATTTAAAGGACTTTTCGGGTGGGGATTTGTTAGGCTGTACTTTGATTGTATGGTATCAAATTGTTTCTTAATATTGTGGTCCCTGAGGAAGTCCCTATTTTGTTAAAGGGACGAAACGCGTAGGACCTTATTTATATTTATTTTATTTATTTTTAAACACATTTTAATATTGAATTAAAGCCATTTTTCCAAACTTCACCCGGAGTCCTGTGTTGGAGTGAAAACATCCAGGGGATTTCCCTAGGCCCCCCATACTATCGGGGAAGGCACTTTACAAGCTTCAATTTGTCCAAAATCCAGTGAGTGCATTTCAATTTGCGCAATGTTTATACTGTAAACTGTATTACACTATATTCTCTCTATTTACTTTTGTAGAGATTATCAGCCGGTTCCCTCGTTGTTGTTTTTTCTACATTTTGCTGTCAAGTTGATCGCTAGCTGGGAAGCGATCTGAGGGAGGCTGTATTCATCTTCATTTGATAAGTATCTTTTGCATATATATTAAGGTGTATAAGGTACATTATTGTTGGCTGTTTTTTTTAGTTTGTCATATACATATGTAACAAGATTCAATAAATGTTGAAAAATGATAATCCTGAAGGCAATGAAGCAAACAAACTGCTGCTGTACCCATAATGCAATGACATGTATACCTGGCACAAACAAATTAATGTAATGTACGATTTTTCATGCTGTTGGCGAAATAAAGACTATATATGGAAAAAAAAAACCTTGGGGACCTGGCACAATTGAGCTGAAGTGGTCTGGGTCACTATAGTGTCCATTTACGTTTATTATCATTATCATTATCTACATAGTGCATGTTTTCTATATTTTTATTGGGTGTTTAAATATTTATGGGTAAATTATCACCATCTAGTACTAACCATTCCTCTATTAATATGGTGGTTTGCATTTGTATAAACATTACGGTAAAAAGGAATCAGGACTTATTATTATTATTATTATTGCCATTTATATAGCGATTCCGTAGCACTTTACAATATTATGAGAGGGTGGATTTAACTATAAATAGGACAATTACAAAAAACTTACAGGAACGTTAGGTTGGAGAGGACCCTGCTCAAACGAACTTACATTCTATTGTTCTGTGTGTTAAGAAAGAAACTAGACTGATTATGTTGAATGGGAGGTTAAGAGGTACACATTGCAGTGTGCATAATTGCCTATTTTTTGGTAAATAGTTTTTAATTTTAACTAAATGAAAAAAAATACATGTTAAAGATTAACATTTACCACACTAATAGGTGTATAAAATAGATGGTGTTTGAGTAGCCATCATAAATTCAGTGATTCTGTTTTTCTTAATTCAGTATATACAAAAAAAGTAAATTTGCAGTAAGAGGGGTAGACAAAACACTTTAGAAGTTTGTGGGTATATTATGTATAATTTTATACATATAATATTGATCTGCACCAAATTGTGTCCAGGCAATTTCCTGTAATAGTCCATTATTTTTTTCCCTTTTATTATTTAACACCTGGTATTAAATCTAACATCTATAGAAATAAAAAGCAAAGTCCTCTAAAAGGTCAGAAAATAGTGTTCTTTTCTGAAATTAGCTCCTATGCTTCAAGGCCACTTAATGGCCTTACATTGCAATTTACAAGAGAAAATGATATCCGTGGGAGGAGAATTTATACGATTTAATAATTCACAATAGCCCTTTTACCTATTGTTGGCGGCAAATGTTATTTCAATAAAAATGTTCTATAAAATAAATATTATTAATTAATAAAATGCAAGAACATGGGGGAAGTGTGATGATATAGAGATGGTCGCTGCAGCTGCTATGCTTCGTGGGCATTGGCTCGAGATTAGGAGCTGCTAATGGAGAATAAAGCTTTCTGAGAGCGGCAGGAGTGGGAACAGAAAAAGCGCTCTGCTGGAGTCAAAGCAGAGCAGTGGTCAGAGGCCACCAAGGAGCACAGGGACAATTTGCTCACCTCTTTTAGCCCCAGCCATCTGGCGGTGTGGTCTCCCCTCCTTGCGGTGTGGCTCTCCCTGTTCCTCCTCCCGCGGCACCCTCCCTGGATGGCCGCACTAGCGTGGATGGGTGCACCCGCCCTCTGGCTCAGCTGAGCCCAAGTGCCTCTACTAAGCCCAGTATAGAAGTCGCAGCCTGAGCCCGAGTTAGCGCCAGGTCCACGCGCCAGAGCCCTGGGGTCCTTCCCATTCTGGTGGCCGGTTGTCTTCCCCACGGTCGACCCGGGTGGCACATGGGATGCCACTCGTGGCTGGCAGTAGTGAGTAGGCCCCACTGCCGTCAGGCGGGGGGGGGGTTTCCCCGGGTTTCTGGTCCTCTGGGCTCTTCTCCCTCTATTTCTCCCGATGTTCTCCCCTGCTTTTGCCAGTGGGCAGTGGTGTATCCTGGTTTTACAGTAGCACCTAGGCGGGCAAAACTCAGGTGCCCAGCCCCTTAAACGCCCACCCCCAACCCGCTACGCCCCACCTTCTAAATACACACACACACAGTCAGACACACACACACACACAGTCAGACACAAGCACACACAGTCAGACACACACACAGTCAGACTTTTACGCACGCAGTCAGACACACGCAGTGCACACACACAGTCACACACACACACACAGTGGGGCTTTTGGCTTGCCACACATTCAGGCGCCAAACACACACACACACACACCGGTCACACACACTGCACAGTCCAGACACACACACACACACACAGTCAGACACACACACAAACACACACAGACACACACAGTCACATACACACACACACAGTCAGACACATACACAGACACAAACACAGTCAGACACAAACACAGACACACACACAGTCAGGACACAAACACAGATACACACAGTCAGACATACATGACACAAACACAACAGACAAACACACACACACAGTCACAAACACACACAGTCAGACACAAACACACACACACAGTCAGACACAAACACACAATCACTCACATTAACTTTTTTTTTTAATTTAACCCCCCCAACCTCCTTACCTTTGGGAGTGCTGGGGGGGGAGCACTTCCTCTGAGCGGTCTGCTCAGCTCCCTCACGCGCCGCAGAGTGAGGCTGAGAGCCGACTTGATGACGTCATATTCCGGCTCCCAGCCTCACTCTGCGGCGCGCGAGGGAGCTGAGCAGACCGCTCAGAGGAAGAGGTCCCTCGCCAGCCGCCTGCCCGCCCAGCAGCCAGCGCCGCCTGCCCAGCATGTCAGCCGCAGAAATGCCTTGTTTGCCACGCGGCTAATACGTCCCTGCCAGTGCGGTATGTGGGCTTCCCCTCTTCCGATGGCTGCTCTCGCTCCATCCCCCTTTCCAGCATCCCCCTTCCCTGTGGGGCTATCCCCCTCTTAGGTCAGTGGCCTCTCCTGTCCCTGTTTCCTCTGCCCCTCCATTTTCTTCCCCCCTCCTTTCTTCTGCTCAATCCCCTCCTCTTTTATCTCCCTCCCCTGCTCAGCTACATGTGTCTGGACAGTCCCTGGGCCCCCTTCTTCTTACCTGTTTCAGCAGCCTTCTGGTCTGGGGTGCGGGCTCACTGACTGTCCACTGCTTTCTCAGGCTTTGGGTGCGGTTGCCACATCTGTCCAGCAGGTGACATTTGAAGCTCCTGCGCACATGAAAGCCACAAGGATGTCTCAGGATTCAGTTTCCCAGGTTCCTGCTTCGACTTTGATGCCGCCGGCTGGTTCCAAGGCGCCATCAGGTGAGTCCTATTTTCCTTGTTGTCTGGGGCATCCACACTAGGTGGGTTAATGTTGGGGTTGTGGGGTCTCCTTTCCCAGTCGGAGTGGGGTGCACTGGCGCAGGGTCCCCAGAGGTTGGATAGTTAGCTGTGCTCTGTGTGGTCCCATTCTGTCCCCATGGTGAGTTCATACTCTCTCGTGGGGGCGGTGTGGAAGATGGGTGGCTCTGCCTCATCGGCCACACATCAGCAACCAGACTGTTGGAAATTTAATGACAGTCAATGCAAGTGGGGTGCATCGTGCCAGTTTAACCGGAGGTGGCGGAGGTGCCCATTTGGGTTCGCGATGTTTTAAGCGAGGTAAGTCAGGGGACAAGGGCAACCTGGGGGCTAAGGGCAATGCCGCCGGTGTGCGTAAGCGAGATGCGCCCCTGGCTCGGCCGTTATAAAAACCTTTGGGTGGCAGGACTGCTCCTGGAGGGTTTTGTACATGGGTTCTGGTTTCCCTTCTCGGAGAGCGCGCCCTCAGGGATGGCTCTGTACTTGAAGTCAGTGCAGGACTTTCCTCAGGTAGTTCTGGACAAGCTTCGGAAGGAGGTATCACTGGGGCGTGTGGCTGGGCCCTTTGGTGTTCCTCCATTGCTCAATTTGTGCATGTCCCCCCCAAGAAGGAGACAGGGAAATTTCGCTTAATTCATCATTTGTCGTACCCTCAAGGGAGTTTGGTGAATAAAGATATTTCTGCGGAGCTGTGTCGGGTGTCTTATGCATCGTTCAATGTTACTGTTCACATGGTCAGGGCGGCAGGCCCTGGGGCGTTGCTGGCGAAGGCGAATGTTGAATCTACGTTTTGCTTGTTACCTGTGCATCCGGACTGCCATCACCTCCTTGGTTGTGTTTTCGATGGACGGCATTACGTGGATATGTGCCTCCCAATGAGTTGTTCCATATCCTGTTTTTACTTCGAATGCTTCAGCACATTCCTGGAGTGGATGGTGTGGCAGGAGTCGGGGATCGACGACTTTCTGAGTGTGGGCCCGGCGAATTCTCCGTTGTGTCAAATTCTGTTCGACATGGTAGAAAAGGTATTTGGCCGTTTTGGCGTTCCCCTGGCTCATGATAAGATGGTGGGGCCAGTGACGTGCCTTAGTTTCTTGGGCATTGAAATAGATTCTGTGGCCATGGAGTGCCGTTTGACACAGGATAAGGTGGAAGGGCTGCGCTGGGATATGTCAATGGCCCGGGGCCTTCAAAAGATCCAGTTATACCAGCTGTAGTCTCTTTTGGGGAAATTAAATTTCACCTGTTGTATCATGCCCATGAGGCGGGTGCTCAGCAGGCACCTGGCAGGAGCGACCATGGGGTTGGCGAGGCCTCTGCATTTTATTCTGCTCATGCAACAGTTGGGGGATGACCTCGCGGTCTGGGATTCCTTCTTGGCTGCGTATAATGGTAGGTCCTATTGGCAAGCGCCCAAGGTGTCCAGTATGGATCTTCATCTCTATACGGACGCTGCGGGTTCCATAGGTTTCGGGGCAATCTTGGGGTTGCGTTGGTGCGCTGATACTTGGCTGGCGGAAATCTTGCCTTACTTGAGCTTTTCTCCATCGTGGTGGAGTTGGAATAGTGGGGTTTGGAATTGCGTGACCGGCAGGTCATTTTTCATTGCAACAATCTAGGGTTTGTGCAAGCTGTTAACTAGCTCTCTGCCTCCTCTCCGCCGGTGGTCCGCTTGCTTCAGCGCTCAGTGCTATGGTACTTGTGCCTAAATGTGACGTGTAGGGTGCTGCATGTTTTGGAGGTTTATAATGTGATTGCGGATGCTCTCTCGTTCACAGTGGGCGGAGTTCCGAGGTACCTGGGTACAGCAGACTGATGGAGCTGGTTCGTGGATCGATGTCTAGTTCCACATGGGCCAGGTAATCGAAGGTGTGGGCAGAATGGCACGAAGTAGGGGTCTTTCAGGATTCGCCCGCTCAATTGCAGGCTCAGTTGTGGCTCTTGGAGAGTTGGGTTACTGCGGGCATGTCGCCTTCGGCGGTGTCCTCGCGCTTGTCTGGGCTAAGCTTTCCGTTTTCATTTTGTGGCTGGAGGGATGAGACCAAAGAGTTTCTGGTACGGCAAGTAGTTAAGCGTCTGCACAGGGGTCGGGTTTCTGTGGATTCTAGGAGGCCAGTATCTGGTGCTTTCCTGGCTCAGTTATGCCAGGTGCTCCCACAGGTGTGTTTCTCGGACGTTGAAGTGCAGCTGTTTTGCCACGCTTTTTCTTTCACATTCTTTGGGGCCATGTGGAATGGGGAGTTGGTGTGTCCGGACAGGTCTGCCGTTGGGGGGATCCTTTTCTCTGATGTTCGGGAGGGGCAGGACTGGGTTTCTTTTAAGATTCGCTGCTCGAAGACTGACTTGTTTCCAGAAGGGTAAGTGGGTTCAGCTGGGTACCTGGGTTGGACACCTGCCCAGTTTTGTCCTTTAAGAATTATTGTGGGGTACGCCCTGCACTGTCTGTCCCTTGTGGGGATATTTATGGGATAATAATAGTAAACAGTTGAGAATTGCCCACTAATTCAATTCTCAGATCCCAAATAACGTTTATCGTAAGTGAAAGTATTTCATATAAATAATATCATAATCTTTTTTATAAAAATAGATTTTATTTTTAATGACAAGTTAATTAATAATAATATATGTAACATGCATAACAATAATCAATGAATATCCAGTACAAAATTATATGCAATACAAAGAAATGGGTATTACGTTACAATGGCTATTAACTCTGAACAGCATTTTCTGTCAAGTCTTTATTTATGACTAGCTTTCACAGACTGAAAGTGAAACTTTTCACCGGGAAGAACAGAATTCCTCAGAATGCAGCGTAAGGTCGTAAAGTTTAGCAGACAGTTAGAATAACCCTTTCAATGCTGGCTAGATCTCCTAGGTAGTTAAGATCTATTCTTATGTAATTTTAAATAAAATAACATTTAACCCAGTTCATTAGTCATTTCCTGAAATCATCCAATAAGAGAATCTACCATATTATATAAGCAGATTTGTAATTTGTCTAAAAGATATCTATCTTAATTTAAAGCAAATCAATACACCTGGATAAAAACAGCGGTATGCTAACACGTGATAATATCACATCAATATATAATTATTCTTAATTCCACCTGCAGAATGGAATGTTTATAACTATATATTCTTTAGTTAACTAAGATTTCTTAATATGGAAATCTGACCGTGTTTTATCCAGTCATATATAATGCTATTAATACATTTAATTAATTTAATTAATTAAATGAAACCAGTATAATTACCAGTTGAGTAGATATTTCATCCGATTGGTAGTCTCAGGAACTTATTTGGATGTCTCTCTCTGCATGGAGGTTGGAGTCCCCAAACTTCCAATTCCTCTCTCTCTCTTTTTCTTTGCTCCTTTGCCTTCCCTGTCTTCCCTTTGTCTTAACTTTTAAAGGGCCAGACTCTCTGTACGTCATCAGTTGATAACCCAATAGAAGCACTAGAGGTGTGGTTATCTTCCAGATCGCAATTTAGTTATTTGGTCTATAGAGGGCAGTCTTGTCCCACTAAACATACCTATCCAGGAAAGAGTTAACTTTTCCTGGTGGCTATTTTGACATCATTTTGGCCTATCTTTATGGTGGTCATAATTCAGATTTCAAAGGGTTTCTTAAAGTTTTGTCCAGACTTAGCGTCTGCAATTCCTGCCATAATTTCTGATATGACAGATCATGAACTAAGTTTACCCTTTTCCATACAATGGTACCTTATATATATAGACAGTTAAATATTAAATTTAATCTTCTCTGTCACAATTGTCTGGGTTTAGATTTGATTATATTCTTCTTATCACTTGTTTATACTATGCATTCCTTAGCTCTGGCAAAGAGGCCAGTCTTACAGAAAGAATTTTGTGTCTTTTTGTTAACTTGAAATAACAAAATGGAGTCTGGTCTGTTCAGAGTGACTCAGAATATACACTTTTAGTTTCTATCATAGCACAAAATGTCTGCCGATATAAATACTCTGACACCCTCTATGGGTGCACGAGGATGGGAGCTTCCTCTCCCATTTTCACTTCGTCACTGTATTTCATTTAGAGCTGGCTGTGTTGGGCTTGGAGGGTGCCGAGTTTGGTGGGCACTCTTTTCGAATTGGCATTGCCTCTTTGCTAGGTATGCCAGATCAGGAGGTGCAGAGGATAGGGAGGTGGGAATCTAGGAGGTTTGCTTCCTATGTGTGTCCTGCCGGTCTGCTAAACTAATGTTTTTTCTCATCAGGTTAGGTTCCTCCCAGGGTCTAGTTGATCGGTCACTCTTATATCCACTGGGCACAACAGGGAACAGCAGTCCAGCCAAACGGTTTTATGCCTTCGACTGTGGAGGTTCGGTGGTTTGGTGCCAGGAACATGAGGTGGGTCCGGTTCCTCCCTGAATTGGTCAGGCTCTCTCGCCTGCTAGGGGCACCGTCTATTTTGGTAATCGACCTGGGGGGAAATGAGCTGGGGACCATTTCGGTTGGAGGTTTGGTGGACATGGTCAAGAGGGACTTGTCCCAAATATTGATCTTGTTCCCCGATGTTTGTATATTCTGGTCGGAAGTAGTGGCTAGGAACTATTGGCGGCAGGCCCACAGCCAAAGTGTGCTGGAGCGCTGCCTCAAGGGGGTTAGGGGTATCCCCATTCGCCATCAGGTTTTTGAAAAGGAGGCGGCAGATTTATTTAATCAGGGTACATTTGACTGCGGTCAGGCTCGACCTCTTTAATTTGGCGATCCAAGAGGCGATGGAACAGGCCTTGGGTTGTTTGGGTGAGGCCCCCCGCTGATTTTAGGCACAAAACAGCAGAGTTTGTGGCAGGAGGCATGTCCTTGCCAAATAGGGTGGGAGATGGTTTGCAGGTAGATGAGTCAAGGGATAATGGCTGGGTCTCATCCTCCCCTGTCTCTTATGGTAAACTGTAAGGGGTACCAGGTTGGATGTGTCCCCACCGAGCTTAAAGTCAGCTGGTGGGGAGCATTATGGTCGGGTCCCCACCAAGCTAAAAGCCATCTGGTGGGGAGCCCAAAAGGGAAGAGGAATTTATTATGCCGAGGGGAGAGGTAAGAGCCTCTGGGTGAGTTCGACTGGCAAGAATGTTTTGCTTTGCTTACTTTAAGGGCATACTGTATGACATTATGCACTGTTACTTACATGTTAAGTTAAGATCGTTGAGTTATTTATATGTACAGTTTTATACGAATTGGATGCATTATACAGTATTTGTGTGTTTTAATAAATGTTGCCTGTTATATCCAAAGATTTAGTCTGTCTTTATTTGGGGGGGTTCATGGTTGGTTTAGGAGGATATCTCACCCAATGCCCACTACGTACATACAAAGAAAGATACTGATAAAGTGTTTGATAAAGTGTATATGCAAAATTACATTAAGGAAGGATGTAACGGACCGTTTCAGCACACAAGGGGTAAAAAACGTTTAGGCGATCGTCCCCTTCTCAGAGATGCAGGCACAGCTATTGTAAAACACCAAACTCACAAACCGCCAATAAGGGAATGCTCCAAACTCCCGAACGGCATCCAATATAGCACTCCAAACACACGAACTGGAACCATACGAATCGCTGCTAGCAGACGAATAGGAAAAGCATCCAAACGGCTTACACTCCTAGCAATCAGTCTCTATCAGCGTTCAGTAAACCCCCCCCAAAGACGAGACAAGGCTCCGTGTTGTGGGTCAAGCAGTGGTCTGTTTAATGAGGGCTACCTGCCCAGTATTTATGCAGGTCTCCCACCTGGTGGACACTCCCCTAGGGGACCAAATGGGAGACTGTGACAAAAGACAGACAAGTAGACAAATAGGACACACAGTCACATGATATTCCCACAATGCATCCTGGCTCCCTCCCCTCTGCCTTGGAGATAATTGAGAAGTAATTAAATTATCTCCCAAGACAAAAGCAAATCGCCATTATGCACGTGGGGATACTACAACACGAATTACTATTAAAATACACTATGTGAGACACATTACAATAAAACTATACATTTAACATATCCCCAGATAGCTCAGGTCTGAGCGCACATTATTAAGCGAATGGCGCTCAGACCACACGAATGCAGTGTAATCGCCATGGAGCCAAAGTCTCTACACAGTTTGTCATGCGAATGGGCTCCATGGGATTCCTATCTGGGGTATAACACATTCAAGCAAAACTACCGAACACCGGGCCGTTCGTGCACTTTCACCGAACAAGAAGGGAGGTCGGCGGTGTTCGCGCAAAACTGTGTCCGATTTCAGTTCCATGAATTAAGCGTCGAACACCGCTGTGCATTCGCATGTTTAAAATGGCCGCGACCTCGTGTTCGTGATACGAATGGCGCTAACCCAGCATTCGTCAATTAAGCTGCGGTTAACCGCAGCTTCAGGGAGGCTAATTGCTGGCACACTCCAGCTCCCAGGTGGTCCAGTCATTCATGCAGTTGTTCGGTAGATTGAATCTACCGAACACCAGGCAGAAAAGAACGAATAAATCTTTTCTGCAGGTAAAAAAGATGTCTTTTAGCATGGGGCCATAGTCTAAAGGCAACAGGCGAGCAACCAGGCTTCTCCAATGCAATGTGGCGAGATTGCTCTCGTCACAAAGGAATTAATATGACAAACCCTAAATGTGCATAGCATGCATTAGATGACAAGCTAAGCCAGGGTAACTCTAAAGTGATGGTTCCCAACCATTTTCACCTTGGCAGCCAATTACCATAAATTGTATCCCTCATTTTAGCAAAATGTTTGTAATTATATTTGCTGCTATTTCAAATGTATATGTTTTTCTCTCCTCCATCTTCCTTTTGTCTCTGCTCTAGGCTCCCCTACTTCTCCTTTGCCTGAGGTGTATGTGTGTATAGTGCAGATAAATATATAGTACAGATACACACATTGACACACATGCATAGACACACAGATACAAACACTGAGATACAGATATAGACACACAAAGACACAGATTCACATAGATACAAACACTGACACAGAAATATGCACTGACACACAGATACAAACACGGACACACTTGTACACACACTCACACCCATGCAGATACACAGATACAAACACTGAAAGACATACAGATGTGCAGACACACAGATACAAACCCTGCCACACATGGAGATACACAGAAACACAAATAGAAACAATGAAGCACAGATACAGATGCAAAGAGATCCCCCTTGAGGAAGGCTAGACGCCGAAACATCGGGGTTGCTGTATCTCCTGCTCAGGGTTAGTATGCCTATATTGTTATGGGTTTGTGGGTTTCTTAACTGGGGCACTTATCTTTGTATCTGTATGTACAATAATTATTATTCTGTTTACATGCCTATATTGCTGTTTGCATTTCATTTGTACAATTTTTACTAACTCACTAATTAATAAAAATATTTTATGTGCAAATCTAATCTGGTGTGCTTTGGGTTATTCTCTATTGTGTGCATGGATCTGGTGGGGGAAGAGATTTCCCCATAAAGCGCCCAGCACCCTTTCACCACACTTCATCATCACCCATACTAAGGTTGAGTGCTTACTATACAGGGAGTGCAGAATTATTAGGCAAGTTGTATTTTTGAGGATTAATTTTATTATTGAACAACAACCATGTTCTAAATGAACCCAAAAAACTCATTAATATCAAAGCTGAATATTTTTGGAAGTAGTTTTTAGTTTGTTTTTAGTTATAGCTATGTTAGGGGGATATCTGTGTGTGCAGGTGACTATTACTGTGCATAATTATTAGGCAACTTAACAAAAACAAATATATACCCATTTCAATTATTTATTATTACCAGTGAAACCAATATAACATCTCAACATTCACAAATATACATTTCTGACATTCAAAAACAAAACAAAAACAAATCAGTGACCAATATAGCCACCTTTCTTTGCAAGGACACTCAAAAGCCTGCCATCCATGGATTCTGTCAGTGTTTTGATCTGTTCACCATCAACATTGCGTGCAGCAGCAACCACAGCCTCCCAGACACTGTTCAGAGAGGTGTACTGTTTTCCCTCCTTGTAAATCTCACATTTGATGATGGACCACAGGTTCTCAATGGGGTTCAGATCAGGTGAACAAGGAGGCCATGTCATTAGATTTTCTTCTTTTATACCCTTTCTTGCCAGCCACGCTGTGGAGTACTTGGACGCGTGTGATGGAGCATTGTCCTGCATGAAAATCATGTTTTTCTTGAAGGATGCAGACTTCTTCCTGTACCACTGCTTGAAGAAGGTGTCTTCCAGGAACTGGCAGTAGGACTGGGAGTTGAGCTTGACTCCATCCTCAACCCTAAAAGGCCCCACAAGCTCATCTTTGATGATACCAGCCCAAACCAGTACTCCACCTCCACCTTGCTGGCGTCTGAGTCGGACTGGAGCTCTCTGCCCTTACCAATCCAGCCACGGGCCCATCCATCTGGCCCATCAAGACTCACTCTCATTTCATCAGTCCATAAAACCTTAGAAAAATCAGTCTTGAGATATTTCTTGGCCCAGTCTTGACGTTTCAGCTTGTGTGTCTTGTTCAGTGGTGGTCGTCTTTCAGCCTTTCTTACCTTGGCCATGTCTCTCAGTATTGCACACCTTGTGCTTTTGGGCACTCCAGTGATGTTGCAGCTCTGAAATATGGCCAAACTGGTGGCAAGTGGCATCGTGGCAGCTGCACGCTTGATTTTTCTCAGTTCATGGGCAGTTATTTTGCGCCTTGGTTTTTCCACACGCTTCTTGCAACCCTGTTGACTATTTTGAATGAAACGCTTGATTGTTCGATGATCACGCTTCAGAAGCTTTGCAATTTTAAGAGTGCTGCATCCCTCTGCAAGATATCTCACTATTTTGGACTTTTCTGAGCCTGTCAAGTCCTTCTTTTGACCCATTTTGCCAAAGGAAGTTGCCTAATAATTATGCACACCTGATATAGGGTGTTGATGTCATTAGACCACACCCCTTCTCATTACAGAGATGCACATCACCTAATATGCTTAATTGGTAGTAGGCTTTCGAGCCTATACAGCTTGGAGTAAGACAACATGCATTAAGAGGATGATGTGGTCAAAATACTCATTTGCCTAATAATTCTGCACTCCCTGTATAATTGTATATTCAAATACAGATACAAACACTGACACACACAGATACAGACATACAGATACAAACCCTGGCACACAGACAAGTACATTGACACACATATACAAATAATGCCAAACATGGAGATACACAGACACAAACACTGACACACATCTAGATACACGGACACAGATATAGACTCACGGATACAAACATTGACACACCTGCAAATGCACAGGAACACAGGTAAAAATAGTGACACACATACAGTTTACAGATAGACACAGTGACAGACATGCAGATACAAACACTGACACACATACAGATACAGACACATATACATACACTGATGCACATACAGATATAGACACTGACACACATACAAATACACACACTAACACACATAGATACACAGATACAAGAATCACACACACAAACACACACATATACAGATACACTGACATACATACACACTGACACACTTACAGATACAAACAATGACACAGATATACAGAGATACACACCTAGACACATGCAGAAACAAATACTATGCTTACAGATACAGATACGAAAAACACACATGCAGGTCAAAATGTTTGCACATTTCAGTTTCCTACCTTTTGGGTGCACGAGGGTTACTTCTGGGGCTAGGGCTGTTTGAAGTAAGGGGTTTGCTCCTCTCCCAGTCTGACCTCCCTCCTCCTTTGCCTCCTGCACAGCTGGGTATCAGGACCTTGCTCCTACACTCACCTACCTTGTGCTCCCACGCAGCGTCTCTCTCACTTCACGAGGATGCCGAGTCGGAATGCGACTCTCCAGACAGCGTGGTCGGCTCAACCACCCATGCCGACTGCTCACGTGTATACGAATGCCACTTACCAACTCTGGAGGCAGAACTTCATTCATACGGACGCCAGTTACCGAACACAGCAAGACTGAACTCTGTTTGTGAGAATGCACACAGTAGGTAGAGTTTCAGGAGAATCAAAGGGCCCGTGTATGCTGAAACAGAGCCTTTTAAAAGTATAGGAGGTGGAGACCAGGGAGGAACCTCAATAGACAAGACCACCCACTCTCACTATTTAAAATTCATACATCCTTGATTCCTCGCTCAGTTGTACTGTGCTTCTGATCATGTAAAGACCTTCAGTGACTATCCTGTTGTATCCTGAGTCATATAACTGTCTACTTCATTGTTAATCTACCCGAGTCCCATGCATATGATACCATAATGGTTATTGTCGATCGTTTGACCAAGATGGCCTATTTTATCCCAGTTATGGGTCTACCCACTGTCAAAATGAAAGCCACTCTTTTTTATTACCATGTCTTCAAGTTGCATGGAATCACTGACTCTATCCTCTCCGACAGAGGGACCCAGTTCACATCCCACTTCTGGAAAGCCTTCTGTCAGTCCCTTAATATCTCGGTGGACCAAACACTGACAGATGCTAACCACGCAGAGGAATCTGTGCACAAACTTGACCCTACTGTGGAGTCTCTCCACCGCCTCACAGCCCTAAGAGTAGAACTCTTGCAGCTGACCTGAGGTACTTTTTACGCACACGGCAACAAGAGTGGGAAGCTCCTCGCTAGCGCCTGAAAAGCCAAGCAACAAAAAGCATTCATATCCAAAATTAAGGGGACGGACGGGACAACACACATGACAGACACCATAGCATCCACTGTATAGCTTGTACAACCTAGACCCACCCAATCGCCCATCTACTGTAGTGAGCGACTACATATCATCTAAACTACCTTTCATGATACCTAGGAACATAACAGAACAATTGGACGCACATTTCACAACCGCGGTTGTGAAACATAGAATGTGACGGCAGATAAGAACCATTAGGCCCATCTAGTCTGATAGCCCAATTGTCTAAATACTCTCATTAGGTCCCTGGCCTTATCTTATAGCTAGGATAGCTATATGCCTATCCCACACATGCTTAAACTCCTTCAGCTGGAAGGCTATTCCATGCATCCACTATCCTCTCAGTAAAGTAATACTTCCTGATATTGTGGTTTTTTTTTTTTTAATTCTTTATTTTTTGCGTGCATGAAAATATAACAAGTGGGCTCGTCATGCCCCAACAGCTTGACAAGCATAAATAAACAAACACTTAACCATTGGGTTGCATGTAGAATATTCTGCACAATTTTTGTAGAATAGTATTTGAGTAAACTATAGTTAGCTTGTACACATAGTAAAACAGGTTGAATATAACTGTTGCTTTAGATTAGTTGAGTACTATAAGACATGTTTTGGTTGAGGATGTGGTTAGTGTATATGCGATCAGTCAAGTGTGTCTCACACTGAGTAAGTTAAGCAGCAGGCTATGTTTTGCAGCAATAATCATAATAACCTCTGCAGGCATTTGACTAGATAGGTATGGGATTGTGCAAAGATGAACGCTATAAAGGTGAGTCGGGTGTGTAAGGTGTTGAAGGTGTCTAGAGGACATGCCTATCTATGCATGCTATATGAAGCGCTCTGTATCCCTGAGCTGGGGGGGAGGGAGGGAGAAGTAGTAGATGTCGTTCTGTGGTGCGGTAAGTGTTGTGTCCCTGTGCTGTCATCCCCTGAGGTAGTGAGACATGTGGGCCAAAGGGGTAATACTGGAAGAAAAAAAAAATTAAAAATTAAAAACAAGTGATATATAGTCGGTTCAGTAAAACAGTTGAACTACATACAGTCTCGGTCCATGGTGTTACATGGAATCATGAGGTGTGAGTCCCGGTACTTGGTCATAGGCCTCAGGTTGCGCCAGCCGCTTGTGTGTTTGGTGCGGTCTTCCGAGGGACGAAAGTGGTGGCTGTTGCAGGGTTCCACATGTGTGTGGCCGATTTAGCCGGGTGAGGTGTGTGGAACTGCAGGGCAGTCTGTGGGAGTCCCAGGGTCCCCAGTAGTGCAGCGGCATCCTGTAGTGTGTGGACGTGGTGCGGGGTGTCCCCGTGGATGATCAGCAGGGTCTGCGAAGGGCGCCACCGGTACTGGATATTATGGTCCCGTAGAAGGGTGGTAAGAGGCTGCAGGGATCTCCGCCATTGCAGTGTGTTGCCAGACATATCTGCATAGAAAGATAGATCCAGGTTCTCAAAATTGTAAGTGGGAGTCCCTTGTATAGCGGCCTGGACTGCTGTTTTCTCTCTAACAGATTGAAATTGGACCACCAGGTCCCTGGGTGCTGCGGTCGGCGCCTTCCGTGGTTTGGGTATGCGGAACACTCCTGTGAAGGCCATGTTTTTGGCCTGTCGTGGCGTGAGTAGGGATGCCATCAGTCTCGGCAGGAAATGCGGGATTTCCGCCTCTGGTATGTCCTCGGGTACTCCTCGTAGCTTGAGGTTCTTGCTACGTCTCCTGTCTTCAAGGTCTGTGAAGCGCAGGTCCGTGGCGGCCTGTTGCTTTTTGAGGGCCAGGACCTCTTGTTCGAGGGCTGCGATCTTCTGGGAGTGTGTGGCCCATGTTGGTCAGGGTTATGTTTTGTGCTTTTTTCGGGGTGAAATTCCGTTGGCGGATTTATTGCGTTTTGGCCCGGAGGGATGTGCATACACGTCCGTTCTCTTTCAGTGCTTAGCTCCGCCCCCCCCGATATTGTTTTTAAACCTTTTCCCCTCTAATTTAAGACCATGACGTCTTGTTGTGGTAGTTTTTCTTCTTTTTTTTTTCCATTAAATTTTTATTGATTTTAACATTATATAGAACAACATGCAGACAACTTATTTTACAATAAATAACATATCATTATAAAATAACATAGATACGTACAATCTAACATTACAGAATTTATATAATTTGAGTTTTTCTACTTCAAACCACTTATTGTTATATATTATGTTAATTTTTCATGAGTTCATATACTCATATTATAATACTCATACCATCTAGACCAGATTTTATAATATTTCTTAATATTTCCATTATTAAAGTAAACCGCTTTTTCCATTTCTCGTTGATTATTTATTTGGGTTATGATTTCGGTAAAAGTAGGAGTTTCTCCACTCTTCCAATATCTTGCAATACAAATTTTGTTGCCTTCTAAATATGAATTGTCAAAAATGTTACAGAATTTAATGGGCAAGTAAAATTCATAAGAAACAAAAAAAAAATTCAGGAGTCAATTCCAATACATTTAAATTTAGATCCTTAAACATTTGTAAAAGAGATTCTTTAATCAGATTAAGTTTAGAACAGTCCCACCAGATATGTTTCGTTGTTCCAAGATCTTTATTACATCTTCAGCATTGATTGGAGTATTGCACTTTGAATTTACATAACCTGGTGGGGACTAAGTACCACCTATTAGGAATTTTATTTAAAAAAATACCAATATATTTATGCAGTGTACTGATTGTATAAGAAATCCAATGGATTGAAACCATAATTGATGGGAAAAGGAATTACCAGGGTCTTCTTCCCCTTTTATAATAGTTTAAATTTTTTCAGCAGGGGTAGATGTATTAATAATCTGTCTAATATTAGAGTTTTTTTTGGGAATTGTTCCAAAAAGAAGTGTGTCTAACGGGGACTGGTCCACTAATTGGATTCTTTAGAAAATTAACAATTCTTAAATATGTGAATTTTTCATTGTCAGATAAACTGTATATCTGTTGCATATCTATGAAAATATTTGGAGATGTATTGGAACCCAATTGGCCTATGTAACGGACCGTTTTGCACAAAAGGGGAAAAAAACGTTTAGGCGATCGGCCCCCTTTCCAGAGATGCAGGCACAGCTACTGCAGAACACCAAACACACGAACCGCCAATAAGTGAATGCTCCAAACTCCCGAACGGCATCCAATATAGCACTCCAAACACACGAACAGGAACCATACAAATTGCTGCTAGCAGACGAATAGGAAAAGCATCAAAGCGGCTTACACTCCTAGCAATCAGTCTCTATCAGCATTCAGTAAATCCCCCCAAAGACGAGACAAGGCTCCGTGTTGAGGGTCAAGCAGTGGTCTGTTTAATAAGGGCTACCTGCCCAGTATTTATGCAGGTCTCCCACCTGGTGGACACTCCCCTAGGGGACCAAATGGGAGACTGTGACAAGGGACAGACAAGCAGACAAATAGGACACACAGTCACAGTATATTCACATAATGCATCCTGGCTTCCTCCCCTCTGCCCTGGGAGATAATTGAGAAGTAATTCAATTATCTCCCAAGACAAAGGCAAATCTCCATTATGCACATGGGGATACTAAAACAAGCATTACTGTTAAAATACACCAGGTAAGAAACATTACATTAAAACTATACATTTAACATATCCCCAGATAGCTCAGGTCTGAGCGCACATTATTAAGCGAATGGCGCTCAGACCACACAAATACAGTTTAATTGCCATGGAGCCAAAGTCTTTACAGTCAGTTTCATGCGAATGGGCTCCATGGGATTCCTATCTGGGGTATAACATAGACAAATAAAACTACCGAATGCCGGCCGTTCGTGTACTTCCACCGAACAAGAAGGGAGGTTGGCGGCTTCAGCGGTGTTCGCGCAAAACTGTGTCCGATTTTAGTTCCATGAATTAAGCGTCGAACACCGCTGTGCATTCGTATGTTTAAAATGGCCGCGACCTCGAGTTCGGGATACGAATGGCGGCCACCCAGCATTTGTCAATTAAGCTGCGGTTAACCGCAGATTCAGGGAGGTTAATTGTCGGCACACTCCAGCTCCCAGGTGGTCTATTCATTCGTGCGGTTGTTCGGTAGATTGAATCTAC
Source organism: Pelobates cultripes (assembly GCA_933207985.1). Taxonomy (NCBI): domain Eukaryota; kingdom Metazoa; phylum Chordata; class Amphibia; order Anura; family Pelobatidae; genus Pelobates; species Pelobates cultripes. The sequence continues at coordinate 57,875,708 of OW240916.1, forward strand.
CGAACAACCAGTAGAAAAGCATGAATACAGCTTTTCTGCAGGTGAAACAAAGTCTTTTAAAATGGGGGCCATAGTCCAAAGGCAGTAGGCGAGCAACCAGGCTTCTCCAATGCAATGTGGCGAGGTTGCTCTCGTCACAGCCTATTTTAATTATGATTTTTTTTTATATCCAATTAGTTATGTTAAGATCTTTTATTAAAAAAATTAACCACTTCTAATGGAGCTTTGCAAGAAATTTGATCTTGAGCAAAAAAATAACCTCTTTATAGGATCTATAGATTGATAAATTCGAGTGAGTATCACATTGTCAATGTGATGGAAACCATGTTAAAGGATAGGATTGATGAACATCTAAAAACACATGGATTTCAAGATCAGAGACAACATGGGTTTACTTCAGGGAGATCATGCCAAACTAATCTTATTGTTTTTTTTGATTGGGTAACTAAAATTCTAGATCAGGGTGGTGCAGTAGACATTGCTTACCTAGATTTCAGTAAGGCTTTTGACACTGTTGCACATAGAAGGCTTATCAATAAACTGCAATCTTTAAGTCTGGATTCCAATATTGTTGAATGGGTAAGGCAGTGGCTGAGTGACAGACAACAGAGGGTTGTAGTTAATGGAATATATTCGAAGCTTGGACTTGTCACCAGTGGGGTACTTCAGGGATCTGTACTTGGACCCATTCTCTTTAATATTTTTATTAGTGATATTGCAAAAGGTCTTGATGGTAAGGTATGTCTTTTTGCTGATGATACTAAGATATGTAACAGGGTTGATGTTCCAGGAGGGATAAGCCATATGACAAATGATTTAGGTAAACTAGAAAAATGGTCAGAATTGTGGCAACTGACATTTAATGTGGATAAGTGCAAGATAATGCATCTTGGGCGTAAAAACCCAAGGGCAGAGTACAGAATATTTGATAGAGTTCTAACCTCAACATATGAGGAAAGGGATTTAGGGGTGATTATTTCTGATGATTTAAAGGTAGGCAGACAATGTAATAGAGCAGCAGGAAATGCTAGCAGAATGCTTGGTTGTATAGGGAGAGATATTAGCAGTAGAAAGAAGGAAGTGCTCATGCCATTGTACAGAACACTGGTGAGACCTCACTTGGACTATTGTACACAGTACTGGAGACCGTATCTTCAGAAGGATATTGATACCTTAGAGGGTTCAGAGAAGGGCTACTAAACTGGTTCATGGATTGCGGGATAAAACTTACCAGGAAAGGTTAAAGGATCTTAACATGTATAGCTTGGAGGAAAGACGAGACAGGGGGGATATGATAGAAACATTTAAATATATAAAGGAATCAACACAGTAAAGGAGGAGACTATATTTAAAAGAAGAAAAACTACCACAACAAGAGGACATAGTCTTAAATTAGAGGGGCAAAGGTTTAAAAAATAATATCAGGAAGTATTACTTTACTGAGAGGGTAGTGGATGCATGGAATAGCCTTCCAGCTGAAGTGGTAGAGGTTAACACAGTAAAGGAGTTTAAACATGCATGGGATAGGCATACGGCTATCCTAACTATAAGATAAGGCTAGGGACTAATGAAAGTTTTTAGAAAATTGGGCAGACTAGATGGGCCGAATGGTTCTTATCTGCCGTCACATTCTATGTTTCTATGTTTCTATTAGGTTCTTAAATATTTTGCTATCCAGCCAAAAAAATAAAGAAGGATCCAAATTTTCACAAATTATTTTCTCAATTTTATACCACGATTTCTCTCCAGAGTTTGTTTCCCCATTCCAGGAAATGGGAGAATATAACTGTATTATGAATCAGCTGGATGTTGGGAAAGGACAGACCACCCACCCGCATATTTGCTATTATTATCTTTCAAGTTATTTTTGCTTTTCTCCTCGCCCATACAAAGAAATAAAATAGTTTATCAAAGAGGTTTAGTATGTTATTGGGGACTCTTAATTGTATCGTACGAAAGAGGTACTCTATTTTAGGTATTAGGTATGCATTTAATGTATTTAATCACCCATCCAGGATAATACTGAATTACTCCATTTTTTTATTTGTGTTTAAGTCACAATTAAAATTCCCAGATATTCAATATCAAGCATGCAACACCCCGGGGACCCGACAATATAACCCGAGGCCTGCCGAAGATCGAGTAGCGGGGAGACGGCCGCTCCCCACGCTGACTGACCTGGACGTGGATACCTCGGGGCACTCACCTCCTACCTCCCCCCAGGGACCGATGGGGTTCACATTAAGCAACTGGAGATGCAGTAAAAAGCAGCAACACCAGGACAACCGAGCACATGGCATACCTAATATGGCGGTGGTGAGCGCACCATGCAAGACATCGGAGTGCCACACAGGGGTGCCGGATTACTCTGCCTGAATGCTATCTTTGAAGCCTTTTGGGCGAAACTGGAGATCCGGGCACGGCAGTTCAAATGCAGAAAAAGCCTGAACAACGAGACACTCAGGCAACCCAGCCGTGGGTGAACTGCTCCTCACCCACACAGGGCCTCGGGATGGCGCCGCAGAAGGAAATGTCCTCCACACAAAAGTCACCACGAGAGGTAACCTAGCCCCAGACCACAACCACAGAGTGTTACGAACCCTCCACACACCCGGTACCCGACCGCACTCTTCTTCCTAGCTGGGAGCTCACCTGGAGGTAGCTCTCCACCACCACCCAAACACCCGGGGAGATAGCCGGGACTCGGTGGAACCCTGGGCCCACGACCCTGGGGTCAATGGACATGTGGTAGGGGCCCCCGCTTAGGCCTTGGGCTGAAAACACGTGGCAATATTCGGGAGGGTTAGAAGAAGAACCGCAACAAGGAGGATCAAGCGACTGGATGGTCGGAATGGGCAGGCAAGAAAAGCAGGACAGCCTACTAGCCGAGTGCGGGTTAGAGGGGGTTTCTCCCCACTGCCTGATGGACTGGCTCTTGTTTCTTGCACTGCCATCCCACCCTGTGACGTGGGCTGATTGCTCAAGCAGACGACTGCAATGCCCATCATCCTGGACTCCTACTAATTATTGCAAGTGTTATAACCTTTACCAATACTGGTGCTAAATTTGCAAATGTCACATCAGGCCTAAGCCTCATCGCATAAGACTTAGCAAAGTTTTAATAATTGTGTGTTTCCTTAGTTACTCACCTAAGTGTAGCCTATGCTAATTAACATGTTACTCTATGAGGAAGTACTAGCTAAGCTTTGTTTATTTAGTTGCTTATAATTTTGACTTAATCAGATGCGCAGTTTCCTATGCCTAGTCCCATAACTCTTTGGTATAACGTTCTCAATGCATGCAAGACTCAATGTTTAACTAGCCTGTTTACTCACAGACACATCTGCCTAGCCATTTTCAGTCTGAAGTCCCTAGCCTGTATAGTTGCACGAAAAGTCATAAGATTGTAATCAGCGATTCGGACACAAGAGTATAGCATGTCTTGGATAGCAGTCTATGTACCTTATATATACACTACTACTAACTAATCTATCCGCACTAGCCTGTTTATTTACCTAGTATAATGTACCCATACTACCTATACTGTTACTAGAGCAACTTAAGTATTACCTTGACAAATGTACCTTATAGTTATGGGTGTGTTAACAATCTACTTATTAAAAAAAAAAAAAAAAAAGAAAGAAATCTTTAAATGACCCTTCAATTCCAAATGCTGTCAACGTTTCAGCTAAAAACATCCATCCTACTCTGTCAAATGCCTTTTCAGCGTCGACACTCATGGAAACAGTTGGTAGATGTTCTTTATTAATTTTTTATGTCATATTCGCTATAAGATTATCACCTCCCGATCTGGTTCTTACAAACCCTGATGGGTCATTGTTCACTAAATCTGGAATGGCTTTACTTAGTATATTTGCAAGAATTTTTGAAAGTATATTTATATATAAGTTTATGAGAGCGATCAGGCGGTAATTAGAGATGACTGTGACAAAATGCCCTTCGCCACTTGTTCTTGAAAAGGACTAATGGCTAGCCTTTTGCCCTGTGATTATGGCCCCTGTGACTTATTGGATTTTAAAAACTTTTTCTGCCCCTTTAAATCCATGGGAAAATGTGCCTCTTCCCCTCCCCCTATTTTCTGGAAAGGGGTTAAAACTTACCTTTTTCCAGCGCTGGGCGGAGAGGTCTCCTCCTCCGATCCTCCTTCTCTCCTCCCCGTCGGATGAATGCGCACGCGCGGCAAGAGCTGCACGCTCATTCAGCCAGTCACATAGGAAAGCATTCATAATGCTTTCCTATGGACGCTGGCGTGCTCTCACTGTGATTTTCACAGTGAGAAGCACGCAAGCGCCTCTAGCGGCTGTCAATGAGACAGCCGCTAGAGGAAATAAGGGAAGGCTTAACCCATTCATAAACATAGCAGTTTCTCTGAAACTGCTATGTTTATGAAAACATGGGTTAACCCTAGCTGGACCTGGCACCCAGACCACTTCATTAAGCTGAAGTGGTCTGGGTGCCTAGAGTGGTCCTTTAAGCCAATTATCTCCAGGATAGAGGAGAAGATAAACCAGCTGCACAGCCTAAATCTGTGGAACTGTTTTAGGCATGAAAGCCATGCTTGCGGTCGGTCAAATGTGACTTACACAAAACTTTTGAACCCCTGCTCTGATCTGGGTGATTTTTGGATATGTTGTTCACCCAGATCAGGGCTATCCAGGGATGTATAATGTAGGGATGTGTGGTGTTTTGGGGTGTTTTCTGTGTTTTGTGAAAAATGTGTGTTTTCTGCCTGTGGGTAATTGAGTTAGTGTTTGGTAATTGTATCCCAGGCAGAGGGGAGGGTTTGTGTACATTATCTGCGAGTGCCTAACTGTACAAGAGTGTTTTGATTGGCTTTGTAACTTTGTGTCCTGTGTACCACAAGGTCCACATGGGTGGTAACCTTGTGGGAAAACTTGTATAAAAGAGACAATAAACCCTCAGTTCATTCTGTTCCTGTTTGACCCTCAACACGTAGTCTTGTCTCGTGATTGGAGGGGAACTGCTATAATCACACTGGAGATTGCTATACTTTGTATACTCCCCTGAGCTCTAATTACCTAGCTCTTTTAAGAGCTGTTCCTGATATGCTCTCCTGAAGGAGAGGTCTTTCCCACACGGTCCTGGAGGACAGAGGCTGATCCAGGGTTGAACGGAAGACGACGAGACTCCAGTTAAGCTACATCGGTTGTGGAGTCTGCGGTGGTTGTGGTGTCCGGTGCGGTGCTTATGGTCCTCGGCATCAGCTAGGAAGCATCTGTCAATGGAGGTGCCCAGCCGGGGTGCCAGGTGATCCGTTACAATGACATTTGTATCTTTCCCTGGTTTAGCAATAGTCGATATAGTAGCGTTTAATATTTTTTCAATCATATTTATTTCAGTAAATCATTTATATAACATAAGAGATGTTGTAGATTCAAATGTTTAATAAAAAAGGGCAGTATAGCCATCAGGGCCAGGAGCTTTCCCATTAACTAAGTTATTTATTATGGTCTTGATTTCTTCAGTTGTTATATCTTTGTTTAGTTCTTTATTTTTTCTAGGTTAATTAAAGGGAGAGTCATTTTTATTAAAGAATGAGTTAAGCTCCTCTTTAGAGATTTTAGATTCTGATAAATTATACAGGGATGCATAATAGTTTGCAAAGCCATTCCCTATTTGTTGGGGGGAAGGAGGGTTCTACTACCCTCTATTATTTTTTTAACTGGTTGTGTTTTCCTCTCAGGTTTAAGCTTTTTGGATTTTAACTTCCCTGCTTTATTACTACTACTATACCATTTTTGTTTAAAAGGTATAAAATTTTCTTCACTCTATCAACTAGTACAATGATTATTTGTAATTGGATTGTTTTAATTTGATTAGCTGTTTCTTTAGAAGGATTTCTTTTATTAATTTGTTCATTTTTAGCAAGTTGTATATATATATATATGGATCTGATAATTCAGCTTCTTTTTTTCTCTAGTTCTAGCTTCTATTTGAATTAAGTTACCCCTTATTACGCACTTAAATGTTGATCATAATGTCTCATTTGAATCGTCACCTTTGTCGTTTATTTCCATAAATTCCTTTGCTAAAATATCTAGAAGGTCTCTATTCTCTTTATTAAGATTGTTTCATCCAGTCTCCATTGATGGCTAGTTTATAAGCTAGGTCATTTTTAATTAAAACATCAATCGGAGCGTGATCAGTCCAGGTAATTTGTCCTATATTTGATTTGATAAAGTTGCTTAAGTTAATTGAATCACTTAAAAATAAATTAATTCGATAATATCTATTGTGGATTTTAGAATAAAAGGTATAATCCTTTTCATTTGGGTGTTGCACCCTCCAGATATAAAAAAGATTGTACTCATTTAGGGTATCTTGCATTCATTCAGCTCTTTTTTTTTTTTATAAACTTCCAACCCTTTACATGATATATCTAGTTTTCTATCCCAATTTTCATTTACAACAGTATTCCAGTCCCCACCAATAAGCAGTATGCCATTATCCATTCTAAATATGTTTTTATAAAATGTGTGTGAAAATTTGTTTGAAGCATATACATTTACCAAGGTGTAAATCTTATCATTTAATTTGCAGATTACTATCAGATATCTACTGTTTGGATCTCTCTCTATGTAAATTGTTTCAAATTAAATTTTTACCAAACATATGACCGCCATCCCTCTTTTTTTACCCCTTAAATAAGCACACATAATAGTTTGATATTTGGGAAATTTCCACTGATCTTGACTATTGTCTTTCCAATGTGATTCTTGTTCATTCTCACCTTGTGGTGTCTCTGGGGATAACTACCTTCCGGGCATTGGTAGAGATGCTGGTCGGCAGCCCTTTGTCTGACTCCTGTAGAATATTGAAAGATGCCGGCCACTGCGCACCTATACCAATTTATAACCACACGTCCACCCATGGTATTGATGGCATCAACGTGCATGTGACGTCACGCAAAGGACGCGCATGCACATTCTGGGGTCAGAGGCCGGGTACGGCCAATCGGATTTAAAGGAGACTTATTTAAACTCTGTTTATTTCTGGTTACTGACTTTGGCTTAGTTTGACTTCCCTATTTTCTGGTATCCTTGACTTTTGGCCCGTGGCGTACACACAATCCATGGGGCCTGGTGCGAAACTGATACATCTACCCCCCCCCCTCCCGACAGACTCACACACACACATATATACAGACACGCATACATACATACATACATACATACATGCATAGAGACACACACACATACAGATACATACAGACACATATACACACAGACACACACCCACACAAGACACACATACATACAGACACATACAGACACACAGACACATACATACAGACTGACACACACATACACACAGACACATACATATAGACACATACATGCATACAAACAGGCACACATACAGACAGAAACACACACACACACAGATACATACATACAGACAGACACACACATACATACATACAGACAGGGACACATACATACATACAGACACATACACACAGATAGACACACACAGACACATACAGACAGACACACATATACTAAATGTGTAAGTCACCCTCCTGTTTCCTACCTTTTAGGTGCAGGAGGGTGATTTTCCCTGGTGTCCAGTGGTGGCTCAGGTTGATGGGAGTAAGAGTTCCCATTCTGGCTCCCTCTTCTGCTTCCTCCCGCGTGGGCTCTGTGTATGCTGGGAGGAGTGACCGGGGCAGTCACTTCCTCCCAGCGTGTGTCATCACAGAGCCCGCGCTGACCGGGCCTCCTGAAAATCAATCTCCACCAGGTGGCCCTAACAGCATGGGCCACCCGATGGACCCCTTGGACGGCGACCCTGGCGGTTTGCCGCACGGGCCATGGCCGCTAAGCATGACAGCGGGCACCTGGTCGCAGGAGTCTGCAGGGCAGCCGGGCCCCCTTGAGTGACGGGCCCGGTCGCAGCTGCAACCACTGCGACCCCTATATGTACGCCACTGCTTTTGGCTTTCCCTCATCGTTGTCTCATTCTGTGTCCCCGACCTCGGCAAGTATTCTGACTATTCTCTGGTATGTTAAATCCGGCCATTCTAAGGCCCGGTAAGACGTTACCTTTAGTCCTAGGTGTGATACAGTTCTGCGTGCTGGATCAACTAGAAATCCTGACACATACATCAATATTGTCATCGGGGTTAAGAATGCACAAGCAATTTACACCCTAAATGGTAGTGAATTAGGGATAACCACACACGAGAAGGATTTGGGAATTGTTATAGACAACAAATTAGGCAGCAATATGCAATGTCAATCTGCAGTTGCTAAGGCTAGTAAGGTTTTGTCATGTATAAATAGGGGCATAAATTCTCGGGATGAAAATATAATTTTGCCTCTTTATAAATCGCTGGTAAGACCACACCTTGAATATGCTGTGCAATTTTGGGCACCTGTTCTAAAGAAAGATATCATGGCACTAGAAAAAGTGCAGAGACAAGCTACAAAATTGATAAAAAGGTTAAAAAATTTAAATCTGTTTAGTTTGGAAAAACGTCGCCTGAGACGGTATATGATAGAAACATAGAATGTGACGGCAGATAAGAACCATTCGGCCCATCTAGTCTGCCCAATTTTCTAAATACTTTCATTAGTCCCTAGCCTTATCTTATAGTTAGGATAGCCTTATGCCTATCCCACGCATGCTTAAACTCCTTTACTGTGTTAACCTCTACCACTTCAGCTGGAAGGCTATTCCATGCATCCACTACCCTCTCAGTAAAGTAATACTTCCTGATATTATTTTTAAACCTTTGTCCCTCTAATTTAAGACTATGTCCTCTTGTTGTGGTAGTTTTTCTTCTTTTAAATATAGTCTCCTCCTTTACTGTGTTGATTCCCTTTATATATTTAAATGTTTCTATCATATCCCCCCTGTCTCGTCTTTCCTCCAAGCTATACATGTTAAGATCCTTTAACCTTTCCTGGTAAGTTTTATCCCGCAATCCATGAACCAGTTTAGTAGCCCTTCTCTGAACCCTCTCTAAGGTATCAATATCCTTATGAAGATACGGTCTCCAGTACCGTGTACAATACTCCAAGTGAGATCTCACCAGTGTTCTGTACAATGGCATGAGCACTTCCCTCTTTCTACTGCTAATACCTTTCCCTATACAACCAAGCATTCTGCTAGCATTTCCTGCTGCTTTATTACATTGTCTGCCTACCTTTAAGTCATCAGAAATAATCACCCCTAAATCCCTTTCCTCATATGTTTCCTCTATCAAATATTCTGTACTCTGCCCTTGGGTTTTTACGTCCAAGATGCATTATCTTGCACTTATCCACATTAAATGTCAGTTGCCACATTCTGACCATTTTTCTAGTTTACCTAAATCATTTTCCATTTGGCTTATTCCTCCTGGAACATCAACCCTGTTACATATCTTAGTATCATCAGCAAAAAGACATACCTTACCATCAAGACCTTCTGCAATATCACTAATAAAAATATTAAAGAGAATGGGTCCAAGTACAGATCCCTGAGGTACCCCACTGGTGACAAGTCCAAGCTTCAAATATATTCCATTAACTACAACCCTCTGTTGCTGGTCACTCAGCCACTGCCTTACCCATTCAACAATATTGGAATCCAAACTTAAAGATTGCAGTTTATGGATAAGCCTTCTATGTGCAACAGTGTCAAAAGCCTTACTGAAATCTAGGTAAGCAATGTCTACTGCACCACCCTGATCTATAATTTTAAAAAATAAGATTAGTTTAGTATACAAATATATTCGGGGCCAGTACAAACCTTTATCTGGAAATATATTCATAAACAGAGCTATACATAGGACAGGAGGTCACACATTTAGACTGGAAGAAATGAGATTTCATCTAAGGCAAAGAAAAGTTTTTTTACAGTAAGAGCAATAAGGATATGGAATTCTCTGCCTGAAGAGGTAATTTTGTCAGAGTCTATATAAATGTTTAAAGTGCAATAGGATAAATACTTGCAAAAACATAACATAGGGATAGCATAACATAGGGATATTCTAATTAGTGGGGTATTAGATGCTTGATCCAAGGAGAAATCTGACTACTATTTTGGGGTCAAGAAGGAATTTTTTCCTAGTTTGTTGCAAAATTGGAAGTGCTTCAGACTAGGTGTTTTGCCTTCTTTTGGATCAACAGCAAAAACATATGTGAGGAAGGCTGAACTTGATGGACGGAAGTCTCTTTTCAGCTATGTAACTATGTAACTATCTATTAGTTTCTTATACAATATACCTGTCTTAATTTGGGTTATTCAAACCTTGGGCATTTAGAGATGCTATTTTGAGTAACATTATTTAATTAAATCTTTTTACAAATTTGTCTCTATTTTTCACAGACTGCGATCTTTTATGATTCACATCAGCTTCCTCAGCACAACATGATTCCCCATACAAGTTTACGCATAAATAAAAAATATTATAAAAAAACATAACATAAATACAAAAACTCAATACAATACACTGCCTTTGATAAAGTCCTATCTGGCGGTTCCCCTGAAATTCAATCATACACCTTCTTAATTCAGGGGTAAACGCTGGTGGTGATAGTGACAAAAATTTGTATTCCATTATAAAAAATTTACGGTAGAACTAGAAATCTAGAAATCTGACCTAACCTTAGCACAGGCAAAGAAGAAAAAATTATAATAAAATATATTGCTTATAAATTCTTTAAATAAATGACATATCTTAAACTAATTATTAATTACAATTACACCAAAGTGATCTATGCTAATCACACCATTATATAATTCCATCTTCTTTAGTTCATAATATTATGTCTACATAAGTGTTGTGCTTTATAATGATACCGCTAATCTATAATACCTATATCTTTGAGTCTGGATAAATCTTTTATACGATCATTCATGATGATAGATTGATCTGCAAATGAAATTATTAAGTTAGTCGGGAATCCCCATCTATTATTTATCCTCACGGGGCGTGATGACGTAAGGTACGAGCGTGCACACTCTGAGGACAAGTCTGGCTTTTCATGGCAACTACTCAGTTTTCATCTCTGAAAAAATATTGAGCGAGCTATGAAATCTGACTGCTTACCTTTATATACCCCAGTCTCGAGTATATGGACGCTCCATAACTCACCTCCCTTCCCTTTAATCCTAAGAACACTCATAGTTCTCCGAAGTCCTCCACAGCCTTGCTGTTTAACCACGCCAGAGCAATCTCAAAGGATACAGGAAGCACTGTCATGTACAGCAATGAGGAAAAGTGGCAGACGTTAGCACATAAGAGAGAGTGATACACAGCAGGAGTGAAATATTGCTGCGGATACAAAGAGAAGCAAGTGCCACAAGTAAAAGACTTGCTGTGTGATGCAAGTGCAGTGTGCCAGCTCGCTAAAATCGCAAAACTGTGAAGTGTGGTGCTGATTAAAGCATTGAAAAGAAAAAAAAGAATAACACAACAGTACTGTGAGTAGCTCCTTAGGAGCATTAGGGTATGGGAAGGTGAAGAAGTGAGAGGAATGACAAAGAAGGTAAGGGGAGAAGGAAAAATTAAGATTTGGGGGGGGTTCTCTTTTTTGTATATATTTCAACACTTTATGACTATATGATTTGGAAATAATTTGCTTAAATAACACTGAAATAAAAAAAAAGAAAAGAAAAAGAATTGAAAGAAAACGAAGAAAGGAGGCAAGAAGAGAAGAGAAAGGGAAAAGAGGAAAGAGTAGAAAGAGAAAAGAAGAAAGAGTGAGAGTGTAAGAAGAAGAAAAGGGAAAAGGGGAAGGAATAAGCAAAAAAAGAAAGGAGAGAAAAGAGGGAAAAGGAAAACAAAAAGGAAGAAAAAAAAAGAGAAGGAATTTTTTTTTTCCAATGGCTCCTAAAAAAGAAAAAATCCTTATCCCCGACAAAAATAAATCTATTAACCTATTTTGTTCTCTAAAAACTAATGAAACATGTAAAACAAGTTATTGAAATCACTAGAATCTAAAAAAATTAGGCTACTCTGATGAAATAACACAAGATGAAGAGCACACACCCAATCTACCTCTTTCGCATGATTCCTTATTACTGATGATGGATAATTTATATACAAAAATGAAAAATGATTTAGATTTGAATGCAATGGAATTAAAAAATGAAACATCTGCCTTAACTCAGAAACTTTCACAAGAGGATCTACTAATGAAATTTTGTGATTTTAAGGAAATCCAAAATGAAAATCTTTAACTTAAATCTAAAATTCAATCTTTGGAATTAAAGATAACAGATCAAAAATACAGATTAAGTGGAAAAATCTAAAAATAAGAGGGATTCCTGAAAATATCATGAATCAACAACTTGAAACATATTTAATCTCTTCTCTACAATTACAGATTTATCCTTGTATGGGGCACATCCCTTAGAGAGATACCACAAGCTAAGAAAGCCAAAATAAATATTTGCCCCTAGAGATACTATAGTGAGATTCGCAAATTACCATTTGAAAGATACAATAATGAAACAAATCAGGAAAACTCCACCCAAACATGAAAAATACAAAGATATACTTTTTTTCTCAGACATCTCAGCAGCAACACTAGAAGCAAGAAGGCGATTCCATCACTTAACATCAATTTAAAGACAAAATAAATTAAACTATCAATGAGGATTCCAAACTAGATTAATAATAAAGTTTGAAGAAATACTTTATAATTTTCTGGATCCTCTACAAGCAAAAGAACAATTGATAAAATGAAAGCTACTTACAGAAATCTTACAGAGATAAGAAAGGATAAAAAGGAAGAGAAAGAAAGATTGACTTTTCTCTCTCTCTCTCTCTCTCTCTCTCTCTCCATAATCTTAATATGGTGAGAGGATGAATGAGGGAGAGTAATGAGGTGATAGAGAGTAAGAGAGAAGTGAAGATGCAAAAAGGAAAGATATTATTGAAAATTCAATTTAAATAATAGTCTTAAATCATAATGATAAGAAGTATGGATGTGAGAGTTTGAAATTCAAAAATCCTCCATTTCTTCCTCCCTCTCCCTAATAAAATCCATTAAAGATAAGAGAATCTAAAGAATTTAAAAGATCCCTTTGCTTGGTGTGTATGTAAGGGTTATGTACTTAAATTATGTCACTATAGATAGATAACAGGTTTTTGATAGTGCACCTACACATATAAAAACAAAACACACAAGTAAATGAGTTTTGAAAGATAATACAATTTTATGATGCTATGGGGTAAATTTTATAATAAGACTGAAAGAGAAAAAAAAGGAAAAGTGAAAGATATATATGATAAAGTTAATAAGCCCTTGTAAAAAGAAAAATATAAAAACAAGAAAAGATGGGGGGGCGGAGCCTGGACACTGAGCCGTGCAGACGTGCCTGCCACGAGCTCCCGACAAACGGGCCGCAAACGGGGAAAAGCGGAGGCTATATGGCCCAAGGTCCTTTGAAGGTGCACCACACACGTCGGGGGTGCACCGCTGAATCGATGGCTACAACCCCGGGACCTGTCGGAGCCGGGAAAGCGGAGATCGGCCTAAGGCCTACTGGGGCTGGAGCCGGGGGGAGGCGGACGCTCCCCTCCGCACCGGGTGCCCCGAGCAACGCTCATACAGCTTCCCCCCCCCCCCTATGGACCGGCGGGGGATATCCCGGTCCCCACTGGAAGCAACGAAAAACGGAAGAGTTCACCTCACGCTATGCAAGGGCAACAGGCCACCAAGATACCTCCAATATGGCGGCCCAGTGCAGACACCATGAGAGGGGAGCACATAATGAGCCACCCACACCGCCAAAAGGGACTTTCGACTGGCTATGCAACACATTCTGGGAGGCGCTGCACAGCCGAGGGGCTACCTACCGCCAAGCAGAACTAATGGTTGCCGCATGGATCCGACCAGCAGCGCGACGCAGCCAGTACAGGCGCCCACCCAGAGCCTCCAAAGCGACCATCAGGCAATGCAGGTACCGGCGGTCTCCAAGGCGGGAAGGGGCGCTGGGCCTCGCAAGAACACTCCACTGCTCTCCACCACATAAACCCGCGACCATGCCACAAAAGGCACACGCAGGGAACCCTCCAGACCCGACCAATACTATGCAGTGCAGCATGATCCGGATTCCTGCGGGCGACGCCACAAAACAAAGGTTGGAGCGACTGCTCCCCCCTCAAGGCACCACTGGAGCTGACTCCCGGTATGGAGACATCACACCCGGAGACCCCAAAGCATGGACTCATATTGGCACTGACCGGGACTTCCCAACACTAGGCATTGGCTGAACCATTCTCTGCACAACCCCACGAGAGCCAAGCCCAGCAATTCCGGGTGGCGCTCTATGTGACCAGATCACGCCATGGCCATGCTAGCACAGGCCTGAAGGGGTTCACACTGACTTTTCATTTATTTTTCATTTCTTTCTTTATCTTCGTCTAGAGCACACCTAGCCACTACAATAATAATACGCCCAGACGGTGATCGGCTAATCCTTGCTGTACCCCATGAAGAATAAGGCCCCCTGCCATATTTTCACATACTCAAGTGAAGTTACTCTTGTACACCGCAAACCCCAGTGGTTATTTACTTAACTTTAACATAGCTCTTGTCACAGCATCTTAATTTCATGATTAGAAGTGAAGCGAGGTCACGCTATGTTATGTATATGCCTAAACATTGAAAGTCGTTAATGTTCATAATATACTTTAATGTTATAAAAATGTGCTAGACTACACATGTACCTCTTTGTTTAAACGTTGACAATGCACTGGTGGATTGCCTTTGGGGTACCCCATGCGCAACTGTACTAAACGTATGCACTACAAAAATAAAGAATTATAAAAAAAAAACAAGAAAAGATTACACAATAAAGAAGAGATTTTGCACAATTTAAGTTTCATATATTTATAAAATACACTAAAAAGATAAAAAGCTGATTAGAAAAATCACTGTGATATAATGGGACCTATATTTACATATAGAAAGAAAGTAAAAAGATAAGAAAGGAAAAGAAGGTAGGAAAGAAAAAGAAAATTTGAAAAGAGAGAGAGGAGGATGAAATGGATTCTTATGTTTTATGTTCGTTTGTTTTTCTCTCTTTGAGACTGGAATCAAAGAGGAAATGAGAATTAGAAACAGAGATGGAAACTGAAATAGTTTTTTTTTTTTTTTAAAAAGGAAAGGAAAAAAGGAAAAAAGCTGGTACACCTTTAGTGTGACCTAAATTGAGAATAGGTTGGTTAGGAAATTTCATTTCTGATTACACATGGTGCTTCTTTAATGAATGAATGTTGATTGAATGATTTATATGTTATTGGGTATTTTAAGTTTTTTGTTACTAAAAATTATCAGAGAGAACTGGTATCAAGATATAAGTAATAGGGCAGGGCCGAGAGTTTCCAAACATTAAAAAAAAAGGATTAATTTTATTTCAATAAATGGTCAGAGAATGAACACTCCATATAAAAGAGGCCAACTGTATCACACTTTATGCCAAAATCAAAAAGACCAGAAGACACATTGGAATGATATAACCAAGAAATTATGGAAATTATCTTATTATCCACATATTTATCAAGCATATATTTTTAATGGGAAAAAAAAACGAGGTGTAACTATTATAATCTCTAATAAAGTAAAATTTGAGCCGATCCTTGAGGAAATTGATAATAAAGGAAGATACGCTGTTTTGATTTGTAAAATCAATGATATTCTATTTATATTAATAAATATATATTACCCCAATCAGTTTCCAACAAAATTTCTTGGAAAGCTAATAAATAGATCAAATAACTCAAGGTACTATAATTATAGGAAGAGATTTTAACTGTGCTCCAGACGTTGGACTGGACAAAAAATTACTATCTAATGCAGAAATAGACACGCAATTTAAATACGCTGCAAACCTACTTCAGGACTTTTTTTTTTTTTTTTTTACTCTTCATATGATATCTGGAGAGTATTACATACCCAAGAACGAGACTATACCTTTTTTTCAAAGGTACATTATTCATTTTCAAGAATAGATCTATTTGTTACCAAACAAGACACGGTACATAAATGCTCTTCCTCAAGGATCGGATCAATAACATAGTCTGACAACGCACCTATATTTTTAAAATTTGAGAATAATAGAGAATATTCTCCTCAAACAACATGGAGACTGAATGAATCTGGACAGGATATAGATAAGATGAAAAAGCAAGTTGAGGAGTTTGTGGAAATTAATGATAATGGAGAGACGTCAATTTTATTTATTTTTTTTTACCTGAGGATTATTTATAAAATTCAGTTCATATGTAAAAAAGAAACGCAGAGAATACTTATCAAATCTTTATATATCATTAACCAAATTAGAGAAAATAAATAAAGAAAATCCAAATTTAAATACTTCTGAAAAAAATAATACAAATCCAAAATCTAATTAAAATCAAACTACAAGAAAACATAGATAGAAATTTAATGTTTATCAAACAAAATTGGTCTACAAATAATAATAAGATTGACAAACTTCTCTCCAATAAATTAAAATTCAAAAAGAAAAATAGAGTATGTAAAATAAAAGTAGGAGATAAAATAGTTATATCTCCTAAACAGATTGGAGAGGCATTTAGAGCATATTATAACTCATTATACAATCTAGAAACTGGAAACAGGGAAGTAATAAATGAAATATAATTAGAGTTTCTAGGGAAATGGAAATTACCAAAAATCAATCCAAATGAATTAGAACAACTAAATAAATCTATCTTTTTATTTGAGATTCATAATACAATAAAATGGCTAAACCACACAAAAGGACCTGGACCAGATGGATTCTCTGCAATCTTTTTTAAAACATTTGATAATATAGTTTCCCCATTGTTAAAACGATTATACACTGAATTCTCAAATAGTAAACATATTCCACAGGAACTACTTCGGGCCAATGTTCTCCCGATTCCCAGGCCTGGAGAGGACCGTGACACCCTGTCAAATTATAGACCTATTTCTCTGATAAACCTTGAGATAAAAATATTTTCAAAAATATTGGCAGAAACATTGAAAATAGTAATTCCAGATATCATTCACAAAGTGCAAACAGGGTTTGTGTCAGGTAGGGATATTGCTGATAATATTCGTAAAATCTTAAATATAATAGATCATCTAAAATTACAGAAAATACAATCTGTTTTTGTAGCGCTAGATGCAGAAAAAGCATTTGACAGGGTGAACTGGAAATTTCTAGGAACTCTGGCCTGACAGGCTTTTTTAGAGAGAGTACAATGTCTTAACCCACAGGCTAGAGTTCTATGTCCTGGTATAGTATCTGATCGGTTCAATATTCGGAATGGCACCTAACAATGCTGTCCTGTGGCACCACTCCTTTATGTATTAACTATTGAACCTCTAGCAGTAGCAATCAGACAAAATGATAAAATTGAAGGGCTGCAGATATATTCAGAACAACATAAAATCACTCTTTATGCGGATGGTGTTATACTAACTCTCTCAAACCCATAGGCTCAATGATAAATTTACTGAAATTAATCACAGATTTTGGCAATTGCTCTGGCTATAAATTAAATACGAACAAAACACAAATATTATCATTTAATATAAATTCTGAAAATCTAGGGCATCTAATGGGAAAATATAAGTGGAATTTTTATAATGATAAAATAGATTATCTAGGAATCCTAATTACATCAATCATAGATAAAATCGTAGAAGTAAACTATAAGAAACTATTATTGTTTAAAGGAAACTTTCAAAATTGGAAAGGGCTAGAAATCTCTTGGTTGGGACGCATGAATACGATATCGGCATATGTAATACCAAAAATAATGTATTTATTTCGATCCATACCAATAAGAGTATCACACTCAATACTAGAACAATTTAAAATAGTTAATGAAATTCATCTGGGGGAATAAAATACCTAGAGTTTCATAAAATACATTTACTAAAAGAGTGAGTAAATGTGGCCTTCCAGATATAATAGAATTACATGACTGTACCATGTTTACTCACTTTTTAAAATGGGATAATTTTAATAGTTTAGTTCCCAGGTGGAAAAATATGGAAAAAAAAAAAAGTAATACCCTATTTAAATTATCTTGGATTGATTCTGAACATTATGGGAAGTTTTCATCATCAAATAGAATTCTATATGAAACACTTACCACTCTTAATTTATTCTGCACCAATGGAAGTTATTGATTTTTTTATCGATAATATAGATCTATCAAAATGGATAGGATATGATATTTAAACATAAATCAAATTGCTCCCTTGGGGGAAGTTAAGTCAGTTATAGATATTCAAGTTGACTTTGGACTGCCCAATCAAGAATGGTACAACTACACTAGAATACGACACCTATTAGATGCCTTAGATATTAGAGAACACCCAGAATTTGAAAATTTGATTAACAAACACTATAAATCCAGACAAATTTCTAAAGTGACATACATGGTTAAAGATCTGATGATTATGGATAAACCCAATTCCATCCAAAATGGGAGAGTAATTTAAATAAATCATTCACACTGGAAACTTGGGGAGATAGATTTATTGAATTGAGGAAAATTATTCACAGCATTCATATACACAAGACCTTTTTCAAAATTGCTCACCGCTGGTATATTACTCATATAGAATCAAAAAATGTAACAACAACTATTCAGATAAATGTTGGAGATGTTCTAAAGCAATGGGCACAATATTTCATATGTGGTGGGAATGTGAAGAACCAAATGAAATAAAAAGAAAGATTTCTAGTATATTCTTAAAATTAGGATTACAACAGGTAAGACATTTTTATTCCATTTGAATTTTCCAAAATGTAATTATGAAAAAAAAAATCTTAATTGTTCATATCCTAATGGCAATTAAACATATTTTAGCCAAAAATTGGAAAAAAACTAATGACACCAATATGACCAATAATAAATAATCCTACAGATGGAGGAAGGATTCTATAGAAAGGTAAACAAGATATCATTACATAAAAATATGGAGTATTTGGGATAGTAGCCTATAAAATATATACATTTCTGAGTATAAAATAAAATAAATAAACAGAAAAGGTGAAATAATTTAAGGGAAACTCCCTATGTTGCCTGAATAACAACTATTGTATAACTCTCTATGAAATTAAGCATTCCTAAAGGTTATAGACTAAAACCTATAATAGCATGTCATTGACCAGTAGAATGAACGGAGAATGAATGATTTATACTATCTAGTTATGTTGGAATGTCACACTGTATAATTTTTATTCCATGAACGTAAATAAATGTATTTCTATGTATAAGAAAAAACTTCAATAAAGACAAAGAATTTTTTTTTTTTTTTTAAATATATGGTTTATAATCATTTTTAAATGGGTATTAATTCATTTATTATAAATTAGTCAATTTCTTGTGTTCTAAATCCTCTTACCAATTCTCACTTATGTTTCTTATCAGATTATCCCACAAAGACATTACTATTTAATAGAATCTATGCACTCTTCTAAGTT
Source organism: Pelobates cultripes (assembly GCA_933207985.1). Lineage (NCBI taxonomy): Eukaryota > Metazoa > Chordata > Amphibia > Anura > Pelobatidae > Pelobates > Pelobates cultripes. Next base: position 57,895,184 of record OW240916.1, read on the forward strand.
TCCTCCGGTGCTTTATATCAAAGTGATCTATGCTATAATTGTTATTCCAGTGTTAAGTTTATCATGTTTATATTATTAAAGTGCTTCTAAATAAAATAATAATCAAAAATAGGTATTTACCTAATCTCATTAATAGTGCTTTAATTATTCGTGAATTTTACCCACTTAACCAATTTAACTAAAGTTGCTTATATAATTTCCTACATACCCCAAAAAAAAAATGATACAATAAAAATATATACTTTGCACAGGAGATGTTTTAATCTTGATAATCTTGATGGTCTCGGTCTCTCTCAGTTATTCTTTTCCTTACTTCATGCTACAGTTCATCTTGTTCACACGCACACTAACTTGCTATCTCCTCTCTTTATTATCACCATACCTACGCTCACACCACGTGGACACCCCTGTGCGCTTTCTGCGTCATCACCCTGTTCATTCCCCTAGATGAGATTTTCTTCTTTTAAATATAGTCTCCTCCTTTACTGTGTTGATTCTCTTTATGTATTTAAATGTTTCTATCATATCCCCCTCTCTACTCTTTCCTCCAAACTATACATGTTAAGATCCTTTAACCTTTCCTTGTAAGTTTTATCCTGTAATCCATGAACCAGTTTAGTAACCCTTCTCTGAACTTTCTCCAAAATATCAATATCCTTCTGGAGATACGGTCTCCAGTACTGTGTACAATACTCCAAGTGAGGTCTCACCAGTGTTTTGTACAATGGCATTAGAACTTCCCTCTTTCTTCTGCTAATACCTCTCCTTATACAACCAAGCATTTTGCTAGCATTTCCTTCTGTTATTATTAATATTATGTTATTATTTATAGAGTGCCAACAAATTCTGCAGCGCTTTACAATGGGTGAACGAACAGACATGTAGTTGTAACCAGACAAATTAGACACACAGGAACAGAGGGGTTGAGGGCCCTGCTCAATGAGCTTACATGCTAGAGGGAGTGGGGTAAAATGACACAAAAAGGTAAGGATAGTGTTAGACTAGCAACAGTTGCAGAAGAGGAGTCAGTTGGGAGCTATTAACAGTTTAATTGATACGCTTTTATGAAGAAGTGGGTTTTTAACGATTTTTTGAAGGAGTGGAGACTGGGTGAGCATCTAACGGAGGAGGGAAGCGAGTTCCATAGGAATGGTGCAGCCCTTGAAAAATTTTGAAGGCGAGCATCAGAGGTGGGAGTACGGACAGAAGATAGATGTAAGTCTTCAGCAGATCGTAAGGTCCTAGACGGGACATACTTGTGTATAAGGGAGGATAGATAGGTGGGAGCAGCATTATGTAGAGATTTGAAAGCAAGAACCAGAATTTTAAACTGAGCTCTATCTCTTATAGGAAGCCAATGTAGGGACTGACAGAAGGGTGAGGCGTGGGAGGTGCGGGCGGACAGGAAGATGAGCCTCGCCATCACATTCATTATGGACTGTAACGGTGCATGTTGGGAGCACGTAAGACCACTGAGAAGCGGATTACAGTAGTCAAGGCGAGAAAGGACACTGGAATGGACCAGCACCTTAGTCGCATCTGACGTTAAGTAAGGGCAGATGCGCGCAATGTTTTTGAGATGGAAATTACAGGATTTGGCGATAGACTGAACATGAGGCTTGAAGGAGAGGTTGGAGTCAAAGAGAACACCTAGGCAGCGAGCCTTCGTGGTGGAGCTGATGGTAGCACTGTTGACTTGGAGGGAGACAGACACAGGAGTAACAACACTTGAGGGAGGAAAGACCAGAATTTCAGTTTTGGTCAGGTTTAGTTTAAGGAAGTGGGCAGCCATCCAGTTAGAAATAGCAGTGAGGCAGTCAGAGACACTAGTCAAGAGGGACGGGGAGAGATCAGGAGAGGACAGGTAGATTTGCGTGTCATCTGCATAGAAATGATATTGGAAGCCAAGGAGCTAATGAGTTTACTGGTTCCGAATATATAACTATGTGAATTGTATGTATGGTTTGTAAGTTATGAATATTGTGTAAAACTGTATATTTTCTGCCTGTGATAATTAAGTTAACCCATTGTGTTCAGTAATTATATCACAGGCAGAAGGGAGGGTTTGTGTGCCTTAACTGGGAGTGTCTGACTGAACTGTAATGTTTTGATTGGCTATTCTAACTGCATGTCCTGTGTACTACAAGGTCCACGTGGGTGGTAACCTTGTGGTAAAACTTGTATATAAGTGCTAATAAACCCTCAGACTGCTGAGTTCCTGTTTTACCCCCAACATAGAGCCTCGTCTCATGTGAGGGGGAAAGGCTGCATCTACACTGGGGATTGCTATACACTGTATACTCCCTTGGCTATAATCACTAAGCTCTTTTTGCAATTTGACAATTTTTATTATTTTGAGCAATTAAGGGTACAGAAAAGAAGATGGTGGGGGGGGAGGTAAATAGAGTTCATCAATGCACAATACAAGATGCAAAGTATCAACTCTTATACAGCTGGCAATGAAAACACGTATGGTTTACATGTCATGTACCCAGCAAACATTGTATTCCACTTTCCTCACGGATCATAATACTGTGTTCATACATTTGGCATATCCCCATAGGGGGTCTAATAAATTCTCCCATCTCTCACTCTCCACGTCCCCACGTCGGCCCGCAGTCTCCCACCCATATGGTAGGTATATTCACATTTATTCACATTTATTTGGTAGGTACATTCACATTTATTTGGTACGCGATCTCCACGAGTCCCACATATCCCACGTTTTCAGGGAGGTGTGATTCGGTGGTAACAGTGTTTTTAATCCTTTCTCATACGAGGTCTGTGAGTAAGCGCTGTACACAAGGGGGGGTCGTTTGTTTCCAGTTTTGAGCGATTAATCGCTGCGCTGTCAGTACTACATGCAGTAGAAGTTTTTGTGTGGCCTTAGGTGGTCCTCTTGGTAGGTCAGTTAGCAACAGCTGTTGGGCTGCTAAGGGAATGGAGCAACCAGTTGCTGCCTGTGCTGTTTTATGGACACCCGGTCTGAATGCGGGGGCAAGACCACCAAATATGTAGGACAGTTGATGATGCCCTCTGCATCATTGCATCTCCAGCATACGTTGGAGGTATTTGGATATATTTTATGTAGCCTACTCGGTACCATCTATATATCGTTTTGTAGTGTTGTTCTATATGGGTAGAGGATTTGATCAGAAGGCGAGGCATTTGGAAAATGCGTTCCCAATCTTTGCGTGGGAGAGAGGAATTTAGGTCGGCTTCCCATTGCTGTGCTATTTTTGAGACAGCGAATGGTAAGTGATGTGAGAGTAATCTGTAACTCATGGAGATCGGTTTACATGTAGCAAGGAGTAACCAGGTAATACACATTTTTTCCCATACATTGGGTGTTGTGGGTAGTATGTTGGGTACAGTGTCCCTACGGTAGTGTTTGGTCAAGAACGATCGTAGTTGGATGTAGGAGTAGCGGGATGCGCTAGGCAATGAGTATCGCTTCTCCAACACTTCGAAGCTCAGTAGGGTACCCTGGTTGTACAAGTGCTCCAGGTGGGTGACACCTCGGGCGTACCATGGTGAGGCTCGGAACGTGGGACTACAGTATGTGAGGGACGTGATCGGTGTTGCCAGTGACAAACCGGAGTGGCCACTTAGCAGGTTTGTATGTTTGTCCCAGAGCTGCAGAAGTAGCCTAATCATGGGGGGTGCCTGAGGCAGCTGGGGTCTAGATTTTTTGGGTATCCATATTATGTTGGCCAAAGCATGTGGAGACATAGGTTCTCGTTCCAAATGCACCCACTGTGGGGGGGAGGCATGGAGAAAATGTGGAAGGGCAGTGGCTATGACAGTTGCACAGTAATACATGTGCATATTGGGTAGCGCTAGACCCCCACTATGTTTAGGTGCATTGAGCAAGGCCTGGGTCACCCTAGGTTTGCCCCCTTTCCATACAAAATGATTTATATCTGATTGGACCGTTTTGAAAAAGGATCAGGGGAGCTCCAGTGGCAGGTTACGAAACAAATAGAGCAGTCTGGGGAGGATTGACATTTTGACCGCTATGACCCTCTCCGTCCAGGACAAGAACATTGGGGACCATTTCTTAAGTAGGTTACGGCAGCTATTCCATACAGTTACATAGTTTGCAGCGAATAGGTCTGTGTGGGCCTTCGTGTATGTAATCCCTAGGTATTTAAGAGTGTCTATTCTCCATTCGAACATGTAGGCCTGCTGAAGTTGTTTGACCAGAGTGGCTGGTAGGGATATGCATAGTGCCAGCATTTTGGATGCATTGAGGGAGTAGTAGGACACTCTCCCATAATCTGCTATCATCTGCATAACTACTGGGAGCGTGGTATGTGGATGAGTTAGGTATAACAAAATGTCATCCGCAAAGGCCCCCACTTTGATATCTTTGTGGCAGACCTTCACTCCCTGGACCTCACTGTTCATTCTAATCCCCTCCAACAAGGGCTCTAAAGCCAGAACGTACAACAATGGGGAGAGCGAGCATCCCTGCCTTGTCCCATTTGTTATGTGGAATGGGGAGGAGAGGAACCCTGATTGGAGCACTTGTGTTGTGGGACCAGCGTATAGTGCAAATATTTGTTGGCTAACTCGGGGTGGGACTCCGTACGCCTCCAAGACCCCTTTAAGGAAGGGCCAGCCAGTGCGAGTAGTAGACCGCCCTGTCTGGCCCCCCGGAGTTGCTGGAGGACCACTGATAGTTTGCGGGTGTTATCCAGGCCTTTCCTGTCTTTTACAAAGCCAGTTTGGTCATTTTTAATAAGTGAGGGCAGCAGAGGGGCAAATCTGTTTGCTAAAATCTTTGCGTACAGTTTAGCGTCAGTATTAAGTAAGGAGATGGGGCAGAAGTTTTTACAATTGTCAGTCGGCTTATTAGGCTTTGGTAAGGTCACTATAGTGGCCAGTAGCATTTCCGTCCATTGCCTGGAGAAAGTTCTCCAACAAGTCCGGAGCTAACGTCGAGGCATATTTTTTATAGTATAGATTAGAGAGCCCATCCGCTCCGGGGGATTTGCCACCGGGCAAGTACTTGATAGTGTCCTCTACTTCAGTCAACGTGAGGGGGTGCGTCAGGACCTCAATCTGGCTTTGCGAAAGCTTTGGCAGTTTAATGCAGTCAAGAAATGTTTTCACTTCTACTTCAGTGGGAATGTGTGTGTTGGGGACATCTTTCAGGTTGTATAATTTGGAGTAAAATTGGGCGAACGTGTCGCTAATCTCTTGCTGCCCCAATTTCTTTGTCCCGTCCTCCCCTAGAATGTGTGCTATCCTATTAGTCGAGAGTTTGTCTCACAACCTTGCCGCCAAGTATTTGTTAGCTTTCCCACTGGAATGATAAGTAGTAGCTTTTAGCCTATTCAATAAGTACGCGGTTTTCACTGCGTTCAGTGTATGTAATTTGCGGTAAGCTTGCTGGATTTCCACAGCAAGTTCTTTAGTTGGGGTAGTTTTATTCCTGTCTGACAGTTCAGAAATCTGCTTATGGCACTGGAGAAGCTCTCCCTGCCTTTGCCTTTTTAGGTATGCGTATCGTTTAATGAATAGGCCTCGGACGACCGCCTTATGGGCCAGCCAAACCGAAGTTTCCGATACATCTCCCCCGCTATTGAGGCGGAAGTAGTGGTCTAATTCGTTTTTTACAAGGCCGGCAAAAGGAATCATCAGAGAGCAGTGACTCATTAAGTTTCCAATTCCCTTTACCACTGAATTGGAAAGTGTCATGCAATGTGATGTAGACTGGGAAATGGTCCGACCAAGCAAATGATCCTATTTTGCAGTCTGCCATTTGGGCTAGGGACGTGCTATCGAGCAGGAACATGTCTATGCGAGAATAGGTATTGTGTACTGCGTAGTGGAACGTGTAGTCCCTCTCCGTAGGGTGTGTGGTCCTCCAGCCATCGTAGAGACCATGTTTAGAGATGAAGGCAGTGAGACTTTTGCAGGTGTTGGATAGTCGTCTACCCCTATTGCGGGTTGGCTTAGCCGATGTGTCTAACTGCAGCGACTGGATAAAGTTAAAGTCCCCACACAGTATAAGGCCTCCCTGGCGGTGGTCCTCCACTACCTGGAGAAGTTTGGTTAGGAAATTTGCAGAGTCAGAGTTAGGGAAGTAGGCTGTAACCAGTGTGTATTGCGTTGCATTAAAAAGGCCCACTAATATAATAAATCTCCCTTGCGGGTCAATGTATTGTCTCTGGACAGTCAGGGCCACATCTCTGCTAATGAGAATCAACACCCCTTTTGATTTGTTAGCGGATTTAGCCTGAAATTGGATGGGGTAATGCTTATTAAATAACCTTGGTTCCGTTGATGACTTAAAATGGGTCTCCTGGATACATGCTATATCGATATGTTGGTGTTGTAGAGTCTGAAACAGCAGGTTTCTTTTATTTGGGGAATTAAGCCCCTTTACATTGTAGGAGACTACTTTCATGAAATGTGGTTAGGTACCGGATAAGTACTGACTCAAGTCCCCCAGTGGTATAGAGTGTATGCTGTTGCGGGGTGCACGAGTTGTAGAGCACATCATTGCTCAACCTTCTAAGGGCTGCTGTGTTGGGAGTCACAGCGGTGTGATTGATCGAAATCAAACTTGGCAGAGGGGAGGGGGGTGTGAAAGTAAGGATAGTATAGAGAAACATTGAGAAACAAGTTACAAGGAGCTCAAACCTCTTGAGCTATATCACTAAGCTCTTTTAAGAGCTTGTTCCTGCTTCGCTCGCTGAAGGAAGAGAGATTCGGTCTGCAGTGCTTATGGTGTCAAGTGGAGTGCTTGGAGCCCTCGGGAAGCACTAGGAGCATACATCAACGGAGGTACCCAGTCAGGGTGCTAGGTGATCCGTTACAATGTGAATACTCCCCCTGGCCGGCGTTCGTCTGTACGAACCACGGCCACCTAGAGCAGCACTCATTAATTACTTCCTGTGGCAGAACTAGCCTCGCCACTGGGCATTGGAGAAGACTGATTGCCAGCCTCCTGCCCTGTGACTATGGCCCCATGTTGAAATGATTTTCCCCTACAAAGACCCGAGAGCCGGGTCATTCGGTACTTTCCCTATGTGAGCAGTGTTACCCCAGATAGCTATGCCATGGAGCCCATTCATATAACGAAAGACTATGTGAAAGACTTTGGCTCCATGGCAATTGAACTGTATGTATGTGATCTGAGCGCCATTCAGTAATAATGTGCGCTCAGATCTAAGCTATCTGGGGATATGTTGAATGTACCTATTTTAGCTGCAGTTATATATTTTTATGTATTTTATTGTATTTTTCTACCATGTGGCTAATGGAGTTTTGCCTCTGTCCTTGGAGATAATTGGATTACTTCCCAATTATCTCCAGGATAGAAGACTCTGTGGAACTGGTTTTGGGCAGAAAAGCCATGCTTCATTTGGTCACAAAGGACGTTGATCTAACTTTTGACCCACTGAACCAATTTGTATGATTTTGACGTATGTGTGTATTTGGAGTATGCTGATTCTGAAAATGTGAATGTGATGCATACTTTTAAAGTTTTGAATATTGTGTAAAACTGTATTTTCCTGCCGGCAGAGGGGAGAATTTTGTGTGGGAGTGTCTGAGTGTATTGTACATGTTTATTGGTTGTTTTACAAAACCCTGTGGGTGGTACTAATGTGTAAGAATGTGTATATAAGAACAATAAGCCCACAGCTCTGTCAGCTCTCTTCACCCTCAATTTGGAGTGCCGTCTCTTATGGGGGGAATCTGCTACAAGGGATTGCTATGCTCTGCATATTCCCTTGCTATAATCACTCCTAAGCTCTTGTAAGAGCTTAAAGTAAAACACACAATACTGGAGCGCTTAATATAAAAAGCTCTATAAGGGCAAAATAGAGCTATTAATAAGTTGTATAAATTTCAAAATATTTATTGAATACTAGCTACCACACTTCAAAGTGATCCTTTCACCACATATAAAATATTGAAAATATAGTATTGAGAAGCTTGATATCGCTCCACTTCTCAATACTATATTTTCTTCTAAGAGCTTGTTCCTGTTTTGCTCTGAAGGAGTCTACGGTGGTTATGGTGTCTGCTGTAGTGCTGGAAACCCTCAGGAAGCGCTAGGAGCATCCTTCAACGGAGGTACCCAGTTGGGGTGCTCGTCGATCCGTTACACTTCCCTTGCGGTTTCACACTGTTGTAAGTTGCCAACGTTCCAATTGATTGGTGTGAACATTCTAATGGGTGCCGGGGAGGTCCTCGTTCGGGAGCCGAACGAGGTGGGAAGCAGTCTGCGAATTCTTCCCTTGGATGGCGTTCATCTAAGGAATGGACCACCACTAAGGGTCGGCACTCGCCGGTGCTTCCCTTGCAGATTATGGTTTTGACACCTCATTATGAGGTGCGAACATTTAAAACCACATTCTAAATAAGATTTCATGGTTTGGACACACACATTGCAGGGTAACTGGGGCAATCACATTTTAGCGGGGGTTTCACAGCTCCCCTTGACCACTAACCGGAATCCGCCGGCAGATCCCACACCACCGCCAGGCACTCCTTATCAATGGTGGCATAGCTTACCTACCTGGGTAACAACTTCCTTCTGAGGTAAGCTACTGGGTGTTCTCCACCAATGTCCCTGACCTAGCTTAGTATTGCTCCCAATCCGAACATAGAGGCATCTATGTGGAAAAGAAAACGTTTCTTGGGATTAGGAGTGGCCAGAACAGGAGCATTTACCAGGGCGTCCTTGAGGGCTTGGAGCGTCTGCTCACACTCTGGAGTTCAGGCTACCTGTCTGGATAAGTTTTTGCGGGTCAGATCAGTAAGGGGCTTAGCTATGGTGCTGTAATTGGGAACAAACTTTCTGTAGTACCCTGCAGTTCATAGAAAAAAAGGCAGCACCTGGGTCTTCATTTGGGGACAGGGCCAGCTGGCTACTGCCTCCACTTTGGCTGGTTCAGGTTTCTATGCCCCACATCCCACCCTGCATCCTAGGTACTGTACCTCGGCCACCCTGAGGTGTCATTTTCTTGATTTCAGGGTCAGCCCTGCCTCCCTGAGCCAGTCTAGTACAGCTCCTACATGGGACAGATATTCCTCCCAGGTATTGCTGAATATGGCGATGTCATCCAGATAGGCGCATGCATACTCCTGCAGGCCCTCCAGCAGCCGGTCCACCATCCTCTGGATGATGGACAGGAGGTCGGGCAGGGGAAGATTATCGTAATCTTCCAAGGCTAGGGCGCATATAGCGGCCACATTCTCTGTCTGCTCGTGGTAGACATGCAACAGTCTTCGGACTCCAGTACCCGAGCATGGTCTGGTCACGTAGATCGTGTCACATCTCTGTTCCACCACCTGATATGGGCCCTGCCAGGCCGTCTGTAGCCTGTCATGCCAGACAGGCTTTAAAACTTGAATTTATTTTTGCCCGACCTGAAAGCTACGGCTCCTGGCTCCCTTATCATATCACGTGTGCTGGCCTCTCTGAGCCGCCTGGAGGTTCTCCCGCATATATGGGATAATGGGGGTCCCCCCTGCTCCCCAGCGCCCTCCCAGTGCTCCCTAACCAGGTGTAGGGGGCCTCTAATTTGCTGGCCGAACACCAGTTTGAATGGAGAGAAGCCTGTGGATGCCTGGGGCACCTCCTGATATGCGAACAGGAGATGCGGCAGGAATCTTTCCCAATCCTTGCGGGTTTCTGCAAAGGTACGGAGCAATTGCTTCAATGTACCATTGCAGCGCTCGCACAAGCCATTGATCTGGGAGTGATTGAGTGAATTTCGGATGGATTTAATGCTGCATAACCTCCACAGCTGGTTGGTTATCTCGGCAGTAAATTGCGCCCCCTGATCTGAGTGAAAAACCCATCCATCTGCACCCACATCAGGGCTTCGGCCACAGTCTCTGCCTGAATGTTGCTCAGGGCAACTGCAGATGCACTGTTCAGGTAAGAAGCATGGGCAAATTGATCCATACGGTGATCATTCTCCTCTAGCTTTCTCTCGCAAGCTGCTATGTGCTGACACAATTCTACAGGATCTATGGCCATGTCGTAATGTCAGGATTACTAATTGATCCAGCACGTAGAACTGTATCACAGCTAGGACTAAAAGTTAACGTCTTACCAGGCCTTAGAATTACCGGACTTAATGTACCAGAGAATTGTCTACTTGCCGAGGTCGGGGACACAGAATGGGACACAACGATAAAAGAAAGCCAAAAGTCAGGGATACTAGAATACAGGGAAGTCAAAATGAAGCCAAAGTCAATAACCAGAAATAAACGCTCAGGAACACACTCTAGGACAACCACCAAGGGAAACCACGACAGGGCAATGAGGAAAGTCAAAAGGAGTTTAAATTAGCCTCTCTCAGATCCGATTGGCCGTACCCGACCTTTGACCCCAGAACGTGCATGCGCGTCCTTTACGTGACATCACACGCATGCCGACGTCGTCAATGCCGTGGGTGGACGTGGGGTTACAAATTAGTGCGGATCCGCTGAACGGTACTACCACATTTGTTAGCAAGGCAATTACTGCAGATGCCGCAAGGTGAGGATGAGTATGTCACATAATCCCCCACCTGCAGGCCCATACCCCTTCTAATCAACCAAATACTGCAAGGAACCACAAGAAAATCTGGAATCGATTTATAGAAGAGACTTCATACTCCTCTTGTCCAGAAACAACCAACGAGTGAGGTGGAACACTTGGTAATCGCTGAAGTACCCTGTCGGGTACCAATGGTCTTGCAACTTGGGTCTGGTCCCTTCTTTAAAGTGTGTCTCTTGTATATATACTATGGAGGCCCCAGCGGTGTGAAACTCTTTTAGGGCGGTCGACCTTTTTTCGGGCTTGTTCAGTCCCCTCGCTTTTATGGAGATGATCGTGAGATTAGCTGGTGTAAGCGTCATGTTTGGTGGCTGTTCATCAGTGGAGGGTTGTAGCAGTCCGTAGTCAAGTGGGTTGGAGGAGGGGCGTGGCGTCTGAAGTGTGTTTGGGGTGTGGGTATAGATGAGTCCGCCGCTGAGCGGCATTAGGAAATAGCGTCTGGGTGGTCTCGAGGGCCCGTGCCTATCTGTGGGCCTCGGGTCTCGTCCACCTGAATTGGTCACCTATCCCTTGGGGAGCAGGAGGAAGGCCGGGGCCTCTTGGTGGTTCGCGGTCCTGGTTTTGTGGCCGCTCCTGTGCCGTTCGTCCAGCGGTCTCTGCCCGGTCTGAACTAAGTCACTCAGTCAGTCTCGTTTGTCTTCCCTTTATGGCTCAAATTGTGATATTGTCGTGGGTTTGTGTCCTCGCCCAGGGCACATGTAGCATCTGTTTTGTAGCTTAAACTTTCAAACATTCAACAATACATGGTATTAAGTTTTTAACATGAGTTAACAGAAACATTTCAACTTGCTCGCTATGGAGACACTTATCCCCTTGTGTATGATTTATCCTGGATAATGGCAATGTTGCATATCGGGGGTCTAGTAATTTAACCATTCCCCCACCCCCCAGGCTCCCATCACCTGTGCATGGAGGCGTTCGACTCCTTTGTCCCGCTCCCATGTGTGTGCATCTGCGGGTGATCGGGATGGCCGGCCAGGGTGGTCTCCTGTCTGTTGTGTGTGTGTTGCCTGTATTCTTCTCTGCTTCTCAGTCTCATCCTAACCCCGGTGATCATTGAGCTACTTGCATGTATATTCCCATCCGTGTACCCGAGTGAACCGGGCCCCCGCCCCCCACCTGCTGCTGGGTAGGTCATCACAGGCCCTCGAGGGGTCTGCTGGTGCCCGGTTAGGTCCAGTTGTGGCTCCCCTCCCCATCCCCCGGTGGTCTGTATCTTGGTAGGAGAAATCTTATGGGGTCTAGCGTGGTTTCCTCCCCCGGCATCCCCCCAAGGCTCCTAGGGGCTAAGGTTCCCGTCTACATTTCTTGCTTATGGCATTGGCCCTGTGGCCTTATGGCCAATAGTACATTTTACTTGCGGTTTTCAGTAATGTAGTGAGAGTCCAGTGGTAACCGGTGTCTCTTGGGGTGGCCCAGCTTTAAAAAAAAAAAAAGGAGTCTCGGTTCGGGCTGGGTATGTCCAGGTGTAGCTAGGCCCGGTGTTCCATGGTGCCTCAGCTGCCCGCCTGCCGGTCTAGTACTCTTCGTGTTGTGTGTCACCTTGTGGGCTGTGATCTCTCGGTGGGTATGGAGGCCGGTACAAGGAGCCCGGTGCAAGCGTCCGTGTTGCGGCAGTATCGGAGGGCAGTCCTCTTGTATTCAAGTCGTGGTGGCAAAGTGGATTGTCCCGGTGGGGGATGGTGCGAGTCTCGTGCTTCCAGGTGTGGTTATTGCAGTTCGTGAGTTAGGTACCTTGGGAGTCCCCTTCGCCTCAGAGGCCTCGGGGGCCTAGTGCCTGCTGGTGGGTGGTCCTTGGCATCCGGGATCTGGTGGGTGAGTAGAGTGTCAGAGGGTCAGGCCATTGTACTTGCAGCCCTGTTGGGAAGCACCAGCGATATTTGATTTTGTTCGCCTGTAATTGTCTGGTGAAAGGGCGCAAGGCCCGGCGGTATGCCAGCGTGGTGGGTGATAAGTCCGGATATAAATGTATCTCAGTGCCCTCTAGGAACACTTTGACCGTGTATCTGGCCCTTCGGAGAATTTCTTCTTTAAGTGGAAAATTCGTGATACAGGATATTATATCTCGGGGCAGGCTCCCAGCGGGGCCTTTCAGTCTAAGTGCCCGGTCGGCTCGTGCCATGTCAATCGGGTTCTGTGTAGGGCGACCCAGAAGGTTGTTAAATATACCCGTCAGGGAAGACTGGATTGGGGTCACGTCGTCTACCTCCTCTGGAACCCCGCGGATCCTGATGTTCTGTCGTCTGCCTCAGTTGTCGAGGTCTTCTAGATGGTATGCCATTTGCTGAAGTTGTTGCATTCGAAGGTGCAGAGTGTCCATGTTCGCAGACTGTGCCAGTGACATGTGGTCGCAGTCCGCCTCGAGTTGGGACACCCTCTGGTTTAGGCCGCAGAATTCTTCCCGCATGGCTTGGAGCTCTGTCTTTATGGAGGCTCGGAGTTCATCGTTTGCAGCCTTCGGGTCTGTTTTGGTGGGTAGATTGCGAAGCATAGTTACCCATTCGGGCTGCATTGTGATGTGTGTGGAAATAGGTGCCTCTGTCAGCGTTTCTTCGCCACGTGGGGTGGGCGAAAACAGCCCGTCCGAGGCCGCTGAATCATTACAGGCCTGCATGTCCGGGTCCGCCTGGGCAATCAAGTATTGTCGTACAGATGGGTAAGCATTCCCTTATGGGTGTCGGTGGGTTTTGCGGCTTGCGATGCTGTGTGTGATTTGCCCATTTTTGGGGCAATATGTTGCTTTTGGCGAGGTTGTCATGGAGCCTGTCAGGGAGCTCAGGATTCATGCCGCCATCTTCCTCGGCTTCCAGGCCATGCCCCCTGATATGGATTTATTAATGCCTGGGTGTCCAGCAGACACGTTGTTGTGGAACCCCCTCATGACATTTTCCCTTTCACCCAATGGAACAAATTATTTATCCAGTGGTTTATTGTATGGTGCCTGAGACTGAGCCTCCATGATAGTGCCAAGCAGAGGAGATGACAGTGGAAGCAATGATACACTCAGGTGGAATAATAGGGGATGTCTCTTGGCCCTGTACTGATTCAGTATCAAACTGTCTAGATAAGGCGTCTGCCTTCACGTTTTTGGGATCAGGTCTGTAAGTTATTAAAAAGTTAAAGGAACAAAGACCATCTAGCCTGTCTAGAAGATAGTCGTTTAGCATCCCATATGTAAGCCAAATTTGTGTGGTCAGTAATGATCAAAAGGTGGTCCTTGGAACCCTCTAAAAGATGTTGCCACTCCTTGAGAGCTAGAATAATGGCCAACAATTCTCTATTGCCAATATCATAATTGCGCTCAGCAGGATGCAAAGGGGTATCTTGACTCTCCCTCTTAGAGAGAACAGTCCCTACCCCAGTTTCGGAGGCATCAACTTCCAGTATGAAGGGTTTGCTGGTGTCGGGATGTATCAATATGCAGCCGACTCAAACCTTTGTTTGAGAAGTTCAGAAGCTTCTCTAGCCTCCTTAGACCATATCATACTGCTAGCCCCCTTGCGTGTCATATTGTTGATGGGGGCTATCAGAGAAGAGAACCCTTTTATAAATCTCCTGTAATAATTGGCAATCCCAGTAAACCTTTTGTATGGCTTTTAGTCCATTGGGCAATGGCCAATGTAGAACAGCCTCTAGCTTATTAGGATCCATCTGAAACCCAAAGGCGGAAATGTTATATCCCAAGAACTGTACCTCAGTCTGATCAAAGATGCATTTTTCAAGTTTGCAATAAAGTTTATTTTCAAGCAAAGTTTGCAGCACATGTTTGATATGTTTGTGGTGAGTCTGGAGGTCAGGGGAATAAACAAGTATATCATCCCGGTATACTAGGACAAATGAATAAATATAGTCTCTGAGTACATCGTTAATGAAATCCTGAAATATGGCTGGAGCATTACATAACCCGAAAGGCATGACAAGATACTCATAATGCCCACTCCTAGTGTTAAATGCCATTTTCCACTCATGATTCTCCTTGATCCTTACCAAATTGTATGCACTCCTGAGGTCTAGTTTAGTAAAGACTTTAGCACCCTGGAGTCTGTCAAACAATTCGGAGATGAGGGGCATTGAATAGGCATTCTTTATCCCCTTAAGGACCAAATTTCTGGAATAAAAGGGAATCATAACATGTCACACATGTCATGTGTCCTTAAGGGGTTAAGGTGATTTTGTTTAATGCTCTGTAATCAATGCATGGGCGTAATTCACCATCTTTTTTAGATACAAAAAAGAACCCTGCACCAGCAAGCGAGGATGATTTACGTATGTGGCCCTTACTTAGAGAATCTGTAATTATTCTATTCTCCTGTGGAGATAAGGCATACACTGCTCCCTTAGGCGGCATAGCGCCGGGTAGCAGATTTATGGAGCAGTCATATGGTCTGTGAGGAGGTAGAGTATTGTTCCGATTCTTACTAAATACCTCCTTTACTTCCCAGTATTGTATGGGAATCTCAGGTGTAGTAGTGGGCAAAGTAGTGATGCCCACTCTTTTGGTAATGAGTAATACACATCTCTCTGTACATTCTTTACCCCATTCCAGTATTTCTCTCTTTGCCCAGTCAATATGAGGATTATACTTAGTGGGTCAAGGAAATCCTAATATGATGGGACAGGAAGGAGAAGCAATTATCTGGAATGGAATGTCTTCCTTGTGTAGAGCTCCAATAGAAATGTTAATAGGCAAGGTTTCATGGGTAATCAAGGGTTGAGAGAGAGGTCTTCCATCAATAGCCTCAACAGCGAGAGGTGATGATCTCTCCTTGAAAGGTTTTAACTGTTTTTTAACAAAATGGTCAATGAAGTTTCCTGCTGCAGTCCATCGGGGCTTTGCATGAAAAGTTATTTTTGTTACACCGGACCATAATATCAATGAGAAACCTATTTTGGTTGTTACCAGAAGACGTATCCATCACACCTAAGACCTGTCCCCTTCAGGTTCTTAGGTGCAAATGTTTTCCAGATGTATGGGACAAGTACTCCTCATATGTCCTTTTCTATCGCAGTAGACCCTTTTTTCTCCTATATTGTCTTTCTGGCTCTGACAGTCTAGTGACCCCTAACTGCATAGGTTCGGGTTTGGACTGTATAGGAAGGTCAGAAACAACAGGTCTGGAGAAACGAGGTGCCAATGACATAGTCAGTTCTGTGTCTGGTAATTTCTCTGGTTCTTAATCTATTATTAATTTGCATAACAAATGTGACAAACTCATTAAATTTTTTAGGTAGATCTTTGGCAGCAATCTCTTCCAGAATTGCTTTGGATAATCCTTTTATAAATGCAGAGATAAACCGGCTATTCGTCCAGTCTACCTCAGAAGCCAAGGTGCGAAATTCTATGGCATAATCCGAGATAGTCCGGTTCCCTTGTTTGATGTACATTAGGGCAGTGGAGGCGTCATCCTCCCTGCCTAATGGTTTGAATGTTAATTTGAATTCTGCAAAGAATTCCTGGTAATTATGTGCAATACTCTTATTACTTTCCCATAACGGATTGGCCCAAGCTAAAGCTTTACCTTTAAGTTGGTTCACTAGGTAACCAATCTTAGCTCTATCTGAGGGAAAAGATCCCGGTGAGGCCTCAAAATGATACTCAGTTTGATTCAGGAATCCCCAGCATTCTTGAATATCACCATCAAAATGCGGGAGAGGATATAGGTGCCTTATGTACTATAGGTGAAGGTACACTAGGCGGAGGTGACATAGTCGGAGAAACCGCAGACTGTAGATGCGCTGTTCGGGTAAGAAGTGTAATGAAAGCCTGGGAAAATTGATCCATACAGTTATCATTCTCCTCTAGCATTCTCCCGCAAGCTGCTATGTGCTGACACAATTATACAGGATCTATGGCCATGTCGTAATGTCAGGATTACTAATTGATCCAGCACGTAGAACTGTATCACACCTAGGACTAAAAGGCAACGTCTTACCGGGCATTAGAATGGCCGGACTTAACGTACCAGAGAATAGTTAAAATATTTGACGAGTTTGGGGACACAGAATGGGACACAACAATAAGAGAAAGACAAAAGTCAGGGATACCAGAATACAGGGAATTCAAAACGAAGCCAAAGTCAATAACCAGAAATAGGGTACATTTAAATGCGGACACTGCAGTGCATGTACGCATATAGCTAAAAACTCTAAACACTCTAAACTGACGGCAATGGAGAGGAAACATTTCCAGTTCGCTCCTTCTTCAACTGTCGGACGGAGAGAGTGATCTATCTACTCACCTGTTCCTGTGGAATAAAATATGTTGGCAAACCCTTTTGCCCATTCAAATTCAGGATTTGGGAGCATGTTAATTCTATAAGAAGACCTCTGGAGACACCAGTCTCATGTCATTTAAAGGTATACCATGCAAACTCCTCGAATAAACTAAGATTTATGGGAATAGAACATATTCCACAAACACAACGCAAAGGTGATTGGGATCAAAGGCTGAGACAGCGGGAATTCTATTGGATTTATACATTGAAAACCCTCTCCCCACAGGGACTAAACAAGGGATTCTCTTCTGCTTTTTTATAAACTCTCATAGCTCCCATAAAAAGATTTAGGAAGCAATACTCCTACATTTGTCAAGCTATTTGCCTTTTGCTTTTCACTTACTACACTTGGTAGCACTAATATGCACTAGCTTAGCTAAGTTGTATTTATTTTACTTTTAACTAAGGAAGGGAGAGTGTTTCAGGTAGGCATTAGTGGCTAACCCATACCGAGGTACTATAGGGACAGACCTTACCTAAGTTTCTGGTTTGGGGTTGTTGTGGGTGGTTTGGGGCTTGGCTCCTTCATCTACATCCCAATATCCCTTACTTCTGGATATACCTGACCTCTGTATACTGGCTGGGACAGTACATAGTTTAGGCTCAGACCTTCTCAGCAGCTTTGTTTATCTTAGCTAACCCAGCAGTATTACTATATATATTTATGTGTATATGTATGTGTCTATACATGCATATATTACATATACTCTCATATCTTCCTATCCTTTTTTACAACTCCTGTTTACCCTTAGGACTATTAAAGGTGGGGCTCCCTTTCTCTATATTTTGTGTTATTCTCCTAACTAGGACTTTTAGTCCATCCATTTCCAATAACCAGAAATAAACTCTCAGGAACACACTCTCGGACAACCACTAAAGGAAACCACGACAGGGCAATGAGGAAAAGGCAAAATAAGTTTAAATAAGCCTCTCTTGTACCTATGTCCTTTCTCTGCAGGTTTATAGGATGGCGGGATGTCTCTCGAGAGTTAGGTATCCATGGGTGATCCAGGGTTGGAGACTCAGGAGGGGCGTTGATCAGCAGAGTTGGTGTCAGCGGAGTTGTTGTGGCATATTTTGGCATCCCTCTGGGTGGTTTGTTATTAGAGATATGAGACATTATTGTTCCGAGTGGCGTTTTCCTTTTGCTTTTTCGGGGGGCTTTTTGTGAATTAATCTTGCGTAACCAGGGTTCGGTTGCGTCGCTATTGGTATCAGATATTCCTGTAATCAGTGATGGTTGATGTCTTCATTTTTGTCCTATTCAGTTTGTCGGAGTATTTATATCGGCAGACATTTTGTGCTACGATAGAAACTAAAAGTCTATATTCTGAGTCACTCTGAACAGACCAGACTCCATTTTGTTATTCCAAGTTAACAAAGAGACACAGGATTTCTTTCTGTAAGACTGGCCTCTTTGCCAGAGCTAAGGAATGCATAGCATAGTATAAACAAGTGATAAGAAGAATATAATCAAATCTAAACCCAGACAATTGTGACAGAGAAGATTAAATAATAAAAATTTAACTGTCTATATATATATATAAGGTACCATTGTATGGAAAAGGGTAAACTTAGTTCATGATCTGCCATATCAGAAATTATAGCAGATTTGCCAGACACATAGTCTGGACAAAATTTAAGAAACCCTTTGATCTTTGAAGGATACGTAAGTTATAGCCACTATCTAGATAGGCCAAAATGACGTCAAAATAGCCACCAGGAAAAGTTAACTCTTTCCTGGATAGGTATGTTTAGTGGGACAAGACTGCCCTCTACAGACCAAATAACTAATTTGCGATCTGGAAGATAACCACACCTCTAGTGCTTCTATTGGGTTATCAACTGATGACGTACAGAGAGTCTGGCCCTTTAAAAGTTAAGACAAAGGGAAGACAGGGGAGGCAGAGGAGGGTATGCAAGAGATGCAAAGGAGAGGAGAGGAGAGAGGAATTGGAAGTTTGGGGACTCCAACCTCCATGCAGAGAGAGACATCCAAATAAGTTCCTGAGACTACCAATCGGATGAAATATCTACTCAACTGGTAATTATACTGGTTTCATTTAATTAATTAAATTAATTAAAATGTATTAATAGCATTATATATGACTGGATAAAGCACGGTCAGATTTCCATATTAAGAAATCTTAGTTAACTAAGAATATATAGTTATAAACATTCCATTCTGCAGGTGGAATTAAGAATAATTATATATTGATGTGATATTATCACGTGTTAGCATACCGCTGTTTTTATCCAGGTGTATTGATTTGCTCTAATTTAAGATAGATATCTTTTAGACAAATTAAAAATCTGCTTATATAATATGGTAGATTCTCTTATTGGATGGTTTAAGAAAATGACTAATGAACTGGGTTAAATGTTATTTTATTTAAAATTACATAAGAATAGATTTTAATTACCTAGGAGATCTAGCCAGCATTGAAAGGGTTATTCTAACTGTCTGCTAAACTTTACGACCTTACGCTGCACTCTGAGGAATTCTGTTCTTCGCTGTGAAAAGTTTCACTTAAGTCTGTGTTAAGGATACCTCATAAATCGTCAGAATTCTTGACAGAAAATGCTAGTTATCCATTGAAACGTAATACCCATTCCTTTGTATTGCATATCATTTTATACTGGATATTCATTGATTATTGTCATGCATGTTGCATAATATTATTATTAATTAATTTGTCAACATAAATAAAAATCTATTTTTATACATTGTGATATTAATTATATGAAATACATTCCACTTAACACGATAAACGTTCTTTGGGATCTGAGAATTGAATTAGTGGGCAATTCTCACTGTTACTATTATTATCCCATAAATATCCCCACATATTGGAGGCACTGCTGAGATCGTTTAAGTTGAAATTGTATTTCATATATATAATAATATTGGTGTAATTCATGCAATTTAATCTTGATATAGAAAAGAGTTTTGTATTGAGATTAAATCACTGTATAGAAATATGGCTGAATCTAGCGCTTCATCTCAATCAGAGAATGGGAAGAAGTTAGCGGAAATGCAAGGTTTTCCCTTAAGCATCATATATCAGTATCTAAATATTAAAGTTGATTATCCAGAGTGGATACTCCAAATAAAAAAACAGGTTGATGATTCAATTCACGATAGATCGGCTGATTCACCTATGGTTAAATATCTTAGCCAAATAGATGAAGAGTCTACAATGCGATCTGTTACCAAATCATGCCCGTTTTTCATATTGGGTTATTCTATTATGTTAAAAAAGCATAATGAGATAGAACGTAAATTGGACGAGTGTCAGAAAGACCTGGTGCTCGAACAAAGCAGGTTCAACACTTTGTCTAATGAAAATAATCTCCTTCGGGCTCTAAACTCTGACCTTTTTAATAAACTGGAAAGAATGAGCAAAATGGTGGATGATTATGATCAACAGATAAAACAGATACAGATGCAGCTAGATGAATATCAAAAGGGAAGTGAAGAATTACTGGGAAAAGACCCAAGTGATTCTTCTCAATTCCCTGATATTCACACACCAGACCAGGTTTTCATAAAACAGTCTCTAAGAAAAGAGGTGAGTAATTCTGAGAAAACACCTGTAGGTTCTTGGCAATCTTGGGCAGAACAGTTTGAAAAGACTGTCCTGGCCAAGCTTGACAGAAAGAATCAGATTCAAGGTGATAGGAATGAAAACAGACATGGTTCTGTACACTGGCAGAATTCTGATGCAGATCAGAGTTGTGACAGTGAACAAGAAGCTCAGAGTGATGGGAGTGAAAGTGATTGCACTATCCACTCTGAAGGCCATGTAACTGATATGCCATCTGCACTGTTGTACGGGTCTAATTCCTCTTCAGCAGACAGATCGCATAGACGTTTACCCAAACACAGAAACAGAGATCGTAAATCAACGACGCCTGTTTATGAAACACCAAAGGTTATCAAATTCCTTAGAGAGACTGTCCCACAATTTTCTAGAGGTTCAGGAAACATATCTGAACATCTGGAAAATTATGATAGAGCAATGAATTCATTGGGCATGTATGATGACATTCATAAGAAATGGTTCATTACATGGACCTTTGATTCAATGTGCCGTGTTTATCTAGAAAGTCTTCAAGCTATACAGTTAATGTCCTGGTCCAAGATGAAATATGAAATAATCATGGAATATGGTAAGTATAAAACTATTGCCTCTGCAAAGAGGGCGCTTTATAACTTAAAGTGCCGTCCAGATCAAAGCCCCAGAGAATTTTTAATAATTCTTAAAAATGCATACTCCGTGGCCCAAAGAAAACCCAGGTATGAAAGCACAGACTTCAAAGATCTGTATTTTCATGCCATGCCAGTAAACATACAAATGAATCTCGCAAGAGATTACGATTGTAAGTTGCCATTAGAATGGCTAGTCAGTCAATGCATGAAGTTGTACACTATACACCATGCACATGACGAAAATCAGCCAAAGGTTAAGAAACCTGGTGATAAAATGGTGTCAGAGACTAAAATTCAGTTAGGTTTAGAAACCCAACAGAAAAAGAGGACCTATTCCGAGGTTTTGAAAACACCAAAACCTCAGAAACAGGAAAATGCCAGAAGCAATTCTGCAAACTCCTCTAATAACTCTGAAAAGTCCAATGCCAATGGGAATAAACGCCCCTGGGTTAATAAGAACCAAGGCAATTCCCAACGGAGAAGGAATCCTCAGGGAAATAGGAGATATGGAAATAGAAACAACCAATCTGCTTCCAATAACTCCCAACAGTCTCAGCCATCCCAGCCAAATTCTAATGGGCAAAGACAAAACGGCAATGGGGGAAATAATTTGCGTCGTCAGGTTGGTCAATTGACAGACCAGATGGGCAAATTAATGGAGGGAATGACAAAGATTAACGAAGTCTTTGCCAGAAATCCTTTTTTAGGGATAGCTCCAATTGCAGAACTACCTGTGCAACCGCAGCAACAACAACAGGTGCCGCAGCAATAATAGCCACTGTGACTAAACAGGCTAGGTTGTCAGTAGATGTAATACCTAACCCTGTTTCCTTTCCAGGTACTCATAGTCAAACAAACAATAGTTGTGTTAGAAAACCTATTGCCTATCCCGTCACTTCACTTCCGGGTGAAGGAGGCGCGACGTGTTCCTCTGTTTTTTCATTTCAGCCAAAGGCTAAAATAGCCCCAGCAGCCACTAGTTTCCAGGATCCAGACCTGAAAGGGTTAACTGATGAGATGCCGACCACTAGTTCCCGCTTGACAGTTCAAGATATTCCTGAAAAAGATGGGCCTGTGGGTAAGACTGAGCATTCCTCAGTACAGGTAGAAACTACTGCTGTGACCGGTAATGTATGGAAAACAAGTAATATGTTGACACATTCTAAATTCTTATGTGAATTAGAAGAACATGAAGGAAGGTACTACATGTCTGTAGAAATACAGGATTCGTTACCCCAGCCTTTTAAAGGGTTAATAGATACTGGTTCACAAGCCACTATCTTATCCAATACCTACTTCCAGCAGGTAATGGACTTAGCAACGGATAAGCCGAAGCTAAGAGATTTCCCCAATGCTCTGTTGAGTGTAGGAGGAA
Source organism: Pelobates cultripes (assembly GCA_933207985.1). NCBI lineage: Eukaryota > Metazoa > Chordata > Amphibia > Anura > Pelobatidae > Pelobates > Pelobates cultripes. The sequence goes on from OW240916.1 coordinate 57,917,620, forward strand.
ATGCCCTTCATGTTATTGGCAATACCTGGTTAAAGTTTAAAATAGGTAACAAAACCTTTAGACACCCGGTGATAGTGGTAGATCTCCCCTATGACCGACTGATTCTGGGTATAGACATACTCAGAAGACTTAACACAATTATTGACTGTGTAAATGGAATTGTATGGTCACAAGCTAAGGTTCCCATAACCTATGAGAAATCACATGTTCAATCTGATCGTAACTGCCATGTGATAGAAGAAAGACCTGACTCAATTGAGGTACATTTTAGAAATAGTCAGTCACCTGACGTGACTATCCTGCAGGTGAATGATGCAATCGCACCTGTAGATGAGCATTCTGTAAGAATTGCTCCAGAGAGGATCCAGAATGTCTCTCTGGAAGGTGATGTTTTAACCATTTCTCTCCACAGGGACTATGTTGAATCTGTAGATCTGGCAGGTAATGCTCAATTCCTTGCCAGAATTGAAAGGGTTAATAACAACTTATTCTTTCCTATGCAAATAAATGACTTAGGAAGAAGTAGGAATGCAAAGCTGGACTTAAAGAGTGAGAACAGCTATATTAGCAGAAGTCTGTTAAAGCAGATCGCTAATCCTAAAATGATCAGGTACGCTTCCCCACATGACAGGTGGATCCAGAACCTGGATGGCGAATCAGAGAGTCACAATGTGATAGCAAAATGTTTACTATCTATTTCCATCGGAAATAAGACAGTTAAACATTTATTCTTAGTGATAGACGAACCTCGCTATCAGGTTTACGTTGGCAATGATGTCATACATCGCTTTGCCATACACCTTGACCTGATTAATTCCAACTTGTGGACAAGGTTAAAAGGTAATCCTTGTGGATACCTACACGAGGAAAACGCCCTGAAATCAGGACAAATACTCCCATATGCGGTAAGTATCCAAGTTCCTGATGACATAACCATTCCACAGGGGACAAGTAACTTTCTTTTACCCATACAGGTCAAGGAGGGTCAGAGATTAGAAAACTCTGATGCCCTAATCTGTTTATCCAACAGGATACAACAATTAGGGATGGTGGTAATACATACACCAATGGTAAGTATTGGTAAGAATCCCACCTCTATCATGGTCAACAATGTTACACCCAATAGTGTTACTTTACCAAAAGGAACATTACTAGGTCTAGCATTGGATGCTGAGTACTATACATTTGGTTTCCAAAACCAAATTATAGGCCTCATCCCTGAAGAATACTTAACTGAGGACGAAATTGTCGATCAAATATTCCATTCCTCCCCAGAAGGATTATTCACTATCCTATCTGTATATCCCTTCAACGTTGAAGAAGGCTCGTGTAAAATCGAAGAAGCATCAATCACCTTCGATCATCCGCTCAATGAGCAGGAATCACAAGAGTATCACGACCAAAGAGAAAAGGTAAGTCAACACCGAACTGACCTAACTTCTAGGCTTGAAGAAGCTTATGAGATAGGCCAGCCTGAAATCTTTCCAGGATTTCAGGAAAGGCTAGAAGAGCAAATATCTTTAGCTGACGGTTGCTCCAACGATGCTGAGCGGCAGCAGCTAAAGGAAATCCTTTTGGAATTCCAAGATATTTTTGCCAAAGATTCCTACGACTGTGGGTTAACAAACCTCCACGTAGCCAGAATACAAACTGATCCAAATTTACCACCTGTATTTATCAAACAATATAGACTCCCATTAGCATCATATGATGGTCTACAAGACATCATTCAGAATTTAAAGGAAAGGGGCATTATACGTCCAGTGCACAGTTCGTATAATAATCCAATCTTGGGGATTCTGAAACCTAATGGACAATGGCGTTTATGCGCTGACTTACGACAGCTTAATAAACGCGTCTATATGTCTGGTTGGCCAACGCCATACATAGACCAATGTTTGGTACAAATGCAGGGATCCAAAATATTCACTGCCATTGACTGTGCGCAGGGATATTGCACTGTACCAGTTCATAATGAAGACCAATACAAATTGGCCTTCACATTTGGAAAGCAGCAGTATACCTGGACCCGTATGCCTTTCGGTTATATAAACTCTGGTCATGAATTCGCTGTGTTCATGCATAAAGCTATGCCTGACGCACTCGAGAGAGGAACGTTATCATATGTCGACGATGTCTTGCTGAAAAGCACTTCCTTTGATAACCATATCTTAGAGATTAGACATGTTCTCACTCAGTTAAGAGAGGCAGGGATTAAACTGTCTTTACAAAAGGCACAATGGTGTCGCACCCATGTCAATTTCCTCGGACATGAGGTAACTTCTGAAGGATTAAATCCCCAGAGGAAGAAGGTTGAAGCCGTACTAAAGGCTAAAACACCTTCAAACATCAGGGAATTAAGATCGTTCCTTGGTATGACTAATTACTCCCGTAAGTTTATAGATAACTATGCAGAAATAACTAAACCACTCTTACACCTGCTTAAAAAGGAAACTACCTGGAACTGGGGGGAGCCTCAGGACCAAGCGGTAAGTGAACTGAGGAGGAAGCTCACTCAGGCACCCTGTTTAGCATACCCAGAGGGGGGTAAACCCTTCTATCTGGAGACAGGATATACCGATTTAAGCATAAGTGCTGTTCTGTATCAGAAGCAGGACAGTTTAAACAAAGTTATTGCATATGCTAGCAAGACTTTGTCACCTGTTGAAGTTAAATTCAACACGTGTGAGAAGGCGTTATTGTCGACTGTCTGGGCACTACAAAATTTTCGTAGCTATATCCAAGGTGAGAAAATAATTGTAGAAACAGCTCACCAACCTCTACAGTATCTGCAGAGTGAAAGAATTAGAGACGGTAATCTCTCTAACAGTCGGATTACTGCATGGACTCTATCCTTACAGGGATGGCCGTTAGAAGTCCGTTATAAACATAATAAGAGAAGCCCAGTTGCCCAAGGTTTAGCAGAATTACATGACTGTACTGCTCCATCTCTGGATGATAATGACACCGGAGATGACTTCCTAGAAGAGCAATTGCTATCTCCTTATAAAGTTTATGACGAGGAATACTGTCGACCACTACCGTGGGTATACATTGATGGTTGTTCATATCACCACGTCGCTGGTGCTGAACGGAAGTTAGTTGCAGGTATCGGAATCGCCTGGACAGGTGATTATCCTAATGTATCTATAGGATACAATATTGGTCCCAAAAGCAGTCAGATAGCCGAACTCTGTGCAGTATATAAGACCATTCAAATGGCAATAGAATATAGTATCAAAGAATTTGTTATTATAACTGATTCCAACTATGTTCGCAACAGTTTTGTCGAATATCTGCCTAGCTGGAAACGTAACCAAATGCTGAAGAGCAATAACAAACCTGTTAAACATGGGAAATTGTTTTGTAAAATAGATGAGTTGGTTAAGGAAAATGGTTTAACCATATATTGGAAGAAAACCAAAGGCCATTCTAAAATAGAAGGTATTGACAAGGATGGTAATGACTTAGCTGATTCACTGGCAAAACAAGCTGCCATCAATGGTGAAACCCTAAACATTGATGATCTTATGGGTTCAATTCATGTTGAAGCCATAACAAGACGACAGGCTAGAGATAATGCCGACTTAAACGTCGTGCAATGGAGTCAAGAAGCTCCTAGTGAGGACCTGATTACTAGTCAAAAGAATGATCCCGTCATAGGCATATTCTATAGACATATAGAAGACCTTACTGCCAATCCCATCACAGATGAGGATTGCAAAAATAATGAAGATTTACGAATCTTGATGAGATATAAAGTCCAATTTAGTATCATGGATGGGTTACTGGTCAGAACTTCTAAACATGGTATACAACAATGGGTAGTCCCAACTGTATACAGAGGGTTAATGCTCCAACACGCACATGATGCACCTACATCTGGGCATCGTGGTGATAAGATCACATATGAGATATTGCGTGATTATGCATATTGGCCACACATGTTAAGGGATGTTAAGACATACTGTCAGGGATGCTTGATTTGTCCGCAATATCAACCCCATGGTCCAACCCATCGTGCACCACTTCAGAAGAGGGGGGTGTCATTACCATGGTCTGATATTCAAATTGACTTTATAGGTCCTGTAACAAGATCTTCAAGAGGTAACAAATACATGTTAACCGTTACATGTATGTACACAAAGTGGATAGAATGTTTGCCTTGTAAAGAGAACACGAGTACCGTGTGCGCCACTTTGTTGATTAACCATGTCTTTTCCAGGTTCGGTCTGCCTCAAAGAATTGAGTCAGACAGAGGTAGTCATTTTACCAGCGAAGTAATGGCTAAGATGTGGAACATTCTAGGTGTTAAACGAAAGCTACATATTGCATACCGCGCTGCGTCTAGCGGGGGGGTAGAGCGATATAACCAGTCTATCGTTAATATTCTGAAGAAGTATGTTAAGGAGTCTGGTAAAGACTGGGACATTAAATTGCCCCTAGTTTTAATGGCGATTAGAGCTACACCTAGCACTGCTACCAAATTGTCACCTTTTGAATTGATGACAGGAAGAAAGATGGTTTTACCACAGCATTTACTATATCGTACTTCGGATCATAACTTGATCAATGCTGCCACTACGCATCAGTACATCGAAGATTTGCGCAAGCATTTACAGCATGCATTTGCTTTTGCCCAAAAGAATCTAGAAAAAGCAGCGACAGGGGTTAAGACCTACTACGATTTAAAAACCACGAAAAAGGAATATGAAATCACAGATCAAGTCTATCTGTATAACTTTGCGCGAAATCAAGTCAAGGAAAATAAATTTTTACCTTCTTGGAAAGGGCCATATGTCATCATTGACAAAATTTCCCCAGTAGCGTACAAGATAAAAATTCCTAAGGATGGTGATTTTATTGAAAAGTGGGTTCACATTAACCAGTTGCGTGCTTGTCATCCTAAATCTCAATTAAGGATTATAGGTGTGGATTCAGACGCAGAAGGGTGAACGACTAACCTGGATGAATGCTTGATTCACGTGGTATCGTATGATGTGAAATGTTGTGATGTGCCATGATCTCATGTACGTTCATGTCATTAACCATTTCCTTGCCATCCAATAACTACATTTTTAAGCAGGTTACTAGCTTGTTTAACTGCTATAGGCGAATTACTGAAGAGTCAGTAATAAATGTAGTGAGGGATGAAGTTATAAAAATAGAATTAGATAGAATACATATGTGATGAATCATAATAATGTGTTGTCCTAGGCCAAGTGATGTCACACTGTTATAAGTTTGTATGCTTAACAAACCTTGAATCATTAGTAGATAAGTCTGAAACGAGTTCCTGATCCGTGACTGTCGAAAGATGTCCAAGAAGGATGTGGCGTGTTTCTGGATCGTACTGCACCTGTGCCAAGAGCTACGGACCGACCCGATCGCAGAGATGGGACCATCCTCTGGCATCCTGATTCAAGAGACACCAGGGTTCATCTTGACAGAGAAGAGGATCCTGACCCGACGTGTGTTCGTCAGCTTGGACCCCAAGATTTCCATCGAGAAGGCATACAACATTTCATCGATGCAGCTTCCTGAGTTACAGACTTGGTACCAGATGCACCTCCAAAGAGCACAGGACCGTGTGCGAAACATCTTGGAGCAAGCCCGGAAACCATTTGTATCCAGTTCTATTCCGATGAGCAACCGACCAAAAAGGTTCCTCACCGCTATAATTGTTGCATTAGTTTGTGCCACTGTTGGTGCAGTTGTCGCAACTGGAATGTCTGCAGCCAACTCTATTACTGTCCAAAAGCTGGATATGGAAATCTATGCGCTAAAGCAACACATTAACGATATTCATCAGGAGATACAACAGCAAAGAACACTTCTCCAAGACGTGTTAACTATTGTGGAAGACACAGTTGTTACAACAAATTTGCAGTCGGAATTAATTGCCAAATCCACTGAGTTGCACCAAAGTCATGACTTATTTAAGCGTGAACTTCTATTTCTGCATGACCCAATATTGTTCCACACACTTGCTTTTCTTGACGAAGTGCAAACTGGAATGATCGAATTGGCAGGGGGACGCATACCTCTGTATTTTGTATCCAAGGATATTGTTCATGCGATGCTTGCCAATGTGGATGGAGAGACAATTGAGCCTATGCAATTAAATCTGGCCTTTGAGATGGGGAGCGCTATACCTCTCTTAATTGATCCGGAACGTATGGAGATTTGCTTTTTATTGGCCATACCATATGTAACTCCCAAAAACATTTTTCAAATGAAAACAATCTACAATGTCGGTACATGGAAGGAAAATATCCACGTAAAAGTCCAAACCCCAGATGTTTTGGCTTTTCAACCATGGGTACCAGATTGGTATTCTATACCCATTTTGAATGACTGTGAGAAATTCAAAGACAATAATTTCCAATGTGATGGAAAACCTTTTGTGTACGATTCTACCAATGCTTTGTGTGGGATCGAGTACCTTAAACATGGCTCTGAAACATGTCAAGTAACTATGTCAAAAACCGACAGTAATGCGTTAGTACATGCTATCTTAGTAAAAGATAAATGGTTGGTAAGCACGTGTCTTAAAAACATAAGTGTTTTTCGCAGGGACCAGGTGACTAATAAAGTAATTGCCTTACCAGCACCTGTCTCACTGATCAAGGTACCCCACGACTCTCGTATCACCATCGTGATGTTACGCTATACCCAGTGTACACTGACGTCATCGAAGGTGCTATTGAGATGGTGGATCCCTTCCAGAATCTAGATATCCCTCTAGATCCTAATCTAAAGTTCTTGCTGAACCACAAGCCCAACCACACTATCCAAATGTCAATCAGAAAAGATAATATTTCTGTGGATACATTTAAATACTCTGAGCTAGTTACTGACCTTATTGCTCGTGTTGACTGGTTCATCCATGTTAAGATTGTTATTGGGTGTGCTATGATAATAATGATATTATGGTTGATTGTACTAAGCGTAAAGTTCAAAACTTTTACAGGTACAAATATATACAAAAATGTTCATTCCACGCACGGGCCTATGTTAGAAATGATGTGATTGCACAATATATCTGGTAACTTCTATAGTGCTTATTCATAAGCTAAATTAATTTTGGCTATGAAATGCACTAAAGGGGGGTTATGTCAGAGTATTTATATCGGCAGACATTTTGTGCTACGATAGAAACTAAAAGTGTATATTCTGAGTCACTCTGAACAGACCAGACTCCATTTTGTTATTCCAAGTTAACAAAAAGACACAGGATTTCTTTCTGTAAGACTGGCCTCTTTGCCAGAGCTAAGGAATGCATAGCATAGTATAAACAAGTGATAAGAAGAATATAATCAAATCTAAACCCAGACAATTGTGACAGAGAAGATTAAATAATAAAAATTTAACTGTCTATATATATATATAAGGTACCATTGTATGGAAAAGGGTAAACTTAGTTCATGATCTGCCATATCAGAAATTATAGCAGATTTGCCAGACACATAGTCTGGACAAAATTTAAGAAACCCTTTGATCTTTGAAGGATACGTAAGTTATAAACTAACCTTACAGCTGATAGCTTTGCATGCTACTTTACCGACAAGATTGAACAGCTAAGGAAACAATTCTCCCCTCCTTGCCGTTCTCTTTCTCAACCACATGTAAATCTTGCTTTCCCTACCCTCCAGACTTTCTACCCGGCTACTGAACAAGAGGTGGCTGCGCTTCTCCATTCCTCTCGCCCCACCACTTGCCCGCTCGATCCTGTCCCATCTCACCTCATCAGATCTCTCTCCCCTTGTCTTGTGCCTACCCTAACACACATCTTTAACTGCTCTCTCTCTTCTGGCACTGTTCCTGCTGACCTTAAACATGCCACTGTAATACCTATCCTGAAAAAACATCTCTTGACCCATCCTCCCCTTCTAACTATCGTCCCATATCCCTGCTCCCTTTCTCATCAAAGCTTTTGGAAGGCTTGTCTTTACCCGTGTGTCCCGCTTCCTTAATTCCAACTCTCTCCTTGACCCTCTTCAGTCTGGCTTCCGCCCTCTCCACTCTACTGAGACTGCTCTTATCAAAGTGACTAATGACCTAATCTCCGCTAAATCCAAAGGTCATTACTCCATATTAATTCTCCTTGACCTCTCTGCTGCCTTTGACACCGTTGATCATGCTCTCCTCCTTCAAACTCTTCAATCGCTCGGTCTCTGTGACTCGGTCCTCTCTTGGTTTTCCTCCTATCTCTCCCAACACTCATTCAGTGTCTCCTTTTCCAAGGATACCTCCTCCACTCGTCCTGTCTCGGTTGGAGTTCCCCAAGGGTCTGTCCTTGGTCCCCTTCTATTTTCTCTTTATACCGCCTCTCTTGGTAAACTGATTGCCTCTTTTGGATTCCACTACCACCTGTACGCTGATGACACTCAGATATACCTCTCCTCCCCGGACCTCTCCCCTGCTGTCCTGCAACGTGTCACTGCTTGCCTTTCTTCCATCTCTGACTGGATGTCTTCACGCTTTCTGAAACTTAACCTCTCTAAAACTGAACTCCTTGTCTTTCCTCCTCCTAATACTGATCCTCCTCTCTCGCTCTCCCTTCAAGTCAGTGATATCCACATAAGTCCATCCCTGCAAGCGCGCTGTCTTGGCGTCATACTTGACTCTGGTCTCACCTTCGAGTCTCACATCCAGTTTGTTGCCAAGTCCTGTAGGTTCCAACTCAAAAACATAGCCCGCATTCGCCCCTTTCTTACGCAAGATGCTACCAAGGAGCTTGTCCATGCTCTAGTAATTTCCCGCATGGATTACTGTAACCCTCTCCTGATTGGTCTCCCCAAAAGCCGTATTGCCCCGCTACAGTCTGTAATGAATGCTGCAGCTAGACTGATTTTCCTCTCTAGTCGGTCCTCTCACACCTCACCCCTCTGCCGGTCCTTACATTGGCTCCCTGTATGCTATAGGAGTCAATTCAAAGTGCTAACCCATACATTTAAAGCACTGAACAGTTCTAGCCCCGCTTATATCTCTTCACTGATCCATAAATATGCCCCTCCACGTACCCTCCGCTCTGCCCGTGACCACCTCCTGACCGCTGCTCGCACCCGTACGGCCAACTCGCGCTTGCAGGACCTCTCGCGGGCGGCTCCTCTCCTATGGAATAGCTTGCCTACTGCCATCAGACTCTCCCCTAGTCTTCAATCATTTAAGAAGGGCCTTAAAACCCATCTCTTCAGGAAAGCTTATGGCCTCCCAGAGTAACCTCTACCTCACATACCTGTCTCTTGCTCTCTCCTATAGGGCAGTGCTTTGCTCTCTCCTCCATCTCTGCTTCACTCCTACTTGATATTTCTTGTCCTAATGTTTCTAATACCCCACCTCCAATAGTCTGTAAGCTCGTTTGAGCAGGGTCCTCTTCAACCTATTGTTCCTGTAAGTTTTCTTGTAATTGTCCTATTTATTGTTACACCCCCCCCTCTCAAAATATTGTAAAGCGCTACGGAATCCGTTGGCGCTATATAAATAGCAATAATAAATAAATAAATAAATAGCCACTATCTAGATAGGCCAAAATGACGTCAAAATAGCCACCAGGAAAAGTTAACTCTTTCCTGGATAGGTATGTTTAGTGGGACAAGACTGCCCTCTACAGACCAAATAACTAATTTGCGATCTGGAAGATAACCACACCTCTAGTGCTTCTATTGGGTTATCAACTGATGACGTACAGAGAGTCTGGCCCTTTAAAAGTTAAGACAAAGGGAAGACAGGGGAGGCAGAGGAGGGTATGCAAGAGATGCAAAGGAGAGGAGAGACGAATTGGAAGTTTGGGGACCTCCATGCAGAGAGAGAAATCCAAATAAGTTCCTGAGACTACCAATCGGATGAAATATCTACTCAACTGGTAATTATACTGGTTTCATCTAATTAATTAAATTAATTAAAATGTATTAATAGCATTATATATGACTGGATAAAGCACGGTCAGATTTCCATATTAAGAAATCTTAGTTAACTAAAGAATATATAGTTATAAACATTCCATTCTGCAGGTGGAATTAAGAATAATTATATATTGATGTGATATTATCACGTGTTAGCATACCGCTGTTTTTATCCAGGTGTATTGATTTGCTCTAAATTAAGATAGATATCTTTTAGACAAATTAAAAATCTGCTTATATAATATGGTAGATTCTCTTATTGGATGGTTTCAGAAAATGACTAATGAACTGGGTTAAATGTTATTTTATTTAAAATTACATAAGAATAGATCTTAATTACCTAGGAGATCTAGCCAGCATTGAAAGGGTTATTCTAACTGTCTGCTAAACTTTACGACCTTACGCTGCACTCTGAGGAATTCTGTTCTTCGCTGTGAAAAGTTTCACTTAAGTCTGTGTTAAGGATACCTCATAAATCGTCAGAATTCTTGACAGAAAATGCTAGTTAGCCATTGAAACGTAATACCCATTCCTTTGTATTGCATATCATTTTATACTGGATATTCATTGATTATTGTCATGCATGTTGCATAATATTATTATTAATTAATTTGTCATCATAAATAAAAATCTATTTTTATACATTGTGATATTAATTATATGAAATACATTCCACTTAACACGATAAACGTTCTTTGGGATCTGAGAATTGAATTAGTGGGCAATTCTCACTGTTACTATTATTATCCCATAAATATCCCCACAAGTTGTGTTTGGCATATTTGAGTCAGAGGCCAGGGGGTGAGATATCCCTCTTTATTCACAGAGATGGGTTTCCGCTTACGCGCTACCAATTCACGGCGATGTTTCACTCTGCACTGGTGGAGTGTGTGGCTGATGCTCTTGAATACTCAGCTCATTCCTTTCACATTAGGGCGGCCAGCCAGGTTAGTTTGTTGGGTTTTTCAGCTGCAGCGATTAGGCATCTGGGCAGGTGGGGCTCAAATCGTTAGGCCTAACTTGGTGTAACGTGTGTTTCCTTTTAGGTGGATATTGGGGCATTCATTTATTTATTGGACTGCGCTGCAAGCGGAGGAGTGCTCTTATGGAAGAAATTTGGGGTTCCCATATGATGTAGCCAGGGTTAGGTGGAGGGATATTAGGGGTCTCTTGTGGCAACAAATTTACCTGGAGTGTGTGGCTCTACGCAGATTTGTGACAGGCCTGGTAACCTTAATTATCCACGCTGGTGGGAACGACTTAGGGCGTAGTAGGTCCGTGGATCTCATCCATGCTATTACGCATGACTTGGCCCGCTGCGTGGCGTTATTTCAAGATTTAACGTTACTTTGGTCTGACATAGTATCTAGCCCCTGTTGACGTAGACATCCACTAGAGGAGGAATTAACCCTGCAATGTAATTATTGCAGTTTATGAAAACTGCAGTATTTACAGTTGCAGGGTTAAGGGTAGTGGTGGGAGTTGGCACCCAGACCACTCCAATGGGCAGAAGTGGTCTGGGTGCCTGGAGTGTCCCTTTAACACCACCTACACTTAAACATAATATAACTATTACTATTTTAATGCTGCTACCACCAAGACCATTTATAAATGGGGTGCCTTGGTCCCCCAGGTAAATAAAAAACAAAAAACACCAAATATTACTTAGCACAATATCTATGTAATTGAAAAATACGAATTAGTCTCTTCAGGGAATGTGATTCTCAACCAGACAAAGGCAGAACTTAATAAAGGAATATTTATTATGAGCAAAAAATAGTCACAGTGCATACAAAAATATATGATAAACAAATTATTTACACCCACAACAGATAAAAACAAAAAGGATAAAATAACAGAAGTCCTAATTACTCACTTTCAAAGTAAAACTTCTACAAGAAAGGATGATGGTGACTTACTCAAAATTAGATCTTGACCACAAGCAAGTACACCCAAACCCCTCCAAATCATTGGATATATACCCTGTGGATTATCAAGTCTTGCCCAGGGGTGGAGTTAAGGCGTACCTATAGAAATAATAAGTGACCACCTCCTTTTCTCCAGACCAACATCAATCCTAATGGAAACATTTGCCTCTATCTTCTCTTATTTACCTGCCACAGAAATAATAATTTGTTATTATTTTCCAATCCCATTGACACATCGCACGCCCCACCCGCGATCCAATAGGACGGACATCACAATTCCACACGTTTTAATTTGTGCAACTCATGTTCAGGCTTAATTAAAAGATTGGGCTTGTCCCATTCCAAATATAATAAAAATGAGGCTTAAAGCGGCATTGTCATGCCGAACTTACCTTTCTTTAATCGATTCCTCTTCTCTCACTCTCTCAGGATCTGTTCTTCATTTCTTCCTATCTGCTCTAGTTTTCTTTAAAACAAAAGACAAAGTAGGGACTATTTGTCCCTACCCCCTAATTTTCTTTTATGGCCCCCACCCACCGCTCAGGGGTGGGGGCCAGGGGGGGACAATAGGTCCCTCCCCCTCATTTTCCTTTATGGCCCCCACCAGCCGCTCAGGGGTGGGGGCCAGGGGAAGGACAATAGGTCTGTCCCCCCCCTCATTTTCCTTTATGACCCCCACCCGCCAATAGGCCTAACTTGGTGTAACGTGTGTTTCCTTTTAGGTGGATATTGGGGCATTCATTTATTTATTGGACTGCGCTGCAAGCGGAGGAGTGCTCTTATGGAAGAAATTTGGGGTTCCCATATGATGTAGCCAGGGTTAGGTGGAGGGATATTAGGGGTCTCTTGTGGCAACAAATTTACCTGGAGTGTGTGGCTCTACGCAGATTTGTGACAGGCCTGGTAACCTTAATTATCCACGCTGGTGGGAACGACTTAGGGCGTAGTAGGTCCGTGGATCTCATCCATGCTATTACGCATGACTTGGCCCGCTGCGTGGCGTTATTTCAAGATTTAACGTTACTTTGGTCTGACATAGTATCTAGCCCCTGTTGACGTAGACATCCACTAGAGGAGGAATTAACCCTGCAATGTAATTATTGCAGTTTATGAAAACTGCAGTATTTACAGTTGCAGGGTTAAGGGTAGTGGTGGGAGTTGGCACCCAGACCACTCCAATGGGCAGAAGTGGTCTGGGTGCCTGGAGTGTCCCTTTAACACCACCTACACTTAAACATAATATAACTATTACTATTTTAATGCTGCTACCACCAAGACCATTTATAAATGGGGTGCCTTGGTCCCCCAGGTAAATAAAAAACAAAAAACACCAAATATTACTTAGCACAATATCTATGTAATTGAAAAATACGAATTAGTCTCTTCAGGGAATGTGATTCTCAACCAGACAAAGGCAGAACTTAATAAAGGAATATTTATTATGAGCAAAAAATAGTCACAGTGCATACAAAAATATATGATAAACAAATTATTTACACCCACAACAGATAAAAACAAAAAGGATAAAATAACAGAAGTCCTAATTACTCACTTTCAAAGTAAAACTTCTACAAGAAAGGATGATGGTGACTTACTCAAAATTAGATCTTGACCACAAGCAAGTACACCCAAACCCCTCCAAATCATTGGATATATACCCTGTGGATTATCAAGTCTTGCCCAGGGGTGGAGTTAAGGCGTACCTATAGAAATAATA
>OW240916.1:57931272-57953772 GCA_933207985.1 Pelobates cultripes
ACTAACCCAAAAATTGAGCAATATCTACGTTGTTTTGTTTCTGAACACCAGGATGACTGGGTCGGTCTGATTCCTTGGGCGGAGTTTGCTCACAACAACCTTGTTTGTGGTTCCACTCGTAATAGCCCCTTTTTCTTGAACTATGGCTTTAACCCTACTGTTCTTCCGTCGGTGTCTCCTTCCCAGGGTATACCGTCGGTTGATATTCATATAGCCAACCTGAGAGAGTTGTGGGATCAGACTCGACAAATTCTTGAACGTAGTTCCGCGGTGTTTAAGTCACATGCTGATAGGCGTAGACGTCCTGCTCCTATTTTTTCTCCGGGGGATAGGGTCTGGTTGTGTACCAGACACATTCGCCTGAAAGTTCCTTCCTTGACATTTGCTCCTCGTTACATTGGTCCTTACAGGGTACTGAGGAGGATCAACCCGGTTTCTTATTTGCTGGATCTACCTCCTACTCTACGCATCCCTAACTCTTTTCATGTGTCGTTATTGAAACCTCTTGTTTGTAACAGATTTTCCTCCTGCTCTGCTCCTCCATCCTCGGTCCGTGTGGATGGTCAGGAGGAATATATCATCAAGTCCATCCTTGATTCTCGTATTTCTAGGGGGAAGCTGCAATACCTCATAGACTGGAAAGGTTATGGTCCAGAAGAGAGGTCTTGGGTCCCTGGTATAGACGTGCATGCTCCTCGTCTTCTTCGGGCCTTCCACGTTCGTTTTCCTTCTAAGCCCGGTCCCATCCGCCCGGTGGGCGTTTCTAGAAGGGGGGGGTACTGTCAGGGTACCTGTTGGTGATGTATCCAGGGAGGACATCCTCTCTGCTTAGGGGCTCCCTCTCCCTAGCATTTCGGCATATTCCGGCCGTTTTCGCGCCGGCCGCGCTAGCTCCTCCCCCTTTTATGACGCGACGGCTAGCGTCGACGTCATGACGTCGGCATTTGCATAAAGTGCCGGGAACCGCTTTCCGGACCTTTTGGGGGCGTGGTCTCTATTTAGGTCACAGGGTATTTAAAGGAAACCTTTACTACTGCTCATTGCCCTGTCGTGGTTCTAGCTTGCTAGTCACTCAGCGCGTTCTTTATCTTGTATTTCCGGTTTTGACCCTTGCTTGTCTTTTGTCCTGTTGTCCTCTCCTCTCCTTTGACTTGGCTTGTATCTCGCTTACCTGTCCTCCGGCTCCCTTGACCTCGGCTTACCTTTTGACTATTCTTGCTTTGTCCTTACGTTAGTCCGGCCATTCTAAGGTCCGGTATACGTACCTCCTTCTGTGCGCACTCTGCGTATTGGATCCCTGTCAGTTTCCTGACAGTTAGATAGGATTTAGATAGATAGATAGTTAGGTAGATCGATAGATGAGGGAAGATGCCAGGGATAATTATTGCTGTGGGTAAAGAGAGGGACAAGAGGCTAGCACAAAATATGTATAGAGAAGAGGAAAAGGGTTGGGGATCCAGATGTGTCTGACTGTGTGTGTCTCACAATGTGTCTGTCAGACTATGTGTGTATCTGGCATTGTGTAGCTGTGTGTAAATATGTGTGTATGTGAGTGTGTGTCTTTCTATTAAGGTTCATTTTGACAGCAAATTTTATTTATTTTTTCGTCATATTCTTTTGACAAAAATGCCATAGTTTTAGTAATATTTTAGTTAACTAAAGTGCTTTAGTTTTAGTCTAGTTTTGGTTTACTAAATGGAATTTAATTTTAGTCAAATAATGTTACAGTAGAATTATTTGACTTAAATCTAATGGGTCTATTTAAAGTGTAATGCATTATTTTGAAGGGAAGGAACAAAACAACTTTTGCTTAATGAAGCAGTCTTGGTATATAGATCAGGGACGTTTTAGCCAAATGCCCAGGGCAAATGTCTTGTTAGCCTTGCAGCTAACTGACATACCGGTCGGGCTGATAGGCTGGCTGCTGGGCTGCTGGGCGGGTGGCCGGCAGGGGAGGGCTGGCAGCCTTAGGCCTGGGGGGCAAAACCAGTCAAGTGGCCCATTGCACCACCAAATCAGTTCACCATCCATGCCCACCTTTTCCTGGTTTTATAACGGATATTGATGTTATGCTAATCAGTAGCTCTTTGCCATACCCGCTCCTTCACGGCCCCAGGCACTGCTTGTTGTGAGTGTGAGCCACTGTAAATTAGGGGCAGAGGGCACTTGCACTGCGGTAAAGATGGGGCTGGACAGGAGGAGAGTGCAGTTCAATCAGTGCACTCCCCTCCTGTGGGTCACCAGTAGACTGGTGCACCTGCCCAGGATCAGTGCCGGTGCAAGGATTTTTGCCGCCCTAGACAAAATAAAAATTTGCTGCCCCCCCATGTGACATCACAATGCCCCACCCATATGAACTAACGCCAGTGCTGCACACAGTGTGTGTCTACATTAAAAAGCCTGCAGGGACCAGCTATAGACACCAGAACCACTTCATTAAGCTATAGTGTCCCTTTAATGTGAGGTACATTATAGATTAATATCACTAATAATATACTAGATTGCCTACTTACAAGCAGATGAGGATGATGATGGGCTGCAATTTGGCTCCACTGGTCTGGTGTAGAACAGGATCTCTGGAGGCTGTTTGCAACTGTGGTCACAAAATTCAATGTTCTGGGAGAATTGGAAGCAGCTCCATTTTCTTCTTCTTCTTACCCCCTCTTCTTCTTACTCCCCCTTCTTCTTCTTAACCCCCTCTTCTTCTTACTCCCCACTCTTCTTCTTACTCCCCACTTCTTCTTATTGCTCCCCCTTCTTCTTACTCTCCCTTCTTCTTCTTAACCCCCTCTTCTTCTTACTCCCCCTTCTTATTCCCTCCTCCCCTCTTCTTATTCCCCCTCCCTCTTCTTATTCCCCCCTCCCCTCTTCTTATCCCCCCTCTTCTTATCCCCCCCTCGTTTTATTCCCCCTCCCCTCTTTTTATTCCCCTCCTCCCTCTTCTTGTTCCCTCCTCCCTCTTCTTATTCCCTCCCCTCTTCTTATTCCCCTTCTTGTCCCCCCTCTTTGTTCCCCTGCACTCTTCTTATGCCCCTCCCCTTGACCCCTCCCTCCCTCTTCGCATTCCCCTCCCACTCCCTCTTCTTACCCACCCCTCTCTTCTTCTTGCCCCCCTCTCTTCTTACCCCCACCTCCCTGCCATTGGCGGGCTGCACTCCGGGTCAGCGGTGGCCGAATTGATGGGAGGTGCAGCTGAGTGTGCACTTCCCGCATATCCAGAATCGACCCGATTAAACAAGCTCGCGCTCAGGCGAGCGCCAGTATTTGGGGCAGCCCGGCCCAGGAACGCGGCCGGCCCCCAGGTGCCGCGGCCCACCGGGAAATTTCCCGGTATCCCGGTGGGCCAGTCCGGCCCTGCCGGTCGCCGGTGATCCCACGCCGGCGATCGCGGTTTGGGGGACTCCCAGGGAGCACCCCGCGGCACGTCCGACCCCCTGGCAGCCCCCCCGGCCATGTGAGAGTGAGGTCCTTGCGAGGACCTCACAATCACATGGCCGGGATAGCTGCCTCCTGCATTGCCAGCAGGGGGGCTGCCTGTAATGACAGGTGGTCCCCCTGCTGGCTGGAAATAAAAATAAAAAAAGTTAAATAAGTGTAAAAAAAATATATATATTTATTATATATATATATATATGATCTAAGTATATATATATAAACATATACATATACACACATACACTGTATAGGTGTATTTTACTATTAATATATATATAATTATATATATATTAATATCAAATTACACGTAGACTGATATTGATAAAATATATATATAATTATTGTTATATATATATATTTATATATAATATAAAAAGTAAATACATTAAAAAATAAAATTAAAAAATAATTAAATAATAATAATTAAAAAATATATAGATGTGTGTTATTTCGTTCTAACTGTATTGTGATATTAATATATATATATATATATATATAGATATATTTATATCAAAATACACGTAGAATGAAATAATATATATATATCTATATACATAAATATATATGTATATATCACTATATATATATATATATATATACCTATATATAAATAAAAATATTTTTTAAAAAATTATATATATATATATATATAAATATATATATATATACACATATATATTCACATACATATACATATACATATATTAATTCTACATATATATTTATGTAATATTTTTACATAATTGGGTATCTTAATTAATTACAATTAGCTGGACCTGCCTGACAACCCATGCCAATGTAAAGGGAATTTAATTTGCTAGAACTATATTTAACCCTCTAACTTTCCAAGACACCATAAAACCTTTACATGGGGGGTACTGTTCTACTCGGGGGACTTCATGCACAAACAGCACTTACACGGACGATATTATTGCTGCGATACTTTTTACTGTTTTGAAACACAAATATTTGTGTTCAGCGAAGTCTCCCGAGTACAACAGTACCCCTCATGTACAGGTTTTATGGTGTTTTCAAAAGTTACAGCGTCAAATATAAGGCTTGTGTTTCTTTTTTTTCACATTAAAATTCGCCGATTGGTTACGTTGCCTTTGAGACCCTATGGTAGCCCAAGAATGAAAATTACCCCTATGATGGCATACCATTTGCAATAGTAGACAACCCAAGGTATTGCAAACAGGGTATGTCCAGTCTTTTTTAGTAGCCACTTAGTCACAAACACTTGCCAAAATTGGCGTTTTTTGCATTTTTCACACACAAACAAATACTAACGCTAACTTTGGCCAGTGTTTGTGACCAAATGGCTACTAAAAAAGACTGGACATACCCCATTTGCAATACCTTGGGTTGTCTACTATTGCAAATGGTATGCCATTATGGGTGTAAATTTCATTCCTGGGCTACTATAAGTCCCAAAGGCAACGTAACCAATCTGGCAAATTTCAATTTCAAATGTAACATGCTATATTTGACCCTGTAACTTCCCAAAACTCCATAAAACCTGTACATAGGGAGTACTGTTTTACACATGAGACTTTGCTGAATACAAATATGTGTATTTTATTGCAGTAAAAGCAAACAGTATTGTGACATTGACCGTTAAAATGTCATGTAGAAGTAAAAAAATTTAACAAAATCTTATTTTCTCCAATTGTTTTCATATTAAATTATGTTTCATAGCTAAATATTTGATATTAAATGAAAGCCCTGTTTCCCCTGAATAAAATGATATATAATAAGGGTGGGTGAAAGAGGTGTATTACGGTTGGACAGACATGTAGCGCAAATGCCAGGTTTTGTTTACATTTTGTTTCGTTCACAATGTGTACATTTGGCTCCATCCTTAAGGGGTTAAATCATGGTTGACATACAAACATACCCCACCACCCTTCTTGTTTTTCCTATCCTTCCTAAATAACATGTACCCATTTAAGTTAACTGCCCAGTCATGTGGCTCATCCCACTATGTTTCAGTTATGCCTATTATATCATATTGTTTAGTGTATGCTAATGCCTCTAGTTCCCCCATTTTGTTATTTAGGCTCCTTGCATTAGTAAGCATACATTTAATATTATGCGTCACTTGTATATTTTGTGAATTATCAACATTACATAGCTTCTCTGTTCTGAGCTTGCCCCTCCCCCCGTCTCAACCCCCCTTATACTGTGCTAAAGCCCATCTCCTTTCTGTCCTATCTCCATTTATTGTGTAACACAGAGGACTGATAGGTAACGTATACCAGACCTTAGAATGGCCAGACTAACGTACCAAAGAATAGTCAGGAATAGCCGAGGTCAAGGCATACAGAAAGAGACACATCGATAAGGAAAAGCCAGGGGTCAGGAATGCCAGAAAACAGGGAAGTCAAAATCAATGCCAAAGTCAAATAACCAGAAAAACCCAAAACAATAACGTGCTCTCAGACAGCCACAAGGGAAACCACGACTGGGTCTAAATACCCCGCCTGTGGATCTGATTGGTTGTAACCGGCCTTTGACCCCAAAGGCAGTTACCAGGTTCCTATTTGCATGATTGCTGCTCAGTACAAAGCCTCCTGTGGATTGATTGCTGCTCGGCACAACTTTTCTTGTTAGGAGAGTAATTTTGCTCTGCATAACTTTTCCTGTCAGAACAGTAAATGCCATTAATCACATTTTTATGTGCGGAATATGTGACATTACCCCCCACCTGAAGAACGCCCACCGGGCGAGCAGGACCAGACTTGAGAGGAAACTTGGCATGAAAATAGCGAATCTTGCGGCCAGCGTGTATATCAGATGCCGGAACCCAAGAACGATCGGCTGGCCCATAACCTTTCCAATCCACCAAGTACTGTAAAGTGCCCTGAGAAAACCTGGAGTCAATTATGGAGGAGACCTCATACTCTTCCTGTCCAGAAACAACTAAGAGAGACAGTATATAATTGCAAACAAGAGGTTTGAGTAAAGACACATGAAAGATATTAGGAATTTTCAAGGAGGGAAGGGCCAGAGAGTACGCAACAGGATTGAGTCTACGAAGGACACGAAAAGGTCCAAGGAACCTAGGAGCAAATTTCATGCTAGGGACTTTGATCCTGATGTTACGAGAAGATAACCAAACCCTTTCACCCACTTGGTAAACAGAGTTGGCACTTCGACGTGTATCAGCATAATGCTTGAAACGGTCAGCAGCAGTACCCAGTGTAGATTGAACTGTAACCCAGGTATCACGGATCGAAGCCAAGCGGTCATTCAAAGCAGGAATAGCCCTATCAGAAAAAACAGCCGGTAGGACAGTAGAATGCCGTCCATTATTAACAAAAAATTGACTATGCCCGGACGAGTCATGGTCAGCATTGTTCCTAGCAAACTCGGCCCATGATAGTAATTCGGACCAATTGTCTTGAGTGCTATTAACGAAACAACGCAAATATAATTCCAAGGACTGGTTAGCCCTCTCAGCTGTACCATTGGTCTGGGGGTGGTAAGAGGATCAAAAAGACAATTCAATCCCTAATTGTTTATTGAAGGCCCTCCAAAGCCGGGACACAAACTGAGAACCTCTATCAGATACTATACTGTGAGGAATGCCATGCAGACAGACAATTTCTCGTATATGGATTAGTACCAGGTCTTGAGATGACAGCAATTTCTTGAGAGGAATAAAATGAGCCATTTTAGAAAAACGGTCCACAACTATGAGAATAGTGGTATAACCGTTAGAACTAGGAAGTTCAACAATGAAGTCCATGGACATGTGGGACCATGGGACCTCAGGAATAGGAAGAGGTTGTAATAAGCCACAAGGGAGTTTATGAGGCACTTTGGAAACCGCTCAAACAGAACAAGCCTGCACATACTCCTTAACATCCTTCCTGAGGGAATCCCACCAGAATGACCTCATGATAGCAGAAGTGGATTTATTAATACCTGGGTGACCAGCAGACATTGTCATTAAACAACTTTGTCCTGTTTGTCCTGAGATTTACCGCAGGGCGCCTGAGACTGAGCCTCCATGATGGAGCCAAGCAGTGGAGAGGACAATGAAAGGACAGTGGACGCAATGATACATTCCGGGGGAATTTCTTGCTCTAGTATAGCCTCAGTATCAAACTGCCTGGACAAGGCGTCGGCCTTGACATTTTTAGAACCAAGTCTATAAGTGAGAAGAAATTAAAGCGAGAAAGAAATAGACCACCTAGTTTGTCTAGAAGATAAACGCTTGACATCTACTATGTAAGCCAGGTTTTTGTGATCAGTAATGATCAAAAGGGGGTCTTCGGAACCCTCTAAAAGTTGTTGCCACTCCTTGAGAGCTAGAATAATGGCCAACAATTCTCTATTGCCAATAACTTTCTAGAAAAGTAACCACAAGGATGTAACTGAGTTTCCTGGGTCTCCATCTGGGAGAGAACTGCCCCTACCCCTTTCTCTGAAGCATCAACCTCCAGTATGAAAGGCTTACTCGTGTCAGGATGTATCAATATGTCGGCGGAGGCAAACCGCTGTTTGAGAGTTTCAAAGGCTTCAATAGCCTCCTTAGACCATATCATACTACTAGCCCCCTTGTGTGTCATATTGGTGATGGGGGCTATTACTGAAGAAAATCTCTTTATAAATCTTCTGTAATAATTGGCAAAACCAATGAATCTTTGAATGGCTTTCAACCCTGTGGGTAAAGGCCACTGTAGAACAGACTCTAGTTTTTTAGAATCCTTCTGAAACCCTGAGGCAGAAATATTATATCCTAAAAACTGTACTTAAGACTGGTCAAAGATACATTTTTCCAATTTACAATAAAGTTGTTTTTATAACAAGTTTTGCAGAACTTGTTTAACGTCATCGCGGTGAGACTGGAGGTGAGGAGAATAATAAGGATATCATCCAGATAGACCAAGACAAACGAATAAATGTAATCCCTGAGTACATTGTTAATGAAATCTTGGAAAACCACTGGAGCGTTGCACAACCCGAATGGCATCACTAGATAGTCATAGTGTCTATTTCTGGTATTAAATGCAGGCTTCGACTTGTGGTTTTCCTTGATTCTCACTAAATTGTAAACACTTCTATGGTCAAGCTTAGTAAACACTTTAGCACCCTGGAGTCTGTCAAATAATTCAGCAATAAGAAGAATGGGGTAGGCGTTATTAATGGTGATTTTGTTCAATGCCCTGTAATCGATGCATGGGCGCAACTCACCATCCTTTTTAGATACAAAAGAGAATCCTGCACCAGCAGGCGAGGATGATTTTCGTATATGGTCTTTATTCAATGAATCTTTAATATATTCCTCCATTACACTAATCTCCTGAGGAGATAGAGCATAGACTGCTCCCTTAGGTGGCATAGCGCCTGGTAGTAAGGTAATGGAACAGTCATATGATCTGTAAGGAGGTAGAGTATTAGACTGAGTCTTGCTGATTACTTCTTTAATGTCTTGGTATTGTATCGGGATTTTGAGGTGTATTAGTGGGTAATTCAATAGTGCCCACTCTTTTGGTGACATGCAATATGCACCTTTCATTACAATCCTTACCCAATTCTAACATTTACCCATTAGCCCAGCCAATATGAGGGTTATGCTTGCTAAACCATGGGAATCCTAATATGATTGGACAAGAAGGAGATGCAATCACCTGAAATGTAATCTCTTCCTTATGTAAGGCACCAATGGAAATATTAATGGGTAAGGTTTCATGTGTTATCAATGGTTGTGAGAGTGGTCTCCCATCAATAGCTTCAACAGCTAGGGGTGATAGTCTCTCCTTGGTAGGTATAGTATTACCCTTGACAAATTGAATGTCGATGAAGTTTCCAGTAGCACCTGAATTCATCAGAGCTTTGCATGAAAATTTCTTTTTGTCAAAGGTGATAGAAATATCAAGGAGAAACCTATTTTTATTCTTTCCAGAGGACGTTTCCATTACACCTAAGACCTGGCCCCTTAAGGTGCTTAGGTGCGGTACTTTTCTGGACGTATGGGGCAATTGTTTCTCATATTTCCCTTCCTACCACAGATTAGACATCGGCCTTCTTTTCTCCTATATTGTCTTTCTGCTTCCGACAGTCTAGTGACCCCCAACTGCATGGGTTCGGACTGTACAGGAATTTCAGGGACAACAGGTCTGGAGAAACAGGGTGCTAAATGTATACTCATGCGTCTGGTCTTGTTTCTAGTAGCCTCTCTGGTTCTCAGTCTATTATCAGTCTGCATGACAAGTGATAAATTCATTATGCTTTTTGGGTAAGTCTTTGATGGCAATCTTATCTAGCATAGTTTTAGATAGTCCCTTTTTGAATGCAGAGATTAACCCACTATTAGTCTATCTCGGAAGCTAGGGTACGCAATTCTATGGCATATTCTGAGATAGACCAGTTCCCTTGTCTGATATGCATATGGGCAGTAGAGGCGTCATCCTCTCTGCCTAAAGGTTCAAACGTAAGTTTGAATTCCATAAGGAACTCCTGGTAATTG
Organism: Pelobates cultripes; assembly: GCA_933207985.1. Classification (NCBI taxonomy): domain Eukaryota; kingdom Metazoa; phylum Chordata; class Amphibia; order Anura; family Pelobatidae; genus Pelobates; species Pelobates cultripes. The sequence continues at coordinate 57,941,186 of OW240916.1, forward strand.
TGTGCCATACTCCTATTACTCATAATGGATTGGCCCAAGCTAAAGCTTTACCTTTTAACTGATTCATTAGGTAACCAATTTTAGCTCTATGTGTGGGAAAAGATCCCAGTGAGGCCTCAAAATGATACTCCATTTGGTTAAGAAATCCTGGGCATTCTTGAATATTAACATCAAATTGCAGGGGAAGAGAAAGAGAGATAGTAGGTGCCTTGTATACTATAGGTAGAGGTACATAAGGTGGAGGTGAGGCCGCAGGTTGCAAGTGCGCTGTTCACATAAGACGCGTACTGAAGGCCTGGGCAAATTGATCCATGCGGTGATCATTATCCTCCAATTTCCTTTCGCAAGCAGCTATGTGCTTACACAATTATACAGGATCTATGGCCATGTCATAATGTCAGGATTACAGTATGTTCCAGCACGTAGAATTGTGTAACACAGAGGACTGATAGGTAACGTATACCGTACCTTAGAATGGCCGGACTACCGTACCAAAGAATAGTCAGGAATAGCCAAGGTCAAGAACACAAAAAGAGACACAATGATAAGGAAAGGCCAGGGGTCTGGGATGCCAGAAAACAGGGAAGTCAAAATTAATGCCAAAATCAAATAACCAGAAAAAACAGAATCAATAACACACTCTTGGACAACCACAAGGAAAACCACGACAGGGCACTGAGCAAGAGGAGAACTGGGCCTAAATACCCCGCCTGTGGATCCGATTGGTTGTAACTGGCCTTTGACACCAAAGGCAGTTACCAAGTTCCTATTTGCATGATTGCTGCTCAGCACAAACCCTCCTGTGGATTGATTGCTACTCGGCACAACTTTTCCTGTCAGGACAGTAATTTTGCTTGGCACAACTTTTCCTGTCAGAATAGTAAATGCCATTAATCACATTTTTATGTGCAGAATACGTGACACCGGCACAACAAACATGGGCATGACTCCTTTTGAAAAATTATGTATGCGACAACTTTCGCAGAGAAAAGTCCTCTCTCTATGTTACATGTTAAACAACAAAATAGGCAGGGACAATATATGGGCATTCCAAAAAGCCTGGGAAACAGATCTTGGGAGGACGGTGACACTGGAGCTATTGCAGTCAGCATTATAACACTCATAAGGGACTTTCCTCCTGTGCATTGCATCTAGAAACAATGAGGAAGTTGTACTGATGGTACCTTGTCCCACATAAGTTTGCAACCTTGTATCCCAATGTGAGCAATGTTTGCTGGAAATGCAACACAGACACAGGCACGATGCTACATATATGGTGGACCTGCCCGACACTACAAAACTACTGGCGGGACGTAGGTGACATGCTTACACAACGCACACGACATCAAACATCACCAGATCTACGCACATTCCTACTGTATATTTGTGACGAACTACCCTTTGCCACTGGCTTTTGGAGGGGTCTGATTGCCAGCCTCCTGCCCCGTGACTATGGCACATGGCTAAAAGACCTGTTAAAAAGTGACTTCCATGGGAAAATGTGCCTCTTCCCCCTCCCCCTTTTTCTTGTCCTATTGTTCTCCAGCAGGGCGTTGTCCCAGGGACACTGCCAGAGCAGTTTAAACTGGCTGCTTTGTCCCTCCTCCATCTCCCATCAGCCCTTAATATTTTCTAAACCCCACCCTTATTTGTACTATAGTGCACTTTTAATATTGGACATATTGAGCGTTAAGATCCAAGTTATCTGGGGATATGTTGGACATATAGGTTAAACATTGTATTATAAGATTTATGTATTGTTATGTGGTTTTTGTAACAGTTTTTGACTTAGAGATATTTCCTGTTCATGGAGATAATTAAGTTACCACAGCCACTTAAGCCAATTATCTCCAGGATAGAGGAGAAGAAAGACCAACCGCACAGCCTAAATCTGTGGAACTATTTTGGGCATGAAAGCCATGAGTGCTGTCGGTCAAATGTGACTTCCATAAAACTTTTGAACCTCTGCTCTGATCTGGGTGATTTTTGGATATGTTGTTCACCTATATCAGGGCTATCCAGGGATGTAGTTGGTGGATATGTGGTGTTTTGAGGTGTTTTCTGTGTTTTGTGAAAAATTTATGTTTTCTGCCTGTAAGTAATTGAGTTGAGGTATGTCTAAAAAGTGTGTTGGTTACGACTCAAAAATTGAATAAAAACTCAAAAAGGGGTAAGCGACAAAAAGGGGGCAACAAGGAGGCATAAGATACAACTGAGTGGGTGCCTACGTTTTGTATTGTGCCAAGTCCATTGTGTTTGGTAATTGTATCACAGGCAGAGGGGAGGGTTTGTGTACATTATCTGGGAGTGCCTAACTGTACAAGAGTGTTTTGATTGGCTTTGTAACTTTGTGTCAAGGTTACTGAACTCCCCCTCAACAACCTGGGATCTACAGGACAGAACCGGAATCACCAGGTGCAGTAACAGTTTATCATGGGTGGGTTACTCTTTGAATTGTTCGTTGTGGGTGGGTTGCTGGACTAACTCAGGCACTGACCGACAGAAGGTCAGGTACCTGGTTTGTCTCCCCCCAAAAGGGATATGTGATATGTGACGAACTACCCTTCGCCACTGGCTTTTGGAGAGGCCTGATTGCCAGCCTCCTGCACTGTGACTATGGCCCATGGCTAAAAGACCTGCTAAAAGTGACTTCCATGGGAAAATGTGCCTCTTCCCCTCCCCCTTTTTCCTGTCCTATTGTTCTCCAGCAGGGCGTTGAATTAATGGTGTTCACCCAATTGCAAAGAGGTATAGCAACGAAAAAAATGGCGGAATTGTGGCAGAATTACAATTCAGAAAAAACAAAATGAAAACGTCTGAGTCCGGAACAGGCTAGGACAGTACTTTCTCTCCCCCTTCCCCCCCCCCCACTCCAAAAACATTCCTGCTTCCCCTTTTTCCCACGCTTCCCCCTCACATGGTTATACACAAATATGAACACGGAGCAATTCACAACATAGTTACACATAGGGCACTAGAGATCAGCAATATAGGCACTGAGACATGGTAACCGAGAGGTATTAACTACGAGATTTAACAGACCCATTATAGGGTGTTCTATATAACCTGCAATATAAACCATAACCATAGTAAGAATAGTGTATGTAAATAAATATCTAATGATAATTTGGATATACAAGTTCACCAGACAGTAGGAATAGGTGACTATAGAGAAGTTACAAGACAATAAAAGTTGTTACTGTACTCTATGTGTAAATATACAGCTACATTGTTGCTACCTGAACAACCATTCATAGCCATGTATACCCGTGTTACCAATGTCTATTTTCTGTATTTCTTTGTAAGTGACAAAAAACAATAAACTACAAATTGGAAGAAAAAAGTTGTTTTAGTCATCAAGCAAGATGCATTTAGGATTGGCTCTAAAAGGAAATTGCAATCACCTGATCATTCTAAATTCAGGTAAATTGCAGATTGGACCAAAATGATCTCAAATTCTAGTTTTTTATATACCCAAGGTATTTGGTGCATTTTAAGATAATGTTTTTTTATATTTTTTTTAAGCTAAATTAAAGAACAGAAATATTATTCCATTGGATACAACTATTTATTAAAAGCCTAATTCCACAACAATAATTTTTTTCTTCATAAAAACTTCAAATTCACACCCTACCTTTATTTGCACATTTTAAGATAACCATGGTTAATGACTAATGACCCATGAGACAATCTGGTTTGTCTAAAAAGTGTGTTGGTTACGACTCAAAAATGGTATAAAAACTCAAAAAGGGGTAAGCAACAAAAAGGGGGCAACAAGGAGGCATAAGATACAACTGAGTGGGTGCCTACATTTTGTATTGCCCCAAGTGCCAAGTAACCTAAGTATATCTTTGCTTCCAACTCAACTATACTTACCAGGTTATCTGCAATATCATTATACGTGTCCATTTTCTCCACCAGTTTCTCTTTTAAGTGACTGCATGTGGATCAGCAATGCCATTGAATCTGTTGAATAGAGGCCTTAGTACCAGGCATCTGTACCTGTGTAGGTAAGAAAATGGAGATTTTGTTTTTCCTCCCAGAACTCAAGGCCAATGAATTATCCGTTCTGGTGCCATTTTAGGAGGTAAAGTGTGGCAGTCTTAATGCAGAAATTAGTATTACCTTGCATGTTTTGTAGTTGTTTTTGTACCTGCAGTTTGTCATCTCAAAGACAATCCTCTTTGCAGGTAAGTTAAGCATGATATAAAGCTGTTTAGGGATTGTAAGCTGCATGTGAGGATGGAGTTCCACTCATCTTACTGCATTCAAGCACAGGCTATATGCCAGTTTCCCACTATCTTTAAACTTTATCCACCACTACTACTATTTTTTTTTTTTAAATCTAATGTGGTAAAGGTAGTGCAAAGACAAATTTAGCTACTGTTCTGAAATTTGGATATTTAATTTGAAATAATTTAGGGTTACATTTTTAAAAAAACTGCAGCAATTGAAAAATACATTTTATCTACATCCATTCAAAGAATGATAAATGCATTTTTGCCATTGAGTCTACCAAATTCACTGATCTTTTATCTATTTATCTATTAATTCAAAACATGTTCTAAAATCTTATTTGAATATATTGAATCGATTTGACCAAAAAATTGAGACAAATCCTTATTGATTCCAAATGGCATTTTTTATTTCCTTGGATCCACAAGCTCTTACTTAACATATTAAATATTAAATCCTTATATGAAAACAACCAGCATTGTTAAATATCTGTACAAATTCTGATCATGAATTCCTCTTTAGACAGATAATTTAACATCTATATTGTTCTAAATGTGAAGAACCTTGTAAATAACATTGAAAAGAACAACACCATTGTTGATCATAATGAATTAATTAATTTTTAATCCTTCAAACAATTTTTCAACAGCCAATGTGAATTTCAGGTCTGTCTATAATTTCTGAGCTAAGATTTTGACCAATTTTTGAATATGAGTACCTCATCTGCTTTCTACTTTTTTCAATTGAGTACCTCATCTGCTTTCTCCAGTCCTTTGGTATGATCCTAAAATAAAAGAATACTGAAAGATCAAAAACATTTTTTTTTTTTTTTTTATAGTTCTATACCAGGGTAGGCAACCTTCGTGAATCTCCAAATGTTTTTGGACTACATCTCCCTTGATGCTTTGCCTGCATTATGACATTTAAAGCATTATGAAGATGTAGTGCAAAACAAAGGTTGCCTACCCCTTTTCTATACTATGCTCTGTGTACCTGTCTGTGAATCCCATTGGACCCTGTGGCTTTGTTTACATTAACTTAATTTATTCTAGCACTTTATCCTGTATTATCCAGGACTAGTGTTAAGGCTCATTTAAATTAGCCTGTATTTACGGGCAGAGTCAGGGGCATATACCAAGACCTCAGCCGCATCCTAGATATTGCACAGTGGTCTATGATTGATGGTTTGAAATTCCCAGTAGTGTGTGTTTCTGCAATCATAGCTGACATAATTTCTGGCAACACTGAGACACTGGGCAGAACAACCAATAACTAGTTCAGTAACTCATACTGGTGAAAAGCAGTCTAAAAGCCATCCAAGTAATTTCTCCTTAAGAACTGATGGCTGGTAAGGGAAAGGGGTAACTGCCATTCATTTGGAATAATTAGTACTTTATTGTTACTATATGCACAAAATCAGCCTATACTTTATAAGTCATTCAGGAGTTTTTAAGGCAATGTTTGTCTACATAAGGACAGTAATATGGTATTGTGAGCAGAGGTCTGTACTTTTCAAAAAAGTTGTTTCAGTAAATAATGGTTGGCACTGTAAGTTCAAATAATGTAATTGTCTCTGTCATGGGGGTGGTATAAGCTTTGCTGGAGGGGGTCTTTGAGGGCTTTAAAGACCCATGGTGTGAGACACATGATCTCTACTGCTAGTGTCAAAACCATAATAGGAGGGTATTTAATATGTAATGTACTAAAAGTCTGATCATTAGTATAGTGCTGTTGGGAGACAGTACTTGAGAAAAGAACTTTGCTGCTTATTCCTTTTATAGTTAGGTGCTCTTTACTTTAGAATGTTACTGAATGTATAGAATACGAGTGTTTTCTATTAGTCATTCTGGATGTTTTGAAGGTATTGTTAGAGAACATAAGAACCGTTTTAAGGAGATATATTCCTCTACCACCTCTTGTCCAATCTTCCCATTTTAACCTTTAGATTGTAAGTGTCAGGATTACTGTTTGATCCAGCACGTAGAACTGTACAGCACAGATGACAAATAAGTAACGTATTACCGGTCCTTAGAATGGCCGGATTTAACGTACAAAGAATCGTCAAAAATACTAGCCGAGGTCAGGGAACACAGAAAGGAACACAGCGATGAGGAAAGCCAGGAGTCAGGATACCAGAATATAGAGAAGTCAATAAACAAAGCCAAAGTCAAAACCAGGTAGAAAACTATAAACAGGAACGCGCTCTCAGACAACCACAAGGGAAACCACGACAGGGCACTGAGCAGGCTGAGAACTGGGCCTAAATACCCCTCCTTTAGTTCTGATAGGCTGTAACCGGCCTTTGACCCCAAAGTCAGTTACCAGGTTTCATTTGCATAATTGCTGCTCAGCATTAACCCTTCTGTGGATTAGGTTGCTGCTCGGCACAACTTTTCCTGTGTGGACAGTAAATGTCATTAATCACTTTTCTCTAAGCGGATGAATACATGACACCAGGTTTCATTTGCACAATTACTGCTCAGCATTAACCCTTCTGTGGATTAGGTTGCTGCTCGGCACAACTTTTCCTGTGTGGACAGTAAATGTCATTAACCACATTTCTATAAGCGGATGAATATGTGACAGTAACCTCACGGACAGGGCCATTTACCTGTTGTACCGGTCTGTTCTTACTGTGTTGTCCTTTTTCCAATTGTACAGCACTGCAGAATATGTTGGCGCTTTATAATGCCAGTAACAATTAAAAATAATAATAATATTCATGATTTTCAATATTCAGTAAATTTGTTCAAATTTAATGATACCAGGCATAATTGGGCATAAATAAGTTTTGATATAATTTTTTATATTTTCTAATTACCATGTTATTGCTAAAAATCATTGGGATCTCCTGTGGTTTAAATTCTCTTGCAAGGAATATGTGTGATAACGCTACAAGCTTGACATTTATATTTGTTCAGTACTTTTCTATTTTCCTTGATGAGTCATTTACCAAATAATGAGGTCACAGACTGGAAAACAGAGTTGTAAATAAATCACATTTCTCAATGTGCAAATGTGGCGGCCTCCCCGATGAGAAGATGAGTTTCGCCGCCAGAGATGTTCTTCCCCCCCAGTGGGAGGGATGCTGTAGAGCAGAGCAGGAAAAGCTCTTAAAAGAGCTAGTGATTAAGCACTCCAAGCAGAAGAGAGCTGTTATAGCTTTCTCCCACAAACATGAGACGAGGCTCGATGCTGTGAGATGATTGAGTTTAATGGAGCCATACACAGCCTTTTATGTCAATCCGCACTCAATGGGCACTCCCCTCTGGACCTGAGGGTAGACTACAGCAAAGACAATCATACAATGGCATTGGCTCCTGTAATGGAGCTTCCTGTACCCCGGTTGGGTATCTCCTAGTGCTTACCGAGGGCTCCAATCAATTCTCCAGACACCCTAAGTACTGCAGACCCCACGAACTGCCGCAGCTTGGGTGGGGTCTCGCTGTCTCCTACCCACCCTGAACCTACGACCAGGCTCCAGGTTCCAGTGGGTGAACCTATCTTCCTTCAGAAAGCATAGCAGGAACAACTCTTACAAGAGCTAGTGATTATCCAAGGGAGTATGATGATCATAGCAATCCCTTGTAGTGATATAGCAATTCCCCCCAATAAGAGACAAGACTCCAGATTGAGGATGAAGTAGAACTGAAAGTTTAATGGAGCATACTGGTCTTTTATACAAGTTTCCCAACAGGTTGACGCCCAGGTGGATCTTGTTGGGCACAGGACATAAAACATGCAAGCCAATAAAAACAGTGTAACAATGAACGACACTCCCACATACATTACACAATCCCTCCCCTCTGCCTGTGATACAATTAAGTTAGATAATACAATAACTTAATTATCCCCAGACAGAAAAAACACACATTTTTATAAAGTCCAATAAGTACCCCAAAACACAACGTATCCCTATATCTTACATCCCCCGATAGCCCTGATCTGGGTGAAAAACATATCCAAAAATCACCCAGATCAGATAAGGGGTTCAGAAATGTTATGGAAGTCATATTTTTGCCCAGGCGAACACAGGATTTCATGACCAAAACAGTTCCATAGAATCAGGGCTTGCGGCCGGTCTAGTTCAGTAGTTTGCAAATGAACAAACTATCAAACTGAGTCAATAGTCTTACCCTGGAGCTTGTTCCCTGATCTAGACGAATGATCTCACTGAACAGTGCCCTTCTGAGCTGAATATAAATAAACGCAGGCGATGATGGAAGTCCATCTGTGTTTGGGAGTTTCTGTATGCAATTTCAGTTCCATGAGATTCATGCCCAAACACCGCTGCCTGCATTCATGCGAACAAGATGGCCGCCACCTTGTGGTTGTTCATAGGAATCGCAGCCACGCAGACGAACAATTAGAACATTGCGGTGAGAAACATTCCAAGTTGTTAATAGGTGTTGGGGATGTAGGTAGAGTCTAGGGGATATAAGTCGTTCCCCAATAGAACTCCAGCGGGTAAGTCGTTCATAACCCCCACGTTTACGGTGCGGTATCCAGGTCCCCAATATAGATGAACACGGGCAGTGGGTAGGCGATATACAGCTCCCCCAGTTACCCAGACGGCCACAGTTTGTCCGGTGTGTCCTTTGTCTCGTACCAGGTGGCACTGGACCAAAGTCAGGGTAGCTCCTGTGTCTCTTAATCAACAGGGCGATTGCCCGTCTACCAGCACAATTTGCCAGTAATGTTAACAGTTATCCTGGGTGGCTGCTTGTATCGGATCAACCTCATGCAGTACTCCCCAATATTCCTCTGTGTTAATCTCCATTTCCAAGCAGAGTGCGGCAATGTTGGAGCGGCCCCATGTAGTTCTGGGGGGCTCCAGTGGACAATCACTCTTAAAATGTCCCAACTGCATTCAACGGAAGCACTGCACCCCGTTCCTGGGTGGGGTGGGTTGTTGTCTAGGTGGTCCCTGGTAAGGTGTAGGGCCTGGGGGCACATTCAGGGCGAGGGAGAGAAGGTCTAACCGGGGCATGTTCCACTTTCCTGGAGTTGGTATATTCGTCGGCCAGACGAGCTGCTTCAGGCAAGGTGAGCAGTCTCCAATCCCGGATCCATTCCCGTATCTACGGGCTGCAGGGTATTGAAAAAATGTTCCAATAACAATATTACAAAACAGTTGTAATACATCCTCTCCGATGTGGCTTGACAACCGGCAATCCAGTGGGATGCTGTTCGGTGGAGACGGCATGCCCACTTGGTGAAGAAATCCCCACTGTGTTTTTTTAATTCCCGGAACCGCCTTCTGTAAACCTCGGGGGTGACTGAGTACCGGGCAAGCAAAACCTCCTTGACTACAGGGTAGAGATGGATCTCGTTGCCATGTATAGCTCTAAAGGCTTCGGAAGCTCTACCGGTTAACTTTCCGGCCAGAATGGTGACCCATTCGCCTGTGGGTACCTTGTGTAAGGCACATTGCCTTTCAAAGTCCACTAAGTAGCTGTCTATATCTCCCTCCGATTCTTGGAAATTATTAAAAGCTGCGAAGGGTACCTTTTTCCGCTTTGTTGGGACTGGAATGTCGCTGGTTGCTGGAACTCCACAAGGCGCAACTGGTATTGTCGCTTCCCCCGGTTCTCAGCGATAGGGACATTCCTCACCTGGGAAATGACGTCTGCAGGATGATTGGGTCCATACAACGCCAACCGCATACAAATGGTCCGTATTAACTCATCTTCCAGGTTCGGGGCTACTGCTTCAGTCATACAATTGTTTTGGTCCCTTTCCATCAACTCGGCAAGAAGTTCCTTTTTGGTTCTCCAACAAATCCTTCAAGGTGGACCGCTTCAAGCCTCCGTAGTGATTCTCCATCCGCTCATTCTGTTCTCGGTTCCAGATGTAGCATCTTCTTTATCGGAAAAGAACCATCCCACGGCTGCCACCAGACGTGTCGGCCTCCCCGATGAGAAGAGGAGTTCTTTTCCCCCTAATGGGAGGGATGCTGTAGAGCAGAGCAGGAACAGCTCTTAAAAGAGCTAGTCGTTAAGCACTCCAAGCAGAAAAGAGAGAGAGAGTTGTTATAGCTTTCTCACACAAACATGAGACGAGGCTCTATGCTGTGAGATTACTGAGTTTAATGGAGCCACACATGGCATTTTATGTCAATCTTCATGCAAGGGGCACTTCCCTCTGGAACTGAGAGAAGACTACAGCAAAGAAAATCATACAATGGCATTGGCTCTCAAGTCCAGGACACTCCCATACACAAACAATGTAACCCCTCCTCTATGCTTGGGAGATAATTGAATCAGGTAATGTATTCACATAATCCAATTATCTCCAAGCACAGAAAAAATATACTATTACACAGTGTCCTGAAAGTACCCCCAAAACTCAGAGAAACCCAACTAAAGTTATATTCCCTGATAGCCCCGATCTGGGGGACTAACATATCCAAGGATCACCCAGATCAGTTCAGGGGTTCCGGATTTCAATGGAAGTCACATTTTGACCGACCGCACACGAGGCTCTTGCCCAAAAGAGTTCTATGAAATCAGGCTGTACGGTCTGTCTATTTCTGGAATAAATGAAATAGTCAAAATATCGAATATAAGAGTTCATGGGGATACTCTGTATACATGTATTTGGTTCGGATGCTTATTCCTACCGAACGCCACTCCTTTTATACGAATCCAGACAAACTTAGGAAGGTATGTAAGTCCCAACGCTGTCAAGTCTCTGATTATAGTTCCATGCAGTCGACGACCAAACACCACTGTATGTATTTGCAGCTAAATATGGCCACTGCCACGTGTTCGTACACTTGTGCTGGTGACACTCTGACTTTTGGCATTATGCCAATGGCAAATCATGTGAGCCTGCATCCTCATTTGGTGTATCTTATGTAATCAACTGTTCAGCTGACTTATTGTTACGGTAGTTATGTCTTCTTATGTCATTGTATTCCTATATCTTGTCACTGTTATTGGCTGAGAACATTGCTCATTACCAATTAATATTTCTGCAGACCTGCATCTTCAGTGATATTGTTAATTATGTTGATTGCTTAATTTGCACCTTATTCACTGTTAAATAATTGCATGCTCTATGTGTTTTATCTTTATGCTTGATAATGGTAGCTTGGAAAATAAAACAATGGATGTATTAGGTGCCTGGTGTGTGTAACTTGTGGGCATATGACTCCTGGTCGGTCCTATAGTCACCCACATTCTGGCAAGAAATACTTAATTTGTTACAGAATAACATGCAAAATAAATGTTGTGATTTATAAATTGACTTGCCCATGTGGATTTGCATATGGTGTAAAAACAAATACTCAATTATGCGAACGCATTAGAGGCCATATGTCTAATATTCATACAGCTCTGCATGATGGAGCTACAGATAAACCGGGGGGTAAGCATTTTTTAGAACAAAAACACCCACTGGCATCCCTTAAAGTTCTAGAAATTGAACATGTACCTGAAATTAGGAGAGGAGGAGATCATGGAACGTGCCTTCTTAATAGAGAAACATACTGGATTTATGAACTAAATACAGTCGCCCCGGCAGGACTTAACAAGAAACTGACCTACGGCACATTTATATAGTTATCTTTGTATAGTGATTCTACTGAATAACATGGAAGGGTTTTGACTTTGAAATAATAGATTAATGGCAATTTTCACTGTTTAATGTTCTATAGTATTGAATTCATCGTAATTATGTATAGTTATTTTTTTATTAATATTATGATGTCTAAGTACCCAAAATCTGAGAACTTAGGAATGTAGGTGAATTTGGTATCACAATACAGTTACACTTTTCACAGGGTTTACACTTTTTTTTATGAATTAATTGTTTTGTACTTCAAATCACCAAGGCTAGAGAACTTGATTTTTTTTTTAAAGTATCACTAAGCACTAAGCAGTTTGAAAAAGCCCTACAAATATAACATATTTTACAAGAATAATTCACTAATGTGTACTTTCAGTAGGCACTTTATTAATTAATGCACAATTTATTAAACAGATGCACTGAGGACTTTCAATATGTAAGAGTCATGAAAAGCAGTTTTTCTTTTCTTTTACTTTACAAGGCTTAGTCGTTGGTAGGTGCGATGCGGATAGACAGAGTCCTGTGTACCATGCGTTGCCATGGATGTGATGGCCAATTACCAGATGCAGGTGCATCATCACGCTGGAAGAGTGGCTTCCCAGCTGGAGTGAGATGCAGCAGAGAAGACCGATAGGCAGGTCATCATTGTGCCAATTAATTTAAGACGTTTCTGATAGCCATGGCAACCGGTATGGTCTAGGTAACCGGTATGGTCTAGGCAACCGGAAGGGGTGTAACACATGGCACACAAGCACACTATACCACATCGATTGCATCCA